>CM070742.1:411382-1011382 GCA_036346245.1 Bonia amplexicaulis
CCTACTCTTTGAGAAACCAAATATGGCACACATCTTCTGTAACCTGCTTTACCCCACAACACAGCTCAGCTTAGCACTACAATCCCAAATGGAGTATATATACTAATTGTATGAGAGCATGTATACCAAATTCAATTTTAAATTTGTGGAAGTTGCACTGTCACCCTGCGGAAAAGAAATGATTTTTTTTATGTATCACATGTTATTCCATGGCTTCATTAAGTCGCATCTATACACAAGTTTTGCCATCCGTCTCCTTCCATTTCATGTTCTTACATCTCAGCATTTCACAAATTGTAGCTGTGCATCTCAAATTCTAAATTAAGGTAATTTTTTAGTCAACTTGTCCAATTTTGGTGATCATGGTTACACCAAGTGGTATAGATTACAGAAGTATAATCACTTGAAGATACATCATAGTAGAAGATGGGATAGGCAATTTTTATCTCGTTTTGAAATTGGCAAATAAATAATGTAACTATCCTCGCCTCCTCGGTATCTAATTGTGCCTCCAAATGCAAATTGCTTATTCATGACAGAAATTAGTGGTCCCAAACAAAAACTTTCAAGTGCCAATGCTCAGTGATCCCATGCGCAGCCAGCATAATTTTCCTTTCATAGTGAAAGATAGCAATCATGACCAAACTGCTAGTTGGTGCACTTCCCTTTGTGGGGGTACATTGTTTGCCTACATTCTCCAAGTTGTTAGAGATATATGTTAGAGATATATGTTAGAGTTGTATTAGGACTCTTTTCATATCTATAGAGTTGTATTAGGACTCTTTATGCTTTCCATATTTACCACATGTACCTTGTGTATATATATCGCCTTTGGCCTCATATTGAATACAAGCGGTATTCATAACATGGTATCGAGCGTACCTAGGGTTTTCCGTCCGCCTCCGCTTGTCGTCTTGCACGTCGGCCTCATGCTCACGCCTCCTTGCCTCATGGCCTCCTCCTTCTTGCTGGCCTCCTCGCCTCGCCATGGGCCTCCTCCCGCCTGCCGGATCGGCTCATGGCTTGGATCGGCTCAGATTCAGCCGACGCGGGACCTCCGCCTCGAAGCTCTGCCAGCAGGCCTTCCATTGCGTTCTTGGGTCCGGATCCGCCGCGCTTATTTCCATCATGGCTGAAGCGGCCTTGCACAAGCCTTAACCCGCCGCGATTCTTGTCGCCGGATCTGCTCGGCTCCTCCGCCGCTCGGCCTCCGGTCGGATCCGGTCTGGCAAACCCATGCCGGGCCTCCACGCTCGCCCCGCCCGGCAAACCCGCCGCCCGCTCGGCCCTGCGCTCGCCTCCCGGTTCGGGCCGCTTGTGCCTCGGCTCCTCGGCCTTGTCGCCGCTTACGCTCACGGCCGGCGTCGCCGTCTCACCGCCATTGCCGTCGTCCGCCCTTCTTTTCGGTCTTGGTGGTTTGTGAAGATCAACCGGTCTCGATGAGTATATAAAACCAACCGAGAAGAAAAAAAAAAAGCAAAAAGCAAAAAAAAAAACGTCGCTCTAACCGGGCCGTATCCGGTAGCCGCTTGTTAGACTTCGTTCCTTTGGTCGCCGTCTTGCTTCAAAGACCGCCACCAATGGGTACTTGTTGCTTCTCGCTCGTTGCCGTGATCTTGATGGTGTCAATTACATCGACTTTGTGTCTCATGCGCATCCATATGCGTGGTCTTCGCCTCTGGGGCATCCTCTCCGTGATGTCATTTGTCCGCCTTGCCCTACTCCTCCGACGGGCACCGACACTTGTCACGCTACCCTCGACGGTACAAGACCGCGCTCGATCTTGATGATAAGGTGCCTCTGTCTACCAAGAGGCTCGGATTTATCTGAGGATCGATCGTCGTCTATACTCGATGATGCGACGATGGCGCCCGGCCGCCGCTATTCTTATTGCCGATGTCCACCTCGGTTCTCTTCGAGGTTGTGGGACTCTCCTCGACCTTTCGAGATGTGGACTCATCTTCGTCGGCTATGAGCCCTCCGGTGATGCCTTGTACTGTCAGTGGTTCGCCAGAGCACTCTCTTGACGGGGTGATGCTCTGTTGATGCCTTTACACTCGAGCTTCGGCTATCTGGCGTCGCTTGGACTCTCTCCGCACTCTTGGTTGTCGCTCTTGTCCGTCTTGTCTAGCCGCCTGCCGTCTTGATCGGGAGTTTCGTGGTCTCGAGTTCCTTACTCGCCGTCCCGAGTTCGAGCGGCGTGCCCGGCTCCTTGCACGTCACCCTCGTGTCACTCTCCGGAGGCTCTTCACCGAGATACGCGCGAAGAGACACGCTGAGTAGTCTTTGATCGATGCCACTTCCTCTGTGCTCATTGCCGCCCACCGATATACCGTTTGCTCCACGCTTGAAGACACCGCCTCCTCCACGGCCGCCACGGCGGTGGTGGCCGTCCTCCATCCGGAAGGGTCGTTCTTCGCTCTCCCTCTGCGGCGGTGGCCACATCGAGTCTCGGTGCTATAAGAAGCGGCGGCAACTTTACGCCGTCCTTCTACTAGCACTAACATCGGTGCTCCTACATCGACGGTACTTCGACTACTTGACGTTTTCTTTCGCGGCGAGATAGCGGACTTGACGCTTACTTGTTGCCTCCGGTTCTCCTCGGCGAGTTCTGCAGGTTCTCTCATCGACTCTTGAACCGAGAAACCACCTCTACGATCGGTACCTCCCATGGATTCTTGATTACGGAGCATCTTTTCACATGACTTGATGCTTCCACTCTGTCTCACATCACACCTCTGCATTCTCCTGTTAGTGTTCTCACTGCTGATGGTACCTCTCTTCTCGTCTCGGTCGAGGATCTCTTAGCACCTCATCTTTTGATGTTCCTTCATTGCTCATGTTCCTCGTCTTACCATGCGCTTCTTCTCTCGACGGATGACATCGATCTTGGTTGTCGGGTCATTCTCGACTCGACTCTTGTTGTGTTCGGGACCGCCACACGGGAGCTCGGTTGGTTCTGCCCTCGCGCTTGACTCACAACGTCTCAGGGAGCTTGACGGCTTCACCTTCCTTCCGCCCACTGCCCGCCAGCCTCTCGCCTCCGCCACTTCGTCTCATGGCTCTTTCCAGCGGTGGCATCACCGTCTTGGCCATATGTGTGGCTCCGTCATCGTCTTTAGTTCGTCGTGGTCTTCAGGGCCTGTCTCGGAGACGTGTCTTTAGATTGTCGTGTGTAAGTTAGGTAAACAACTTGACTTCCTTATCCTCATAGTGAGTCGGATCTCGGCGTCCTTTTGATCTTGTTCATTCAGATGTTTGGGGTCCGGCTCCCTTCGTTTCGAAAGGGGGTCATCGATATTATATCATATTTATAGATGATTTTTCTCGCTACACTTGGATATATTTCATGTCTTCTCGTAGTGAGGTCCTGTCTATCTATAAACAATTTGCCACTATGGTTCGTACACAGTTCTCCACTCCTATTCGTGTCTTTCGTGCTGATTCTGCTGGCGAGTACCTCTCTCGTTACCTACGCAGTTTCCTTGCTGAGCAGGGCACTCTCGCTCAGTTCTCTTGTCCGGGTGCTCATGCTCAGAATGGTGTTCTTGGCGCAAAGCATCGTCACCTTCTTGAGTCGGCGCGTGCCCTAATGATTGCCGCCTATTCCACCTCACTTTTGGGCCGAGGTCGTTTCCACTACCACCTATCTCGTCAACATCCGCCTTGTTACGCTCTTCGTGGAGCAATCCTTTGAGCGTCTATGTGGTCTCCTTCCGACTACTCGCCCTTCGCATGTTTGGTCTGCGTTTGCTCGTTCTCCTCCTCGAGAACGCACCAAACCGACTTTCGATCACTGTTGAGTGTGTTTTCTAGGATACGATCTCGAGCACAAGGGCTATAGGTCTTTGGGATCATGTTGGTTGACGGATGCGGATTTCTGGATGTGACTTTCGACGAGTCTCGTTCCTTCTACCCCGTCCTACCTCTTCTTCGACTTCCTCCGTGGAGTCTCTATCTTTTGACCTTTCGGATACACCTATATCTGCCTTGCTGCGTCCCACCCGTCCCCACCGAGTCTTCTCATATTCCTTCCGTGCCTCTCCGCCGTTGTCGCCTCCTGCGGCTCCTCGTGCTCCCCCACTACACTCGCTACACTCGTCGACCTCGTGTTGAGGATCTTCTAGATGAGCCATCTTCTTCCGATGATTCATCTTCGATGGACCATCTTCCGATGGGTCATTTTCTCCTCGCTTCGCCTCCGCGATCGCTACCGCTTGACCTCCTGCCGTTTTGCCTTTCTTTGTGCGACTACTCATGAGCTGTTTCTTCGGGATGTCGCTACTACCCCGAGTGGCAACATGCCATGGCCGAGGAGATTGCGCCTTGAGCGTCCTGGTACTTGGGATCTTGTTCCCTTTCCATCTCATTCTCGTCCCATCACGTGTAAGTGGGTCTATAAGATTAAGACTCGCTCTGATGGTTCTCTTGAGCGCTATAAGGCGCGTCTTGTTGCCCGTGGTTTCCAGCGGGGAGCATGGTCGTGACTACGACGAGACTTTTGCTCCTGTGGCTCACATGACCACCGTCCGCACTCTTCTCGGTGGCGTGCTTGCCATCGGTCTGCATTCTCGCCTTGATGTCAAGAATGCCTTTCTTAATGGCGAGTTGCGTGAGGAGGTCTACATGCATCCGCCACCTGGGTATTCTGTTCCTGAGGGCATGGTCTGTCGCCTTCGCCGCTCTCTCTATGGCCTTAAGCAAGCCCCTCGTGCTTGGTTTGAGCGCTTCTCCTCTGTGGTCACTGCTGCTGGTTTTTCAGCGAGTGATCATGATCCTGCACTCTTTGTCCACACTTCGTCTCGTGGTCGGACTCTTCTTCTTCTGTATGTTGATGATATGATCATTACAGGAGATGATTCTGAGTACATTGCCTTTGTCAAGGCTCGTCTTAGTGGCGATTCCTTATGTCGGATCTTGGTCCTCTTCGTTACTTCCTTGGGATTGAGGTTACTTCCACTCCGGATGGTTTCTTTATGTCCCAAGAGAAGTATATTCAGATCTTCTTGATCGCGCCGCTCTCATCGATCGTCAGATGTTGAGACTCCCATGGAGCTCAATGTTCACCTTCGTCCCTCTGATGGTGAGCCTCTTTCTGATCCGACTCGCTATCGTCACCTTGTTGGGAGTCTTGTCTACCTTGCTGTTACTCGTCCGGATATCACTTATTCGGTTCACATTCGAGTCGGTTCGTTTCGCTCCCACTCAGTCCACTCTGACCACCTAATTCGAGTTCTGCGATACCTTCGTGGACTATCTCTCGTCGTCTCTTCTTTCCATCCTCCACTCGTTATGACTTGAGGCTTATTCGGATGCTACTTGGGCGGCGATCCTCCGATCGTCGGTCTATCTCTGCTTACTGTGTTTTTCTTGGTGGTTCTCTCATTGCACGGAAGACGAAGAAACAGCAGTGCAGTGTCCGTTCAAGTGAGGTCGAGTTGCGAGCTATGGCTTTCTTGACAGCAGAGATTACTTGGCTACGGTGGTTACTTGAGGATTTTGGTGTTTCAGTCACTACACCGACTCCTCTTTTGTCGACAAGATGCAGTGCTATCAGTATTGCCCGAGATCCTGTGAAGCATGAGCTCACCAAGCATATTGGGGTTGATGCTGCCTTCGTGAGATCTTGTGTGCATGATCGTAATTGCTCTTGAAGATGTGCCTTGAGCTTCGGATAGCGATTTCTTCACAAAGGCCCGGACTCGAGCACAGCACGGCTTCTACCTCTCCAAACTCAGTGTTGTTGATCCATCATGAGTTTGAGGGGGGGTGTTAGAGATATATGTTAGAGATATATGTTAGAGTTGTATTAGGACTCTTTTCATATCTATAGAGTTGTATTAGGACTCTTTATGCTTTCCATATTTACCACATGTACCTTGTGTATATATATCGGCCCTTTGGCCTCATATTGAATACAAGCGGTATTCATAACACAAGTGACCCTTTCTTTGTCATGTGTTGTGTTTATTGCAGGTTCAGGTTGATTTTGATGATCGAAACAGTTGGGAATACCTGTTCAAGCTATATTGGTTGGATCTGAAAGGGAAGCTTTCATTAACATTGGAGGAACTAACTAGTGCCAAGAGCCGATGGAATGTTCCTAGTACTTATGCTAGGAAAGAAAAAGATGAGTCATCCGATGACCTATATGATGCTAATAATGACGATGATGCTGGTTCTGATTGCTCCTCAGGAAAACGAAAGCGGACTAATTCTTCAATAAAAAGGGGTCAAAAACGTCGAAAAGCGATTTCTGATTGTAGCATTGCCGCAAAAAAGGTCGAAATCGCAACTGGAGATGCCGGAACCTACCCAAGAAAGTACCAAGTGAAGGGGTGTCCTTGCCGGTAGACACCAAATGGGCTTCACCAGAGCTACTGGAGTTTGTGGGGCACATGAGAGACGGTGATCAATCTTTTATTTCCCAGTTTGATGTTCAGGCTCTTCTGCTTGACTATATAAAACAGAATAACCTCCGTGATCCTCGGAGAAAAAGTCAAATTATCTGTGATTCAAGACTTCACCGCTTGTTCAGGAAAACACGTGTTGCTCATTTTGAGATGCTGAAGCTTTTGGAAATGCACTTTGTTGTAAATGAGGCTTCAACAGTAAATAATGATAACCAAGGGGTCATCGATCCTAATTCAGCTCAAATAGATGCCAGTGGATATAGTGACATGGCAGCAAAATTGTGTCCTGATAGGAGGAGGAGGATGCATAGAAAGATGGAAAGAGAACCAAATGCTAATCTCGAAGATTACGCAGCAGTTGATATGCATAATATAAATTTAATGTACTTGCGCCGTAGCTTGATGGAGGATCTTATTGACGATGCCACATTCTCAGTCAAAGTTGATGGTGCTTTTGTGAGAATAAAAATTTCCGGTGTTGGACAGAAGCAAGATATGTATCGTCTAGTGAAAGTTATTGGTAAGATATTTAATTCTTTTACTTTTAACTATAAAATTTTCATGTAATCAGAAATATATTATTTTTCTGCAGGGACACATAAGGTTTCAGAAAAATACTGCATCGGGAAGAAGATGACAAATTTTGCACTTGAGATATTAAATTTAGACAAAAAGGAGATTATTACGATGGATACAATATCAAATCAGGATTTTACCGAGGTCAAATTTTTTACTTAGTACTCCCCCCTCTCTGCTTTTGTAATAGCATTTTTAGAGTTTATATAGTTAATCGGACTTCTCTTGGTTCTAGTTTGCATTATTGAATACTTGATGTTGATGATGATACACATTCATTTATTTACGGATAGACATGTGGGGCTTTCCTTCTCTCAGACTTTGACAAAAAGGTTTGTGTTATATCTTATATGCACCTATTTCTTTCTTCGATGTGAGAAATTCTCTCTCGGACTAATCTGATATTCTGAGCCCATGGATTATAACTGTGCATCTAACTGAACTGCCATTAAATTTACATGTCATCTCCTTTTCTGGCTCAATGGATTATCTATATTTACTTGTGTAGGAGGAATGCAAACGCTTAAGGCAGAGCATGAAGTGTGGTCTAATTACCCGAATTAAAGTGGTACTGCTACATGAGATTAAACACCTGATGATCTAACTGATTTCCAGGTCTATCAAACATGTGTAGGTTTGATCTATGTTTTTTTATTAATTCAGGGTGATGTTCAAGAGAAAGCCAAGATTTTCCTATCTGTAAGAGTGAACGATGTAAGGACGATCCTACAGATTATATATACAATTATCTTGATTAATGTTTGTTTTCTTCGAAACATCTCTGATTTATTTACTACTGTTTAAAATTCTTACAGTGGTTGGAAAATGAAAAGCAGAGGCTGGGCTATCTTCGTGACCGTGCAAGTGAAACAGGACGCAGAAAGGAATATCCTCTTGACCTTATTATGATGTGCTACTTTTGCATCCTTTACTTTTTAGGCCGCTGATGTTTTTGTTGGCTAGGTAGTCTGAAATGTCTTTAGACTCAAGGTGTTCTTTTTGGACCTCGAATCATATATTTACAAATATTTTAAATAAGTTTTAGTGCAAGGGGCTGCTTTTAACATGCATGGATAATCATTTGCTTCTTTCCAAATAGTGTGTATTCCATTATAAGTTTTTGTGAAAATCTTGGGGAACTATCCATTTCTTTTCATGGCTTTTCTGTAGTTGTCTTCATGCTTTTCTATAGGAAGAAGGTAGAGGGATCTCTAAGTTATGTTCATGCTAGGGACGTTATTTCAATCTTTGGTGTCATTTACCCTGTTTCTGTTTCAAAACTTCAAATCTATATGATGACCTAAAACAGGTTCATTTTGCTTATTTTGTGATCCTTAACTGTATCATACACTTAGAGTGTGTGTGGGAAAGCTGCAGCTTCTCAACACTTCTGAAGCAAGAACACGCAGAATAAATGAAATTCTAGAAGTGCATGTTGACTCCCATATGGATCCTGATTATGAATCCGCTGAAGAAATAGATGACAAAAAAGCTGGTATTTATCTCCCTGAAATGTTAATGCTTTATTTTACTTAATTAAAAAAACATTAGAATGCAACTAGTCATTTGGCACTTGTTGCTTAAATTCATATGATATGCGGCATTTTCAAATAAGTGCGGCAACATTTCTATTGATTTAATGCAATATTTACATCGGACTGTTGCTACAAGAGTACAGTACATAGGAAAAAAACCAATGTATGAATTTTAGCATTAACCAAATTTAATGTTTGCGTATTGGTTATTTGCAGTTGAACAGAGTGTAAATTGGACAAGATCAGATGCATTCTTTTCATCAATTAAAGCGAAATATTCAAACACTGTGCAAAATCATGCACAACAAAGTACTGATGCTAGCCGCCATCCCAAAAACCTATTTAAACAAAGTACAATACGCAAATCGGCAGAAGGAAGAAACTCGGAGTATTTCCATTCAACAATTGGTTCGGATATTCCAAAATCTGGCACTAATGTAAACAGCACTATGTGTGAAGCTGCATCACATTCATCTTCTGGAGTAACACTATCAAGTGACATGGAGCCAGAGAAAGTCTGGCACTACAAGGATCCTTCTGGAAATGTTCAGGGCCCATTTACTCTTTTGCAGCTATCCAAATGGACAAATTACTTCCCACGTGATCTGAGAGTATGGCTTACGTTTGAGAGTGAAGAGAGATCATTGCTGTTGACTGAAGTGCTCTCAAAACAACCAAAAGATTTCGGTCAGGCTGCATCAGTTACCACAAGTAGTAAAGCAACATTGGCAGGGTCTGGACAAAACGTAAACAGCCCAAATGTGGATCTGAACAACGCTCTCTCCCCGGTTGGTTATAGTATGCTTAATTCTTCTGAAATAACTGTTCGGTCTACTAAATATTCTGTTCCAGAAAGGGAAAGTGTGAACTCTTTAGATGACAGGCTGTCACTGTTGACAAGCTCAGTTCCACCAAAGAATCCTGACACTTCAAATAATCAAGTACAGTACGAGACTAAGCATTCAGGCTTTCCTCCATCTCCTGGGAGTCCATGTGGACAGTCAGATTTGCACCATGATGGAGTACAAGGAAGACGCTCTGGTGAATGCAACAATCACCACGGTAGTGGTGATCTGTGGAGTCCAACCATGCTGCAGACAAGTTGTAGTGGACAGAGTAATGTAGAATCTCATCACAATCAGCATGCTACGCGGTCACAGGTTCAAAATGATTCTAAAAGTAGTTTACAAGCAGGTTCTGTAAAGGATCTGAATTCGAGGCCGGATTATTCACAGAATCTACCTACTCAACGAATTGGGAGAGATGTCCCTAGTCCTGTATTTGCTTGGAGCCCATCTGAATCCAGAACTGCTTCAAGTCAACATGAAGGCTCTTGCTTGAGTTCAACAACTAATCCAAGCACTCATGATGAACTTCATTCTTCTATTGCTTCTGCGAAGGCTAAGAGCTGTGCTCCAGCAACTCCTGTTGAAGACCGAGGTTCTAGTTCGCCGTCCGGCATGCTGAGTCGCTCAGAAAGAGTTCCAATCTGCAGTCCACAGTCAGCTCCTGCATCTGCTTCAGAAATATGCAAGATGGAGATCATGAATCAGCAAAAAATACTTGAAGCTGATGCATCAAATGCTTCAGCTAATCAGTCTCCTCAGTCTAAGATTTTCCCTGAATCTTCTCCTGATAACCAAGATATTGGACGTGAATATCCTAGTCCAACTCCAATATTCGATAGTAAGGAGCCTGCTGTGGACTACTCTGGGTCAACATCAGTAGCCCCCGAAATATGCAAGATGGTGATCACGAATCAGCAAAAAACACTTGAAGCTGATGCATCAAATGCTTCAGTTAATCAGTCTCCTCAGTCTAAGATTTTCCCTGAATCTTCTCCTGATAACCAAGATACTGAATGTGAATATCCTAGTCCAACTCCGAGATCTGAGAGTAAGGAGCCTGCTGTGGACCACTCAGGGTCAACATCAGTTGCCCCCGAAATATGCAAGATGGAGATCATGAATCAGCAAAAAACACTTGAAGTGGATGCGTCAAATGCTGAAGTTGATCAGTCTCCTCAGTCTAAGAGTTTCCCTGAATCTTCTGATAACCAAGATGTCGAACGTGAATATCCTAGTCCAACTCTGAGGTCTGAGAGTAAGGAGCCTGCTGTAGACCACTCAGGGTCAACATCAGTTGCCCCCGAAATATGCAAGATGGAGATCATGAATCAGCAAAAAACACTTGAAGTGGATGCGTCAAATGCTGAAGTTGATCAGTCTCCTCAGTCTAAGAGTTTCCCTGAATCTTCTGATAACCAAGACGTCGAACGTGAATATCCTAGTCCAACTCTGAGGTCTGAGAGTAAGGAGCCTGCTGTGGACCACTCAGGGTCAACATCAGTTGCCCCCGAAATATGCAAGATGGAGGTCATGAATCAGCAAAAAACACTTGAAGTGGATGCGTCAAATGCTGAAGTTGATCAGTCTCCTCAGTCTAAGAGTTTCCCTGAATCTTCTGATAACCAAGACGTCGAACGTGAATATCCTAGTCCAACTCTGAGGTCTGAGAGTAAGGAGCCTGCTGTGGACCACTCAGGGTCAACATCAGTTGCCCCCGAAATATGCAAGATGGAGATCATGAATCAGCAAAAAACACTTGATGTGGATGCGTCAAATGCTGAAGTTGATCAGTCTCCTCAGTCTAAGAGTTTCCTTGAATCTTCTGATAACCAAGACGTCGAACGAGAATATCCTAGTCCAACTCTGAGGTCTGAGAGTAAGGAGCCTGCTGTGGACCACTCAGGGTCAACATCAGTTGCCCCCGAAATATGCAAGATGGAGATCATGAATCAGCAAAAAACACTTGAAGTGGATGCGTCAAATGCTGAAGTTGATCAGTCTCCTCGGTCTAAGAGTTTCCCTGAATCTTCTGATAACCAAGACGTCGAACGTGAATATCCTAGTCTAACTCCGAGATCCGAGAGTAAGGAACCTGCTGTGGACCACTCAGGGTCAACATCAGTAGCACCCAAAAATGTAGCTATTAAGATACCTGACCACACTCCAGTTGCTTTTGTTTTGCCAAAATCTGGTCCTCCATCTGGGGAAATAGATGCCACGGAATCAGTATCTAACCTAGAAAAAGCAGATTTAAAAGGTGAAGGCTCAAATATTAAAAAAGAACTGTACATCGAGTCTACTGTTGTTACAAGAGAGAACATGGCAATTGATACTGCCTCTTGTGCTGAGTCAATAGATGTGTCTGATGTCTTGGAATCGTTAATAGAACAAAGGTGTGGAACTTCGTACATGGATGGAACAGCAGCATTAGAAGATTTCTTGACTGCTTCAGTGGAGGAAGAACCACAATGCTCTAGCCCCATTGCATTATCCCCTTGGGGTGAACCTGGTTACTATCAATGCGATGCTGTTGTTTCTGCACTATGGGGTGACCAAGATGATTCAATCAATGATATGTGGTCATTGCCTTCACCAACGCCTGCTCTCCATTCATCTGGTTAGTCAGTATGGTGATGTTTAGCATGCGTCCATTAACCCTATACTGTGTCGATATTTTGCTTGCCTCCCTCCATTATTTCTATATTGTTTAATCATCTATTTTCTCTCCTCCAGGTGTTGAGATCGATTGGAAAGGCACTGCTCGTGTTATCAATGAGGTAACTGTTACACAAGGAAATAATGGAATTGTTCAAAGAGGTCCAACACCAGGGAGAAAAAGGTGGAGCTAGCAAACTCAGGTGCTTCCACAACTTGGGGACTGGTTGAGCAGGTAATGCCCCAACATCCGAACAGCATTTGCTTCCCATGTGACATTTCATATGACATTGAGTTCCTCCCTACCTTAGGTGAAATCAAAAGCAAATGATGCGTCAGTATCAATAGATGGGAGCACAGGATTAGTAGGTTGGCAACCATCAGCCAATGGGAGCTCAAACGTGGATGCTGCATGGAGTACTAGCCAGAATCCTAACTTGTCCTCTAGTTATGAAATAGCAGCACCCCCAAGTAGAAGCTCCCATGAAGCATCAAGGAAGCATGAATGCAGTTATTTGAATGCTGCTAGTGCGGGAGAGGCGCTAGGAAATGCCAAGAGCTGGAATCCATCTACTGGTAATGCTAATCAGGGCAGCCAGCGGAGTCATCACAATGACAGGTATTCTCAAATAAGTGAGTCTTGGCTTCTTAGCTCAAATTACTCTAGGAGTAGGTCTGATGGATTTGGCAGTGGTGGGTCATCACGAACAGTCCCAAGGGGACAAACTCAGAGGGGGATATGTAAATTTCATGAGGGTGGGTACTGCAGGAAGGGTGCATCTTGTAAGTACCTGCATCCTTGATCTCTACAGTAGAAAAGAGGTTTTGAAATTCTTTACCCATTATGTTCTCACTTTTGTATAGTGACTACAGTCTAATTACAATGGTAGTCAACATAGGGCGTAAATGATGATCTTGGCTCCATTCAACTGTAGTAAGGACTAAGGAATATATGTTTAGCATAGGAGAATAGGAGCCCTGCCCAACAAGTAGATTCCGCTCTTGTGGCATGGCCTATTTCATTCTGTTCGGTTCAATGGAACTGCACTTGTACCTCCATTATTTCTTCATGTGCTGTTGCGCCTGATGTACTGGAAATAGTGATACCTAACAGATTGGTTTAGCTAATATTTCCGGTGTTGGCAGAGTGGTTTAGCTTGCCGACGAAGAACGCATCTGCCCAGGGTTCTTTGCTTAAAGCAATTTCATACCAGAGATTGACTGTAATTAACATGGCTATGTGATAGTTAGCAGTAGATCTAATGTGATGTGCGCTATTGTACACCATATTTGGTGGAAGATGTACAAGTTAGGCAGCTGATGATGAAAGTTGTATTCAGAGACTTTTGTGGAATAGTTTTTCCCCCCTGCTCGTTGTCGATTGGTTACCAACATTTGGTACTCTATTCTTACCCTATCCCCTTCCCTTCTCTAAGCTCAATCTTCGGCTACCGATGTCTCGCTGGAGCTCTAGCTTATTCGAGGAGACCATGGCAGACGGCCTCCCTTGAGCACTAGTAGCAACGATCTTAGACCAACAACTAGTGTTGGAGCTTATGATACCGGTACCGGGGTTTATGATGCTGGTGATCGTAATTTGTTTCCAAGGAGGAGGCACAGGGACGGATAGGACAATCTTCTGGATACTGTTGGCTCATTGGAGTACCATCTTGCTGGAGGAGCAGGAGGGATGGAGGAGGAACCCGATCAATTGCAATAAATTTACAAAAAGATGCAACATAGATACAATAAATATGCAACAAAAATTCTCCACGGTTGCAATAACCAATCACAAGCAAAAATCTAGCTGCAAAAAAAAAAGAGTAATAAAGTTTACCAAAAAATATCTAGTTGCAACATATATTAATAAAGCTTGCGACAAAAAATCTAGTTGCAACAACTCATAGCGATAAAAAGACAGCAACAAAACCACAAAAACTATTACAATAAAAAATGTTTCGGGTCCAATAAATTATGACCTTGACTGTTTACTACAACATTTTTAAGATTATATGTTGCAACAAATTCAAACACTACATAAAACAATTGATAAAAATGGCTACAACAAAAATGAGCAAATACATATAACAAACTAGATTTGATGGAACTCTCACAGCTCCTTCATGATGTCATCATCTTCTCGCCTCCAATCGTGTCGTCCTTTGCTGGATGTCTGTCGTCTCAGCTCTTCTGTACTTGGTTCCATAAAATCTGACGAGCTTTGACCGCTCCATGGAAAAGGAAATTCGCGAGCTCAAACCATAGTGGCTTCGTGCGAGTTAGAATGACAACACCTGGGAGAGGAGGAAAGAGAGTAGGGAGAGATGAGCTAGATTAATAGGATAAGGGTCTGTTTTTTTTTTTTTGCTACGGCTTATAATTTTTGGATGAAATTTTTGAATTTTAGCTGTTTACGATAGAGATTACGGAGAGATACATACTTACGATTTTGATTGATATAGATGTTAGGTTTTTAACATATACTATAATTAATTTATAGATCCTATCTTGAAAAAATATTTTATGTAAAAATTAGATACTATAGTAAAAATTAAAAGCTGTTTTTAAAAGTCATAAAAAGCAGACCTGTAAATAGGCGGCTGTGGTGCATATAAGTGATGAGATAGTGAGGGACAAGTGAATGGAGCAGGCGTCTGGTTTTTTTTCAGTTGCATCGGACGCACGGCCGCTATTGTTACCAATAAACAAACGGAAGAAGCCCTAGCATGAGGAGTTCAGGACGGCAAAGATAGAAAGCAAGAAACAAACATGCACAAACCCAACGAAAGAAGACCAGTCGAGACGGGGCGAAGGGTGGCCGTGGAGGCGCTTGGCGGCGGCCGAAGAGAGAGAGGCAAGGCCGCCCGTGATGTTGGCGGGCCTCCACATGCGACGGCGAGCGGCAATCTGTCGGAGTCACGGACGCGGGTAGCTTCGTCTCCTCTCATAACCAAACGGCACCTTAGTTAGTCAACTTGTTATACTCCCGTACCGATTCCCGTTTTGCACTGCATACGTATCAATTCCATAGCAAGTCGTGCGTCATAACTCTAAATGTTAATTGAAGGCATCTGCAGATAGTATACTATAGATTTACAAAACTACAAACATTACTTGATGTCAGCCAATCCTGTATTGTTGTACGTACTCACTGCAATTATATGCTTAGACTCCCATTGAAGGATGTACCTGCTGGACATCAGGTGACAGCATAAGAATGCTCTGATCATACAACATTAGATGTTAAAACACATGGATAAAATGCCGCAATTATGACCTGGAAAAAGAATACGAGTACTAACTGCTTTGTACTTCTGGGTTCACCGGCCAATTGGCAAGGACGATGAATCTTTCTTTCTTGCCTTGTATTACGGTCCATATACCAAGTGTCGTGCATGCATGTGCTGTGTATGTCTTAAGTTATAAATAGATTACACTAGTATAGATTAAAAATTTTTACTGTATAAATCAGGAAGTCATACGAGTAAGAGATTGTGGATCGTTACCACTAGACGCACAGTGCAACGGAAGTAGAGTTGAAGTGGCCGGTTTAGGGTAGCGCGTGTTGATGTAGTGAAAGTAGTCGATCGTACTCTGGCCAACCGTCTTCTCCTCATGATCGTCTCGATTAGCGACATAGTCGCAACGATATCTCTACTGAGATCTACACGTACAGGGATAGAAGATCGTGCGTTGGTAGTGGTTTTGAGAGGTGATGTCTAAGGTTTCAACGAGTATGTCTTCGGATACCTACCTCAGCCCCACGCCTTTCTTAATATATAGTATCTAATTGGATCCTTATCCGATACGATTAGATATCGTATCCAACTTAGAAAGTCTTTAACTGAATCTTTATCCAATACGAATATAGATTGTATCATACTCGGAGAACCTTCGACCGAATTTAATACGAGTAGAGATCGTATCCCATTCAGAATCTATCATCTGAATCCCTATCTTTCCAACCCGTTAAGTGTGTGACCCTATAGTTTTATGGATATTCGGCCATAGCTCAAAAACTCCTTTTCAATCCATAAATCGGTTGTGGTCTCTAGCAAGATATGCATGCATTAATTAATTTCCTCTGGTATGCGTATCCTCTTGTTAATGAAAAAAAAAAGGAACAAGTAGCCCTTTTTTTCTCTCAATATTATAGACGAAAATGGCACTCGCCCCAGAGAAGACAGACGAGGAGAAAAGCAGAAAGCTAGGTACGCAAGAAGGCAATTGCACTCACTAGTACTAAAGCAACGCAAACTATTGCAGATCGAGGGGGGATTTCAAGTGGGATATATATGTACAGAAGTAGAGATTGCTTCTGGGCCTTGTTCCTTCCATCAGAGAGAAGCCAATGTAGTCATCTTCCTCGCACCCATCAGAGGCGTATCTAGCCCTAGTAGCCGGCATCACCGAGTGGGATATATATGTCAGCCGCTGCTGAAAGAGATGGGACGGCAATTCCGGTGGTTTGGCTGTGCAATCACGACCGGGACGCCCCACCGGCGCCGTGCCCGAACGGAGAGGTACCTCCGCGCTGGCCGTCGGCGTCAGGGGTCGGATTACCCGCACATGTATGAATTGCCAGCCGTGGACGTATGTATGTACTGTAGCCTGCAGGGACTCCGAAATACGGCAGCTTCCTTCGGTGTAGCTAGCAGGTCCCGTGTATTTACAGTGCTTTCAAGCATGCACATCTCTCCGCCATCATCAGCGAAGTGCTTTGCTTGTCCTCAAATCCACCCTTGACCACTACCTTACATCATATTTGCATTTGGAACTGGGACACTTTGCCTAGCATTAACACTACCAATGCAATCTCATGCTGTGTCGCCACCACTGACTTGTTATATTGAAGGACCATGTGAGAAGATCCATAATTTGTTGTGATGAAGCATTGTCATTTTTTAGGAGTAAAACCCCTAGCCTTTCTCCCCTAGATCCTTTTGTTCTATGGGCTTCTAGCTCTTTTTATCGATGAACATGGAATGGAAGAAGCAGCTCACATCACATATGCTATACACACTTGAAGCAACCCAATACCGGGAGGATCCCACTCGACCGCATCGCATCCTACGGTCTAGTTGCTCGCCACGTCAGACCTACAAGCATCTAATTCCCGGCCCCACACCATCCCTTCTTGCCACGGCTCACACCTTCCCGACGATCGAGATCGACGCCTGCGCGTTCTGCTCCAGGGCCCGTACCACGTCGGCCATCGACGGCCGGAGGCTCGGGTTCTCCCCGACGCACGCCGCCGCCAACACCGCCACGGCCGCCGCCTCGGCGGCGTTGTACTGGCACCCTAACCTTTGGTCAACGAGCTTACGCACGTCACATGAATCAGCCTTAATCTTTGGCGCGACGGACGCTGTCAGAAGCCGCCCGTCGTAGAACGCCTGCATGCCGGTGAGCAGCTCGAGCAGCAGCACGCCGAAGCTGTACACGTCGCTCTTCTTGGTGAGCACGCCGGAGCGGAGGTAGTGCGGGTCGACGTACCCGGGGGACCCCAGCACGGCGAGCGCCGAGGGCCGCGGGCGCGGGCGGACGGCGGCCGAGAACCCCGCGCGCGCCGAACCGAAGTCGCAGAGCCTGGCGCCCATGGCCGCGTCGAAAAGCACGTTCGACGCCTTCACGTCGCCGTGCACCACCTGGGGCTCGCACCGGTCGTGAAGGTACTCGAGCGCCCGGGCCGCCTGCAGAGCCACCGACACCCGCCGCGCCCACGGCAACGCCCCGGCGCCCTTGCTGCCGCCGTGGAGATGGTCGTGCAGGTTCCCGTTTGGCGCGAACTCCAGCACGAGCACGCCTTCGTCTGCGTTAACCAACCTCTCATATCAGGTCCAAAGAACATGCACGTACGCCATGGATTGACGGGAGATTCTTGGAGAAATGGCGAATCGCAGAGCTAGGCGCACACGTACCACGCTGGTCGCAGAAGGCGAGGAGGCGGACGATGTGGGGGTGGCGGACGCGGAGGAGGGCGTCGAGCTCCTGGCGGAAGGCGCGGTGGAGGCGCTCGCTGCTGCGGTGGACCTTGACAGCGGCAAGGGAGCCAGCGAGGCGCGCAAGGTAGACGGTGCTGAAACCGCCCTCGCCGACGACGGCCGACGTGAAGCCTCCCGTCATCGCCTCCACCTGCGCCCACGACAGCTGCCTGGCAGGGGCGGCGCTCTTGCCGGCCGCGTTCTTGGCGCCAGGCTGATCGGCGGTGTCGTCGCCGAAGGATCCTCGGCCGGTGGCGACGCAGCCGCAGCAGAGGAACCTGTGCCTGTGCAGCAGCATTTCTGGCGTCCCGACGAGTTGGACTGTGGAAGAGCCGAGACGCGTGCGCGTGCTGCGTGTGGTGGGTCGTATATATAGGCGGTTGCGCGCGCGAGGAGCTAGGTTTGGCAGCCGCACCGCGCGCAGGTAGCTAGCTAGGGTGTGACCAAGTGCGCGTATTGGAACGCCCTGAGGTTGAGCGCCTCCCCTTCTTCCCCCTCGCTCCACTCCAATCCTCCCTCTCAAAACTTTCAAAAATTTCAAATTGTTCAAAAAAAAGGAAAATTTAGAATAAGAAATACGAAAGCCTGGAAATTTCAAGCCAACAGTCACCCGTTAACGTATTTCTTATTTCGGTTTCTTATTGCAAAGCGATCGAAATTTTTTGTCTCTCGATCACTGAAAGTTGCACTCAATCAACTAAAATTGCAGCCCCCTAAAAAAAACAGCCTCCCTCCAAAAGTTGCACTATCAGAACAACTGCAATTTTAGTTGATTGATAGTGCAACTTCAAGTAACTGAGAGACAAAAAAATTTCAGTCATCTTGGTAATAGTCACTTCCTTCTTATTTTGTTTTTGGGAGAGCATGGAAGCACATAGTTTCGCTCGGTTCTTCTATCAACCCCAGCATGGAAGCAATGTCACCGAGCTCGCGAGAGGAGCTTCCTGGATCCTAAGGTGTCGGCTCGGTTGGGTGCGGCGTCAGTCGTGGTCCGTACGTATGAAACAGGAAGGACGGTCAAGGAAGCAAGAGGCTGGCTGTGGGGCTCATCAGACCTGACGAACCATGCACCGCCGGAGATCCATCCATCCATCCATCCATCGGAGTTTGTGATCGATGTGGTTTTGGCTCTTTCTGATGATGGAAATCAGGAGAGGAACACTTGAGCTGGTACATGCTTGCAGAAGCGTGATTTCTTAGCTCAACAACAGGATCGATCCATGCATGCATCCAGTGGCGGATCTAGAATTTTAACGTGCCCCGGGCTGAATTTTAGCAAGTTAGCATCCTAAAACTAATACAAATTTATACCCACACCACGGCATAACAAAAATACATTATAAATGAATCGTTGATATGAAAATTTAGTTTGATTCTTTAATATAAAACATGATAAAAAACATAGCAAAATCTAAACAATATAGCAAGAACTTATTGCGAGAGGGACTTCGGAAGAAAACTGAGCCATACATATTATCTTAGCAAGAGCTAGCACTAGTCATACATTTATTTAGTCTATATTCATTCCCCTCATAAACTTGCATAAGTACTTGAGTTAAAAAATAGCCAAGAGTGAAGGATACAAGATGAATACCTCAGGATGGTCCCTGAAGAAATCCACAAGCCTCTGCCTGAAGATTCTTCTCAAGGCCGAGTACCCGGTTTCCCTCTTTTGCTTCGCATTGCCCTCAACTGCATCAACCAGGAGGTTCACCTGAAGATCTGGCTTCATGCAGCATGTCTTTTTGTCACGCAAAAGGATTTTGTTGATGACAATTGCCATAGGCATTATGTACTTGATCTGCACAAGATGGCTGTAGGTAAACCTCCTGCACACAGAATTGTAAGAATTAGAGATTGAATTATGACAATCAGCAGCAATTCTCTGACTATTTATAAAAAGAGGTTATTACTATTCAGACAAATGCTGAATGCTAGCGCAGATGTTGGCTGTTGGGGAATGTTGCCTTGGATCCCTTTATGCGGGGAAGTCGAGTGGAGCTCTCGAAGCAATTGAAGAACTCACAAACTCATAGCTGCATGGACAGTAACAACATACACCAAATTAGAGATTAGAATCACCGCAGAAACAAAATTTGCTAGAAATTTTCAGAAAAGATGGCTTGCATACAAAAAAACAATCTAATCTTGGGCATAGAAATTGGCACAACAACATAAACAAAATTTGCAATTACATATTACTAGAATGATGGTTTGAAATTAAGAAAACAAATGATTTTTTGGGGGGCATAAACAAGAAATCGAACTAGGTCCAACACTAACCGCAAATTAGGATTTATACCTTTCTGGCAGCTTGCACACGACCTTGCATTTGATCGGGCTCCGGCTGGAACCGGCACCCACACCCAGCTTCCGCTCGACGGAATCGAGCTCATCCTGCTAGGCCGCCTCCATCGCTGCCGCCGGGTCTCCGCCTGTCGCAACGCAAGCGTCGCCCGCTGGACCAGAACGCTACGCCATGGGTGTGAGATTAGGGTTTTGGGGGTATTAGCTGAGGAGAAACTGACTTGAGAATGGGAGTCGTGTGGGTGCCGTGCACGGCCTCTTTTGCGCGAGCGCGATGCGGGGTGGGCTGGGGTGACCGGGAGAGGACTGGACCACATTGCCGACCGCCGAAGGAGTGGACCGGGCTGACGAGAAGATTATGGGCCGAACTACTACCCAGGCTGACCTAGGCTATACACTAAAAATGTTTGCACGCCCCGGGCTAAAGCCCTTGTTGCCATGGGCCTAAATCCGCCTCTGCATGCATCTGGATCTGGTATGCGCTCCTGTTAGTCTGAAAAGCTGTGCCTTATGACTAAAATTGCATCATAACATCTGAAATTTTACTGTAGCTAAAGGTGACTTATTCAGCGTAATTAAAATTAAAAAAATTAAAATATGCTAGCTCATCACGAACAACGCAAAGAAAAAAGAACCTTACCATCAGATTCCTTTTGTACCGAGAGGAGATGTCGCTAAGTCAACTGGAACAGTCACCCGGCTAAGATTGTAGGCAAACATATATATATATATAGCGGGTGAGAATAACTTTACCATGGGAATCTATCGGCCAGCCTCACTATCAAAGGACGGCGAGATTAATTCGTTAGGTGCACACACAACGCAACGGCTATAATAATAGAGTACTCTAAATAGAATAAGCTAGTAGATTATCGAGTCTAACGGCATATAGTTTGCACCAGACGTATATCGGTGTGTAAAATATGATGATTGCTCGAACAAAGAGGCCAGGAACTCAGAATGTGGCAAGTTTGTTTCGGATGAAACCGCTGCTACTTTCCACATGAATAATGCAGGCATTTCAGGACTAAGGAATACTATAATCGCGCGGCGATAAGGAAAGGGATAAAGCGCGCAATTAAGGAGAGGCTGAAACTGCTGGTATCGGGCCGTAGGTCGCCATCCACCTTGTACAAATTGAAGGGCGTTGCTAGGGATCGCACGGACGTCTGATCCCTGGCAGACATTCTGGACGCTCATATAAAATATTTTTATCTATATTTATAATATTTTTTGCTCATATTTTTTATAACATTTTTTACTTCGTGCATACAACATTGACTTTTGTACCAGACGTTTTTATTGCATACGGTGATTACAAATGTTGCATACATTATATAAGCATGTTACATTGGAGCATATGATCCGAATACTCGTATCGTTCTTTCGTTTTTTGGTGTTGCATACATAGCCGACAAATATTGTAGATGTAGACAATAAATGTTGTTGATGGAAATACTTACATCGTTTTTGGTTTTTTGTGTTGCAAATATAGCCAAAAATATTACAAATATAGCTAAAAAAATGTTGCACGCGAGCGTCCGGAGTTTTAGCAGGGCATTCTATTCCCTTTTTTTTAGAGAGAAGGGCATTCTATTCTTAGCTTAATGAGAAGAAGACTTTGCCGTTTCGTCCAATCCAATACGAGACACAGAGAGGAGTTTTTGGCATTTATAGTATATTTTAAAGCCATATTTACAAGAATATTACTATGTGCATAATAACAGTAAAAATATCTGTTTTACCGCTAGCTACCAAGGCGCAGCGCTATGGAGGTGATACCTGACCGAAGGAGCCCTGTGGCCGTACGGCAGGCCCCCGATCACCATGCGGCCAAGGTGGTGTCACACGGCCACGGGGTGGCTCCCCCTCCCTGACCACGCATTGCTTCAACCACGGCGCTTCGAACACGACGCTTTGAGCACATCGCTTTGACCTTGAGGCTTCACCACACAACATCGCCTTGGTCGCACGGTTGCCAGGCGGTAGGCGCCTGCCGCATAGCCAGGAGGCTCCTTTGGTCAGGTGTCACGTTCATGGTGTTGCCGTCCGGTGACGGAACGGCAAAACAGATATTTTTACTATTATCATATATATACTAATATTTTTGTTAATACGATTTTAAAATATGCTATAAGTGCCATTAACACCAGAGAGCAGAGAAGAATAAAAAACAAGAATACTACAACACAGTTGCGTCGGTTCCCAATCAAACAAGAGCACGACCCGGCCCTACTGGATTGGCAAGATTAGCCACTTCGATCATTAGTGGACTTTGAAAAGGAGAGATCATGTTTGATTATTAATTTAGTACTAGTACTACTTTGTTATCTCCAGTGGGCTTCGGCTGGGGCCTGTGCTTTGGTTTTTGGTTTTAACTAAAATTACACTGTATTGGTTATTACTTTTTTAAAAAAATATAAAAATAAAAAATTGTGAAAAATAATATAAAATTATTATATAGTTATGTACAATAAAAAATAAAGCAAATTAATTCAAAAAAGTCAAAATAACCAAAATAAACTAAAATTAGAAACTGGTATATTTTAAGTGGTTTCTAAATTAAATATGCTGAAAGCTAAAAAAAACTAAAAGTCGAAACCCTTAGAAGCCGGAAGTGTCCTAACGAAGGCCCTGTTCTTTTCAGCTTCTAAAAGCTGCTTTTCGGTTTTTCTACAGTAACTAGCTTCTAAATAGAGTATTTTTTTCAAGATAGGGTCTACTAGTTAATTATAGTACATACTTTACTAACTTCATTTATATCAGCAAAAATCGCACGTGAATTTTTGTTACTCTGTAATCTCTCGTACAAACAGCCCAAAAATCACAAACCGCAGCCAAAAGCCATAAACTGCAGCCAAAAAGAACAGACCCGAAAGCACGATCCGACAAAGCTACCAGGGCTGTCCTTTGCAATTGCATGGATGCGCGGCTGCTAATGACATCCGGTGCAGTGCACTGCAATGGATAATGGATATGACTAAGAAAAGGTGAGTGAATAGTCAGTAGGATCTTAAATCAAGGTGATCCGATCGAATCGATCGAATATGAGTGAGTAGTGAAAGTTCGATCTAATGAGCATCCGGTGGCCTATATATAATGTAGACTGTTGGCCATGATGGTTTGCCGGCTCTAAAATGCTGTATGCTGTACTATATCGTAGTATAGCCGTAGTTGTCATTTGGGAAGTAAGCAGTACACACTTGCTTAAGGTTTCAATGGAAGATATATAATTTAAGGTTTGGGCATTCTAAAAGATATGAATGAGATTTTCTTGCAAAGCTAGACTAGCTTGAAGTAAGTTCATGTCAATAATTGGTTTAAGAGGATAAGTTGGAATATTAGCATATTGCAAATGACAGAGAGAGACTGATGTATGCTTCATAGAAAGTGTAATATGCTACCGCAACATTGATCCAAACTTGGGAGGCAACTCCTAGCTTCTTCCATATGTATTATTCTACTATTTTTTTACTATAGTATCATAACATCAGGCTATAACTTTTTTAAAGATGAAATCATGCTATCATCTTGATAGGTATTTCTTACGAGTTCTGGTTCGGTACATTCGCTTGTTCTCGGCCGTCCAATATAGCTCATCCAACGGTTTTCATGATCTTAACACCTCCGGTGCCTCTGAGTGGTGTGCAGGAGTAGTGCTAAGTAAAGTGGGCAAAGAAGTAATTTCGTCTGAACAGTCATAAGCGTAGCAAATTTTCCTCTCGGCCTTGACAGCCTACAAGATCAGTTCTATTACCCGATCGACAGCGGCAGCTGTGCACTAAAGAACTCCATGAGAAGCTCCTCGACATCGCCAGATCACGGCAAAAACTGATGGAACTCGCCGTTGCCCCAGTGATGCAAGAACGAGGAAGCGAAGGCTGAAATTTCCCCTCCATTTTGTTAGAGTCTAGATTCAGTCCATACTTGATTTCTCAGCCGTCTGTTATGGTAGATCGAACTGATGTGATGATCTAGCACCTCCAACATCTCGTTTTGTGCGTCACTAGTATACATGGATGGTTTTGCTGAAAAATGGTGTGGATGTAATTTCATCTTCCATACTCACACGATGGCTACAGGGCTTTTCTGCTCTCCCACTCATCTTCAGTTGGTTGTTCTCATTTGTTGCAACGATGAACATATTTACACTTGCAAGATTGGGATCCAGTTAGGTAGTCCTTGATATAACTAGGCAGCGATGTATGAGCGTGTGCGGTTCTCAGAACGGTGATTCAAAGGAAGGAACTGAACTGTCATTGTTTCATCACTTAGCCGTCTAATCAACGTGGGTGCACATGAATGTACAACCTTGCTCCTGGCAGATGGACGGTCAGATCTGGTGGAGATGTTAGCACCTCCTACACCTCCGGGAGGACCGAACCAGAGTTCATTTCTTACGCCTCATAGAGATAAGCTTAACTGATACGTGCTCGGAGCTTGAGAATGTAAAAGGTAGCATATACACATAATATGTGAAATGTACTTCTTTTCTTGCATGCTTTTTTACGGACGTAATCAGGATGCCACAAACTACTATTTTTTTGAACAAGAAAAACATGTTTAGTGAGAAGTTTGGTTTTTTCTTGCAACGCACGGTCATTAGGCTAGAGTGACATGGTAGAGAGACACAGAGGGGCCTGCCACAACATAGCCAGACTAATATAAAGAGGAAGTTTGTCCATTGTCCTCTTTCTACATCGCAGTTCTTATGGAAAATTGATATTTTATAGTACAATTTTGGATCATATTTAATGATATATATCACCATCTTATGATACTTTGTTGTAATGTACGGACTTCTTACTAGTTTTTTGAGACGGAAAATGTATACTCACTAAGTAGGAGGAAATGGCAATAAGATAAGGAGGCACAGTAGGGGGGCAGATGGCATTGCGAGAGACCTCATGGGCCGGCAGCTCGTTTGCTGGGAAAACAAAGACAGACCGAGTCCAAACCTTGGTAATCTCATCTCGGGCTCTATTTGCGCTCCACATTTGAGCCCAGACAAAACTAACCATGGGCCGCAAGAATACACTTCCTTCTTCCCAAGATGAGTTTGAATCCATCTAAAAGGAAAAGGAAAAGAAAAGATGAGTTTGAA
The DNA here is from genome assembly GCA_036346245.1 of Bonia amplexicaulis. Taxonomy (NCBI): domain Eukaryota; kingdom Viridiplantae; phylum Streptophyta; class Magnoliopsida; order Poales; family Poaceae; genus Bonia; species Bonia amplexicaulis. The sequence continues at coordinate 436,805 of CM070742.1, forward strand.
TCCATCTAAAAAGGAAAAGGAAAAGAGAAGATGAGTTTGAATGGAGAGCGAACGCCATCATCCGTCTGACCCCACCTGCCAGCCAGTCTTCCTACCCCTACCGACTGCAGCGGCACGGACACACGAGGGAGAGACCTCGCACGCAGCGGCAGTGGCATCGCAATGGAGGCCGCGAGGTTAGGGTTAGGGGTTTCGCGGCTGCCCGTGCCACCACGGCGGGGTACTGGAGAAGAAGCGAGGCGCTTCCCTTCTCTTCCTCGCGACCTACCCCCCTTCAACTCGAGCAGATCCGTAATGCTTCGTCTTCGGAGATCGCAACAGCTGCAGGCCGGAACGGAGCGGTAATAATTCCCTGATGCTGTCAGTGGCCAAGGCCTAACGCTTTGTAGTACCACGTTTGCATCACATGCATATCTATGCTTTTATTCCCACAATCACACGCTTCTACTTCTGTTCGTTCCTAGTAGAATTTGGTACCACCGACTGAACCAAATATCTTCGAATTCATCTACCTACTACAGTTGCTTCGGCATTTCGAGTCATAGTGGCCGCAGTATAGCTTGTCTGGGCTCTGGAGTAATGCTATTTGATATTTGCACTGTCGTCGGTAGTCAAATTTGCAGTGTGTGGAAATTAAATCACCATGGGGAGTTGGTTAATGTTGTATTGTTGTTAGGCTACTTACATTTTGTTCGCTCGTATTGTTCGCTTGTATTGTTCACTGTACATATTTTTTCCTCAGTGCTGCTTACATTTTTTAATTGAGTGGGTGTGAGAATATGTTCGAGCTGTTGATGTATAACTATGCATCGCCTCATTGGCGCAGCAGCCATCGCAGAGCCATGATTCACAAAAATTAAGCTTTGTTGTTTCGAGGGCTTGCCTTGAATTTAGAGGTGCAAAATTGTTGCAGTATTAAGTGAACACCCAAAATTTTAGGGGCGGGCTCAAATGATGACAGTGTGAAAGCAGAATCCATGGCAGTGTAGATATTCATGTATGGAATGAATAAATCTTGGTTGAAACTTGTGCTTGAGTATTCAGATTTAAATTATTTTAATTCAAGATCATGGTTTTTTTTATTTTGGATCTGAGCTCTCTGACGCTAAGCTCTTTCAGAATGCTTAATGGGATTGCTTCTCTGAAGCTAACCTGTTCCAGAATGATGTACTTGCTTTCTAGCACATGAATTGAGAACCCATAGGATAAAACTAGTTGATAGATTTGTAACAATTCTTCAAACTTAAAAATATGAAATTATCCATTGTTTGAAAATATTTACCTCCAAGTTTCTTTAAGATAGGAAATGCAAATACGAAAGCTAAGTGCATCAGTGACAATACAGTAGATCCCTAGTGTCTTTTGTCAGTAGATTAACTTGTTATGTGCAGAAATTTTCCATGTTGAATTCCTATAGTAGAACTGAATCAACTGGTTCTTGTAAGCATTGGATTGACTGCAATAGGCTCTTCTGTGAAAACATTTGAGGATGGTGCTTCTGTACCATCTGGTGGACTGCCAAAAAAAAATTCAAAGTTTGCTGTGTTGGGAGTTTGCTTCTTGCCACTATCGCTTTTTCTTGGGCAAGAATTTATATAATTATGTGTTTGGTCAAGACATACATCGTTGCTGCAACTTTTAGTCTACTCCAATTATATGTCCACTATTTATTACCCTAGCCTTTTGCAAAATCACATCCATATTAAGTTGGCTTGTTGTTCAAAATAAGAGTATCTAAATTGGGCCAATATGTGGGCACTGTCTTGAGCTAGGGGCACATCAATTCCCCCTCCTATGTTTTCTAAATTGGAAGATATAATCATTTATCAAGTACAAATGCTTTTTGACTGGACTCTACAATGTGTTCAATATGAGCGCAGCCCTTCAATTGTAATCATTAATTTCATAAGTTCCAAAGCTTCTTTACTGAAGCGTATAATGACACTATCTGCATAAACCATGGTTATTAAGTCGGTAAGTCGAGTCGAGTCGCCAAGGGACCGACTTACCGACTAGTTGACTAGTCAGTCGACTAGTCGTTGACTACTTGTCGACTTGCTATCAGGAGTCAGGACTGTATTTGGACTGATGTATGCTCTCCAATAAAGAGGAAAAATGAATGCAATTCATCATTTCATCACAACAAATGGAACAATGTATGTTTCAGTGCATTAGATCTGAATACATAGGCTTGCACATGTGATAATATAAAACAAACCCACGATTCCTATCCAGAACAGAGTCAACAGACAATATAGGGTATCCATAAATAATGAAATCACTTCAGCATATGTGGGGCATACCTGAAGCACAGTAACAATCAGCAATGTTTTCTCGAGTCTTGACGCCAACCACCTGGCACCTGAAAAGCAAGTGCAATGTGTGTGTTCTGATCACAAGAAATTCAACTGTAAGCGTAAGAGAATCAACTGTGTATCCAGCGTCAACAATAATGCTGCAAAGTAGGCAAAACTCACCGGAGAATCTGCTTGTGCTTGGCAACGGTAGTCCCCTCCAACTCCCACGATCTTCAGGATAGTTTCACACCAAGGTCTGAAAAAAGTGGTTCTATAGTTGAGACGAACTCAACACATCATGCGCAACTCCTGATGCTGCAAGAACCATTCTGGGAGTAGTGTAATTTTCCTGCATTTCTCAACAGAAGCAAAAATGTCAAAGGGAGGCATTTGTGACGAAATATTAACATGGGAAGCAACTCAACAACTAACTGAATCTTACAGCAATGAATGTAGCATACTAGCATGCACCAGCAGGTCCAGCACTCCATCAGTCCAGCACCATGCATCTCTAATGTGTATACCATATTACCATCCAAAATCCGAATATAGAGCAATGCTATTGCAGCATTGCTGACTGCCGATTGGACTGGAGATTCTTCTCGGGACATTTGAAGAACAGAGCAATCAGCAATGCATACTACTATACTAGGATACTACTTCAGTACTTCTACTCATCTACATTCTACAGATTTACTACTGCAACTCTGCAAGTGACCACAAGAGCCCATGAGAGCAGAGGCCAGAGAGTAGCACACAGAGCAGTGACCACAAGGTCCACAACTGCACAAAACTACAGGCCTACAGGAAACAAAGAGATCAAGGGAAGGGATTGAAACAAACCAAAATTTTCAAAAATTTGAAATTTCTTTTTGAAATTGATCTCTTGAGCTTCTTTAGCCAATTCTCCTTTAATCCCAACCGCCCAAACCCGGATTTCATCCCTGCATTGCCTCAACGGCGAGCTTTCGCGCAGTCACTGTGCATGGTCTGAAAAATCCCGTTGCCGTCCTCTGTTTTGCTGCCTTCCCGATATTTCGCCGCCGCCTCTGTTGGTCGCCGCCCGAGCCCTCTCGCGCCTTCCCCGCCTCTCCCGCTCTCCTACCCCGCCACCTCCCGAGACGTGTCAAGACATCCGGCGCTTTCACCGACCCTCCACGACACCCCTCGCCCCCCATGTGCGGCCGCCGCCATGGCCCTTCACAGTGCCGAATCGCCTACGGGCATCTACACAAGCCGTGAACACTCCTGAACCCCTCCACACTCTTCCGTGAAGCTCCCGGCTCGCCCAATTGAACCCTCACCACCCCACCGCAATTGCCGAAAATCCCAAGTGAGCTCAAACTCGATTCTCTTCTTCCGGTCTATCTCGGTCTAATTGCTTGCGTCTGTAGCTCCCTAAAGCCCCCAGAGACATTTCCGAAAGCTTGCCCTAGCTCCCCGAGCCCTTCCTTCTCGCCACCAAAATCGCTGTTCGGTAGTAGCCCTCACCGTGGCTAGCCTTGCACGGTCCACCTTAGCCCGAACCACCGCCTCCTCTAGGTTGCCCTAGCTTCATAGATGCTCAATCACCAGCTCAATGGCCTAGTTAGCCCTCTATTCACCCTATAGCAACCGAAAACCGTACCGAGCTCTTAAGCTCGCCGCCGGTGAACGACGTCTCCCCGGCCACCGCCGACGCCAAAAATGGATTCTCGGCATCCCCTGAATCCGTCCATAGTCTTGTTTTGCGTCGCAAGGCTCTGTAGCGCCGCCAGCCGCCGTCGCCTCCCTTCTCTGCTTCGTTGCCGCGCGCCCAGTCAGCTGGGGAAGAGGAACAGTGACGGGTTGTCACTGTTCATTCGACCCAATAGCGCCGAAACCCAAAACCCGGTTAGCACAGTATCTCAGCCCGTTAGCGCAGTAATCCGATCCGCTTAAACAGTAGAAACCCGTGATGAACAGTGCCCCGACCCGCCGTGAACAGTTCCCTGCCCGCAATGAATAGTGTCCAGACCCGTTAAGCTATTTCAAAGCCCAAAAATGCAAAAATATGCCCATTTTGACCGTTTCAAACCCACCAATCTATTTTTCAACTCCGTTTCACCATCCCGAGCACTGAAAAATCCAGAATCTATTTTATTTGATTTTTCTTGGATTTTATTTCTTTATTTTACTTTCTTTATTCCTAGCTCATTTTCTTCGAGCATGGAATTAAATTACTTTCTTTGATTTGCGCTAGCACACGACGTCGTGAGTCGACCGAGTCAAGAAGGAGGAGCTCAGGATCAAGCCCAAGATCAAGATATAGAAGAATACGAAATTGTCGAAATCATAAATCCGCAAGGCAAGTCACATGTCATTGATCATATTGAACCTACATTTCATTAATTATTTAATTATCCGTATTTTCATTATGTTATTTACATGCTGTTATTTTTGTACAGTAAATGTTTAGAATAACTTGATATTAGCTAATGTCCTACCACCCGTAAAAGCCCTATTTAATTTGATGGTCATATTCACCTTGACAAACTTTAGTAATAATAAAAGTATTATTATTGTAATCATGATAGTTCAGGAACTCATTAACTTTTACTACTAAAGTCTTGATAATCGGTCAATTGAAATGTTGAAAGTGGTTCTATGATAAAGTATCATGGGATGCCATGAGATGGCTTGAGCCCATGACCTCATCTCAGAATGAGGGTTTGGTTGTGAATTGATGACAGTGCCGTGGGCGCTGCAATGTGAATTTGTAGAATGATGTTTTAGTGAAAAGCAAGGACTAAAATCTTATGCCAAGTGAAGAACATAGTGATCGCTCAACCACAAGCGTTGACTTGTCAAGCTTGGTTTACTAGCTGCTCAAATCGATTGAATCTCTAACGGAGTACAAATAGTTAGTATGGAAACGGTAAAACCATACTAAACAACGTTAGATTCCTTCCAGGACGGGTAGTCTGGCCTTTGTGGCGGATACCTGGGTCTGAGTTGAGATCTAACGGGTACGGGAAAGTTAGTATGGAAGCGGTAAAACCATACTGAACAACGGTAGACTCCTCTCAGGACGGGCAATCTATCTAGCCGTATCGGCAGGTAAAGTGTCTGGCCGTGTCGGCGACCTCCTCGGGTCTGCTTTGGAGGCCTATCGGGTAGAGCCTACATAAAGAGATGGGCGTGAAACGACCTTGTTTTCTCAACTCACTCATGAGGGTTGAGGAATCTTGTGGGTAAAGATGGGCAACTCTGCAGAGTCATTTACAAAAAGTATTCGAATACAATGTGCTATGTTTAATGGGTGATTCCAATAGCAAAGCATAAGTAGATTTGGAATGGTTTTGGGAATGTGAAAGTGCGTATTAAATCAAGTTTGGAAACCCCCAATTACCTTAAGAAGTTTATGGTTTAATGTTTAAAAGCAAAGTGGTTACAAACAAAATTGCATCCACATAAAGTAGCGAACTGTTTTACCCTGTTCCATGGCAATCTCTTGCATATAGTTAAATAGCATTTTTCATGTGACTTGTTGAGTACGGTAGTAGTACTCATGCTTGCAAAAATCATAAACAGAGAATGCTGGTCAAGAAAATGAAGGAGATTACCAAGACGATCTTTGAGTTCTACGATGTAGACGATGCCGAGTGTTAGGTTTAATTCTACACTCGAGCCACACTGTGGAGTTTCTTTTGGTAATGTATCTTTGGGTTGTACGCCTTTATGTTAAACTTGGTCATTAAGCCTTACTCGCAATAAAATTTGGTTTTATGCTTAAGCTTGCTTTGGCAATGATGTACACTCATTAACAAGACTCGCGATTGAGCAGGTCTGGCGCGATTGCGAGGGTTTTCTAACACTCGTAAATGGGGTGTTACAGGGATCAAGGGATGAAGGGAAGCATACCTGGTGAGGTGAACGCACTGGCCACCTGGGGCTCGGCGGTGGCGCAGATGGACCCGACCGGCCGGTGAGGCGGCGACGAGTAGCGATGGTAAGGTATTGGTGGGCGACGGTGAGGAGCGGAGGAGTGGGAAGGGTTTCGGCTGCGGGCGACAGCGACGAGGTGGGATTCGGCTGGAGGCGACAGCGACGAGGTGGGATTCGGCTGGAGGCGACGACGACGAGTGGGAGCAGTGGGATTTGGCTGGGGTGGTGGCGACGGTGACAGGGTCGATCCGGCCTTGGGCGACAGCTGGAGGTGGGATTCGGCTAGGCGATGGCGAGGAGCGGAGGAGTGGGAAGGGTTTCGACTGCGGGCAACGGCGATGAGGTGGGATTCGGCTGGGGCGACGGCGACGGCGACGAGTAGGAGCAGTGGGATTCGACTGGGGTGACGACAAGGAGTGGAAGTGTGGGAAGGGTTTCGGCTGCGGGCGATGGTGACGAGATGGGATTCGGCTGGTGGTGACGGCGACGAGAGGGAGCAATGGGATTCAACTAGGGTAGGGGTGATGGCGATGAGGTCGATCCGTCCTTGGGCGACAGCTGGAGGTGGGGTTCAGCTGGGGCGACGGTGGATTCGCCAACCGCTGCGGTGCGTCGCTCTCGCTGAAGTCGTCTCGAAACCAGCCTAAACCGGCTAGCGTGTGTGATTTCTCCTGTGCGTCGCGCATTTTCCCGCGCATCGTGCCTTTTCCCGCACGTCGTGCATGTCGGCCGACTACCTCCTCCCAGTTGGAGACCAGTCACTCTATGTCAGCTCAGTCGGTGGCAAGTCGCCCGACAACCTCAACTAGTCCAGTCGCCACATCCAGTCGAGCAACGCCAACCGACTGGACGACTAGTAGTCGACGACTTAATAACAATGGCATAAACTATTTAAGGCTTTAGTAAATCTCTTTGAATACGGGTAGGCTACACAAGCATGCAATAAAATTTTCTACCATGTAAATCAGGAAGCCATACGAGTAAGAGATCATAGATCGTTACCACTAGACGCACAATGCAACAAAAAAAAAGTTAGAGCAGCCCAGTCCAACGTCGCGTGTGTCAATGTAGTGGAAGTAATCGATCGTCTAACGTCCTTGGTCGCCAATCGTCTCCTCTAGCAGCCCCTCGCGTTCCTCACGTACGTGGTGGATCGTCCTCGATCAGTGTAGCAGTGACTGAACAGTGCCCCTATGGTATCCACACGTCCAAGGGTAGATGATATGCGTCGGTGTACTAGCACCAGCGCGTACGGTAGGGCCTTCGGAAGGAGGCAGCTAGGGTTTCGGTGAGTGGTGTGATCTATAACCAAAAGCCCTATGCCTCTCCTTATAAAAAGCCCTTTAGTGGAACTCTACGCTAGGGACCCATTAAAGTGCGAAGCCCATATGAACGGATCATATCCGGATTGGTTTATTTCAGCTCATTAAGTGTGCGGCCCTATAGGCTCATGTGTACTCGGTCACGATCTGGAAACCCCTTTTAATCCACAAATCAGTAGGGGTTCCTAGTAGAACATAGCGACCATCGAAAACACATAAAGATCATATCGGACGGACTTGTGCAGTGTCATGTACTTATCCCTTCGCCTCACAATACCAGCTCGAACTCAAGGAGAGATGCGTGCCATCCTATGATAGCTCGATTCTTTACTCGAACTTGTAGTGGATTTCTTAGTTATAGTTGATTCCTCAACCAAAATCAGCATGGCCATGCACTTCCCTAATCCAACCATGTAGAGGAGCCCAGAGATATCTCTCCCGTTAAAAAGGAGGGGCAAATTCTATCTTGATCATTCACATTTGTTCGTATGTTTCATAGTAAACCCGAAAGGTACCTTTATAACTATCCATTTATGGAGTAGCGTTTGGCAACTCCTAAGTAAACTATTACACATGTAGAAAATTATGACGACCTCAAGTCTAAGAATCCGCATATACTATATATGGGACCAACTGATAGTACTTAAGAATGTAACAGTTCCCGCAGTATCTCAAGGTGGGTCAATCCAACACTATATTCTCTAATATATGCCCACATTATTAATTTCATATCTTGTATCCATGATCTCTGAAATATGATCATCAATCAATATATGTGCCGATCCATAAATCATAAGTATCCCACATAATGATATAAGATCATTGATGTTTAGAATAACATCATAAATATAAATAGAGTTTTTCGAACAAGCCACATACATACCAATCAATATAAATGATAGTTTATTCAGGAGACAAAATAACATATTATTCAAAAGTTTATGAACATAGAAACGATACAATCATCTCTGTGATTGCCTCTAGGGCATATCACTAACAAAATCTATGTGGGATAATGGCATTGAGATAAAGGAATGCTCTTTTGCTACTTTTGGGGAACAATCTTTGTATGATTGTATCATCATTTGAGCTTGCAATTAATTATGTTCCATATAACTTCGGTTAGAAGTCTAATTTTTAGAAGACGGCTATTTTGTCAAAGCATTCAAAGTAAAACAATATCTGTGTAAACTGTTGTGGACCTTTCAAAATCTATGTAGGATGATAAGTTGATGGATTTCCACTCCTTTTTGGGGAGCAACCCTTGTATAGTTGTATCAGTTTTCCAGCTTGCAAAATATTATGCTCGTAACAAGCCAAATAATTAAAGGACCTTTTCATGTATCGACTGCTAGTCAGCTAAAGACAAGGTGTTTCCTGTAGCTCTTTTGATGGCTGAATCTCATGGTTGTCAAGCCAAGCTACAAATGTACACCGAAAGCAAAAAATGGCAAGAGGCAAATCAAGAGTGCAGGAGCTAATTTGGGAAAGAAAGGGCTGGTTTTAGCTTTAACAGTAGAAGCAGTTTTTTTTTGCTGCTAATGAGGATGGCCTTACTGCGTTCAAGCTTCGGCCTTGCTAATGCTCTCATTAGAATCGATCAGTATTGGTATGTTCCATTTATTATTACCTTGGTGTTTTTTTGCAAGAAATACCTACTTAAGTTTCAGAATGTCAAACAAAGGTGACAAACTTTAGGCAATATACCAAACTCACCATGCACTGAGTCGTATCAAAATCCAGGATACATAATATGGTTTCAAAGAATTTATATAACATGTCATGATTAGTTTGGACCTAACACTCAATTTTGTAATATATATTTTCCTTTTTTTTATTCTGTTCTTTTGAACCAAGTTCATACTTCGATGATTTATTTGTCCAAATTTTTTTTTTGCAGGTGAAGCATCTGAGATATGCATCTGATGAATGAATGATTACTTGGGCTCATATTGGAAAACTGGACATTTCAATCCATCAGACCAAACTTGGTGAGATTCTTCCTACTTTGGGCTAGGCTAACAGGTGAGATCCAAATACCCAATACTTGTTTTTATATAACTTAGTTTTTAGTTTCTCCATCAAAGCTATGAGAATGGCAAACCTGTCTGTGAAAATAACCTCTCAAAAGGATATGCTGCTCATATATCTGGAAAAGTGGCAGAACATGTGTTCTCATGTGCTCTTATTGTTTAACAGTAAGGTTGCCATATTTTAACGCTGCAGGATTCTTTTCATAGTTCCAATTGTGATGCATGATCCTTTTGTGGTTTTAAAACCTATTTTGTAGTTATGTAATTAAACACCTGACCCACTTGCCCGAATACTTCTGTCACATCTTAACGGATGACATGATGACAACTTCTCAGAGCTTGCCCTGAAAATGAAGGCTAGTGCAGATGGGCATCAAAGTGAAGTGATAAACCATGTCACTTTCATGAGAATGGGAACTCCCACCAGTATAGACTATCTTGCATTTCCATCCGTTGTCAACTACAATGTCGTTTGAGTATGGTTATGTGATATAGGTTGCCGCCTGCAGATTTCCTTAGGTTTGCATTTGTTAACCTGCTTGGAAATGTTTCTCATCCTGTAGTTGGTTCCTGTTCCTAGATGGCTAGCCAGTTAGTGCACACAATAACTCACTATATGTGTGGTGGATGCACTTTCGAAGAATTGCTTTAATTGTTGTTACTATATTGGTGTGCTGCACAGGGCTTATAAAATAGTGTTCTAAACTTCTAATGTAGACATACAGGGTACAATGGAGGAGGGAAAGAACAATAGCGATGATTAATCTGTACAGGCAAGGGGCCCCATGCAATGTTAACCATAGGAGAAGAGAGAATGGGTTAGTTATGAGGCCATGTGCAGAGGGGGGCAGGGCCCAACCACACTAGTGGGGAACAACAGTTGGATGGGGTAACATGGGATGGGAAACTTAGTGTGTATTTCTGTATTCTGTATAGCTTTCAGTCTTGGCTGGACTTCTCTGGCAGGAGAATAACAACCAACAACTTAATTTCCTCACTCCCACTGTACATCTCTTTACCTTTTTGTTTGTCCATTGGCAAAGATAACAGTGGGGCTTTGGACTTTCAGTAACGCCTTTTCAAAAAAAAAATCATTTTTGCTCTTTTTTTCTGATTCAATGCGATTGTATGATAACAAAATGGACGGAATTAAAAAGAGCAACCAAGCCCCTAACAGTTTTGATATCACTGTTATCTGTAACTCTGCAAAAATAAGGTGACATAGACTTTTAGTCGGCAATGCTATGGATTGGTCAATTTCTGTGGTTCTATAATAATATCATAATCGAGTTATGTATGTGCTGTAAGGGATGAGTTCTTTTACAATACTATTAGGATATAATGGAGCAAAATGTTTGCACTCTGACCTAAAGGGAAACAAGTGTTTGTGGTTACCAAATGATTAGACAGTTGTTGTGGTGTGAACAACTCATATCACTTTGGAGGGCTCTAATTGCTGTAGACTATCACAAGGAACAGCCGACTGGCAAGCTTAAGCGATCAAGCTTCGTGCATCTTAGGTATCTTCGTAGAAGATCGGGAAGGCCCAGGGCTAATTTTCGCGTTATTTTACTCTTCCATTGAGCTAGCACTCCAGTATTTAATATACTGCAGTGTACTCTGTAACTTCTATTGTTTCTTTTTAAAACCTGTAAGCTCTGCATCTAAGGTGACGTAGTTGCATTGATTTAATATAAACATATTTAACCTGATGGTGTCGTGGGGTCCTTTTTTTTTCTTTTGGACATTAGTTTTGAGAAAATAGTTTTGGGCAGAACCTTACTTTACAGTTATATTATTGATAAATAACTGAGCAAAATCTATACTTGATTTCTTCCAGGTGTATAGTGGGGCATTTGCAGAGAGAATGGGAGATCCATGGCCATGCGATTTCAACTTTCAAGTGTGGCTGTCCAATGAAACATTCGAATGTCTAGATGTGGAGGCAAATGACACCATGGTGCGCATATTTTCGTGAGTAACTTTTCTTTTATCTTTTGACTGAGGCCTCATTTGAAGGGAGGATTCCAGCCCAATCCATATGAAGTACTAAGATCCACATGGATTGGACCGGAATCCTACCATTTCGGACCCATCCAAACAAAGCCGGAGTGATGGAAGATTGTCGACCTTGAAAATGCGCTATTATCACTTGAATTGCACGGCACATTGTATATAATCCTTAACACAAAGGTGCAGTGGGGAAGATAGAGAAGCATGAATGTGCTCAAGATGTTTAATACAATACAGTAATGCTGGTTTTGCATGTATATTGTTAGATGTTTAGGGCATAAAAATTTACACTCAAGACAACCGCACTGGCCATCTATGTCCATGGTTGTTGCTAAAGCATCTCTGTCAACAACTGGTCCTAACTTCATTTGTTAGGTTCGTAGTGCTGAAAAGGTTAATAGAGTGGCACTGGCACCTAACACTTTGTAAGGTGGAAAGGATATTTACTGGAATGCTAATGGTTGTCGTTAAAGTATCTCATAGGTAAGCTTTAATGATTCTCCAAACTTTGAGATCACGTTCGCGTTTACGGAGCTAGTTGCTTTTATTCCTTGTAATCAGTCAGGAGAGGTTTGCTTGGGATGCTAATCCCATACATACAATATTTCTATCTAGCTCCAGTGGTCCATCACAAAATAGTTAGATTTTTCCTGCAAGAATATACACGTTTACTTCCTCATTGAAACAGAACAAGAAAAGAAAGATACGTTTAGATCGCCCCTGTTCCATCCATCATGATGGGACCATAACGATGATTCACTTGTTAGGCTGTATTGTGTCGACGAGCACCCAAATGGACCACTAAGTGTTTTTATTCTGAAGTGAATAATGATCGCCACGGCTTATCTACAGTGTGGGCGCGTTGCATTCATTCTGCTAGGTACAGTCTCCCTCTTTGTACTGCATTAGATGTATAACCGATCTTGATGTGCCACATTTGTTACAATTGTACAGAAGCTTCGAATTATGCTCCTCTTTGCGAACTTTTATCGAGTAGTGTATTTCTTTCTATTGAACTATCACGATGAACAGATTATTTTGTTACTTCTGGCGCAGGCATAAACAATGATTCAGCCGTGCAACCTTGTGAGTTACGCTGCTGTGGGAAAGGTGGAATCTCCGCAACCATCCGGGCTTTCATGCAAGAACTACTTCTGCTGCTGCTGCTGCTGCTACTACAGTGATTTTAATTCTGGAACAGATCAAACGACACCAGCTCATGCGTGCATCATGGTGTCCTTGTCAGGTGGCATATTATCCACTAGTCAGGTTCGTACAATTTACACCCTGCCGATCGAATCAAGACGCTTCTCCCCGTTCGTCTTATCATTTGCGCAGTGACCCCATCATTTTGGCATCACCTTTACCAGCACTTGTGGTGGATGGATGGCCCTTCTCCTTTACCAGCTTGTCGCCTTAGGTATGCAAGAATCAAGATGCCTCTCTACTTATGCCTTCGTTGGATTTGGTTTCACGCTGGGGTTTTTTTTCAACTCAATTTATTTTGCGTGCTGCTCAGTGATGTGGAGCGTATGGCAGAGTCTAAGGTTTGCTATTTGATATGAAAAGTTTGTGGCATTGTTTCTTTTGGGGATCGTCTCGCCAGATGGGACCTTTTGATTTTTGCCAAATTCTGCTAGTGAGATTAAAGGGCGTCATTTTCACCGGCATTAAATGAAACTACCCTCTCCGGTCACAAATATACGTCGTTTTAAACTCAGGTGCAGTCACTTTAAAATTCTAACTATTAATATCTTTTTAAATGTTTAAATTGGATACATGAAAATCACATGTGTAGATTTATCTCAAAAGGTACTCTCATAATATTACAATTTTATTAAATTATATATATATATATATAATATAAATTAGTGATGAAAATTGTGTTTAGAAACCAGGTCGATGTCTAAAGCGATGTGACCGGAGGGGATATATGAGATCATCTGACTAGACAAGGGAGGGTGAACTAAATCCACACCCTAATTAAACGATCCCTGGCTTAAATGCAGAGATGAATGGCTCATTCCACTGAATTATTCTTTCAGAGGAAGCTTTTTTTATTAAAAAAACAGAAGCAACTTAAAATACTACTGTATTCCAGCTTCTTCTAAAAGAAGCCACTTGATTAAACTCAATTAATTAAACTCTTCCTGGGGAGATTTAACAAGATTTAATACGATAGCAGCATTTGGACCTATAAATTTTTCGAAATAGGTCCCCACGTTAAACTTGTCCGTGTTATGGAGCGTCACTCTTAATTTATAGTCTTTTGCGAAGACTGTAGTGAACGCATATTAGTTAGTTAGTATATATTAATGAAATGGTTGCCCTGTAGTTTTCAAAGCAGAGGTGTGAAGTACTTGTTTGCTTAAGAAAACTTTTACTCATACAAGTGGACTATATTGGTGACATTTTAATGATGCAGCATACATAGTATGAGCATATTAATCAACCTAACCCAAGGCATGGCAGTGAAGTGAACAGATTAACCGGAGATTCCTCGTCGCGTGAGAAAACTAGATTAGAGGGTGTTCTTTGGTGATGTTTTTTGTGTGTATTTTTTCAGTACAGCGGTGACGGACGGTGAAGATATCGACAGGGCCGTGCCCCAAGGGGGTGCGGGCCGTACGACTGTACAGGGCCTCTCAATTTCTAGGGCCTCAAAAATCAGCCCAGCAGGAGAAGGTCCATATATTCGTGCGAGGCCAGAGTGCCAGATAGAGGTGAAAACGGATCGGATACGGACGGATAATATCTCTATCATATTTATTTTCATATTTTTTTTGAATACGGATAACTCGAATACAAATACAAATACGAATAATATCGAATACAGATACGGATCGAATACGAATCGAAACAAATACGGTTACGAATATTTATCGGAACATGAAAATCCCTTAAACTATACATCCAAAATTAACAAAAATACATAAATAGTTCATTTTGTCAAAATATTCATGAAATCTAAACAAGCATAGTCTTTTTATCCATAATAAATATACCCAATAGTCGATCATAACATAACTACATAAGTAGCAACAACGTGCAATTCATGGAATACACATGATGACATAATAGCAATTTGCACAAGCATAAGAATATTTCATTTATCCATTTCATCAACCAAGTCCTCCATGATAGCAATTTAAATAAGCATAAGAATACTAGGCTTACTGTATCAGTATCTGTATCCGTATCCGGTTTCGTATACTGGGCTAAAATCCTGGATATCTGGTTTCGTATTTTCCGAATTATCTGTATCCGTATTCGACGGATACTAGGTTTACTGTATTCGTATCCGTATCCGATAAAAAAAATCCGTATCCATATCCGATTCGAGAACTATCTAAAAAAATCCAATCCGACACAATCCGTATCCGTATCCGTCCGGATCCGACGGAAACTATCTGATCCGTTTTCACCCCTAGCCCCAGAGCCTAGCTCGAGTCCGCGTGCGCGTCTCCGCGCGACGACTTCGCGTGCGTGGCGCTTCGTATTCTCGGCTCCGAGCCCTGAGGTCCCACGGCGTTTCGTATTCTCTCTTGTATTCGTGACTTCGCTGGGTTCGTGTTCGCCTCGTCTCACGACGGCCACCCCGGCTGCTCAATGTCCATTTATCTAGGGCTGTGCCGTTACTTAGAGCTTTGTACAGGGCCTCCAAATTTCACGGCACGGCCCTGGATATCGACATAGATGATGTATATGATTTTAAGCTAAGAAAGTTATTCGAAAAATTCATTTTAAAAACGTCCCATTTCCACATTTAGTTTTTTAACTTTCAAAACAGTTAAAAGTCAAAAACAGAAGTTAAGTGATAAAAAGAGCAGGGTCGAGAGCTACTACCACCAGTATGTAATGCTAGCCTAGCTTGTCTCACACGTGTGGCCACGTAAGCACAGGCAGCACGCACGTGTGGGCACGAGCAATGGACACGTGCGAGGGGGGTGCCCGTGCTCGTACGTGCGGGCAACTGGATCTAGGCTTCCTCCCCCACCAAATTAAACCATGAGCGAGCTAGCTAGCAATAGCGCCATGCTAACAAGATGGCAACCCGACACAAAACATTCAAGACAGATTGGCTCCATGTGGCAGTAAAGTGATGACGGTATCATGATGCCTGTATACGACAACAGTAATCTATCAATTTCGGGACTTCAATGTGTGACGTTTGCAGTTCCATGGAATCATATACTCATCGCTAGAGCTGAAGACGGAGCTGTTGCCGTAATCGAAGTCACCACTGCCTCGAACCGCTGCACGAAGCCTTCGTCGTCAGCCTACCACATCCCTCCACCATCATCATTGTAACATTCCATTTTTGGGATTTGTTTGAGCTTGAATGAAAATTTGAAATTTAAATTCAAATCAAAAGTTCAAACCCCATTTTCAACCGAATTTCAAATCTTTCCAAGAAAACCAAACTCTCCTTGGGCTTGGCCTAGCCCAACCCTACCATTCTCTCTCTTGGGTCCAACCTCTTTGGCCTTCAGCCCGACCTAGAACGACCCATGCCGGCCCTCGTGCCCACGCACTGCGCCGCCTCAGCCTTCACCCATCGCCGCGCCACTCCCATGCCTTGCCCGTTCCGAGATTCCCAACTTTGCGCTAGGGCTGCACCGCCCCATCCCTGTTGCAGCATCACCTCCGCTGCGCCCCAACGCCCAGTCGGCCTTTCTATTCTCCCCATTACGCCACTCCGTCGGGTAAAGCCTGAGCCGTTCATCACGCTCATCGCTTCCTTGTTGTAGCACCTTGCTTAAAGTGCTAGGTGTTCGCTCGAGGAGGCTCTATGCCACTCCCTTGCATTCTTGCCCCGGTTCCTCGCCAATTCGCTGCACGGTCGCCATATGTCATCATGGTACCAACAATCATCGAGCTCTCCACCCATCTCCTCTCACCACCATCGAGCCTAAGCGCCTCTAAGCCCTCTTCGTCCTCGTCTCCGGCCAATCCGCCGCCTGAAGCAACCTAGATGAACCATCACTTTCTCTGGTCGATTGTGTGCACCTAGAGCATCACCAGAAGATCACAAAGCTATTTTGAACCACGCCAGTGCCTCTCTTCTTCCCCGGTGAGCTACCCGCATCAGCCTCCTCTTCGCCACATTAGTCCATCGTCGACAACTCTCGGTGCTCACCCCCGAGCTTTGTTGTCACTTCATGTGCGTTCCCAGTCATCCTTAGATGCTCCCGTAGCAATGAATTGGACTCCAATGCTCTGTGCCGTCGTGTGCCATGCTCTGGTCATCACCGCCACTCGAGCTCGCCGCCAATAGCTATAAGCTTCAAATTAGTTCGCGCCAACTCGCCTGAGGGTTCACCTTGCGCCAAGAGACCCATTTCCGACCTTGCTAACGTCCATCGAAGTCCCTATAACCGGCGAGGAGCTCCGCCTCTTCTCGGCAGGGAAGAAGCCCTGTAGCGCTGTGGTTAATTAACTTTTTAAAGGCATGATTAAAATTAGCGTAATGACGATAGTTAGTACGCTTTAATCCCTCATTGTCCCGTGGGCCATACCCGCTTAACTATGCTTATGTCTGCATGACAAGGGGACCCCAAAGCCTTTTAAACAACCTTTTAAACATGTTTTAAAAGTCAGAGCCACTGACAAATGGGCCCCAAGTTATTGTTGGCACAGTAAATGGACCCCACCTGTTAGACCCTCATGCTGATAGTTGGGTAGATGTAACCCTAGTAATCAAAAACTAACATACGGTGGATGGAACCTGTACCGTTATTAATACTGCACACTTTCACTTTTTTAATAAAATATAATTTGGTTAAAATGCTAAGTTATATAACTTTCTAATTATCGATAATTCGCAAATATTGCCTTTAGCAAATAAAAGAATCCGAGTCATCTTTGTTAAAACCTTGCATGTATAAATATTGCATTATGTGGTTGGCTCACGGAGTACTGTTGCTTGTGCTCACCCTTGCTCACGAAACTCCTCAGAGCCCGTGGACCAAGGGCACTATGAGTACTATGATGTTCGAATAGTTGATGGTGAAGAATATGGAGGAGAGTAGATTAGTCCGTAATAGTCTCGGTCTCACCCCACTATAGCTAGTTATGGTAGTGTTCGTGTGCACCAGTATTTTTCAAGTCTCTGGTTAATATTGGTTGCACACAAATCTTCCCTAGTCACTTGCCTGTGACGAAATGTGCCTTCCTTTTTGCTTCTGCTACGCTTCTGTATTTTATGTAATGTATCAATTAGCCTAGTTGGCTCTATTGTAAACTTGGCTCAATTGGTCCATCTGAACTCAGATGTTGTAATATTATTGTAAAATATGGATTAAGTTCTGTATGAAATAATTTAGTGGTGTATCTGTGAGCACTATCTACTGATTTAGAAAATAATACAATGATATTCATAAAAATTTAGATCGACTAAATCTAATTCTAATAATCATCTCGTCATCGCCGCCGCGGGCCGCGAGTTTTTGACATATTTAGCACTGTAGACTTCTAAAATTCCGTTTTTAGCCTCCCAAGCGCATTATTTCCAAATATAGCCCCCTTCCCGACCGCACGTTTCTGTAGAGGCGACACGTGTCCGGTCGTGCGGTCCGGGACCGCACGACCGCACCGTAGCTGGGTCGTGCGGTCCGGACCGCACGACTCCACCGCTTCACCGCCACGAGCGCACGATTGAATCAATCGTGTGGTCGGAAATTCAATCGTGCGGTCGAGAATTCAATCGTGCGGTCGAGACAGTGTCATGCGGTCGAATCAATCGTGCGCTCGGCGGACGGTGAATGATGGAGTCGTGCGGTCCGGGACCGCACGACCCGGCTCTGATCGGTCGTGCGGTCCGGGACCGCACGACCGGACACGTGTCGCCTCTACAGAAACGTGCGGTCGGGAAGGAGGCTATATTTGGAAATAATGCGCTCGGGAGGCTAAAAACGGAATTTTCGAAATATAGAGTGCTAGATATGTCAAAAATTCGCGGGCCGCCGCCGTGCCTATCTTCCCTACGCAATCAGTCGCCCGGACACGCTGACCGCTGCCCACGATCCGGCCACCGCCGCTTGAGCTCACGCTGTCAGCTGCTGCCCTCGATCTCGCCGCCGCTCTAGCTTGTCGGATCTGGTGCCGCTGACCGCTACCCTCAATCCCGCCATGTGCTGGCAAGTGGATAAGGACGTAGTGCAAGTGGATTCACTTATGGGTGGGGTCTCTGATGTAATAACCCCACATGTCATTCCTAAAAAATTGTATACCACTGATTAAGTAAATGAGATAAACTTTCACCCAAAAATTTATCCACACAAATTCACGTGTTTTCCTACTACCGATCCAAGCACTCATTCTTGTATTTTTTTTTCTCTTATTTCCAATCCTCTATTTGACAAGTATGTTCCAAAGTCCTAAAATTGTAGCAAGGTTCAAAACCTGCGTGAAACTGTCTAGAAGATGAGAATTTTTTTTATTCCTGTGGGAACTAAGTTATTGCCGTAAGATTCCCGTGAAAATCGTATGAATTTCTTATGTTTCAAGCGGAGCCTTGACCTTGCAATGTTATTATACCTAGAAACAAAGCAGTTCATTTAGAATTCCCGTAAAAACCTAGCAAGCATCGCGTCAGTACATACTGTAGCTATGTGCAAGATGTTACCTAGTTACGTTCTCCAGTGGTAGTGCTGAGCACAGTAGAGAAGAATTAGGGCATATTCTTTTTGGCTGCGGTTTATGGTTTTTGGTTGAAATTTTTGAATTTTGGCTGTTTACGGTACAGATTACGGAGAGACCGATACTCACTTACGATTTTGGCTGGTACAGATGTTGGGCTTTTAACGTGTACTACGTTTAACTTGTAGACCCCGTCTTGAGAAAATAATCCGTTTGAAAGTTAGGTACTGTAGCAAAAGCCAAAAGCCGGCCGGTTTGTGACTTGCTAAACAGGCCCTTAATGCAACCTAGTTACTACTCTGCATGAGAGTTTGCAACACAATAACACAGTACTCTGCTACGTAGGGGCCGTTGGGGTTGTTTTTTTTCAGCTTTTAAAAACTGTTTTTTAGTTTTTTTATAATAATTAGTTTTTAAATAGAGTATTTTTTTGTGATAGAATCTACTAGTTAATTGTGGTATATACTGTACCGACTTTATTTATATGAGCAAAAATGGCACGTAAGTTTTTTATTACTCTGTAGGGCGTGTCTAGATATCATCCAGATGTTTTCATCCTAACTATCATTCAGATTTGAGACCATTAAATTAGAGATCTAACGGCCCCTTTTTTGGAGGAGGGAGAGATTTTTTTTGTAGGGGGTGGAGAGAATTCATGACCGTTGGATCTCTAATCTAATAGTCATAAATCTGAGTGATAGTTAGGATAAAAATATTTAGATGATATTTATCAACACTCTATTCTGTAATCTCGTATGAATAGTTAAAAATTATAAACCGCTGATGAAAAGAAGAGCCCCGTTACTGCTCGGCCTCAGTCCCATCGTACTAGGAGTACTTTGTATGACACGCTGATGACCTAACTTCATCACAATACTACGCTGCAACCGTTTGTTATATATATATATATATAGGGATCTGACGCGAAACTAATTTTGTAAGGTTTGCAAAATCTGGCTCGAACCTCGAGGCATATGGCTCTCTCAGCATTCCTCTCCTGCGGCACATGCACGCGCGCGCGCATGGAGGTCATCGAGTGATATTTTAATTTTGTGACACTTCACCACCGTTAACACAAGTAGAGTATACTCCTTTACTCCGTGCACCTTCAGGACACTCTCAATGATGCTATTTGAGCAGTGTCTGCACTATTAATTAGCATGTTATGTAAGATTAGTATTGAAGTCGATGAAAAATTAATGAAAGAAGAGAGAAAAGCGGTGTCTCATGCAAGACGATGTTTGAACACATAAGTCAACACAAAGACATTAACTAAGACATCTATTAGAGAGAAGTGATATCTACCACATGCAAAGATGTGCCACTACATTAAACGGTGCATTGGAAGGGAATTGAAAATAAATATTAAATTATAGTATTGATTAATGATAGATATTGTGTATAGAAAGATGATATCTATATGAATTGGTAATCTATAGATAATGCTAAGTGGTGTCACTATTGAGAATGCCCTCACGCATCTTCCCTTAATATTTAGTTTTTCGTAGTTTGTGTGTTGACCTTGAGCCCTGCTTTGATCTAAACGAAAGAAAAAGGTTTACTATAATCTAAACTTTGGATCCTAGAGAATAACCACAACTCAAAGACATATTTCAACGCAAGCACCAGCCATCTTCTTACGTTTAAAATAGTACGACAGGCACATACCAGGTTTCACAGATGAGGAAGAAGTTGCTGCTACATAAAAGATACGTAAATTAACCCAAGAATCAATTAACAGTTACCAAGTGTACGGTCCAGTAGTCATTAACAACGGTTTTTTTAAAAGAGAGGGAGAGAGAAAAGCTTACATAATACATAACGAGCAGTACTTTTTAAAAGTATTCTACAAAGAAAAAAAAAATTCCCGTATGAGCATGCCTCTCTCTAAGCTCGATCTCTTGTAGCATACAACTGTAGGAGCAATTTATGTGCGGTGAATGTGACATGGACATGATGTATACGTCGATCGATATTCGATATGTATGTGCATGAGAGGAATGGAAAGCAGCAGGAGAAGTAAAATTTTGGCGTTTAGGGTTTTTGAGGTAATCTAGTTTTACCTAGCAGGTAGGTGCGGTAACAAGTAGCAAGGTCGTCCATATAGAGATCGCCACTACCTGATGATCGTGTCTTGGTATGTAGCGCCGTCACTGGACCATGCCCAAGAAAGACGTCCCACTTGTTGTTGCTGCTGCCGTGCCTGCAGGCGCCGCAGGGCCCGTCGCCGGCGGGTTACCGCCGCCGCTGACGCCGCTCGCGTTCGGCTGGACGACGTTCTGGTTCTGCTGCTGCTCCTGCCTTTGGAAGTGGATGTCGTACTGCACCTGCATGCTGCCGCCAACGTCGTCGTCAAACTCGTCGTCGTCGTCGTCCATGCTGTCACTGTCCATGTCCTCCATTCTGTCGTTGCCGTAGTTGCTGTTCATCGCTACCGGCTGCTGCCTCAGCTCCGTCGTTGTCTCCTTCGCGACGCCTTCTTGCTTTAATCCCTATGACATCAGTTTTCATATACGACATCGGCACCCATCGTATGAGCAATATGTGTAATGTGCGTGTGCACAGAACAGGAATTACCGGCGTGTTCGTCGCCACGCCGTTGCCGCCGGCGCCGCCGCCTTGAACGGAGAACCTGGCCGCAACACTGCCGTTGCTGGCCTTCATTTGCATGCCCCCGGAGCTGCCGCCATTGTCCCTACCCGCGCACCCATTCCCATTGCCGTTGCTACAATTCTTGCCCCCGTGCTCGCCATGCGCCGGTGCCGTCTGGGACAGCGGCACCGCGGCGAGTACGGTAACCGCAGCCTCCGGGCGTGGAGAGGCATTGACGCCGCCGGCGCCGGCGCCGGAGGAGGCGAGCGCCTTGTTGCGGTAGAGCGCTTCTAGCTGGTGGTAGTAGGGGCAGGTCTTTGAGTCCTCGGGGCGCTTCTTGTTGCTCTCCTTGACCTTCTTGAAGTACTTGTTGATGTTCTCCCACTTCTCCTTGCACCGCTTCGCGCTCCGGCTGTACCCCAGCCGCCGCATCCCAGCCGAGATGTCCTCCCAGAGCGGGCCCTTGGGTCCCGCCTCCTGGTACCGCGTCTCCAGCTCCGTCCGCTGCTGGATCAGCGCGTGCACCTCCGCCTTCGGCCACCTCGACGACGACGCAGACCCCGCCGTGTCCTGCGACTCCGGCGCCCGGACGATCTCCCTTCTTTGTGCGTGCGGCGGCTGCGGTTGTGGTGTCATCGGCATTATGTGCGGCTTCCGCTGCTGAACTGGTGGTGCTTGCTTATGTTGTGACGGCGGCGGCGCCGGTGGTGCAGCTGAAGCAACCGGCGTGGGCTGCAAGGGCGGCGGTATGAATGAGGTGATGGCCGCCGGTGTGGCGACGGAAGGCAGCGGGATGGCCTGGCCGGTGACCCTCTGTATGAAGGAGATGACGGTTGCGTCGCGGGAGGCGGCCATGGCGCGTTCCTGGGTGAGGGTGTCCTGCTCGCGGGCGAGGCGCGCCACCTCCTGCCGCCGCCACGCCTCCTCGCGGATCATCCGGTCCTGCTCGCGCCGCTCGATGGCCTCCAGGAGCCGCTGCTGCATCGCCTCCTGCCGCTCCATCACCTGGCGCATCAGCCCCTCGAAGAACCTCATCACCTTGCTTTCGCCGCCCACGTCCCCGCTCAGCCGCTTGCGCTTCCCGCCCTCGGCCGTTTCCTCCGTGTCCTCCCCGTCCGAGCTCTCCGACCCCAGCGAGAAGCTCACGTCACCCATCGTCATCACGCATGGCGCGTCCGTGGTCCTCGGGGCCGCCGACTGCGGCGCGAGCGGAGGTGGAGGCTCGGCCAGGACGACGCGCGCGGCCGAGGGTCCGGACGGGCCGATAGGGGCGACCGGTGGCGCCACGGTCACGGGCGTCGGCGCGAGACACACCGGTGGGGGGTGCGCGGAGGCGGCGCCGTGGAGGGCCTCGAGCTCGGAGAAGAAGCGGTAGGCCTTGCCGTCGCCGCGGCCGGCGTCCTTGGTGCGCTTGTAGTACTTGTCGACGTTCTCGAACTTCTCACGGCACTTCTTGGCGCTCCTCCGGTACCCCATCTCCGCAAGCCTCCTGCATGTACGCACGCCATGCATTGCCATCACATCACTAGCTACGTACGTACCTCCATCGCAGCTAGCTAGTTGCATATATACAACAACAGACATGTGTGCATGTCCTAGGCATGCTGCTCTCACAGAAAAGATCGAGCCATATGTGCACACAATTTTTTACTCAATTTGGGATGCAAATCGAAGGATTAACTTTTGGGCGGGGAATTGGGATCGAACCGGCCGGATCTGAAGTGTACTGCTGCTGCTCTTATGGGATCGATGAAGTGACGCAAAGGAAAAAGAAACTGAAAAGTGGAGGAAGAGAGCGATATGCGTATCATTTTAAAAATGGGAAATCCACTGTGCTCGTGGACGATTCTTGCAGATTCTGTCTCGCATCTAACAAAA
This sequence comes from Bonia amplexicaulis, assembly GCA_036346245.1. Lineage (NCBI taxonomy): Eukaryota > Viridiplantae > Streptophyta > Magnoliopsida > Poales > Poaceae > Bonia > Bonia amplexicaulis. The sequence goes on from CM070742.1 coordinate 460,487, forward strand.
TTAAGCTCGAAATATTCGACCGTGAAATGAAATCACATGCAGTCAGAGTCAGATCAGATGGACGAGTCGTGCAATTGATGCATCCATGGATCGAGACGTCCATCTTGCAGTGACAGCCTGAAGAATTACCTGGAGACTTCCTCCCAGAGGGGGCCCTTGAGGGCGGCCTCCCGGAACGCGGCGTCCATCTCCGACCGGATCTTGAGCAGCGCCAGCGTCTCCTGCCGCGGCCACCGGTTGCCCGCCGACGACCCGCCCGCTCGCCCTCCTCGCCGGCCAGCACCTCGTGCTCCAAGCTCCCGGAGCAACCGGACCCGCTAGCGCCGCCGAGCTCGTCCAGCTGCTGCTGTCCCGGCGCCGGCGAGCGGCTGCTGATGGGCGACGGCGCCTGGGCGACCCCCCGCCCGCCAGCAGGCGAGAATGGCGGCATGTCCGGCTGCTGCATGCCGGCTGATGGGTCAGATTTCCTGTCAAAGCCAGAATCTTTGGCCGTCTTCTAGCTAGCTTAATTACTCTCGTCTCCTGTCAGGCCGTTACTGTGGAATTGAGGTGGAGATGGAGAGATGAGGTTGCGATGAGCAGTGGATGCATGAAGAAGAAGCTCAGCCAGTGGAGGTGTGGGAGACGGAGGCATGCACAACTGGAACACAGGGAGGTGAGGAGAAGGGGAAAGAAAAGAGAGATCGGAGAAGAAGAGCAAGGTTGGAAAGAACTGGGAGCGAGATAGTACTAGGCTGGCTGGCTGAGATATGCCTGCAAAGCAAATAGGGCGGGGGAGAGGGAGTAGTTAGCTAGTGACACAATAGTACTGTAGCTGTAGCAGTATAGGTTGTTAAGTCTAATAGGATTAAGCGATTCAATCTCAACATAAATTAGGTAGATATTAATCTTAGTAAAGTTTGTAGCTATATGTTTAATTGAGTCTTTTGCATGTAGTAATCGTGCTGTATAGGTCTTTGCATGTTAGTAGAGTATGGCACCAATCGAAGTGGAAGTGGTGGTGTGAGACCATTGTTAAGAAAAGTCGGTGTGATGCCGATGCGAACGGCAGTACGATGCTGATGTGAGGAGAAGTCGATGTGAGATCGACAACGACAGCGGTGCGAAGCCGTTGAGTGAAGTTCCGACGTGAAGCCAAAGGCGGTGGTGTGAACCATCGTCGCTAAAGGATTCGGTGTGAGACCGATACATATAGGGTCTGTTTGGGTGCGTGGAGATCGTGTGTGTATGAGGTTTATTTAAACTGTGTAATTGTAATTTCTGTAGAGGCGAAGTGTTAAGTTTGAAAGGATTGAGCGATCTAGTTTTAACATCGTTTAGGTCTAGCTAAACATAATAGGGCGGTGGAGGATTGCGAGGGAGGCTGGTGATTTGGTGAAGGTGAGGAAAGACATGCTGGAGGAGAGAGAGAGAGAGAGAGAGATGAGGTGGTGCGTCTGCAGAAGATGATGGGGAGATGATGCGACAGAGAGGGACATACTTTGATAGATGGAACAAACGAGATCGATGCTGCGCTGTCAGGAGGTTACCTCCATGCCTATCTAATTAATCACGGAATACTCCATGGTTAAAACCCGAAAGGGATAGACTAGAGAAAAACTACGTACGGGATAAGCTAGCTAATTTAGCCAGTGTCTGACTTTTAATTTTTAGATGGTTTTTATAAATCGTTTGTAAAAATTACTGTATAAGCAGATTTAAATAAAATGACTTCTCCACACACGTATTTTCTTAATTATTTATAATCAGCTAAAAGCCAAAAGATAAAGCACTTCAGACGCTGGCAACAGACATGCGATCTCAGCCGTCCATTTTTAGATCTGAGGGCTCAGATCGGTTGGTGTTGTACCCCACCGTACAGTACTTTTGCTCTGGTACTCCTCCATTTACAATACTTTGCCTCCAGTACTCGAGGAGCCTCATCCTTAGATTTTGGATCAAACAGTGTGCTACTCTAACAGTCTAGATAGCCAGCTAACAGCATTTCCATTACACAGACACCACACCGGTCGGACTAGCCACCGATTGGCATCCATACTATTATTCTTGGCAAAACTTTAGTAATCACATATTACCGTATTACTACTTGCTAACAAGTACTCGACACTACCATGCATATTTTTTTCTCTTCTATTTTACTTGACGTTTTAAAAACCATACCGTTGATTTTTTTAAAAAAATTAGATCGCTGGTAAGTTTAACACTATATAGATTAGCTATATAAAAATTATACATAGTATAATTAGATCGCTGGTATGACCAAACGAAAAACATAGTAAATCGAACGTTCATTTTGCGCAAGTGGCATGCATATTCACTGTGAAATCACGAGGCCGAAATGTGCAGTGGATTGAGAGGAGAGGAGGCACAGCGAAACAAAAACAGAAACAGAAAAGCGAGCGCGGTCGGTGGGAGGTTGGATCGATGCCCGACGGATGAGAGGCTAGCTAGCAGCCACGCTGTAACAGCTGTGCGGTGGGCCCCACAAGGTAGAGAGAAGGTGCGCCACGTGCTGCCCCTTACCCCACGCTGCATGCCACTCATACGCCGTCCGTCTTGATATTTTTTTTGTTGGTACTACTGACTTGTAACCCCAGTAGCTAGAACATCCTCCAAACCTGAAAAACAAGAGTATATATGGTCCGCTCGTTTCGGTTTTAGCTTCTAATTTATTTTTTATTATTTATAAATTTTATCTTTTTTGAACTTTTGCCTTTTTTAGCTTTTTCGTCGATTCTTTTTTTTCCCGTATTCGTTTGTGTTGTCCGTGATAAGTTAGCATATTTTTTGTATTTTATTTTTTAAAAATTTAATTACATCAAATAAGTCATCTTTAGCTACAGTAAAATTTTAACCGTTATAATGCAATTTTAGCCATAACTCACAGCTTTTCAGCCAATGGGGGCCATATCGAGTCAATCCAATTCGATCGCTGTCTTACCGATCCATTGATCAACTAGCAACTGGTCGACTTGTTGTTTGCTAGTACCAGTACTTCACTTGGTTAATTACTAGTGTATATATATGTAAAATTAAGATGCTTTTTATATTATTCATAACTGGCCTAAAGGTATTGGCAGAACTAGATCTTCAGGTAATTAAACATAGGATCTAAAACAGCCCTGAAATTAATTAAGGATGGCCTCTTGATTAGCCAAAAAATTTTATATATGAAAGGTGGTACTACTAACTATACCACGACGATGCATCGAGCCATCATATCATCTTGAGAAAATACAGCAGTAAAGGTTACGGCAATGAAACAAAACGCACATGCGCCTGTCCACATAGGAGTGCCTAGGAACAAAAACCCTGTACTTTTACCCGGACAATTGCATGTTCTCTGTTGATTGACTTTTCCTTTCTGGTAATGCTGGATGCATGCATGCACATGCCTTCTTTAGAAGAAAAAAAATAAAGCGAGAAAAAGTGAAGGTATTTCATACATGAAAAATCCAAGACTACCCAGGGGGGAAAAAATCCGAGAACGTACAAAATGATTCATATTTCTTTAATGCATACGTCTCACAGGTCATAATACTAAAGAGCTGTACAATGATATTTCAATAGCCAAAATTTTTCCGATTTTAATTTTAAGTAAGTGCTACATACTCATTGTGACCCAGTTGTAATTTTTGAGTGATTTTGAAAACTTTCCCAAGAAAACTTTCCCAATTGGGAAACTTTCCGAGCTAGCCGTGTGGCCCTTGAAACCTTCACACATCTTATTATAAAACACAAGTTGGTGGTTCTTCAACCTTTATTTCTCAACTTCTTCTTTTCAATTGGAAATTTGACTTTTCACTTTTACTAGTGGCTAGTGTGTGTGTGTATATATATATGCATGATTTTTGGTGTCACCTTCCCAGGCATGCATAAAACGGACGGTAGCTGGTCGATGAGCAGTAAGAGACTCCTGATCGAGGAATCATAAAGAGAGCAGGAGCGGCGCAGCAAAGACAGTTTGATCAGAGCAAGTACGAGAGAGCAGGGCAGACGGAGCCCGTGGTCGTGGTCCTTCCGGGGGAGGAGATCGAGCGGCCAGAGTTGCTACCACTGCTGCTGCTGCTCCAATGCTTTACGTGCAAGATATGCGGGATCTGAGTGTACCTAACTGACCGGCCGGCTAAGCGAGCCTAGCTACCTGCAATCGCATGCACGGGCGGGCATTAAAACCTTTCGGGATGGACGTGGCACGCTGGCGAAAGCTTTAGCGACAGTGATCGCCTTTACACTGCGCTGCAAAGTTTGTTGACGCTAGCTAGCTAACCAGTGAGCTAAGCTATATTAGGATGCATGGTCCCGATACGGCTCTGAAGATTGTCACAGTGAGGTGAAACCGTGAAAGTCTCCAGCTAGGCATGCCCGCCCGCAGCTAGTCGTTTGTAGAGTGACCATCGTCACATATAGCAGCACCACGCGTCACATAATGATCAAGGTGTTGCTTAAGAAAAGTCAGCACGGGAGCTTAGCTTCGAGTTGGCAGTGAGGTGTGAGGGCTGCGTTGGTGGGCCTGCAGCATAGAAAGCTCACAACTCAAATTTCTGTTGTTAATAAGCATAGAAAGATCGAGCAGATAAACAGCATAACACTGATGCCACCGACGCATCACTTCAAGCCAAGCAGGAACTACAATTTACTCCAGGCGTTACCAAAAGGTAAAAGTTGACAGGATCACGTCCGGCTTGCCTTGATCATGTACCTCTCGAGAATGGGATCCCATGCAACCAAGTCATTCAAAATTAGCTCTCTCTAAATTGCAGGACAACTTTCACCTCGTGCAACTTCACTTCCACCTCCTCGTCTCAGCCTCTGGAGCCTTCGCCCTCGCCCTGTGATCCTGACTGCGAGCCACCAGACCCACCGCCAGACATGTGCTGCCCGATCTTTGAGACAGCCTTGTTGGCCGCTTCGATCTTGGTCTTTATCTTCTCAATGTCATCCGAGGCCATCTCGGTGCGGAGATCAGCAACTGCCGTCTCAATCTCAGAGACAACCTCTGCAGCCTCCTGGACCATCTTCTGAATCTCAGCCTCAGAAAGCCCACCAGAGGATCGGATGGTGATCTGCTGCTCCTTTCCAGTTGCCTTATCTTTTGCAGAGACTGTCACAATCCCGTTGGCATCGATGTCGAATGTGACCTCAATCTGTGGCATACCTCTTGGTGCTGGTGGAACGCCAACAAGATCAAACTCACCCAGAAGTTTGTTGTCTGTCGCCATCTCACGCTCACCTTGCAACACACGGATACCCACTTGGGTCTGGTTGTCAGCAGCAGTTGAGAACACCTGCAGAAAGCACAGCCAGAGTTAAGTAGGCCAAAACTATAAAAAGAACCCCAGGGGAGATGGCAAGCAAGCTAACACTAAACAGGTCAAACGAACAAAATCCTGTAATAGAACTTGTAAACAAAAAACAAAATTTAAGGTTCCACTGTAGAATGATAATTGTAGCTACAAGCCTACAATGGAGAAGCTAGCACCATGCATAGCACATCCAGAATTACGGCCAACACTATAAAAGGAACCCAAGAGAAGGCAAGCAAGCTAACAATACACAGATCAAAAGAAAAAAAAACTACACAGATCAAACGAAAAGTAAAAACTATCAGAGAACACAATTAAAAAAGATCCGATGTTCTATGTAGAATGAAAATCATAACTACAACTGACGAGTCAGCACCATCAATGCATGAGACTCTTCACAGGAAGCCATCATAAAATCATCCCAGAAAGATAATGATACCATACAAAGCAATTGTAATACTTTGGTCACACAAACATGAAATGAACACATAACGTAATCAGATGCCAACGAAATTACTGTTGGGCCATAACTCTACTGGGGCGAACATAACATCACCTGGGTTTTTAAAATAACAGTATAATGGTAGTTAAGAAACGTTATCCTACTTCAGGAGTAAAAGCATTTTTACTAACCTGACTTTTCTTTGTGGGGATTGTAGTGTTCCTGTTGATCAATCTAGTGAAGATACCACCAAGAGTCTCAATACCAAGTGAAAAGCTCCTTTACATCTCCACGGAGAATGCCACCCTGAATAGCAGCACCCATGGCCACAGCTTCATCTGGGTTGACTCCTTTGCTAGGGGCCTTACCAAAGATTTCAGAAACCACTTCCTGCACTTTTGGAACCCTTGTCATTCCACCAACAAGAAGGACCTCGTCAACATCCTTGGTAATTATACCAGCATCCTTCAAGCAGTTCTTGCATGGGTCTCTAGTCCTCTCAATCAGATTATTCACCAAAGATTCAAACTTTGATCTTGTCAGTGTAATATTCAAATGTTTTGCTCCAGAGGCATCAGCTGTGATGAAGGGAAGATTGATCTCAGTCTGGGCTGTTGATGAGAGCTCTATTTTTGCCTTCTCAGCTGCTTCACGTAGCCTCTGGAGAGCCAGTCTATCCTTTGACAGATCAATAGCTTCAGTTCTCTTGAACTCACTCACCACCCAGAAAAGTGTCACCATTTGTTGCTTTGACCTGACAGCAACATAATCAACAGAAGGGGGATGAGGTTCTATGTAACAATTTTTCTTACTACAGTAAGTTACTAGTCAGAAGTAAGAAGTTACAAATACCAACCTCGAACACTCCGTTGGAGATTTCTAGAATAGACACATCAAAGGTTCCTCCTCCAAGGTCAAATACAGCTATCAAACCCTCCTTGTTGTTTGTTCCGTAAGACAGAGCAGCAGCAGTTGGTTCATTGATGATCCTTTGGACATCAAGTCCAGCAATGCGGCCAGCATCCTTGGTAGCCTGACGCTGAGCATCATTGAAATAAGCTGGAACAGTAATCACAGCCTTGGAAACAGACTTGCCAAGGTAAGATTCAGCTGTCTCCTTCATCTTGGTCAAAACAAATGCACCAATCTGGCTAGGAGAATATTGCTTTCCATCTGTTGTTTCAACCCAAGCGTCTCCATTTGGAGCCTTCACAATTTTATATGGTACCATTTTCATCTCTTTCTGTGTCTGTGGGTCATCAAAGCGCCGGCCTATCATACGCTTTGTGCCAAAGAAGGTGTTTTGTGGGTTGGTCACTGCTTGACGCTTGGCTGGAGTTCCAACAAGTAGCTCTCCCTTCTGATTAAATGCAACAACTGATGGTGTTGTCCTGGTGCCTTCTGAGTTCTCAATCACTTTTGGGTTCTGTAGCCATTTAGAGGTTTAATTAAACAAAATAAAAAAGAAAGAAAGAGAATAAACCGAACACTACATGAAGAAATTGTTACCTTTCCCTCCATAACAGAAACACAGGAATTAGTTGTTCCCAAATCAATTCCAATAACCTCATTTCCGGTTGGTTTTGCACTGAGAAATACCAGCACACAAAATTTATAGGCTCCCATGGCAAGAATCTCCACCAAGTTGTGTGTAAACCAAAATAAGATCATTACCTGAAAGTTCTTGCAAAACTACCCCATCTTGAACACACACTTGCAGCACATGTTGATTGAACATTGGCGGTCAACTATAATGTGAATAATGAATAGTCAGAAGGTAACATGAAGCAATCTATATTAAGAGTGTATGATCGCATCAATAAATTAAGCCCTAAAAACCTTTTGGGGTCTAAGTGGGCAAATCTGTGCACAGTCAAAACCAAAAAGGAACATTCTTGAAATGGAAAAGGGAAATACTCTTAATTTGCATTAGATTTGTAACAGAGGAGGCAGGTCGCCAGGGAGGAAAAATATAAATAAAAGCATCAAAAGTATAGCTGCGTATACGATTCAGGCTTTATTGAACCTGAAGTTGGGTAGCTCAGGCAATATTGCACTATCTAGCATAAGCGCACTTACTACACATCCAATGTCTATGTAATAACTAACTAATTAAGTGAGATTATGGGTGAAGAAGATGTGACACCACACCTTCAATTAGATCGCTCACAAAAGCTAAATCGATGTGTGAGAAACGGCATTTGGCACAACATTTGAGTGGAACAACCCATGTGCAAGAATCCAAATCAATGCACTAAATGCATCCGAGACTAATTCAAACAAGCTCCGCATCCATGTTTATGCATGCAAGTTACGCACATTAACAATGGGTAAGTACACAAATATGCACTTCATCATAGATTATCCCAAATCATTAATTATTGATTAACCTTGGTGCCTCCCCCTCCCTACTCTCACAGCTCACTGCTCGTCATCTCCACCCAACAGCACAGAGCCTTGCTCGACTTTCCTTAAGAGTTACCATGCCAACAGGAGAATGCTGAACAGATCACTCTCCAGCCTAGTCATACTACTACAAAAATGAAACAAACCATATGATCACACCACCATCGGTAGGAACTAGGAACCATAATTTCTCCATGCATGTGGAGAACAAAATCATAATCACCTCTACAACAATAGAGAGAAAGCGTTTTGATCAGTGGTAACCACCAATACTAGTAGACGCGACACAAAAATAGAATGCTGCACCGGTACTAGATCAGATCAGGAACTAGAGAAAGCAACAGGGCGTTAGCCGCACTGATAGAACATGCCCTGAACACCTAATCAGTTCAGGAATTCAAATACCACCGGATGAGTGCACGTAATCGAGCAAGCACCCCTCGATTCGATCAAATCCGCGCGGAATCGTAGAAAAACAGACCACAGTAGTGCAGATCTCTCGGCGGCGCACGGCTCGGAGAAGCAGCGACGCCGCCATGGCCGGGACGGAGGCGAGGGTTCAGGGTTTTGGCTTCTGGGGGATTCGATAAGCGGCGGAGGGTTGGGCACGGCAGCGCTAGGGGCTTGCGTGTGGAGGGAGCTGCGGGAGCGGAGGCCGTGGATGGAATGGAATGCTCTACAGACGTGGCCGTGCGTTGTAGTGTGCGGCTGTGGACGATGGAATGCTCTAGAGCAACCTCCGTATCTGGGCCGCGTGAAGGGCCATGCTTCTCTAGTTCTGGGCCAGCCTTGTCCTCTCTTGTTCCGGCTCGGGCCGGCACGAACCGCCCCCACTCACCGCCTCGCTTTTACCCCTCTCTCGCTCAATCTCTTTTTCACCGCGGACAAACTCACCTTACCACCCCTGCCTTGCTCGTGCTCCACTCCACGCCATTGCTCCTCAAGCTTCTCCATTCGGCCCTCGTCGCCAAACCTTCCTCGAGCCATTCCGAGCTCAAGCAACCCTCCAAACGCTTTCCTCAACCCCGGATACTCCCCGAGCAAACGATCGAGTTTAATCACTTGCATTGTCGCTAATCGCCTTCTTCATCTCCGGTGATCACCCGAGCCTCTTCTTCATTTCTTCATTAAAACTGATTACTCTTGCTAATTTTGTTCTCCTTGTCTCCTAAGCACAATGGTGGACTTCTCCTGATGAATGCGCCTTCTCTCCGCCTCGGCGACGAAGCTCGCCGTCGGCAAAGAAGGGGCCATCGTGGCTACCACCGTAGAGCTTCCCACTCGAGCCCCGCCACCATCGAGTTCCCCATGTCCCAGAAGCTCCAAGAGCTACCAATTTGCTCGTAGCGCCACCGATGGTCTCGATGTCGAAAATCGTCGCCGACTCTTCTCCGCCATTCTTCGCCGCTTGAGCCTCGATGTCTGCTCCAAACCCCGTAAATAGATTCCCACACCCCAAAGAACCTTTCCCACCTCGATTTCCGGAGAACCCTGGTGGCTCCATTCCGTTTCGCCCGTTCCTCGCTTTCTCCCACAGAGCTCGAGCGAGGTAGACGACGATGTCGTGGCCACATCCCCACCATCGCCCAATCGCTTTTCTTTTAAAGTCGATCGTCGGATAGCCTCACCGGGGACCGTCCGATCTTACTTAAAGTCCTCTCCACACCGCCTGATCGAACCCTCCTCACCACCGTCCGATTTCATTTAACCCGCACGACGGGACCGCCACGTCGCCCATCTCTACCGAACACAGGCCACGTGTCGCCCATCCGACCGAGGTGAGCGCTAGGCCGAGCCGGGCCGCAGCGCCCGCCTGCAGCATACGCCTCTCGCCACGCAGCCGCATAAAGGCTGGGTCAGCACTGCTATTGCGGTGAGTAGGCACATCGTTTCATCGGATTTTCCGATTTTCTCAATTTCCAAAATCCGTAAAAATCCAAATAAATTTAGAAAATCACGTAAAATCCCAAAATTCCCAAATTTCACCACATTGCTCTTTTCATTTTTCTGAACCCATCTGTAAATTCCAATTTCCAAAATTATTCCCCAGCAAAATCTAAAAATTCAAAGAGCCCTTTCCATTTGATATTTTATGCAATTTACTTCCTTTTTATTTCTTTTTATAGATTATTTTGCCTTGCTTAATTAAAATTAAGCAGGACTTATATTATTTTATGTGTTTGCGCTAGTGTCGGAAATCCCGGAGATCTCGGTACAAGATCAAGATTCAGGAACTGCCGCCTACGAGATCGCCGAAGTCGTCCAGTTTCACGGCAAGTCGCAATCCTTGATCATGTTGAATCCTATGTCTTTTAAATTATGTCTTTACACTATTTGCATTATTGTTAGTTGTAAAATGTTAGTTTATGTAAAATAAAATGTTTAGAATAGCATGCGATATAGATAATACCTACCACCGATAAATGCCATATTAAATTTGCAGCCATTCCATTGTTAACCCTAGTAGTATTTAAATTACTGAATTAATAAGTGTAGGTTATATTTACATCATGCAAATCTTTACATCATAAGGTTGCGTAGTGGGCCAAGAGATTTGAAAACCCGTTAGGATAGGGTGGTGTGGGACACCGCACTTAAGTCGGTGGTGCTTGGTATACGTAAATTTAGGGTAAGAGTGTTGTGGGAAACCGTGAGACGGTCTTCGCCCACCGCTTACTCCCGAGGTGGAGGTTGCGAACCTCATGAGAAAATATAAGGACTAAACCCTTGCGCTAAGCATATGACATAGTAATCGCCAACCATCGGTGTTGACGTGTCAACCCCGGTTTAGTAGTAGCCAAATCCAAGTGGAGCCCTACATGAGAATTGGTATGTGGTATGTAGATCCATACACAATAACGATGGGTCCCTATAACTCGGGCCCAGCGTTCGCTTTGGCCTACTTGACACCCGAGAGTATATGGATTCGAACCTATCGGGTAGAGTGTAAGCGAAGAACCGAGCGGTGAAAAGACCGGTTTCTTAACTCACCATGAGGGTTAAGAATGCTTGTGGGTAAAGATGAGCAACTCTGCAGAGTCAATTAAATGGTATTCGAATACGCCTGTGTTCCGGTTAATGGAGTGTGTCAAATGGGTGATTTCAACCAAAGCTTAAGTAGTTTTCACAAATATGTTTAACTTGATTAGTTGGTAAATCAAACTTTGAAAACCCCGTGAATTAAGAAGTAGTCCTATTTTGATCTTCCAAAAGATTTATTAAATAAAACTGCATCCACCCAAGTAATAAACCAAGTATACTCCCAACCTTTGTTGAATCGTGCAAATAGTTAAGCTAGGTTTCCATTGTGACTTGGTCGAATTTGGTTAGCTCACGGCTTGTTGAACACATTAGATGATCAAGATGTTTGGCGAGGTGCTGCTCTGTCAAGAAGCGCCGAGGAGCCGATCCCGATGAAGATCCTTGGTTTTAGGTCTCAAATACGCCGAGTTCTGGTAGTTCTTTTGTATTGTAATATATTTCGGCTTGCATGCCCGCCGAAACTGGGTTGTTAAACCTTATCTTGTAATATATGTTGGTCTTTTGTGTAATCGCGATGGTATACTCTTGCGCGACGTTCCATAACTGTTCATGCGTGAATAGTTGCGAGACGCCGTGTCCCCACATCACCCCTGGCAACGGGGGTGTTACATCATAATACTAAGGTTTAGAGCTGTACTGAATGATATGTGTAGCTTGTGATTATAGCTCAATGTGTATAGCTAGCTAGCGATACTACGACCTGTATGATCTTGTTGGCAAGTTGCATTACTATTGTAGAAGCCATTATTGACGAGCGCAAACAAGTGTTAGCTAGTATAATTAATTTCATCCACACGACGATCCCATGAGCTCGATCTATTCATGTTCTGCATGCAGATAATGATGGATTTATGCGCGGTTAATTAAAGTGAAGAAGGATCCTCGAAAATTATCACATTAAAATACGAGTTTTCGTTGCTGAAGCATCAAACTTTGCCTGCCGGTGCTAAATATATGTCCAATTTCAGGGAACGCGTGCAATTGCGTGCAAGAAATCTCCAAATTAGCTTGTGTCCACTGCCACGCAACGTCTGTCTTGTGGAAATTAGGCGCGTGTAGCTAGCTAGCCCCATCCCCATGGAGTGTACGTTATATACTTCTTAATTTGACTTCTTCGAAAGACATATATGCAGTTGTGGTTGAATTTAGCTATTGCCACGTTATTTTCGACTTCTAGCTTATGGCTTATATATGTTTATACTATAGTAACTAGATTTTAAATATAGTATTGTTTAAAGTAGGGTCTACAAATCGATTGTTGTAGACACTGTACCGATTTTAGCTATACCGGTCAAAACCACACGCGACTGTCTCTCTCGTGAATAGTCATAATTCAAAAGCCATAAGCTACAGCCAAAAAGAATGAGCCCATTGTGTATATGGTCTTTGTTGGGCCTGATTTGGCAGTCAGAGGGGTAAATGATGTCTTCAAATTTAATCTCCCAAAAAACATTCCAAAACTTTTACTCTACTAGTTATTGGGAGCTAGAAAAATTAGATTTGCTCACCAACAAAGCACTCATAAAAGTGTGGAAGCAAATAGAGTCCAACTCCTCAAGGCCGGTTGGACCGTTATGAGGAAGCTGTTGATCGCCAAGCCTCGACCGACGAACATGGCCGGTTTGACCGGCCTCCGATCAGACGGTAGGCCTAGGGGCAGTTAGACTGCACCTACCTTGCTGAGGATTTAAAATTTTGTACATACCCTGCCGAGGATCTCAGAAACCTAATCCATCCAAGGATTGCATGGAAATTTCAACATTTCCTCAAGACAAGCCAGGTTGCATCTAATCAGGCAAAATTCAATAACTTGATATATAACTTGCTCGTGGATTGAAGATGGCTCTAAATAAGTTCCCACATGTCACAACAAGCAAGAGCACCCCAAAAATTCATGATTAGAATCCTAGGAATAAGATATCGCTAGAAAAGCTCCAAATCGAACCAAAGGGAGCAACTTTCAAGATTTTGCTATAGCTGGTCCCTAAATGGATGGAATATGATTCTCATGAGGTATCTCCATCACTTACATATTTTTGGAATCCAGCAAGATCAAGAGAGCAGGAGAGGGCAAAACACCAACCAAAATAAGTGCAAAATCAACAAGAGTAAAGATACACCATGTAGGATGAATAATATTGATCCATTGCAACTTGTAGATGGAGATTTTACAGTCACTCCACTATGGAGGACGTAGCACTCACTAGAGCACTCACCCAAAGTTTCTATCATAAGGAAGTTTTTCTCACAAACCCTAATGAGTGGATGGTTAGTTGGTTCATGCCTCCGACCCCTCCTACTCATATAGATGGACCCACATTTAACCATAGTAGATCCTATCCATTAGCACAATAGAGAAAACTTGTTAACCCCATATACATTGGGTTTTACATTCACACATTCGCAAAACGCATAAATCCAAACCTTCTAAAGAGAGCTTCTTATCCACTTGGCCATCTTGGCGTCTCTTTGATCTAAACCGCACTTTTAACGATCTCCAAGTGCCGCGGTCTTGGTCCATCATCGCATCGGCAAGTCTCTCCGTGTCGGTATCCCCCGACCATGCCTCACTTGCACCGACCATATCATTTGATGAACCAGTACTCGAACCTTTCCTTTAACATCCCTTGTCTTTGCTGTGCCTTGCTTAAACTCAACCATCTGCCTGATTTTCTTCATTTTACCTCAGCTCATCGCTGAGTCTAGTCTTGTTCCACGCTGTCGACCATGGTTGCCTTCAAACTTTCTACACATCAAAGATCAAGAAATTATTTTTACGCATAAGTTCTTCATAACTTGATCCACGTTAGTCCAACATACTTCATGCACCATAAGTGCTATGGCCTATGACTCAAAAACTTAACCCATGACCATTTCCCACATATATCCAAAACCTCTTAGATATTTTCAAACAAAACCGATCTGACTGCCATTGAGCGACCGATCGGACCGCGATGGTTAATCTGGTCAAACCCCAATAACAGGGGAGCCGATCAGACCATGGTAACCATGCCGATCTGACCGCTCGGCCAATCCCGGTCGGACCGCCACCCACTTATATTTTCTCTGGTGCACACAAGTGAGCACCTCTCTGAAAAAACCAACCGCCAACTTAAAACCGATCGCACCGCACCGGTGGTACGACCGTCCCTAAAATCCGTTACACCGGACTTGCGGTCGGACCACCATCCCTAACCGGTCAAACCGTCCTAGTCTGACAGGAAATATGAAAACTTGTAAACTTGTTTCAATTCAAATTTTAACTTAACATTATTACTAATTGTTCAACACAAATGAATCACGAACATTCTCAATATGTTCTACAATCTTTCATGTTAGAACAGGATCATGTATGTTCCAGAGCTGGTAAAAAAGAACAGTCTGGCTCATCACTGGCACTGCTTGCAGGTACAGGACTAACGCACGCCAGGAAGGATTATCACTGCCGGCCTGATTGGATAAAATGCTAGGTAGCTCCCAGCCTCCCACACACAAACACAACACTATATATTGTGCTAGCTGGATATGCATATACGGCTTTGAATGCCTGATGATATAAAGGCAGCTATCCTTCTGCAGTCCAAAAAATAAAGGTGAATAAAGAAGCTTTTTCGCTGTGGCTCGCCCGCATCTATCGATCGATCGGTCTCCCTTGCTGCAAAAGTTCGTTCCAACTGCATGCATTGTCTTCACTCGCAGAGAGCGCCGCTATTACTGATGTAATTAGCATATATACACTGCTACTCATTGCCTCCCAGTCGTAATTAGGTAGTTCTAGCTAGCAGTTGCTACAGCAGGTATTCGAGCTAAAATACAACAGCCATGCATTCGTCGTCGTTACACGGTAATTAATTAGTACATGAGTATAGTGGGGTAATATATATTTAGCTGAAAATTGGAGTCGCAACAGTGCAACGCTAGAAGACAGGCAAGGACGACGCACAGCCTGCTTCCTTCCCAACAAGAGAGGACAGCTTGCTGCAAGTGCTAATTTGTAGCTGAAAATTGGAGTCGCAACGACGAAGCTTTCCCGTCTTCCTACGGCACACACGTAAATGCATGTCGTGATCCGGTAGCCCAGTGGCCACCGGTTGGTGGCAACACGCACCGCACTAGCTGCACGCATGCATACGGGCTAGCCTGTGTGGGCCTTGGATCGTGGGTGCAGAGAGATGGGCGAGCGAGCCCTAGCTTACACCGACGGCGCAGCAAACGCTGGGTCGAGTAATCATAAAGAGAGCAGGGGAAGCGCAGGAAAGACAGAGCAAGTACGAGAGAGCAGAGCAGAGCAGATGGAGTACGTGGTCCTCTCTCGGAAAGGGGGAAGGGGGCAGCCAGGATTAGTGCTCCTCCAATGCTTTATGTGCAAGATCTGAATGTACCAAACTAACCGGCCTGCCTACCTGCAATCGCAAGCGGGCATTAAAGCCGTGCAGCTTTGACGTGGCACGCTGGCTAAGCTTAAGCCACAGTGAGCGCCTAATTTACATGTAGTACAGCACGCATGTGACATAATTAAGTGTTGTTTAAGAAAAAGTCGGCGCTTATTGGCGAAGCAGAATTTGCCATGTCTTGTGGGCCTCCAGTCCAGCCCAAATAACGAGGAAAAGAGGCCAGATTCCAAGACACAGCTGGGTTTCCTTCCATTCCACCCGATCGTCCGTTGCCGACATGCCGCACACACGTACGTTTCTCATGCATGTCTCACACGTACGCAACATGCAGAAGCCATTTTTAGCAGCAAATTAATGGATGGATGCCAGTATTTTCTGTGTCATGCTAGCTAGCAGCAAACATAACTTTCTCCTCTCGTCTGCGTTATGCACGTTTCATGATCAACCCCTCCTTTTTTTCGGCTTCCTGCATCAAATGAATGAATTGGTGGCATTTCCTGCCTGCCTCAAAATGGACGCGAGTATATATGTACTTGCTACCATTTTAGTTCTCCTCCCGGCCAACCAAAGAATAAATGCAAATTAAGATTTGCTACCATTTCTCCTTTCTGACCTATGTATTATATATGTATCACGTACGTTTCATGCATCGAATAAATAAACGCCATTCCAATTAAATGAATGGACACCATCGATCGACCACAAAACAACGGCTCTAGCTATCAGCACTGGACTGCAGCCTGTTGAGATTCCATTCCATAGCTAATGTTTCTTTATTTGTTAAAGAACACAGAGAGATAAATCTCTCTCGATCCCCTCTCCTCAATTAGTTTTCTCGCGCCTTGCATGCGATCGACGCTCAGTCAGCGCATGCAGTGGCAGCCCCGGGCGATGGCCGTGTCGCCGAGGTAGACGCACCGGCCGCCCCTGCAGCCGCCGTAGTGGCACGCGTCCCGGCACGCGTTGTTCGCCGCCGGCTCGTCGGGGTCGCATAGCTCCGCCATAACCGTCTCCCCGCACCCGTGGTTCGACGCGTAGTCCCCCACCCACGCCGACCCTGCCACAAGAAAGCAAGGGATCAAATTCCATTAATGCATGCATGCATCAGGTGATCAACTCCATATATACATCTGTGTGCGCGCAAACCAAAATAATAATACCACATGCGTGCATGCATATATACGTACGATTACTTACTAGTAACAGTGGTTACAGTGGCCACAACAAGGAGCAGGAGGAGAGGGAGAGACATCTCGATGTTGCGTGCTGTTCTACGGCCGCAGGAAGCCATTTTGGAAGGGGGAGGATTTGGACTTTGAACTGTGATACTTGACCGGCCTTATATATAGGGAGGGAGGGAGGGAGGTCGTCCCAATATTCAAAGAGATCGATCGAGGTCGTGAGATGATCTGACAAGGAAAGTTGAAGGTACAATTTGTTGAAATGCATCTAGTTAAAAAGAGAGAGAGATATATATAGTAGTACTCCACCACGCTACTACGTACACTAATAATATCTTCTGGAATAAATTAATAGTGGTGCACCGAATTGATGGTACTGATACTGTTACTAGTAAGCATGTAATCCTAATCAAGTAAATAATTAATGCGATTCCAAATAAAGTAAATAATTAATGTCGAATACGCAGATGTTGTGAATTTATTTCTGTCATAGTATCACGCATGCATGAATAAATTGCAACTAGTGCATATACATACTGTCCGCTGAAAAGTTGTGGCTTATAGCTGAAATTACACTGTAGCGGTTGAAATTTCACTGTAGCTGAAGGTGACTTATTTAACGTAATTAAATTTTTTAAAAAATTAAAATAGAAAAAATATGCTAGCTCATCATGGGCAACGCAAACGAATATGAAAAAAAGAACCAGCTAAAAAACTAAAAAAGAAGTCAAAAATTCAGAAAAAGATGAAATTTATGAATAGTAAAAAATAAGCCAAAAACTAGAAGCTGAAGCCAAAACGATGGGAAAAGAACAGATTGGTGATATACATGGCCTTCAAAAAAACGCTGTTACTATATGTACATGCTTGTCCTGTACAATTCCTGGCTGTCGTTTATGCATCAGTCAAGAGCACAATTTCAAAAGATAATTATTAGGTCATGCGGTGGTAATGGATTTATTAATGATAAATAATTAACTTGTGAGTTTTATTGAAATTTACGTTTGAAAACGTTTCGGTCGGTGCTCTTTTACAGAACTGAAATTGGCAGACTTCGACCACATCAGACTTCAACCATATTCGACTTTGACCATGTCCGGTTTTGATCACGGCAGACTTCGACCACGTCCAGCTTCGACCATAGCAAATCAACCACGGTATTTCGACCATGGCGACAGGCAATCGTAGATATCGACCCCGACAGTGAATCGGTCGTAAGCAACATTTAACCGATTTGTAACTGACAGTGAATCAGTCTTAGCTACAGTGAACTAGTCGGATGTCATAGGGTCATCTGCTACAGTAGCCGGTCGATGGTCGTGGATGTAGTAACTGGTCACTACTCAATAGTCGTAGACTTTACTGGTCGATACTCGATAGTCATGGACTTTACTAGTTGATACTCGATGGTCATAGACTTTACTGGTCGATACTTGATAGTCGTAGATTTTACTGGTCGATACTCGATAGTCGTAGACTTTACTGGTCGATACTCGATACTCGTAAACTTTGCGGTCTGTTGCCGTTGTCTTAGGCTTTTCAATCGGTTGTTGTAGACCTCGCGATCTGTAGTCGAAGGCTTTGCGATTGGTCGTCGTAGGCTTCACGATAGGTACTCGTAGATTTTATGGTCGGTTCGAGTGCTTCAATTCTTGCTATCTTCCAGTACTTCGAGTACTTATGTTAGGCCAGCGGTATGACTAGCTAGTGCAAGGTGGTCGGTGATCAGTGAACAATGCTCGAAGGATTCGGCACTCAGAAGATGGAAGTATTCGGTGGTCATGGTACTCGGTAGTCGGAAGGACTTAGTACTCGATAGTCATGGTTTTCGCGATTGTGGTCAACGAATGGTTGTTGTAGGTGTTGCAATCGGTTGTCGGAGACTTGTGATATGTGATCGGTACTCAAAGGCTTTGAGTAAGCATTGGGATAGCGGTCTGACTGGCTATGTTCGGCAATTGGACTAGTCATGCTGAGTGGTCGGAAGATGGGATTTCTGGAGAGTGTGAAAATTATGATCGTGGACGACCTGGTTGGTGTTCGTGGTTGGTTTGGTTCTTGTCTATGGATAGATGAGGGTGAGTTATACGTGTGTGTGCTGATGTCTCGGTCAAGTTGTGGAGAACTTGTACCGGTGAAAATGTTATTTGGTCTTTACATGTGCAGGTTGGACTTGAAGACGGTCATGGTCGGTGATGAGGAGGACCAGAATTAAAAGGGGGAATCCAAGGTCCAGACGGTCGAGAATGTAGTCGATTCAGTGATTCAATCAATCAGAATGCCAATGCATGTCGCCCATTTTCTTTTGGATCCAAATCCGATGAAGCAGAGAAGCCCTGAAATGTTGGAAGCAGCAAATGCATGCATCTCCCATTGCAATCGCAATCAGGGAGCTAAATACACGTCGAAACATGCATGGTATGGACGCGAGGGGAATCCTCACCAGTCTCCAGTCTGGGGTCTGGTGTGCCATTGACAGACTTCGTGCTCAATACTGCATCTGCTGCTTTCACGAAATGAAAAATAGAAACACCATCGAGGCAACACCAGATTGATCAGAGTATGGGCGTTTCAGTCAATTACTCAATCCTGGTGTTAATCATGTTTAAGATACTAATGTAGTACTAAATATATTGGTAAAATATTCTGCATGCTCACAACTCATATTTCTGTTTTTGATAAGCCAGATAAACAGCATAACACTGACATGCCACCGCCGCATCACTCCAAGCAGGAACTACAATTTACCTCCAGGCGTTAACAAAAGGTGACAAGATAGCGTCCGGTTTGCCTTGATCATGTACCTCTCGAGCAAGGATCCCATGCAACCAAGTCGTACAATACATCACAATTGGACGCCCTAAGAATTCACGACGTTTCATGGGATCGGAGAACAAAATCCACAGAGATTATTACGGCGCACAAGATCCTAGTATATCTAGAGTTCCTCAAAATTAGCTCTCTAAATTGCAGGGCAACTGTCGCCTCGTGCAACTTCACTTCTTGACCTCCTCGTACTCAGCCTCTGGTGCCTGGTCGCCTCCGCCCTGTGATCCTGTCTGCGGGCCACCAGACCCACCACCAGACATGTGCTGCCCAATCTTTGAGACAGCCTTGTTGGCTGCTTCGATCTTGCTCTTTATCTTCTCAATGTCATCCGAGGCCATCTCACTGCGGAGATCAGCAACTGCCGTCTCAATCTCGGAGGCTACCTCTGCAGGAATCTTGTCCCTGAAGTCTCCCAAACTTTTCTCGATGCTGTAAATGGTAGTGTCTGCAGTGTTCCTGATGTCAATGAGGGCTTTCCGTTCCTGATCCTTCTGGGAATGCAGCTCAGCCTCCTGGACCATCTTCTCGATCTCAGCCTCAGAAAGCCCACCAGAGGATCGGATAGTGATTTGCTGCTCCTTTCCAGTCGCCTTATCTTTGGCAGAGACTGTCACAATCCCGTTGGCATCGATGTCGAATGTGACCTCAATCTGTGGCATACCTCTGGGTGCTGGTGGAATGCCAACAAGATCAAACTCACCCAGAAGTTTGTTGTCTGTCGCCATCTCACGCTCACCTTGCAACACACGAATACCCACTTGCGTCTGGTTGTCAGCAGCAGTTGAGAACACCTGCAGAAAACCACAGAAAGAGTTAAGTAGGCCAAAACTATATGAACAAGAAAAAAACAGGGAGATGGCAAGCAAGATAACATCAAACAGAACAACAAAACCCTGTCATAGAACATGTAAACAAAAATTAAGGTTCTATTGTCAAATGATAGTTGTAACTAAAATGGAGAAGCCAGCACCATGCATACCATCAGATTATCAGAAGGCACATCCAGAGTTAAGGCCAACACTATATAAGGAACCCAAGAGAAGGCAAGCTAACATTACATAGGTCAAAAGAAAAGAAGAAACTATCAAAGAATGTGACCGCGATTAACAAAAGATTTGATGTTCTACAGTAGAATGAAAATCATAATTAAAACTGAGTCAGCACCATCAATGCACGAGACTCACTGGAAGCCATCATAAAATCATCTCAGAAAGATAATGATACCATACCAAGCATGTAATGCTTTAGTCACACAAATATGAAATGAACACATAATGTAATCAGATGCTAATGAAATAATTGTTGGGGGCATAGCCCACTGGGACGATCATAACATCATCTGGGTTTTTATAATAATAGTATAATAGTCATAGTTATCAGTCCCGGACCGGCCATTGACCTGGTCAAGGTCTCGGGGTCACAAAACCGGTGGTTGGAGCGGTGGGTCATCGGTCGGACCGTATGTTTTATTTAAATATTTGTATTACATATTATATGTAAAGTTACATATATACAAAGATATCTCTATAATTTTTTTAGTACAAAGTAGTTAGTATAACTATATTTATTATTTAAGGTAGTATGATGCAAGGACAACAAAATGTTATACCTTTAGTACTGTATCCTGGCAGATTGACAGGTTGCTTTTATTTTACCATGTATACATTTCTTTGCTACTCAATAACACATGGAGATGAATGCCCAGTTGGCTAGCACCTCAGAGGATGCATGAGGTTCCAGGTTCGAAGCCTGGCGGGCGCGTCTTTAGAGTAATTTTTCTACGTGGGTTTTGGCCCAACCGGGTTGACCACGCCAGTTCAAGGAAACCGGCCGGTTTGACCTGGTTCGTACCGGTTTAAAGTGAGCTGATTGCATCTCCGATCCACTGGTGTGGCCCAGACCGGACTAGGCTCTGGGTCTGATTTTTTCCGGTCGGACCACCGGTCTGGTCCGGGTCTAATAACTGTGATAATAGTATAGTAGCTAAGAAATGTTATACTAGTTCAGGAGTAAAACCATTCTTCCTAACCTGACTTTTCTTTGTGGGGATTGTAGTGTTCCTGTTGATCAGTCTGGTGAAGATACCACCAAGAGTTTCAATACCAAGTGAAAGAGGGGTAACATCAAGCAGCAGCAGCTCCTTTACGTCTCCACGGAGAATGCCACCCTGAATAGCGGCACCCATGGCCACAGCTTCATCTGGGTTGATTCCTTTGCTAGGGGCCTTACCAAAGATTTCAGAAACCGCTTCCTGCACTTTTGGAACCCTTGTCATTCCACCAACAAGAAGGACCTCGTCAACATCCTTAGTAGTTATACCAGCATCCTTCAAGCAGTTCTTGCATGGGTCCCTAGTCCTCTCAATCAGATTATTCACCAAAGATTCAAACTTTGATCTTGTCAGTGTAATATTCAAATGTTTTGCTCCAGAGGCATCAGCTGTGATGAATGGAAGATTGATCTCAGTCTGGGCTGTTGATGAGAGTTCAATTTTTGCCTTCTCGGCTGCTTCACGTAGCCTCTGCAGAGCCAGTCTATCCTTTGACAGATCAATAGCTTCAGTTCTTTTGAACTCACTCACTAAAAACTCCAAGAGAGTATTATCAAAGTCTTCTCCACCCAGAAAAGTGTCGCCATTTGTTGCTTTGACCTAACAGCAACATAATCAACAGATCAGTGGGGAATGAATTTCTATGTAACAACTGTTCTTACTACATAAGTTATGAGTAACAAGTTACAATACCGACCTCGAACACTCCGTTGGAGATTTCTAGAATGGACACATCAAAAGTTCCTCCTCCAAGGTCAAATACAGCTATCAAACCCTCCTTGTTGTTTGTTCCGTAGGACAGAGCAGCAGCAGTTGGTTCATTGATGATCCTTTGGACATCAAGTCCAGCAATGCGGCCAGCATCCTTGGTAGCCTGACGCTGAGCATCATTGAAATAAGCTGGAACAGTAATCACAGCCTTGGAAACAGACTTGCCAAGGTAAGATTCAGCTGTCTCCTTCATCTTGGTCAAAACAAATGCACCAATCTGGCTAGGTGAGTACTGCTTGCCATCTGTTGTTTCAACCCAAGCGTCTCCATTTGGAGCCTTCACAATTTTATAAGGTACCATTTTCATCTCTTTCTGTGTCTGGGATCGTCAAAGCGCCGGCCTATCAAACGTTTTGTACCAAAGAACGTGTTTTGAGGGTTGGTCACTGCTTGACGCTTGGCTGGAGTTCCAACAAGTAGCTCTCCCTTCTGATTAAATGCAACAACTGACGGTGTTGTCCTGGTGCCTTCTGAATTCTCGATCACTTTTGGGTTCTGCAATAATTTAGAGGTCTATATAAACAAAATGAAAAGAAAGAGAAGAAAATCAAACATTTCATAAAATATCTGCCACTCACCTTGCCCTCCATAACGGAAACACATGAATTAGTTGTTCCCAAATCGATTCCAATAACCTCATTTCCGGTTGGTTTTGCACTGAGAAATACACACAAAAATGTTATATGCATGCTGCAAGAATCTTGACTAAGTTGTGTGTAAAGTGTAAACCAAAATAAGATCGTTACCTGAAAGTTCTTGCAAAACTACCCCATCTTGAATACACATTTGCAGCACATGTTGATTGAACATTGGCGGTCAACTGTAATGTGAATAATGAACAGTCAGAAGGTAACATGAAGCTATCTATATCATGGGTATATGATCTCATCAATAAAATTACCTGTGCACAGTCACAAAACCCAAAAGGAACATTCTTGAAATGGAAAAAAAGGAAATACTCTTAATTTGCATTATAGAATGTAACAGAAGAGGCAGGCCACAAGGGAAGGAAGATACAAATACAAGCATCAAAAGTATAGCGTTATGTAAGATTCAGGCTTTATTGAACCTGAAGTTGGGTACCTCTGGCAATATTGCACTATAACATAAGCACACTTACTATGCATCCAAAATGTCTATGTAATAAATAACTAATTAAGTTAGCTGATGGGTGAAGAAGATGTTACACCACACCTTCAATTGGATCGCACAGAAAAAACTACATAGACATGTGAGAAATGGAATTTGACAACATTTGAGTGGAACAACACTTTTTCTTAGTATAAGATGCAAATGCACTTAGCTCCTACCTGAGATCTTCTATCATGTGACATCACGTACCTATATATACTAGTACAAGTTACTAACAAAGCTTGCATAAAGTTCTGCAACATCAGCTTGGATGCGATGGGCAAACAGTTCCATGGTCGCTAACTGCAACAGCATCTCAGCTTGCACATGCTGAACGTGGCTGTCCCATCGCAGCTAGCTGAACTGCTGAAACAGCATCTGAATCTCCTATCTGTTTCCGGAGGCACGTCCGACAGAAGACGGCATCAAATGCAAGCGCTGGGCTAACGATGTTTTTTATTCGATACATGCAACCATGCGCAAGAATTCAAATCTATGCACTAAATGCGTCCAGGGCCAAGTCAAACAAGCAGGTACTACTACTAATCCATGTTTACATGCAAATGCAAGTTACATACATTAACAATGGGTAAGTACACAAATATGCACCTATATTATTTCATGTTTTTGTCCATCCCAACCATGAGCAACAGAGACTGTCATAAATCATAAATTGTTCGTTAATCTTGGTGCCTGCTCTGCCCCCTCCCCACCGCCCACTGCTGGCCATCTCCACCTTATAGCACAGAGCCCTGCTCGACTTTCCTTACCAGTTACCATGCCAACAGGAGAAAGCTCCTGAACAGATCCTTCTCCAGTCTGTTAACAGATTATTCTCTAGTCATACTACTAAGAAACTGAAAATAAATCATATGACACACCACCATCAGTAGGAACCATAATTTCTCCATGCATGTAGAGAATGAAATCGCAATCACCTCTACAACAATAGAGACAGCATTTTGATCAGTGGGTAACCACCAATACTAGTAGACGCGACACGAAAGAAGAAAGCTGCATCCGTACTAGATAAGATCAGGAAGTAGAGCAGGCAGCAGGACGTTAGCCGCACTGATAAAGCATGTCCTGAACACCTAACCAGTTCGGGAATCCAAATACCGCCGCATAAGTACACGCAATCGAGCAACCACCCCTCGATTCGATCAAATCCGCGCGGAATCGTAGAAAATAAACCACACTAGTGCAGATCGCCGCGTAAAATCCACCGGCGCGCATACCACAAAAGCACGGCACAAGACGATTACGCAAAAGAGGAGAGAGCACCAGGGGGGGAGGGGGGCGTACGGTTCCGAGAGGCGACGCGAGGTCTCGGCGGCGCACGGCTCGGAGAAGCAGCGACGCCGCCATGGCCGGGACGGGAAGCGAGGGAGGCAAGGGTTTTGGGTTTTGGCTTCTGGATGATTTCTTCGATAAGCGGCGGAGGGATGGATTGGAGTGGATTGGGCATGGCAGTCCGGTGCCTTCCTTGTAGGGAGTCGCGGGAGGCCGTGGAATGCTCGAGTCCTCTCTGCTAGTAGCGGGAGGCCGCGGAATGCTCTAGACAGCGGGCGGGGCGCATCTGGCGGTGCATGAGACGCTTTTCTTCGTGTAATTCTGGGCCGTGCTTGATGTGGATCTGTACAGCTGAATCACGTTGTTTTAGTCTTGATCTTTCAAGATATATCTTGCTAAATGTTCTTTTTTTCTAAGATTATTGCACATTTAAAAACAGCATATACCTTCAAGATAAACCTTCTCCCATGTACACCACAACACGTGAACAAAAGGTAGAGAAATCGAAGTTTCAGCGAATAGAATCCAACACCACAATTAGATTCAATACACCAAGATCAATTCCTTGATGAAAATCTCAAGAACACGCCAACAATGGCCACCAAATCATGCTGATTTTCTGATTTCTATTTCTCAATTCATATTGTATCATAGCCTAAGTTACAATGGGGTTAAGCCCTGGTCTTATATAGATATACAATATATTGCCTTAACTAAAACTCACGCATAACCGGACCTAAGGTCGAAACAAACTCCAATACGAACTAAAAAGGAAATATCTAAATTATTACAATCAGATTCTTTCTAAATTTATGACGTGACCATGAGGATTCCAAGGCTGGAACCTTATTCTTTATGTGGGGTTTCGAATTAGCTTTCAAACGAGTCCAAGAACATCCAAATCGAACTCTGTTTGTGAAAGTTATGTATGTTTTAGTATCGGTCTTGCTAGCTATCCCGAACCGACTTCAAATCTTTGTATATTTGCTTTTCTTGTTTAAGTGGCTTCCAAATCCGTTTGAAACCTAAAAGGAATCATTCTCAATCTTTGAAAAACTATGATGTAGTAGGATATTATTTACTCTTGCATTGCAATACTCAGACTCTTTATATTTGGCAACTCTCACGCGTCTTTCTAAACAGCTCATGCAGTATCCAATGATCTTACCATAACTTTGTGTAGAAAGCTTCAAATCAAGCACCGTTTGATCTATTAGAGATTAGACTTTATTATCTTTCCAAATATGTATTTTGTGTGCATTAGAGACATTAGAATTAGCGTTCAAAGCTTCTTGAACGTTGTACAGAATTGCAAGCACTAAAACTTGATCGATGTTGTGTCTTCCCCTTGAGCCAAACGAACTTTCTCTTTCTCTCTTCACCATCATTAGGCCCACACAATATACGTATAACTCCATCCAACCTATGGTTCCAAACTAGGGTTTTCTCCCCGCGGCCAACATAGTTCTTCTCCTTGTCTTCTTCATGCGCCATAGTGATTACATTCTTTCTGTTTTTGCCATCCTCACTTTCCTCTCCTTGCTTCATCTTATTGGATCAAAACAACACTAACCAAAGTAGTAGTGCTACTGGTGCCACATCAGTGCTAGTCCTGGCCATATTCTATCCGATTTTTAAAATCAGCGTTTGATTTTTGTTATAATACCTAATTTTTAAATATAGTATTTTTAACAAGGTTTACAAGTTAATTATAGTATGTATTGAAAGCTCATCAGCTAAAATCGCATGCGAGTATCTCTCTCTCAAAAAGTCAAAATTCAAAAATTTCACCAAAACCATAAGCCACATCCATAAAAAATAGACTTAGGGGTTCTTATCGGCTTCAGCTAATATCCTTTTGCTTTTGTTGTGTTTGATGGTTTTTAGTTGAAAATAAATAGTGGTTGTTGAAAAAAAAGTTTTTAAAAAGAGCAGACGAATGGTGCAAAAAGTAAAAAAGATATGTGCATAGAACAAGAGTGAGAGGAATAGGGTATATGATGCGCCCATGACTTACTAACTTATCCTCAATGGGCGAGATAAGTGAAGAAACCACTTTAAAAAACCAGATATTCATATTAACTTCTAACCTCTCTATATAAGTCAATATGAATAAGGTCTATTATTCAACCTAGGCCACCACCAAAACTCGATTTGCAACAGATGAATGCCACTGGCCGAGGGGGACTAGAGGTCCACTTGAAACGCACCAATTTGATATGAATTTCACAAAAAATCGTCGCGTTCCAAACGGACCTGAGATTGCACACACAAATTATATCCCAGCGCTGCCTGTTACAGTGCTTGCCCTCACGTGAGCGCTACAACCTCTTCTGGCTTCGCTTCCCTTACACAGAACAACACAAGTCTGCAGCAAACTCTTTCCTCCGATCCATATGGGCAAACCTTGCCGAGATCAAGAATAAAGTTTCCCCTTTTGGCTGGCCACTTTGGATACTGGCCTGACCAAGCGAGCTCTTATGATACGTGTGTGTCGTCAGATAACGACGATGCAGGTGCCGCAGAGCCGCATGAGGTCTTGTATATTTCAGCCTTGGGTTTTAGGTTGCTTAACTTTTTCCTTCCTGCTAGCTCACGTGAAATGCTCACATCATACATGCGTCTATACATAAATCATCGTGTGTGTGTCATTTTCCGTTTTGTTCTTGTTGTATCTGAAAGCGTGTAGTGTTTTAGATAAATCACATAATAACTTGATTATGAATCAAGGGTTATATATAAGCATCTTCCTTCTATATATGACCAACCGGTTTGTAAAAACAATACCGAGAGATAAGGAATGAAAGAACTGAAAAGATACGCATGATCTGTAGTACGTAACAACCACGGGAGATCAACCACACAAGATGTGGCCATACCTAAACAGTCTCGGTCCATGGGTTAAAAAGGATGGCCACCCCATCTGTCCGACTTTGCTGGCCGCATGGCCGGTGGCGGTGGCCCACTGGCCCCACTATTCCCGCCGTTGCCATTAGTGCCCTTTGTGATGGCACCATATGAGAGAACTTCTCATTGAGGCCGACTTTGCTGGCCGCATGGCCGGTGGCGGGCGACGCGGTCGGTCTAGAGTTCTTGGTGATCTCTTCGAGGAGAAGATGCGAACGAGTCTCCACGAATGTAGGAAACAACCATTGCATCTTGAGGATTGGCACCATATGAGAGAACTTCTCATTGAGGCCGCAAAGGACGAACAACACGAGTGTCCTGTTGGAGATAGGTTCATCGAGATCGCCAAGACCATTTGGCATACTCTTGAGTTTGCGGCAAAAATCAGAGATTGATAAATCACCTTGAATGAAGTTGTAGAATTCCGCCTCCATGTATAGAGCATGGGTCTCCTTATTGCCAATGAATTGATGCTCAAGGTTCGTCCACACGTTGCGAGTAGTAGTGGTTGGGGACATGACGATCTCTAAGGGTCCAAAGCAATGGTGTCGTAAAGCTACGATAAGACCACGCAATCCATGCGTGTCCAATCCGCCTGATCGGGAAGGAGGCATCGTCGGAAAGGACATGATCTGTCAAGGTGTACTTGCCGAGCGTGACGAGGAGGAGGCCGCACCACTTTCTGTAGTTAGTGGAGGTCAAGTCGAGGGTGACCAGGATGAGGGCCTTGATGTTGAGGACACTAACAACTTGGGCGTGAAGGCGGAGATGGTGTAGTCCGGTTGGTTGGCGACGCCGTGGGTGAGATTGGCAGCCAGGAACTCCTAGCTTTCGGTAGCGATCGTGGCAAGCGCCTCTTGGAGCGTGTGATCGATGATAGCTGTGACGATGGCCTGAACCCGACGGTCCTCAGTAGTCGACCGTCGAGTGTGAGCGGTACCTATCGTGGCCATTGAGTTGACAGCCTTGATGCTCGTGTCGCCATCTCCGTTGCAAGCCGACACACTGCACGCCAGATCTCGCCGTCGACCTCGCTGCTCGCTTAGACACCGTTTCTACGATTACCTCAACGCCTGCTGCGCCTACCTCGGTGTGGTCCACCTCCTCCATTGCAATCCTCGTCTCCCTCTTTGTGGCCGTTGTATCCCATTTGAGTCCTCATCGAGCATCATCGACCCGTCCTCACCGGCGCCAAGATCAGTCGAGCTGCTTCCATGGGGGTAGAGAGAGAGAGAGTGAAGAGGGAAAGATGGAGAAAGAGAGGGGTGATTTGGCCGATGAGGTGGCAAAATCCGGTGACATGGATGCTAAGGTAGATGCCACGTTAATGAAATTAGGGTGGTTTTGGTTGGGGGGTGAACGATTTCAAGAGTTTGGGGTGTCCTATGCCTGGTTTCATAGTTGGAGTTTGAAATAAACTTTGCAATAGTTCATGGCGGGGGTCAAATAGACTCCTTTTTTTTCTATGTTTCCAGCTTTCAGCAGCTGCTGGCCTTTGATGGCATCTTACTGCCTTTCAGTGATGCTCCAACGATTGAATTTGATTCCTGTCATATGCAAGATTGTTTGCCTCTCATCATGATGTAGCTGTAGGCTTGAGTTCCATTGCTCAATTAATGAATATTTAGGCATAACATTTGTCAAAACCTGCTGAAATGCTGTTGTTTTGCATAATGAAGGTTTATTGCAGTGCTCTATGACTAGTCCGCTCAATGGTATGTATGTTGGCATGCTCTCTTCTTTCAAGTTTTGTTTTGCTCTGTACAATTGTACTACTTCATCTTTGAAGTGTATCTTTAAACGGTCATGTGTTGGACTGTGTTTTCAGCAAATTAGAATCTATCACTACTGTTACTGATAACACAAACCTACTCCTGGGTATCTATCTTATTTGAAATTAATCTTGTGATCACAAATCTAGGCTAATGCCTCTGAAAGCCCTTCTAGCAAATCGCATGGGCATGTGGAGAAAAGCAAAAGATTTATTAAAGTAGATGTTGCGGATACAGTTTCGGTGTCTTCGTGCTCTGATCTAACACTACCACCTGGGGATGGCCTTTGTATAAATACAACACAGGAGCCTTTGTATTTGGTAAGGACCTGTTCTTCTACTCCTTGTGAATTATTTTCTGTATCCTGGAGCAGTACTTGTTTTTTATTCCCTCCCTAGGCTCTCCCCTCTATCTGATGTATAACAAAATGAAATATCATATTTGTAATTATCACCACAGCTCTGCAAGCTGAAAAGGCCATAGGAAACAGACGAAATTGTGGTTTTGAACTCACTTTTTATGTGTACTTCTCACTATGTCAGGTAGCTGATACCTGGGAGTCTCCTGACGGTTGGCTAGATGCTATACGCCTCGCAGGCTATGGATGTCCCATGGCTCTTACCTGATGGATGTAACACTTACTGAGCCAAAGCTGCATCGTGGCAGGAAAAGCTTGTCTCCACGATGAAAAGTGACGCAACGTCCCGGCGGATTGCGGTGAGATGGGAGGCGGACAAATCATGACGCGACGAATCTACAAAAGTTGGGACGGCCTCTCGCGAGGCCACACGATTTGCACTGCGCTGCGCGGGAGGGCCCCACGTGTCCGCCGCATAACACTCGTTGATATAATCTTGTTATTAGCCGTCCAATGGGCACGTGGTTTTTAGTTTTGATTGATAAGCAGTGACAGTTTATAGAAAAATCTTTAGAAAGATATTTATATGTAATTTTAGTTGATATAAAAGAAGTCACTGTAGCGGCTACTCAATTCTATCTTAAAATAATATTTTATTTGAAGCCTAGGTATAATAGAAAGATTATTTATCATAGAAAATTGATTTTTAGAAGCTATGATCAGGACTAATCGGAGTCCCTAACCCACTGGTACGCTGTCCCTCTCACTCGCTGACTAGCAAGCAGCGGTGCGTTGAATCTTCCCCACTTGAGGGGGAGGAGCACAATGATTCTTGCGTTAACGTTAACGGATCTCCTTGTTGGTGTGGGGGGAGAAGGGTGCTCCTTTTCGAAGCCTTATATTTGACTAGACGTTAAACAAGTCTTAGTAGGTTAGTACTATAATATAAAGTTCTAAGCTGAAAACGTACATAGTTACTGGTAATGTCTGGCGTCTTCTCCATCCGGCGAGAACCTTCATGGCCGCGTATTTGTCACGCTGCCCTAAACTCCTCTGATCGATAGCACAACGCTACTGTGAATTGTCAGAAGGTCCAGGTTGCCAGTAATACGTATTACAACAAAACTGGAAAGCCTACTGCATAAAAAAGGACCTAAGCTTCGTAGGGTCGTTCTATCTTTCATGTGTCAGACAATTTTGCACAGTAGCCGCACCATTAGGGTGAAAACGATGGATAAGGGCGGATAATATATGTATCATATTCATTTTATTTTAGATATATATATATATATATATATATATATAATATCGAATATAAATATAGAGCGAACATAAATCGAATCAAATACATTCATGAATATTTTCAGAACATGAAAACCATTTAAACTATCCGCACAAAATAAGCAGATTAATATAAATAGTTTATTTGAACCAAATATTTATAAGCAGATTACATCCATCTCGCACGCCGGCGCTCCCATCACAAATCTGTCGTGTCGTCCCGTTCCAATTCCCCATCCGCAGCCAATCATTCACAGGTACGGAACTAGCAGCTGGCCGTCCGTTTCACTTTGCCATGAGTGGGTTCTAGACCAGTTCCTCTTCTCGCGTGTTTCCGAC
Organism: Bonia amplexicaulis; assembly: GCA_036346245.1. Lineage (NCBI taxonomy): Eukaryota > Viridiplantae > Streptophyta > Magnoliopsida > Poales > Poaceae > Bonia > Bonia amplexicaulis. Next base: position 491,989 of record CM070742.1, read on the forward strand.
CAGCAAGGCGCTAGCTTCTGTGTAAGGGCCCCGGCCTTTGATTCGGAGCAACAATTCTTGTTTGATTCGTAGGACTGCATTAAAGTGATTTCATATGATAGGAAAGATTAATTGCCACAATTTTTAAAGGAATTTTAGCACAAGGCTTAACCTCGTGTTAGCATGCAATTACTTTGATCGCACCTTCTCTCTCCGTTCTCTTCCTAGTCAATTAATATTTAATCTCAAAACTTCTACGCTTTTCTTGTCAAGCAACCAAACACATCTTTTGAACAGTTGCCGTGATTTTGTTTTGCTCGTTATGATATTTCAATTACGGGTTTTTCTATTTCTACATTTTTTAATCCTACGAATTAAAAAAGGAGCGTTCTTGACGAGCGTGCGTGCATTTTTCATCACGCAAGCAAGCTAGCATTAAGCATTTTCTGAGAGTAAAAAGGAGTGCCGGGTACATTGCACCGTCGTTTGGAACGTTCCATAGGCCACGTCGCCATGGAAATAATTTCCTCGAGATGTAGCCACCGCGTACGGTCCCCAGCTTTGTCTTCTACTTAACCGCAACCAAGAGAAGCTCAGAACCAACCAGCTGTACTCACCACCATCAAACTAAGTCACCAACGCCAGATTATTACATCTTTAAGCAGTAGTTATTGTAGGTTATCAGTAGTTAGTACGTGCTAGCAAGTTAACATATATATTATCATTACTATTATAAAAAATAAGTTAATTATTGGTTGTATGTCAATTCTTCTTTAACCGCTCTATTATCTCATCTTCTCGTTATTCTTCATTTTTCAACCGATTAAAACAACTCTCTTCTATAGTACGATTCTCTACAGATTCAATGAGTTCTATTGCAATGTACGGATACGTAACTAGTATTTTTTGAGAGGGAAGCACGGAATCAACATCCATACAATCCACGTATGAATATCGATAAGTACAAGTAAAGCAATTTTGTCATGTACTCTTGGGAGTAGTAGAGCGAGTGCTGTAACAAATTGACTCACGCTAGCCACGGAAAAGATGTCAGCATTCCTACAGGAACCCCACTGCATCTATCTGGAGATTCCCGGCCTCTTTCCGCGAGTGGAACCCACCTCGATGGCTCGTCATCTCCCTCCTCTCCTACCGTCCTCTCCAATTTCCAGCTCGCTCCAACCCCGGCGTTATATATGACCAAAGCCAAAGCGAGCAGCATCAAAACCCAACACACACACTTGGACGCAGACGCACAGGACGACAGCATCACGAGCCCGTGAGCGTGGCGTAACCGGCGAAAGGGAGAGTTCTTGAGCTGGTCTGTGCCAATGGCGATGCCGCAGTCCCCCGGCGCAGGCGCGCTCCGGTTTCTTGGCCTCCTGAAGCAGCCGGAGTCGGGTCCCGACGCGCCCTTCGAGCTCGACGAGAGCGACGTGGTGTGCCGGCCGGCGGTGGAGACGACGGATGGTCCGTGCCGGTTCCCGAGGGGCCGCCGCCCGCGCGGCGTCGCGCCCACGCCGTGCCGCACAGCTTTGGGCTGTCGTCCCTCCTCGCCGGTGGCGGCCAGCAGGCGGGGGTGGCCGTGCCTGTGAAGGCGGTGGAGCCGGTTGGCGCCGCTGCACCGAGGCAGTCGGCGCCAGTGAGGGTGCCGGTGCGGCCATGGAAGGCCGGGCACTGCGCAGAGAACGGGAAGGATGCCAAGAAGATCGATGAGTCCGACGAGGAGGAGGAGATGGTGCCACCGCACGTGGTGGCGGCGCGGCGGCACGCGCGGTCGTCGTCGGTGCTGGAGGGCGTCGGGCGGACGCTCAAGGGGCGCGACCTCCGCCGCGTCCGCAACGCCATCCTCCGGCAGACTGGATTCCTCGACCTCTGAAGAAGGCTGATGGGATGGTCCCCTCCAATCATCTCATCTTGATCAGCTCCTGTCATTTCAGTTGCATGCCCCCCAGTTTTCAGTGTGACAGAACCAAACCTTATCAATGTCTCAACACATGAACTGAATCTATCTATTGTATTGTTAGAGCAAACGTAAAAGAAGCCACTACGTAAGTAATTTCCACATTAATCAGACAGAAAAGATAAAAACATCTAGCCATCCATATGACGAATCTAAGCTATAACGGTTAAGATTAAAAAAGTACACGTCAAGTACAATAAAAAATAGTTAAAATTCAAAATAAAAATAAAAAACTAACAATTTGATTTCTATATAAACTTCAAAGTAAAACTACAACGAATATTCGGAATAAAAATTAGTAGTTGGATTGTGTACGAATTCCAACCTAAATACAAAATTTGGAATAAAATAAAATAAGCAATTTGATTTCCATATAAACTCTAAAGTAAAATTCCTAACTAGATTAAATTCGAAATAAAAATGAAATAAAAAATCCAGTTGGATTTGTGTATGATTCCAACCTAAAACTATAAAAATAAACTCCATGTCATGCATAATCCAACAATATGCAAATTTGGAATAAGAATCAAAGGATAATTAGCAATTTGATTTTTATATGAATTCTAAATAAATTTGATTTCCATATGAATTTCAAAGTAAAATTGAAATTTGAAATGAAAATTAAATAAAAATTACTAGTTGAATTTGTATATGAATTCCAACCTAAAATTAAATTTTGGAATAAAATAAAATAAATTTAGGAATTTGATTTTTCATACAAACTCCAAAGTAAAATCCCTAATTTGCTTAAATTCAGAATAAAAATAAAATAAAAAATACCAGTTGGATTTGTATATGATTCCAACCTAAAACTATATAAAAAAAACTCCATGTCATGTACAATCTAACAACATGCAAATTCAAAAGAAACCACCACAATTGCTCTAAAGGGCTATAAACTACCATGTTAATCGATGACAAAAAGAGAAAGATCCACACCATCGATTGTAGTGAGTCTAGATTCTAGTGGTGAGGATTAATAGGCTAAAATAGATAATACTCTTTGATAATAAATAGGACATGAGAGAAGCATGCAACACATGTTGTAGATGAATACAACAAATATTACTCAAAGATGTCATATATATGTAGCATCTACGAACGAGAGAAGCTATCGCATCATCCAATAGCGAAAAAGCTTGCCTCGTCAGAGATACTTTGCCTCAATACATCTTGATTTGCTTGAAGTACACTGGTAATTGCTGGTGGTTTGGATCATACGACAAACGAGCAAAGCGTTCGAGCGAGCGGTCGAAAGTATCATCGATCATCGGGAGACATCAAAAAGCGGCGATAATCATTATCAGGAGACATCAAAAAGCGGCGATAATCATTATCAGGAGACATAAAAAAGCGGCGACAATCATTCACCCCCTCTGATTGCAGTATTTGATCCTACAAAAACCTTCTTTATAAACTTGTTTTGATTTAAGTCAAATGTTTATAAATAAAATTGTATGGGTATTAGTGATGATAGGTCCAAAACAAATCTTTTTTAATAAATATTTTCCTTGAAATACTCAATTGCACTATTGGACTTTACCACTGTGGCTTGTTGAGTACGAATGTACTTATTCTTGCATATTTCGGTTCAGCTAATGAACAATATGAAGAAGACATACTAGCAGATAATGAGTACTGCTATGTTGAAAATGATACGTTCTAGGTCGAGCCTACACCTAAGCGTTGTCTATGGTGTGGTCGCCTTTTGTTATCTTTTGTCTGTAATATAAGTTTGGCTTGAAACCCTTAAAACTCTGTAATTGACTGCTATGTCGTACTTTATATAAGAATTCTATTATGGTATTGTAGTCATAAATATGTTGTTTATTAATATATGCGCAACTGAAATTCTGAATAGTTGCGTTAACACATTTTTTAGTAAATCCGGGGTCCCAACAGTGCAACTATCACGGTACTAACTACTAAGTAATGTTCTAGATAGGCTACTGTGAATTGTGATGCTCTATGATCAATTGGGCTCATCTGCCTCTAAAGAAACCATGATTTTGAAGTGGGCAATATATAATATAAACCACACAACACTACATCAATCAACCAACCAGCCTCTAATACACTAGCATCTGCACCTAGGTGGTTATGATGCAACTTAGTTCGTACTTATTCATTCAATCAGCAATTATAATCTGATCTGTAACATGGGTGTAACGTGGAAGCCAATAAGCCGCTCAGCTCAGGTATTACGGACCTGTTTGGGTGCGACTATGGTTTATATTTTTTGAATGAATATATTGAATTTTGGTTGTTTATGATATAAATTACGGAGAGACAGATACTCACTTGCGATTTTAGCTGGTACAGATGTTAGGCTTTTAACATATAGATCGTTTAACTTGTAGATCTTGTCTTGAGAAAATACTCTGTTTAAAAATTAAGTACTATAGCAAAAATCAAAAGTCGTCAGATTTGAAGAAAAAAAAACAGGCTACAATCATTCTTGCATTCCTCTCTCTTCCTCCTCCTTCATCCCCTCAGCGCTGCCGTCCAGTGGTGGGTTGGGTTGGTGGCGCACGTACATACACTCTGCATCAGTAGCTTTTTTTTTTTTGCAGCCAGCTGCGGCTGGACGGCTTGTGCTTTCAGCGTCGGAGATCAGAAATCACAAATTCAGATCCCTATGCTGTGCTTTGTCCGGTTCCAGGCCCCTAGTTTTCAGTAATTTTCTGTGTGCTATCGTGTGCCTGTCCTTTTTGACTCTTTTGTTTGTTTTTTGTTTTAGCTTGGGCTGTCCGTGTCATGAGTGGTTGATGGATCGATGGATAGTTGCAACTGTCTATCATGTTCATCTTTTTCTGAAAGAATCTGTCATGAATTCGTCTCTGAGGTTTGTGGAGTGTGTTACGTGCTCGTTGGTTGATAGTCGATGCCACGCGTGACCTTTATACTGGGACGACAGCAATCTATTGCATTATTATACCGCGACAGTGACTTATCTAGGAAATGACAAAGTAAACCTTGGTCGAACAAGGAGAAGGTTGGCATCCCTATGAACAGCAAAACAATGTGCTTGGCATGTACAGCAACTGATATGTTGATATCACCTACTTTCTTTTTGGCCGCGGCTTATAATTTTTGCTGAAATTTTAGAATTTTGACTGTTTGCAGCAGAGATTACGAAGAGAGACACTCGCTTACGATTTTAGTTGATACGGATGTTAGACTTTTAACATGTACTACAATTAACTTGTAGATCCTATCTTAAAAAAATACTTTATTTAAAAGTTAGGTACTATAGCAAAAACCAAAAACCGCTTTTAGAAGGAAAAAAACAGGCTCTCAATCTTTCTATATCTTTTGCGTGCAACGATCCGTATGGTGTGACACACAATCCAAAACTCATCGGATTGTTTGTAAAAGAAGATAAGCCAAACGTCGAGCCATCTAAAATATCAGAACATACGCAGGGGGCCAAAAAAAAAAAAACCAAAAACCAAAACAAAAAAACTTGCAAAAGCTTTTGCAGCTTGGGTGTACGTGCAGGTTTCGTTCCGATTTCGCAGCACAATTGTCTGGAAGGTACTGATGCGGTTTCGTAACATTGAAATTATGCATTTGTATGATCTTCATTTGCAACACTTACTCCCTCCGTACCGTAATATAAATCTCTTTTTTTAAGAAAGGTCTTTCTACAATATAAATCTATTATAAATATCAAAGTATAGTTATTATAATATTTTTACCATATATTTCTACTTTAATACTGTATATTACGTAATTTTAATTGGACTGTATATTAATTTTAATTAGACAATGTATGACATAATGATATTAACTTTTTATAAGATTTAGTGTCTTATTGGTCTGTGCGTTTAGTAGATTAAGACTTCTTTACCGTCTATCCATATAGTAGGCTTGGACTTACATTATTAGCTATCTAGCGGTGTGGCAAGTGTGATTTTGTAGCTAGCCTTCCCTTCCAATGCTTCATAGGATATAACATGTAGAACCGTTGCATCTTGTCGATCCGATTCGTCACTTTCTGATCATCGACTTTTCTTTTAAGAGGAGACAAGATGCAAATGACGCTAGTATGCGAGCGTCTTACGAGATCATCTGCAGATGGGCCGGATGATTAAATGGGCCGGGCCGCGTTAGAAAGGATGCAACGGTCGGACGTCATTATGAGCAGTTCGAATTCGGAGCAAATCCATCCCAGGACATCGCCGCCATTCCTCCTCCTCTAGCTCGCTGCTGCGGCTCTCGGATCTGGTGGGAGGTGGGGAGGCGCGGTGAACCCATGGACTTCTCGTGGAGCGCGGACTGCGAGAAGAGGGCTTGCGCCAGCCCCGACGGCGAGGCGGCGGCGGCCCCCGTCCCGCAGGAAGCGGTGGAGTCCATGATCCTGGTGTCCGGGCCGCGCGTCGTCATGTCCGGGCTGAGGCAGGACTACTGCCGCGCAGGTGCTGCTCTCGTAGCTGTGGCATCGTCGTTTCTCCGCTCGTGCTCGCTTGTGTGTAGATTTCTAGCGAACGGATCTTGTTCTTAGGCTTCTCTAATCCTGGCTTGGATTACCGTGAATCGTGCTATTTCTTTGTTCTGGGCCATTGGGATTTGGGGATTTACCGGTCGATCGAATTAGGGTTCTTCAGTTGGTTCGGATAGAAAACCCTAGGAATTATACCTCCCCAAATTGGGTTTAGTTTTTCAAGCTGGATCTCCCGGATTTGGGGATTTTGTGGTTTTGTTGCCTTTCTTGATGTCAGAATTGTAATATCCAATTAGAGGTCGTGAGATGTTCTGCCGCACAGCACCGGGAGCTTATTAAGGTCCTCCTCCAGAAAAGAGGAATCTGTTTTGGGTGGAACAGCCACACATCTAACTTTTCAGTTTTTATTGGTAGATTTAGTTCTTTAGAGTGTTCTTGATAAAATACTGTTTCCCTGCTTAACTTGCTAGGTTTGCCTTTACTGTAAGAATTTATTTTGCGGTTTGTTACAATCTCTGCCAAGTTAGCTATTTTCAAGTGGATCAATGCACTGGCCTGAATTGGCGCCTTCAAAGTGAACAGATATTTGTGGGAAGTAGTGTACAGTTATGAGCTTTACATTGTGCGAAATTAAGAAAATAGGACAGGTTTTCTGTCTTGGAGTTTACAGTAATGCTGCATGCTTTGAAGTGTGGTAGCATTGTCGAACAGAAGATATCATGAAGCTTTGATAGGAAAAAGTAGGCTTGTATTACTACGTAACTGTTCCTGTAATATAGTCTTCTTCTTTTTTTGTCGACAATGCTAATCTGTTTACAGGATTGGCACCATTTGTGTAAAAATGATCAAGATGACCCATATTGTTCAGAATATAATGCTAAGTCCACGGTTCTGTCAAATTCATGTTATGATTGGGTCCCTTGATTGGCCTCGCATTTTTGGATGGAACAGCAACAGCTACACTGTGGCATTGGAATTATGATTTTTCTATAGCTGTTTCTGATCCATCGATCACGTGCTTTCAAATTCTTTAGGACTAGGGGATTGTTCCCAATTTCAAATTCTCAATGGAAGATTGGAAGTAGGTTAACAAGTTGTCTTTAAATTATGTTTTGGTAGCACTACAGTCTTCTTATTCTCCTTCTGGTGCTTGTGATGAAGCAGATGAATCTGTTCTGTTCATTAATGCCGGCAGCAGTGCAATTGAAGGTTGCGATTCCTCTGCAAAGTTTTCTGGTGATTCTTTCTTTGAAGGAGGGGATGCAATAGAGACATCTGAGAACATAGTTGAAGGTGGTGATTATCCCTCGCTTTACCGCTCAGCGCGCTATGGCAATTTCAGCTACAAATTCGATGGACTTGCTCCAGGAGACTATTTTTTAGATCTGCATTTTGCTGAGATAGTCAACACTTGTGGGCCAAAAGGAATGAGATCATTTGATGTCCTTGTGCAAGAAGAAAAGGCAAATATACTAACTTTTCAGAGACCTGTAATTGTGTTCCATAATCTCATTTCAGGTTTAGCTCAAAAAATTTACCTTTCGGTTCACAGATATTGTCTGGACTCGATGTGTATGCGGTGGTTGGAGGTAACAGGCCCCTTCAAGTGCTTGATATTAGGGTTACTATTGAGAGCAATGGTGCCATTATGATCGATTTCAGAGGAGTAAGAGGAAGTCCCATGGTTTGTGGCATATGTATTCGAAAAGCCCCCGTATTAGCAGGTAATGAGTTGATTTTAGATGCAATTTGCTCATTAAAAGTCTTACATTCGGAGAGATGATCTTAGCCTTGAACTTGTAGTAGCACGCTCAGTTACAACTGGGAATGTCTTATGCAAAAAATGTTCAGCTGATATTGAGGTTTCACCTATACAGGTCAGTACCTTCACAAGCTGTTACAATGTCATATTTGATGTCATCTTGATACATTATCGGTCTACAAAAATGCAGACTAGAACAAGTAAATTTATCTCAAAGTACGAGAAACAGATTGAGGAGCTAACCAGCCAATGCAACATGAAGTCCGATGAGTGTTATATGGCATGGTCTTCAGTAGAATCCACCAATCAGGAGCTTGACAGACTTAGGCTTGAGCTTCACCAAAAGGTCGTCCAAAGTGATAATTTTGGTATGGACTAGGTCACTAGGCTAACGCAGTAAGCATCATCCTATCCTAATTGTTTATATAAACTCATCATTGTTTTCCCTTTGCTGACAGAACAAGCCCTCTATAGACAGACCGACCAACTAAGAAATGTTTCCCAGAACTATGAAAATGACAAGAAACTATGGGCTGCTGCCATATCTAACTTGGAAAGAAAAATCAAGGTAAAGATGATTTACTGTCTGCAATATCACAAGTTCACAACAACTACCGGTAACTGCAGTAGTTGTCACTGCTAATTGTACCACTTTTTTAATCCTCAGGCTATGAAACAAGAGCAGACATTGTTATCACTTGAAGCACATGACTGTGCAAACTCAATTCCTGATTTGAGTAAGATGATTGGAGCTGTTCAAGCCTTAGGTAATATCTGGAGTGGCATTGTTGCATAGCTTTACAGGTGTGTTTGATCAAAAAGTTTGTAAACATTGTATGGTTTTGTGATTACAGTTGCACAATGTGAAGATCTGAAACTGAAGTACAACGAAGAGATGGCCAAGAGAAAGAAACTTCATAATATTATCCAGGAGACTAAAGGTGCCTATTCTCCTCTCTGTATTCAGATGTTTACACTTACTTCCAGAATTTTCTACATAATGAATTCCATTCTCCTGTCTGGCTATCTCTTCTATTCCAGGAAATATCAGGGTTTTCTGTCGGTGCCGCCCCTTTAGCAAAGATGAGACGTCATCGGGCCACAGATGTGTAGTGGACTTTGATGGAGCAAAAGACGGTGACATTGGGATCGTGAGTGGTGGAACAACTAAGAAGTCATTCAAGTTTGACAAAGTGTACACACCAAAGGATGATCAAGGTATTTCTCCTTACTTTGGAGTTTGTATTAGGTGTTCTTTGTGTTTAAAATTCGGGACAATATTGGTAGCTGAGTATCAATATTTGTTCTGTGGCTAACTTACAATGAGAACACAGTGAGAACAATGCTAAATTACAGGTTACTAGTAGTCTAAAAGTTTAAACTTTGAAGTTATGTTGCATTATATCCATTAGTGTGCAAAAAACCCTTTATTTGTCTAATCTAGAAGTTTGTATTAATGAGCAGCTGATGTGTACGCCGATGCATCTCCACTGGTCACATCAGTCTTAGATGGCTACAATGTATGCATCTTTGCCTACGGACAGACAGGAACCGGGAAGACCTTCACCATGGAAGGGACTGAGAGGAACAGGGGAGTAAATTACAGAACTCTGGCAGAGTTGTTCAAAATTTCTGAAGAGAGGAAAGAGACTGTCACGTACAGCATATCTGTCAGTGTGCTTGAGGTTTACAATGAGCAAATCAGAGACCTGCTTGTAACGTCCCCTTCGTCTAAGAAGTATGGCCATTTCTTTTAGGGTTCTTTCTTTGTTCACAATACTATCAGCTTGTGGTAACTTGTGCATGAACATCTTTACATTTAGGTTGGAGATCAAACAGGCCGGTGAAGGATCCCATCATGTGCCTGGCATAGTGGAAGCCAAAGTTGAGAACATAAAGGAGGTTTGGGATATCTTGCAAGCTGGAAGCAACGCAAGGGCTGTAGGGTCAAACAACGTGAACGAGCACAGCAGTCGCTCCCACTGGTTGGTCACAAAATAATTACTTCTTTTCTTTGTGGACTAGATGCTTCTGGTCAAAATGTTTTACCTTTTGTTTTTGTTCTTCAGCATGCTTTGCATCATGGTGAGAGCAAAGAACCTGATGAATGGAGAATGTACAAGAAGCAAGCTTTGGCTTGTAGATTTAGCTGGAAGTGAGCGGTTAGCCAAGACTGATGTGCAAGGTGAACGGCTTAAGGAAGCACAAAATATTAACAGGTCACTTTCTGCTTTGGGGGATGTCATTTCAGCTCTTGCTACGAAAAGCAGCCATATTCCCTACAGGTTTGCGTCTTCATAAAGAACATGTTTATCTGACCCATTAGCTCTTGCTTCTCACTATTTAGATACTTTTTCCTGGGCAGGAATTCCAAGTTGACACACTTGCTACAAGATTCACTAGGTAACTTGATCTGCTGCTCTGAAATAAAACCATGTCCGTAATTTATCAGTCGTACTTATTTCCCATCTTCTTTGTTTTCACATAACTACACAATTAATTTGCTCATTTCTGTGCTTCACATTGATAATAGGAGGGGATTCAAAAGCATTAATGTTTGTGCAAATTAGCCCATCCGACAACGATGTGTCAGAAACTTTGAGTTCACTAAACTTTGCTAGTCGTGTTCGTGGTATAGAATTGGGCCCAGCAAAGAAGCAGGTTGACACTACTGAACTTCAAAAGGTCAAACAGATGGTGAGTGTTAACACTGCCTTTTCCTGAAGCTGATTTCTGTGCCTGCTTGAAGTTGACCTGAATCTGATGACATGTAACTCTGCATTTTCTTCCTGCTATGATTGTATGTCAGCTTGAAAGGGCTAAGCAAGAAGTCCGACTTCAGGATGATTCTTTGAGAAAGCTGGAAGAGAACTGCCAGAATTTAGAGAACAAAGCCAAAGGGAAAGAGCAACTTTACAAAAATTTGCAAGAAAAGGTACATATGATTGAGGGCAATATTTGAGTTTTGAAGAGCTGATTCTTCTGTTGTTTCTCAATTGTTGTTCTTCAGTTGTACCTGAGCCTTTTTGTAACTCATAGGTAAAGGAGCTTGAAAGCCATCTAGATTCTAAGATGTATTCTCAAATTACATCAGAGAAACAGCAGTATCAGCTTTCCGCAAAATTAAGGGAGAAAGAAGAAATGTGTACTACCCTTCAACAGAAGGTATGAGCGGAAGCAGTTATTGCTGTTAGTAGCTATTGAATTGGAAAGACCAGATATATACCCATGCTATCCTTTTGCAGATAGTGGAGTTAGAGCGCAAACTTAGACAGCAGCACCAATCAGACTCTGAGATTGCAGTTCTTAAGCAAACGGTATGAAACTTAACAGTCAATTTATCAGTAACTAATTGCGTGCCCGTGCATAAGTGTTGAAGTGCATACATAACAAATGACAAATGGTTTTAAAAAAATGACAACTAAACAAGTAGTTATTATGGAATATTTAGCCAACATAATTCCTACACCGCCTAAACATTCAACTCGGATCTACGACATCGTTGTAGACTACATGCCGCCACCTCAAATTCAGAACATCGCTGCTCACCTTCAGCCATCGCCGAGGACCATGGACGTGGCGTCAAGGAACGCTTTCGCGTGCATGGTGGTCTTCACTATCTGATGCGCTAGCCATGCACCCTTGCCTCCTCCATATTGTGTGCTGCCATCCCGCGAGTCCTAATCTGCCATCGCCGGACCACCATCCAGTGCACCAGATTGGACTGCAACGAATCAGGAAACGAAGGGAGAGAGGTAGAGATTGACATGTGAGGGAAGGGGAGATGCGTCATGCGTGCTGGACGTTGGGATCGGGAGGGAATTGTGATGGAATGTATGATTGCACAAGAAATAGAGAAAGAAGCACGGCGGGGGCTGTACGGCGCAGATTTTCATCGCTCGAGACGTGGGACGGCAGCTGTTGAGGACGGGATGGTGGCAAGACGTTTGCGCTCGAAGGGACAGAGGAACTCGCAGACTCGGGCGAACGGTTGCTGAGAACGCGGACTCGCGCGGGTAAAGTGTGGGTCGCGCGAATTTGTTGGGTGGGATGGGAGAGGAGGGGAGAATGCGTTGCCGCAAACTCGTCTTTTTATATTAGTAAAGATCGTCAATGGGGATTAACGACATACTTAGATTGGTTTCGTTATTTTTTCTTGTTTCAGATCAAAGAGCTGGAGCTCAAGTTGAAGGAACAGGAACACCAGCGATCACTTGCAGAATCGAAGGTAACTTCTAACAGCATGTGGTGTCCTTGACCCTAGTAAATACTTTCAAACCAGGTAGCTGACACTAGTATCCCTACAAAAAAAATATAGGCAAGGGAAATAGGACAAGAACTCTTGGAAACGCACAGAACGGAGTCGATGCTTCAGATTAAGGTAGTTTTTTTCTCAAAGCTGCTGCATCATAGTCATTCTTGCATTTAGTCATGCAGAGCTTGACCTCTCCATTTTTCAGCTAAGAGATCTTGAGAACAACTTGCAAGATAGGACAAAGCTTCAAGACACAAATATGATGCTGGATTCCGCCAACTCTATAAGAGTTGGTACTCCTGGAGAGGCAAAGGCGCAGCCGTTCACAAGAGAGGAAGCAATGAGTGAGAAGGAGCATCACATTCTGAGAAGCTCAGATTCTGTTAACAAGCGACTCGCTAACAATTCTTCCTATGCTGGGGCACGAGAGGTTGTTAATGAGAAGAAGAGAAAAGGAGATGAAAGGAATGCATCGATTGGCGGGGAACAGGAGAACAACATTGCTGCCAGCCAGAATGTTGCAAGGAAGAGGAGCCTGCCAGGTGAGCCAAGGGTCAAGAGAACATCAACCGAGCCTCAGGCAAAGAATCTAGGAAGGTCAACGGCAGCATCAAAGACGGCCACTGCTACACACAAGATGGCTCCTAGCTCAAGAGCCACCAGGCAGCAACCAGGCGGGAACAAGACAAGAGGATGGGTTAGGTAGATCGGTGTTTTTGTGCTTCGTGTTGTAGATGCCATTGTACCGCAGCATGGCTTGTATAACTTCGGATACACCGTCGTTGTTAGTTGTTACTCCTGGAAGGCCCAAACTTTCAGCTGAGTAGTGCTGCATCCTTTGCGGTGGACAGTAGGGCACGCATCGTAACCTATTGCGGTATCTTGCAGAGTTGACTACAGATCACTGTCTGGATCAGGGGCGGATCTACATAAATTCATAGCTATTCAGCTGAATATCCAAAATTTTTTGACAAAAAATCACTATATATCAAATATAATACATATGTATACTAGTAATTGGCTTAAATCGTCATATTTCTCTCTCCCGGGTCCAATTTGGTGGCGGACCAGCCGTGACCCAACCGCACAGCTGCATCGGCGAATGGCTTGGTTGTCGGCCCATGTGGCCACGTTCCACGGTAGAACTAGGGCTCCCCTCCTGAGTCTCAGTCTCTCCTTATTCAGATTGTTCACTCTCCGTGGTGGCGCACAGGCTCCCTCTTTGTGTTCGTCCTCCCTCTGAGGCTTTGAGTCTTTGATGAGGTGACGACCGACGTCGATAACCAGCCCAGCCCGCATCGCTCAACTTCCCATCTCTGGTCTCCCCCTCGTGGCTCGTGGTCATCCCAGTCCTAGATGACCAGATCCTACAGGCATGGGCACTGGCCGCCAGATGGGCGCCGCCGCCCGTCGCGCGTGTTCTGGGCCTTCCTAATTATGCCTTCACCTTAGTGTAATTTCCCATATGTTCATTTTCATCTAAATTCTATTATTGCTAATGGAGTTGTCATTCATCATAAAAAAGGGGAGATTATAAGTTCAAACTCTATTAAGTTGATTTTGGTGATAATGGCAAATCTAATTGTGAGACTAACTTGTTTATTGATTATAATATTGCTTAGTCTCATTTAGAGCTTCACCAAATAGTATAATTTGAATATGTGCATATGATTTCATTATACATTCTTGTATACACACATTAGTATTGATCCATATTCATCTTTCCACTTATTAAGAATCATTATTTTGAAACACATCCCTTGAGTATATATTGCTTGTGTAGTTCATATATACTCATAATCGGGTTGTCATCTAGTTTCTCCATTATATGTTAATTGTTGGATGATTAATGAGAACATGATAAGTAATATTTGCTTTGAAAACTTATCATAGAGTATACAATTGTTGTGTACATGTTGTATACTCGAAAATCATTCTCTATCTTATTATTTGTTGAGATTGTCATGAATTACCAAAAGAAAAAGATTGTATAATCTAGTCCCTTCATTATGAGTTAATGGTGAAGTTCGGTAATTGATGACAATTGATCTGTGGACTAATATTTTCCATGAATTGGATGAATACGTTAGATTTCACAAAGAGAATGACTTGGAATAACTCATGTGTTGAAGATCATTAAGTCGAGATGTGAGAGAAAGATGGCTTCATGAGTTAAGTCATCAAGAAGAAGATGCATCATGAGCTGATGTATGTCCAAGAGGAGATGATCATGTGTTGATCATTAAGTCAACTGAAGACCCATCATATATTGATGGAGTTGAAGTAAAGCATACATCATGGGTTGATGCATCTCAAGACAATGACCTAAGTCAAAGATATAACTAGGTAGAGCTAAAGATGTGTTCTTAATCTTTTACCGGTCTTGGAATTTGGTTGGAAGACCAGATTACTAGTATAGCTTGTCGTACTATTAAGAGCAGTCATATATAGTAACTTGAGTCTCATCATGTGTTGATAGCTCAACCTCACATCTTCTAGCTCTTTTTTGTATGGGGCTTGTATTTGCGAATATGTTTTGCAAATAGTTGAAACTCATATGTTAAATTCTTGTAGCATGATACTATACATTACGAATGAATTTTGCAAGTGTTTGAAGTTCATGTTTCCTACTCCTTATAGTATGAGGCTTATATTTGCAAATATGTTTTGCAAATGGTTGAAGCTCATATTTAATCATTGTGTCATGATTCCAAAAGTGTGCAAATATGTTTTGCAAGTTGTTGGGAATTATGTTTGATCCTTGTGTACTTCTGAAAATCCTGTTTTTCTGTTATTATTACTTTATGTTTTTCTACATTCATTTACTGTTTTGATTAATCGTAATTATTTAAATTGCCTTTAATCACCAGAATTAATAGTAAAATTATAGAAAAATACATAGAAAATTCTGAAACATTACGAGAGCCATTTTGTACAATTATCCAATTTATTTCATGCATGTTTACCTGAAGTAAATTTATATATTCCTTTCATGCACATGTAGATGATAGGCATCACGAACCGGAAGTTCGAGTAGTAGGGCTAGCATGACCAAAGTCCAAAACTACTTGCCTTGGACTTTCGATGTCGAGATTGTATTTGGAGCTAAGAAGCACCACGCTGCCATTGGGATTGGTGCATCGGAAGATGCCAAATCCACCTCCGAGAAAAATGATCAGGCACTTCACTTCCTCAGGCACCACCTCTGTACCACTCTCAAGAATGAGTAGATGGCAGAGAAGAGCGTGCTAGCCGTATGGCCTGCACAAAAGAAGCAGTTAAAGAAGCTAAATTACATTATTCTTCCTCAGGCATAGGAAGAATGGTTCGGACTGAGATTTATCGACTTCAAGACGGTAGGGTAATACAACTCTACTCTTCATAGAATCTGTACCAATCTTCAACTCCGTGGCAGGCAGATCACAAATGAGCAAAAGATTGAGAAGACCCTCTTTACCTTCCACCCTAGTGTAGTACAGTCTGCACGCAACTACTGTCAAGACAGCTACAAGGAGTATGCTGAACTGATTGATATTATGCGGGTTGTAGAGGCTCGGGATAAAGTTTTCCATAAGAACTTTGTCACACAGCCACCTGGGGACTCCGCTAGGTGTAAGGCCAATGCTGGGAGCTACAAGATGCGGAAACCTATAATGAAGAAAAAAGGAAGGAAGGGCAAGGCTACAGACTAGAAAGGCAAGCCATATACTCCACAAAAAAATAAGTCTAGCAAACCAAAACGGGACGATAAGCCCTATGATCAATAAGATCAAACCTACTATAAGTGTGGCAAGTGGGGGTATTTATCACGGATCTGTAAAGAGCCACAGCACGTCGTTGATGCCTTCTAGGCCAAAAAGAAGAAGGGTGGCAAACGGCAGCATAAAATCCACTTTGCTTTCATTGAGGGGGAGAATTTTGAGCAGCTGCCTGCGCCAATGGATGTTGACACCACTCCTGCAGCAGCACCCCCACTTGACATTGCAGCTGACTCCGCCATGATTTCCTAGAAAAAGCATCTCACCATTGAGAAGATAGCAGCCGAAGTCTCTAGTTTCTTAGCAATTCAGTCTAATGCAGAGAATGCATTTAGACTTTAATTGTCATTTATTTTATGTGTGGAAGGAATAAGTCAGACTTTGCATTGATGGTACTCAAACAATTTATTTTCTCGTGATGGTTGGATAATATTAATTCATTCATTTATTCAATTAATAATGGCATGATTTGTTTTAATATTTGAAGTATTTTATCTATGTGCTGATTATATCCTACTACATATTAATAAAGTAATTTATATTACAACGTGTGTGGCATCTTATGGAGGAAGTGTGCTTAGCTAACAGTGATACAACAAATATCATCTTGAGAGAGACAAAATTCTTTCAATCAATTAGCAAGAATGCTTACAGCCTTACAACAATCGTCGATAGCGATGCTTGCATAATAGACTCAGGAAGAGCCACAATTATACTCCCAATGGGCCAAACTTTGATCATTCAAAAAACCTTATTGTACCTAGAATCGACTAGAACTCTCCTAAGTTTCAAAGATATTCACGATAACAGTTTTCACATTAAAACTGAAGAGTATGGTAAGGAATAGCTGCTCGTTACAAAGCAAGAAGTAAATAGAAAAAGGACATTAGAAAGACTTCCTTCATTTGAGACTGGGTTGTACTACACTAATATTAAGGCACCCACAGCCTATACTGCCCTGAAAACAATAATTAGATACTCTGAACTCTTCTGTCTCTGGTGTGATAGATTAATCCACTCAGGTCTTAAGATGATGAGAAATACAATTAACAATTCATAGGGATATAATATCAATGTAAAGAATTTTTCAAACCAAGAACATTTTATGTGTCCCGCATGTGCCATTGAAAAATTAATTACTAGACTTTCTGCTCTAAAAGTGAAGGACGAAGTCTCTGCATTCCTAGAACGCATCCAAGGAGACATTGCGGTCCTATACATTCACTGTTAAGGCCAGTTAAATATTTTATGGTGCTCATCGAAATGGTCGCATGTGTGTTTATTATGTACGAGAAATCATGCTTTTGCAAAGCTAATCTTGTGGATAATTCAAATTAAAAATAATTTCCCTAATCATCATATAAAGTATATCAGAATGGATAATCATGCTTTTGCAAATAGAGAAGTCCAGAACATCATTGATTTAAAAGCATTAGCAAACCAACCGCCTAACCACTTTAGTGATTTAAAGATCGTGATCAAGTCGCATGTGTCTGCACACAATGCACCGGAGAAGGTTGAAATAACGAAGAAAATTGAAGGTATCCCTAATCCCATCCAGATGCCTCAGAACAAAAGGACGAGAACTTTAGCCCTTCAAATCCAAAGTAGCCAGGGATGCCTGGTGAAAAAGGATAAGAAGGACTTGACATAGCCAATTACCAAAATTTTCCTGAACCAGCAGGGGAGCCAATTGATACCTGGCATCGGTATGATACCTTCAAGGAAAGGCATACCGGATTTGAACATTCCCACGAGGGACAAACCAGCATGGATGTGTGCGCACACATCGGAGTTGAAAAACCAAAGTGACTTGCCCCTACAATCGGAAGGAGCGATGAGCAAGTAGAAATATTAGAAGAATCAACCCATGATGAAATAGATATAAACTATATGCATATGGGAGAATATATTAATAGGACAACAGCCAATGTTGATATTTATTTTGCAAAGAAAATTGTCTGCATCGCTCGTTGAATGTAAGAAAATATCATATTGGGAGAGAAAATATCATATTGGGAGGATTGAAAAAGACAATAGAAACTGAATTATTATCTCTGAATAAAATAGAGGTGTTTGGGCCTGTAAGCCACACGCCTCCCCATGTGCACCCTGTAGGGCATAAGTGGATATTTGTTCGGAAGAGAAATGAGAAAAATAAAGTTGTAAGATATAAAGCAAAGCTTATTGCACAAGGTTTCACTCAACGACCAGGAGTTAATTATGAATAAACCTATTTCTCGGTCATGGGTGGTATTACCTTTAGATATTTAATCTCGATGGTAGTAAACCTAAATTTAGAAATGAAATTAATGGATGGGTAACGGCATATCTTTATGGTAACTTGGATTCGAATATTTATACGAAGGTATCTGTATCCCTATCCCGAACTAAGACAGAGCAAATAGAAACATGTACAGTGTGAAACTCAGAAAATCACTGTATGGACTTAAGTAATCGGGCAGGATATAGTATAATCACTTAAGTGACTTTCTACGTAAGAAAGACTACACGAACAATGAGGATTGTCTCTGTGTATTTATACGACGATCCCCGAACGGATTTTGTATAATCTCAATGTGCATAGATGATCTGAATATCATTGGAACCCTGGATGATATAAAAGAAGCGAGCTTTTACCTGGAGTCAGAGTTCGAAATGAAAGATTTGGGCAAAACCAAATATTGCTTAGGCTTGCAGCTCAAGCATGTCCCGGAAGGGATATTAGTGCAACAGTCAGCCTACACCCAGAAGATGTTAGAAATGTTTAGTTTTGAAAAGGCATACCCATCGAAAGTACCAATGGTCGGAAGATCTTTGCCGCAAGACATGGATCCGTAAATACCTAGAGAAGAGGAGGGAAGTCGTGAGACCAGAATTCCCATACTTAAGTGCAGCATGAGCACTTATGTATTTAGCGAATTGCACCAGACTGTGCATTGCATTTGCCGTAAACCTATTAGCAAGGTATAGGGCTTGTTCTTTATGGCTTCTAAAAGCGGCTTATGGATTTTGCTACAGTACCAAACTTTTAAATTGAGTATTTTTTCAAAACGGGATCTACAAGTTAATTGCAGTACACGTTAAAACCTAACATCTGTATCAACAAAAAATCATAAGCGAGTATCTCTCTCTCTGCAATCTTTGTCGCAAACAGCCAAAAGTCAAAAATTTCAGCCAAAAGTCATAAGCCATAGCAAAAAAGAACAGACCCATAATGTAGAACCTACCAAAAGGCATTGGTAGGGAATAAATGACATCTTTCGATACCTCTAAAGAAACAAAGATCTTGGACTATTCTATAGAAAGAACTAAGACCTAAATATGACTGGTTATGCAGATGTCAGGTACCTATCAGACCCGCATACAGCCAGGTCACAAATAGGTTATGTATTTCCGTGTGGTGGAACTGCAATTTCATGAAAATCGTATAAGCAAAATCTTGTATCAACTTCGACGAATCACTTAGAAATCATAGCACTTTACGAAACCGCATGAGCATGTGCTTGGTTTCGACGGATGCTTCACCATATTCAGCAATCATGTGGATTGAACAGCGTGCAAGCTCCCACAATTATATATGAAGATAATACGACTTGTGTTGCACAAGTACAGACGGGTTACGTAAAGAGTCATCTCACAAAGCATATCAATTCCAAGTTCTTTTATGCTCATGAATTATAAAAGAGGACGAAATTATGGTACTGCATACCAAGTCGTGTGAAAATTTTGTAGGTTTATTCACTAAGTCACTTCTAGCGTCTAACTTTGAAAGGTGTGTACGTGGAATTGGAATGATAAGACTTAAAGAAGTGAAGAACTCAGGGGGAAACTCTTCTCGAGCTCATTATTAAAACTTGATCACGAAGTTCGAGTATCCAAAAGAATACATCTTGTAGATTAAATGAAATTGGGTGAATTGTACTCTTTTTTTCTTGACGAGTTTTCCTGAAGTTTCTCGGCCAAGGTTTTTAATGAGGTAATTCGTACAACACAACATAACATGTATCATGTACTCTTTCTCCAATTTTTTCCACTGGGTTTTTATATAGTTTTGATGAGATATGAACGTGTTGGATGAGTGTCCAATGGTGAGTGTTGAGAAACCTGAACTTGGACCTGGAAGTTTGGTCTATAGTAGACACCTCATCACTTAGCCTATAAATAGGGGTCACAATCGTTGTACTTGGATTTTAGAAAGAGAAATTAATTAAAAAAGAAGAATAAGCTCCCTATCTCTTTATATTTAATCTTGTATTTTCTTATATTACTTTATAATTAATATATTTTTATCCAAAAGAAATTACTCAGCTCGTCACCGACGGTTCTCAGCGGAACTCGAGCCGCTCCGCTCCGCTGCCCCTCCAGAATTTCCACACACGCACCGCACCGCACCGCACTCCGCCGCAGGAAGGAAGCACAACCGGCCCCGGCCCAGCGTGCAGAGCACCGAAAAATCCCAAGAAACGCGCGTATAAATCGACGCCGCGGCCGGGCCATAATTAACCAGGCGCAAACGCAGCGCGGCACCACCAGCCGAATCGATTCGCCGATCCGTACCTCCCCTCTCTCTGCCCATGGAGGTGTTCTACTACCTGGTGTTCGGCGCGCTCGCCGCTGTCGTGGCGGGGCTCGAGCTCGGCAAGAGCGGCAAGGACCGCGTCACCACCTCCCCGGCCTTCAACTCCTTCAAGAACAACTACGTCCTCGTCTACTCCCTCATGATGTGTACGTACACGAAACTTCAACCAAAAAAATCTCTCCTTTTCCCCCCTTCCTCGGTTCCTCCTGCTGCTGCCCCCCAAATTGTCGATCCGTCGCGCATTTCCTCCGTTCAGATCTGGGATGGAGACGCGGTGCTGTGGTTTTGATGGTGTTTCCTTTTGTGAATGGATTGTGGCGATGCAGCCGGGGATTGGCTGCAAGGGCCGTACGTGTACTACCTCTACAGCCAGTACGGGTTCGACAAGGGCGACATCGGCCGCCTCTTCATCGCCGGCTTCGGATCCTCCATGCTCTTCGGCACCATCGTCGGATCCCTCGCCGACAAGCAGTACGGCTCTCGATTCCTCGAATTGTGCTCGATTTACCGCATTGGGATGTATTTTGTTGAGTTCCAAGAATCCTGTGTGACCAGGGGCCGGAAGAGGGCGTCCATCACCTACTGCATCAGCTACATACTGAGCTGCATCACCAAGCACTCGCCCGAGTACAAGATTCTCATGATCGGGCGCGTTCTCGGCGGCATTGCCACCTCACTGCTCTTCTCGGCGTTCGAATCCTGGCTCGTCGCGGAGCACAACAAGGTAATTAACCGCTACTCAGATCCGCGTGTCAGTGTCTCTCTCACTGATGCTTTTGAGCTGGGCTGTCTTTAACTTTAATCCAAAGGTTTCTCTTTTTTTATTTCTCTACCTGCAAGGCATGCACCAGTTGTAGTGTAAAGTACGCATCTTTGGAATGTGTTTACCTTAAGTAATGCTACTTATTCCTATCTTCCTTGTGAATAAACTACCGCTCTCTCTGATCATAAATACATGTTATTTTAGATATTACCACGGTTTCTGAAACATAACTGATCACTAATTTCTATTGTAATATATTTATACAACCTAATAAAATTATAATATTATAAAAATATTTTTTGAGACAAATCTACATATAATTTTTATGTACCTAATTTAAATATTTAAAAACAACTATATCCACAACGACGTGTATCTGTGACCAGACCGAGCAGAATGGGAGTACCATTTAGATTCTTCACAACCTTGTCGTTGAAGCCAGCTAAATGTGTTGGATGTTTGACTACTAATGCATAAGGCACATATAAAATGAGCAGATGTTTTAAAATTGGAGAGTACTGTAGGTCTAGGACACTGTGCAGTAACACGTCACTTTGTCAGGATCTGAAAAGACGAATCTTGCTGGTTGCAAGCTCAAATCCACCATGTCTGTTTGATCTCTGGTCCTTGTGTCGGTGGATCTGGTGGTTGCCATGGCCAGAAGGGTGAGCATTTAACAAGCATGGCCCAGTTTAATAAAGCTCTTCAGGATGGCCTTACTGGGAATTGTCCTTTTATTCGGCCATGTGCTGTCGATTTTAATCTCGTACACACAATTATCCTTGAGAATCCAAGGATCCAGTACAGTATCTGCTGCCTGTGATACACAATGCAGTGCTATTCAGTCCGTGATGAAGCTGTACTATTGATTAATTAACTAATAATTGATCCTTGTCATTTGCGAATTATGGCATTATCGCACCTTGTTGATTGGTACTGGCAATGTGAATATTTACCTTGCTATTTTCTTTTACAGAGGGGTTTTGATCCTCAATGGTTGTCAATTACATTCTCCAAGGCTATATTTATTGGAAATGGTCTAATTGCCATTGTAGCTGGGCTATTTGCAAACCTGCTTGCTGACAACTTGGGCTTTGGTCCTGTGGCTCCTTTTGATGCTGCTGCATGCTTCCTGGCAATAGGCATGGCTATCATAATGTCCTCATGGAGTGAAAACTATGGAGATCCATCTGAAAGCAAGGACTTGATGGCTCAGTTCAAGGTTGCGGCTAAGGCAATTGCTTCAGGTATGCTTAACGCATCATCAAACTGCAAAACAATCAAATATGTATTGATCTTAGCATTGGCATTCTAACATTATCCATATCTACAGATAAAAAAATTGCATTGCTGGGAGCCATACAGTCATTGTTTGAGGGCTCAATGTACACTTTCGTCTTCCTCTGGACTCCAGCATTGAGCCCAAATGATGAAGACATTCCTCATGGCTTTATATTTGCTACGTTCATGCTATCTTCTATGTTGGGTAGCTCCATTGCTTCACGCCTATTAGCCCGAAAACAGAAGGTCGAAGGTTATATGCAGATAGTGTTTTCAATATCAGCCTGCACCCTTTTCCTCCCTGTTGTCACCAATGTAAGACCACGGCTCGCTACTGTTCATTTATTTTCTCCACCATTCTAAGATCACTAATACCAATTTTCTAATGTTCAACAGTTTCTAGTGCCACCTTCTTCAGTGAAAGGAGGTAGCATCTCATTTGGAGGCTCTCTACAGCTGCTTGGTTTCTGTACCTTTGAGACATGTGTTGGCATATTTTGGCCATCTATCATGAAAATGAGATCTCAATATATTCCTGAGGAGGCAAGAAGCACGATCATGAATTTCTTCCGCATACCACTGAACTTGTTTGTCTGTGTGGTGCTTTATAATGTAAGCGAAATATTTTTGTACCCGTATCCATTGATCCTGATCTATCAAATTCTGTTGGTAAGAATGGCATAAGAGATTTCAGTAAGGAAATAATACTTTGCCTATAAATATATTTTGCAGGTGAACGCATTCCCTATCACTGTCATGTTTAGCATGTGTTCTATCTTCCTCTTCGTGGCAGCAATCTTGCAGAGACGGCTAATGGTTGTTTCTGACCTACACAAATCACCACCAAGTATGTTCTCTTTCTTCTATTCCAGCAGAGATAAAGGCTACATTGTTATGTCTGATCGACGTATCAATTCAGTTTCCCTAACTGCTAACATTCTCTGCAGAAGCACAAGAGATGATTGGAGAAGATGAGCCATTAAATCCTTAAAGATCAACAGAATCATACGAGCAAATCAGATACAAGGATGCCATCCATACTGCAATTCCTT
The DNA here is from genome assembly GCA_036346245.1 of Bonia amplexicaulis. Classification (NCBI taxonomy): domain Eukaryota; kingdom Viridiplantae; phylum Streptophyta; class Magnoliopsida; order Poales; family Poaceae; genus Bonia; species Bonia amplexicaulis. The sequence goes on from CM070742.1 coordinate 515,831, forward strand.
TCCACCTGGCTGCTGAATAAGATGAAAGTCAGAAAAGCCTGGAATAGAAGCCAGTTGTTTTTGTTTGTAACTTTGTTTCTGTAATGTAGATTGACCATTGGCTATTAGTTTCCACCTTGGGCGAGGCTAGGCACGAGGGCAATATATATAGTTCAGCAAGAGCTATACCCGATGTAACACTCCGCTTATTCTCTGGGTCTAGAGTACTATCATCATTGCATAATATTACTATTTTTTTCAACTGCTAATCATTTTAAGCAAACTCTACTTTATTCATAAAGCAGCGATCACTTACATCATATCATTTTAGGCAACTATTCTAGCCTACTAGAGGAGTTTAAACATGTTACCACAAGTTGATATGCGAAGTGTTGCTAGTACGTGAAGTTATTCATATGTTACTATCGTCCGTGCATCACGTCATCAACGATCACATAAAAAAACAATAAAGTAAGGGTGAGTTCAAAGATTCAGCAAGTACATAATAGAACGATAAACACTGTCCAATCATGTAAGCAATTTTAGCAGCCATAACATATTCCGCATGCATTATCATGTACATACTTCCATTGTCATGTTCCAACATTGTTTTACCCTTAGTGCAATGCAACACTACTCTACATACTTATTTGCTCATCTCATTGCATATATCGGTATGACGAGTGAACACCCGTCGATGTTCATCCAAAATCTTGGGCCCGTCCATATCGGCATGGGGTCTCTCCACTCCCGTAGAGGCTTATTGAAGTAGACCTTACTCAAGAGTGCTTCGGATTAGTCAACTAGCTTTGCTCGTAGCTAGAGACTTTCTCACCGCCTTAACTCTTGAGTGCACATGATGCAAATGCAAATGCCCATTATCATTGTCATTGCCATTTTTATCAGTATTATCATTGGTAGGGCGGCATTGCTGTTCACCCTGTTCCATTACCATTGTCATCGTTAAATAAACATCATGTCATATAAACATTGCAATTCTATATAAGCACCATCAAATCATGTAAATATCGCATGTTTCATGTAAGCATTAACATATCATGTAAACATTGCATATTTTATGTAACCATCAACATATCATGTAAACATCGCATATTTCATAAACTCCACGGTCTACTGCTCTACTATGCACTTGCCTGTTAACCAAGCGGAGCGAAGCGACTGCGAACGACGTCGACTCAGGACCTCCACCTGAATAAGCAGTTAATCCGACTCAACGCATCATAACAAAACCAGTACTTAAGCAAGCAACAACGACCCTACACGCATAACCCGAATCTGGCATAAAACGTCCGGGGTTAAGGACCCATTGCGTAGGTAGCAAACCCCCTTTTTTTCTTTTTCTCCCCTTTTCTTTTCTTTCCTTTTTTTTCCTCTTCCTTTTCTTTCCTTTTTCCCTTCCTTTTTCTTCTCTCTTTTTTTCGTACCACCTGGCCGAACTCCTTCCCCCTTAATGCTTCTTCTCTCACCTCCTTATCTCTTCCCCCTAATTTCTCTCTCTCTTCTTCTCAGGCGATGCGCAGGCGCCTTGCAGCCGCCCTAGGCTTGCCGGCCATTTGGCCCACCATGGCCACTAGCTCGACGTCGGCAACCTCCTCCGTCACCTCCTGCAAGCGCCATCCTCCCTGGATCTGGCCGGTCAGGGGCGGATCTGCCACCTCCCCGCCGTCGGCCTGCCTCCCCCTGAGCTCTCCTCCCTCCGACCCTCTCTCCCCCTTTCGCTCCAGCGAACTCACTGCCTTGGGCCATGGGCATGTAGGCCCGGCCCACTGTAACCCCCTCCGACTACTTCGCCCATCCCGCGCCGTCGTGGTGGCCCTGTGCCCGCCTTCCGTGCCGCCCCTCTGTCGAGGCGCCCCCCTTTGGCCATCCTCGGCGTCGTCGGTTCCCCTAGCCGACGCCCGGGCTCGGCCGTGGTTGCGCCATTGGCTTACAGAGCTCCCTCGGTTTCCCCTTCTTGGCAAACAAATTAAAGGAGATAATTAAACATACTTTAATTAATTTACAAGCTGAAGGTAAACTACTTAGCATTTCTCTTACAACTTGCTTTACAAACAAAATTCTGCCACAGGGTCCAACTATACTACCGCTACTAAGCTATCTCAGCTGCTGCACCAAAAGCTTGACTGCATCAAAAGCCTGCCACCGGAGCTTGACCTTCAAGTCTTCACCATCCGCTGGATGGTGGGTTGCTTGAAGTGTACTTGATCACCTCCTCTGGATCCTCTTCCTCATCGTCATCGTTCTGTGCGGGTCCCATCCACTGTCATCATTCCCAACCGGCGGCTCGGGATAGCGGGCCGGACGGAAAAGATGACGGTAGCCTCGAGCAGTGAGGAGTCGGTGGGGCTGGGATAGGGCTGGATCCGCAGGCACGTCCGGAGATTCTCCGCAATCAGACATTTCGCCATCTTCGACCATATTCCGCCTTTGAATTTCTTGCCTCAGTATGCGGATCTCATTCTGGGCTTGGTGAAGTTGGTTATGCAGCTCAAATGACTCTTGAACAGCTCGGGAGTACACCGTCTCCTGACAGATGATGTACTTTGAGACTACCCCCAAACGAGGGTCATCTTCCGCTATGAACACTTTGGGGAACCATGTCGTACATAGTCTCATCAAATTCGGCATCATAATACTTCCTTAGGTGCAACACTGCATGTCTTTCTGCGTCTTGGACTGCATCCCATTCTTTAATTCTTCTGCCGAAGAATCTCCGCTCCCTGTCTGGACAGATAGGTAGTGGAATCCGGTCTACCCAGGCTTTCCAGTCATATTGCTCTTCAACCACATAATTGGTCACAGCATGAAACATAGTCTTGTGCCAGTTGTCTGCCCCAAGGAATTGTTGCATTTCCAAGAGTTGGCATGGACATCCCACCATACTTTCTGGCCTCGAATGGACAAAATGCACCATCTGTTTAACAACGGAAATTTTGAGATTAGACAAGATCTGATATAATCATTTGCAGAAAGCAAAACTTCAGCAGGAATTAAACTAAGACAGGTAAGATAGCATCAAGGAAGGAAAAGACAGCAATAATACTTATATTTTACGTAAATTCTTTTTTACCTTTTTAATTAGGTTTTGCTATAAAACAGCTCTCCTAATTCACCTTAGGTCTCAACCAACAATCAAGTAAGCCTGCTCTGATACCACTCTGTAACGCCTCTATTTCTGAATGCGCTACTGAACTCCGCAACCGTACAAGAATGAACAATTACGGCGTTCTGAACATGAGCGATCATCACAACAGTACAAACTTACACCAAAAGATCCAACTTTATTACAATCTAAGGTTTATCAACCAGTTTTGCTAGCGGGCGCGCAAGCCCACAAACCACAATAATTTCAAAAAGATCCCAAGCGGTCTGAGCGAGGCTAAGACCTAAGACCAAGCTTCTTCAGAGAAGACAGGTTCCTCGGGAGCTTCTTCCTCAGCTGGCTCTTCTTGGCTCCACTGGCCTTCTGTTATTGTTTAGCAAGTCATGAGTACCACCGTACCCAGCAAGTCATAAGGGTAACCCTAACTTACTACTTGCAAGGATATTCAAGGATGGGAATATACTGGTTTATTACGTTGAGTGGATGCAGTTTTATTTGCAAACAAATAAAGTTAAAATAGTTCTCCTTAAGATCAAGGGTTTTCTATTATCAGATAAAACTTTCCATTACCCAATTTAACAACATCATAAACTCTACTTATGCCTCGTTACTAGAATCACCCAATTAACACAGCTTCATTAACCGGAAGCACGACGTATTCGAATACCATTAGTTTCACTCTGCAGAGTTGCTCAACTTTACCCACACGATTCCTTAACTCCCGCGACAGAGTTAAGAAAGCCAGGTTATTTCACTACTAATTCATTATATAGGCTCTACCCGATAGGATCACTCGGACACGGCCAATACTAAACATAAACTCCCCTTGCCACTTAAGTGACCTCTACCGTTGTTAGGTACCCGCAGCATACCTAACTCTCCAGCATCCTGTCATCTCACATCCTGTAGAGTTTCAATCGAGTTGAGCAGCTACTAAACCAGTGTTGATAAGTTAACTCCTGTGGTTGAGCGTTCACTGTGTCTTTTACTTAGCATAAGGTTCTTCTCCTTATATTTTTCACCTGAGGCACCAACCACAACTTTCACTGTGCTCAAAAGCACCATCACCACCATTCCAAGCCAGCCTCCACCCTAGGGTAAGGTCGTGGACGGAGATCACATTGTGATTTTCCACAGCACACCCTTACCCTATTACAAGTTTTCAAATTCTACCAGCCAACAGCCAAAATCACTTAGTAGTACAAAAATATTGAATAAGACGATCTATGAATATTTATACAATATCTTAATTGTTACTAAGACTGTCAAAGTGAATGTGGCCACAAATTAAACAGGGTATTTATCAGTGGTAGGAGTAACTAATTAGCATGTCATTCTAACATTTATTTTAAGTAATTAACATTTCACAAATAACAATAATGGAAATATGGTAATTAGGTAATTTAAATTTCATGGAATTCAAAATGATCAAAAACTTGTAAGTTGCCTTGCTGCTCGGGAATTTCAACGATCTCGTAAACTTGAGCGACCGGTTCTAGGTCTTGAACTGCAATCTCGGCGAAGTCGGAAGCTAGCGTAAACACGTAAAATAACACATAAGTCCATACTTCATTATAATCAAGCTAGGAAAATAATCTAACTAAAAAAGAGTAAAATGCATAAAATTCAAATAGAGTGATTTGAATTTATTAGAGATGAATTTGGTGGAAAGGAGGCCAAATTTGAATTCAGGGTATCAAGATGATCAAAATGGTGTATTTTTGGGATTTTCTGGATTTTTTTGGGGATTTTTAATGAATTTTCTGAATTTCTAAATTATGTGAACAGTGATGGGCCGGCTCGGTGAGCAGTTATGGGCTCGGCCCAACCGCACTGTGCGGCCGGCGGCCTTTTCCCGCGCTCACGCGACCGTTTGGGCCGGCAGGTCTCAGCCCATGAGAGCGCGCAGCCGAAGGGCGACACGTGGACATCACGAACGGACACGATGGAACGAGCACGAGCGCTCGGATAGAGAGGCCGTAACGACGCTGACGGCCAGGATTCAAATGGACACGAACGTTCGGATGAAACGGCACTGACGGCCGCGATGCGACCACGTCGCCTCCGGGAGGTCATCTTCAACATCCAGACTTCCTCCCGGCAGGAAAACAAAGCTCGGTGGCTCTGGCGAAGCTGCGCCGTCAGGGCATCTTAGGAGGAATGGGTTTCACATAGGGAAGCGATTAGAGCTTGGGGTTCCATTTTAGGGTTCTGGGGAGTATGGAGATGGACGACGGTGGCTAGTGGCGGCTGGGAAGGCGACGGTCCTCACGGCGGCGCCATGGTTCCCTAGAGGTTTTCTGGTCAAATTGGGAGGGTTTTAACTATCTAGGGGACTTCAGGATCATCATGAAGTGACGGTTTAGGTCGAGAATGGCTCAGTGAAGCTGGCCACAAGAGGGTCCTTCCAACCAGCGGTAGTTTCAGTCGCCAGGGCCCTAGACAATTACTCATGCTCAGGCAGGTATACTAGTGTGATCAGCAAGCAATAGGGACCATGCCAGTGCAAGGAATCGAAAAGAAATCAACAAAATCGCAAGATTGGGTCTAGGGCTCATCGGGCACAGGAGAGACGATCGGCGGCGAGACGATGAGCTTGAGCTGAAATTGATGGTTCAGTGGGGTTTGTAAGGGCATTAGGAAGCGCAAGGTAGTGGAGATTAGGTTTTATAGGCGGTGAAAGTCGGTTGCAGCGGAGAGGCGGTTCGGGAGCTCGCTTCTTACGCAAGAACGAGAAGGTAAAGTGTTCTGCCGCGGTGCAGAGAGCGTTAGAGGGAGGTGGCACTGCTCTCCTGCAGTGATTTGACAAGGTTGACTCGCCGGCAAGACTTGGGTAGAAGGGGAGTAGCTGTGCAGCGGTGATGGGTGAGCGAGCGAGCGACGGCTCGCAGAGCGAGGGAGGAGCATAGGTGAGTGACTGACTAGTGGGGCCGCTTGTGCAGAAGGTGTGAACGCAGAAGGGCCGCAAAATCGTCGGGCGAGAGGACAACGCGTGCGACGGCATTCGGGTAAGGCGATGGGGAGGCGCGCGCGCAGCAGCGCCAGAGAAAGGGAGAAGACGGAAATGCCAGAAAAGGAAATTGCATTTCCAGCGAATTGCCAAATTGGGAAAGGGAGGGAAATTAAGCAGAATTCAAGAAATACTTCAAAAATTTTGAATTTTTGGGCTCTTTCACTACCCACAAGTGGCAGTGAACAGGTGACTGGGACAGACCGAGGACGGTGCCCAATCGTGTCGGTGTAGTCATCCCAGCAGACATTATTATATTCCATGGACCGGGAATTGATATCGTGAGTAGCCTATTGCATTGTTTGTCTGGAAGAAACGGGAAACTAGCTTAGGAGGCGCATAGGATTGACGAGCCCATGACAATGCACTCACCAATTAAGGAAAATTACATATGAGCATGAGAACAAAAGGGCTGATTTTCATATGTATAACAAGTACAAATTCATCTAGTTCGAACATACGTGTGGGTCTTGTAATCGCAGGAAAAAGAAATGAACGTCTATACTCCGCGAGTTATATGCTTCCATATCATCGTGGCATGGCGATGTTCCAGTTGTACACCTTTGCATCGAAGGCGCTAGACTCGAGTGCTTGTCTCAGATCTTTGGCGCAGTTCAGGTTCTTGGCAAGGAGTAACGCGAAGCCGCCGCCACCAGCTCCAACCAGCTTGTAGCCGCAGCAGTAAGGATCGGCAAATGCAAACAGTTCATCCACAAGCTTGTTGCTGCAGAAAGGGTCTAGCTCCTGATGTAGCCTCCAGGCCTCCAACATTACGCTGCCAAGCTCATCTATTTCACCGTTCATCAGGGCTTCCCTCCCGATTTTGGCCAACTCGGCAAGCCTCTTGATGCTGGATATCAAAAGGCTATCACGGCGGAGGTATCGGGTAACAACTTTCTGCAGGACTTGGTGGGCAAGCCTTACCTGCACAGAATGTAAATTCATTCAGAGAGAAATCCACAATCTTGCCATGAAAGAAGGAATGTGGAAAATGTCACGCAATAACTAATGTTGTGGCAAATGGGTAACATGGACATCATGGAAACGATGTCTGCATGTTCAAATTTATACATCAGGTATAACTTGACAATCTTTCAAACATTTGGGCCTTGAATTTCACTTTACTTTTTCTCCGTAATAATCTCTAAACCAACCACTCCATACGCGGCATCTAGATTTCCAAAACTCCTATGAATGTGGGATGTGTATGGATGGTGCGTACTTCTACACTTCTAGTCATTGGCTCATTGCAGGTGCATCGGTCAGAAAGGAATAAACCTACTAAGCAGAAGATACGAACTTACTTGGCCAGTAAACACAACCAGGAGACGTTGTTCTAATTCCTTAATCAATTGAGGAGAAGCCAACAATGGAACAACTTGCAAACGCAATGGTTGTCCTGGAAAACTCTGGGTGCACTTGATTCCAGGATATAGGCCACCAATTTGATCTTGCCATCCACCGCCTGTGCCCATTATTTGCTCTACTACCAGCACAGCTCTAGCAACATTATCATCACTTTCATCATCTTCCGTAAGTTGAAATAGTCCCTTAACTACAGCAGCTGCTAATATGCTAGAAGTTCCAAGACCACTCCCACGAGGGACATTTGCCCATGTCCTAATGTTCAAGCCTGATTTTGACAATATTTTATGGCCAAGAATACCAGCAACAATAAGAGCAGACTTGACTAAACGGAATGGATCGCTTTCTTTGAATGGATAAGAAATAGAGGCCAGATCACCAATATAAACATTTCTGTCAGCATCATCTTCAATCAGGACTCCAAGGTGGTCTTCGGTTGTCTCTATCATAGCACCAACTGGAAGGCTTCCTTCCAAGCTTATTGCCATATTCAAAACACAACCTGGACGCTCCAAGCTCCATGGAGGTGTATCACTCCAACCCCCAACAAAGTCAACACGAACCGGTAATTCTACAATAACCTTCTTCGGATGCAAGTTTCCATTATTTGAAGTCATGGAAGCGCTTGATGACTCTATAAAAGGATGCATATGTGTTAATCAGGATAGCAGCAGCATTGATACTAATAACGGTAACAATAACAACAATTAACTCATTGCCTATCAAGACTTCATGGTGCTTTCAGAAAGATTACTGAAAGCACTATATTCAGCTTGCTAGGAATACATGGTTTTAGTGATTGTTATTGTTCTGTATGTTCTGTAGCCTGTACCTTTAGATCCATATTTTATCGCTGATGCAGTTTCACTTGCAATGGAAGCCCATACTTTCTCTTCAACCATACAAGCAGCGGAAAGATCTCCAGAAGCTCTCAGCAGATCCATTTTGACCTGATATCCTCTGCTCTGAGAAAGAACACCAGAATACTGCTCACTCTGACTTGGAAAAAATGAAAGTAATTCTTTACATACTTCTAAACAGGAATCATCTTTTTGTAAGATTTCCTCGCACAGTTGAAACAGGTTACGCCCAAGCAAGCCATAGGTCATACAAGCTTTAGCTATGGCAGCTGCAAGATCTGCTTGATGCTTGCTTGAATCTATGCAAAGCTGATGGTAGTCAATCAAACGATGCAGCTCTTCCAAGCTGACCCTCTGTGATTTTCTCCACATGCAAGCAACTTTTCCATCTGGATCACGAGCTGATCCCATAAGCCACATGCCTGCATTTAGCATTTCAGGGAGAGACATGATGGGAAAAAGCCTTGCATTCCATAAGCACTTGTCATGGTTGGTTGAGTTCCACAGATCTGTATCCTGGATTTTAAGATCTTCCAAGACATTTTTCCACGGCTTTCCACAGAATGTCCCATCCCTCTTAAAAGAAACTTTTGGATTGTCATGAAGACCACAGTAGACCATAACTCTTCCCACAGAGTTTACCAAAGGTACTTCCCAGAGGCAGTGCCGATCAGGTAATGTAAAACATGTGCCACTCCTGATAACCTGAGAACTGTCCCCATGTAACTCACGTATATTCACCCCAACAACAATGGACTGTGAGCCAATCCGTACTCTACCTGAAAGTGATGAATCATAAACAAATGAATCCTCCCCAATTGAGACCCCAGCAGAAATTTTGCTAAACAAAATGATGGCTGTCGCTGCAATATCACAAGCGGTGGTCTCTGGTATTGAACACATGTGCCTTCGACCTACAAGCCATGAGTATGAACCCGCCAAGTGATCAAGAACCTCAGCAGATGTACCAAAATGTAAAAATGAGAAGTCATCTGAAAAGGAAAAGAATCCCAACTTAGCATTCTATTTGCATAACTGAAAGAAAATATGGAAGGATAATAACATATACAACTGATCAGAGATACAAGACGAGTTGTTCATAAATACATGAAAACTTAACGCCTAACCTCTGGATAGAAAATCAACATAATATACTAGCACAAAGCAATGATAATTAACATATCAACAGGAACGTACATGAACAAAAGCTGAACATCCTGTGTCTTCCCAAAAAAGCAATCAGTTCCTTGCCCAATGGACGGTTCCTCAACCATTCATGCTTGGAAGGTACCCATGCAGCCACAAGATCTTCATATAAGCTCAACTGCAGCAGATTGACAAGTATGAGCACACAGAATAAAAGCTAAAAAGGCACATCTGTAATTAGAGAAATGTGCCTAACGGAAGTAATGGAGCACAATGAACAGAGTTTTGGTCATTGCTTTGACATTTCTGATCTCAATTAAACATGTTATAAAAGATAAGAATAGTGGAATTTTGAGTATCTGTTTTCAACATGGAACAAAGAGTGAACTTATTCTGCTGCTAGTTTGTTTCTTTGTAGTTGCTACGACAGAACTTATTCCGCTTTCAAGAATATATATTCACTTATTCAGTTTCTACGACAGAACTTATTTGGCTTTTGGCATATCAGAGTTAAGAGCAAAACAGACGAGATCAACATCTAAGTTGGTTATTTTTAGGGATGATAAAATGTACATAAACATCCGCTCTGTAGTGCAAGAATGATAGTAAATGTATTTAGTATTTACAGTCACCAGTAGAGTAACTTACAGAATTAAAGCGATTGTGTCTTTAAAAAGAGTTGAAGTGATCATCACTGGACCAACATATCTAACTATTACAAATGTGTCAAGTTTTTTTGCAGAACATTCGCATTGACCTTATTGGTTAATTCCTGGAACCTAGTATGCACAGAAATAGGTTGCCCTCTTGTTGAACATCCAAAAGTGATTTAGGAAGCCATCAGAAAGAAAACAATGTTTGTTAAATCGCCAAATGTTATAGCTCACATATCAATGCCGGAAATGGTAGCTTGCCTCTTTTCTGCTAGTTATGAGCTCCTTAATCATGGTCTGGCTAGATGAATATGCAAGGCTAACAAGCTCCTGCCATGCTTTACCCCTTGCTGCTATTATCCCTGTGTCAAGTAGTGCTCTACCATCATCTCGGATGGCCTGGCCCTCCACAAGCTCGCTCACCGTTGGCTTCTGCAGCAGATTATCAACCAAACAGAGAGAATAGTTTTCCCCCTCGGTCCCATCCTTTGAGGCTACAACCACTCCATGATTAGATGCCACATCCAGAGTGGTTGGCACCGTGACAATGCAAGCAGCGTCATCAGGAATAACTAGGTTTGAGGCATCAAAGCACGGGAGAACATCGCCCGTCATTATGAAGATCCCACCTGATCATGATATATATATCAATGAAATTGAACCTGTTGAACGAACGTGGTAGTTTTGTCTAAATAAGCTACAACCTTGGTTCTTGAAAGCTTGCCTTGCGCTGGATGAGACCGCGAGAATGTGATCGAAGAGCAGCGGAACAGGCCCGTCAGGATTGTCTCCGGCCAAGTACGGGAGAGGCAGGAAAGCCTTCCCCATGGGGTTCGCCCATGGAACCCTCTTGCTGTCGCCCCCAGCGTGAAGCACCAGTATGTGCTTCTTCGCCATAAAGCGTATTACCGAATCAAGCGGGATGTCATCTGCAGAAGAACCATGTGCTTCGGGCAGGAATTCGGCAATCTCTTCCTTGGAAGACTGCGAATTTAGACGTCCTAAAAGGTCAAGGAAACATACAGAAGGCTAATACTGTGGCACAAGTAAATTAGCGATAGGCCAGAAGTGGTAGGACCTGGGATATGAGGTGGCGGACGAGGGAGGCGACGGCGTGGAGGGTGGCGGCGCCGGAGCCGATGCGCGCGGCATCGGGGTCGGGGACGGCGAGGGCGGCGGTGGAGGCGGGGAAGCGGCCGAGGCGGCGGGCGCGGGCGAGCTGACGGTCGTAGAGCGCGGCCTGCTCGGGGCTGGCGGCCGTGAGCACGACGGCGTCCCATGGCGGCACGCGCTCCGGGTCGCGCGCCGACAGCCGCAGCCGGCACCACGCCTTTCGCAGCACCGCCGCCGCCTCATCCGCCGTGTGCGCCCTCCGCCGACGCTGGCCCGACTCCATCGCCTCCCGTGCCCTCCTCCTCTGTCTGTAGATCGGAGCGTTGGTAAGTCTTGGAGAGCGCGGTCGTCGCCTAACGTCAGAAAGGCTTTGGCTAGACCAGGCTGTTAGAAGTACAAGTGAATTGTCTATTTTTTCTCATCAATTTAAGTTTTTAGATGAATTGATTGATACATATAATTTAATATGGTATCAAAGCCAAGAGGTCCTGAGTTCAAGACATAGTTGACATAATTAAAAAAATTAATTGCAGTCTACTTCTATTATTTCACGTATTAGGCCTAAGAGAGTCTACACATGAGGAGAAGTGTTAAAGTATAAGTGAATTGTTCATCTTTCTTCATCAACTTAAGTTTTTAGGTGAACTGGTTGGTACATACAACTTAATACTGGCCAAACGAGGCACGATTCTGTTAGTAAGGCGCGGTATGAACACTAGTCCGATAGAATATGTTGTGCTTGATTAGCATTTTACGTATCACTTAGTTGACTAAAATAAGTTAATTTATGATTAAAATTATATTGTAGCTATTTAAAATTATAATGTAAGCTAATAGTGGTTTATTTGGCGTAACTAAATTTGAAAAAAAAAATTAAAATTAGAAAAAACAGGTTCGTACACCACGGACAATTCAAATGAATACAGCAAAAAAGCTCAAAAAAAACAAAACTCCAGAAAAAGACGAAGTTTAGGAATAGTGAAAAATAAGTCAGAAACCAGAAGCTTATACCGAAATGAGCGGGTAACATGCCACGCACAACAACTCTTTTGTGATCATATAGTAAAATTAATTATAGTTGATAGTAAAATTACTTCTGTTAAGGTTATTGTACTCTTTTAAGCGCTGCCTGATGATTTAGCAGTAAAATTAAATTACCTATGACTAGCAGTAAAAATACTTGCAACTCAGCCACTAACAGCAAAATTATTTGTGATTGTAAAAAAAAACTTGTGAATGAGTTCGTGGATTTCTTTTTTATAGTTCTGATACTGTTCCTTTTCTTTTTGATGGTTCATTCTGACATTTCCATTTGAAAGAAAGACATTTGGCGTCTTCCAACAGTGTGTTCCAGTGGCTGGTTCGTTCAGCGATGTGCAGTGGTCGCATTGATCAAGATTCTGCATGAAACGAAGTGGCACGCATGCATTAGGGTCCTGACAGCACCAAAAATAGCATGTTCTACTTCATTCATCAGGATTCAAGATCATATCATTTTTCTTATTGTTGCGCCTTTATATGTAAAAACAGTGAGGCCGTGAAATTTTTATTTCAACAGCAGAGATTGTTCAGTGAAAATGGTCAACTGCACATTGTTGCTCCGAGTTAAGATCCTTAACGTCTTGACAATGGTTAAGACTGCAATTCGACATGTCAAGGACCGACAAGTGCAGAATTGTCGCGATCTTCAGTACACTTCGCCAGTTCTGCAACTCGGCTCTCCCCATTGTTTACTCATGAGCTGACAATGTCGGCATCCACACTGCGTCCTTGGCTCATCATCCCCAATCTCCCACTTAAAGCTGTTACAATACAACTGCAATCTGTTAGCACGTATAGTATGGCAGCATGTTTCGTGCGCGTGTGTCCATCTGAGATGATTTTGACCATCAGCAATAAACTTTGATAGCTGGTAAGAAGTAGCACACCTTGACGAAAGCACAGTAGACCAAACTGACTGGATGTCACATTGCGGCACAATGCTAAATCTGGACACATACAAATTCACTAATTCATCTGCCGATGAAAGAAGGATGTTCAACACCAGATGACTTGATAATGGCAATGTTTTGTGTATAATGTGATGTAAACCACTATCTGTTACCACATAATTACGTGAAGACTTTTGACCTATAAATCCAGCTTATGAAAGAAAGTTAAATCTTCATTCATCTATTCCACAAGATTGATTATTACTTTATTACTAGGGCACCATAAAAGAACTAAAATTACAGTGTCTTAGTTCAGCTAAATACAGCAAACACCAAAGATACAAGAACTAGAAAGAGTTCTGAACTTCTGATTACCTTGTCATCGGCATCCAGCTGGATGTGCATGGTCCGTTGTTGGATGGTAAGTAATTCAGCCATCGTGGTCAAGCACCGTTATGGATTTCTAGCCATATTCTCTGCAGGCCCCTCTTTACATCTTCTCTCTAATATTGGATTAGGGAAAACTTATTGCACCAACCCCAAGAAAAATGATGGTAGGCATTATTCATTATCAACCTCAGAAACTGGTCCCTGATCCAAAAACAAGGTAACCAATGAATACCATGAATTAACATGGATAATCAATTATTCGATGCAGACATTACAACAACAAAACCTTTTGTCCCAAACAAATTGGGTAAGCGTTTGATGCAGACATTAGTTCACAGGAAATATGAGCTCACTAAAATAAAAGGAAAACACTTACCAACAATTTATTATCAAATCTTTCCACTTCTAACTCTAACAACTTAGCAGCTTCATCCATCCCATGTGCAGTGTATGCCTGAATCATGGTGGTGAAAGTTACTTTGTCAGGATTACATTTCTTTTCCTTCATAAGCTGTAGCATTTCCTCCATTATTTTGATATCTCCAGACTTGGCATATGCACAGACCACGCAATTAAAAAATGGAGTATCTAAGACAACATCAGTGTTCTCTGTCTGTCGAATAATTCCAGGAACCTTATCAAGAAGCCCAGCTTTGCTGTATCCATTAACTAGCGAGCAGTAAGTGATGGGGTTGGGTTTAATACCCTGAATTTTCATCAACCGGAAATAGTACTCCATCTTCTCAATATTGCCAGCCCGTCCAAAACACTCTATTATTATGTTGAAGGTAACGGCAGTGGGTGAGAAGAAGTGTTTCTTCATATATTTCAGCACTGACATCATTTTGTCATGCATGTGAGCCTTACCATAAGACTTGATCATGATATTAAATGTCTGTGTATCCGGCCCAACACCCATCAACTGAAACTCATTGTACCACTTCTCCATTTCATCCATCCTACCATGGTTCCCATAGGCCCAGATGATAGAGTTCATCGTGTACATGTCCGGCACATTGTCCCCACCTTCAAGCATACTAGACAGCGCATTCTCCATCTCCTCTAACATGCCTGCCTTGCCATACCCATCAATTATCGCATTGTGGATAACAGAATTGCATTCAAGCCCCAAGTAGGACATCTCATCGAGAATGGCAGGAATCCGATCAAAGCAGCGTAATTTACTGCAACAATTGATGAGAACAGAGAATGTGTACTCATCTGGCTTGCAATCCGCGGCGCCTTTCATCTGATCGACGGTGGCCAACGCCTCGTCCAGAAGGCCGCTGTAGCCGTACGCGCCCACAAGCGCCGTGTACACGTCCACCGTCGGCCTGAGCCGCTCCGAGAGCATCACCTTGAAGAGGGCGGTGGCCGGACCGGGCTGCCGGCACTTGCCAAGCATCATCAGCAACCTGGCGTAGGTCTGTGACCTCGGCTTGTACCAACGCTGCTTCCGCAGCAGCTCAAAGATCTAACCCAAGCAAGAGAGCAATATGTACGCAATAAGCATCATTAAACAGGTAGTGGTGCGACATTTCCTCGGGAAGAAGGAAGGGTTAAGGGAGGGAACCTCCAGGGCGGACTCCCAGCGGCAGGAGGCGACGGCGGAGTCGAGGGCCTCGAGGACGGCGCGAGGCCAGAGGCGGGTGGACTGCTGCCGCGAGGCCACGGCTTTGCGGGAGACGCCTGAGATGGCGGCCTCGGTGCGGAGGATGCGGGCGAGTGCCTCCGGCTGCTCGATCTCAGGGGTGGAGGGGCAGGAGGGCGGCTTGGGCCTGCGGGCACGGCCGCTGCGGCGGCGGGCCATCGGGATGAGCGGCGCGCGGCTGGAGCCGGGAGGCGGGGACGGCGAGGTGGCAGGTGGGAGCGGCGCCGGTAGGTGCATGGGCATGGCGTTAGGGCGCGGCGGAGTGAGGTGGAGACGGCGATAAGGTCTCGCCAGAGCGGCAGCGGAAAGGAGAGCGATGTGTCATCATCAAGGCAGAAAAAACAATTTGTCGGACTGCTTCCACTGCCGTTGGATCCCAGAATTGACCATCCTTAACAATCACTTGACCGTCAGATGCGAAAAAAAAAACTCACAAATACTTGGCAGAATGGCAGCACAAGGCACTGGCACAGCAAAATACATAGCGAAACAACTGAGGGGGCGTTCCTTTGTAAGGACTTTTTGCTGATATTTTTTTGCTATAGTTTATAGCTTAATGGTTAAAAGATGTAGTTTTTAAAAGAAGATGTGAGTGGTATAACACCGGAGCGAGATGGCAGAGAGAGGAGTGCTTCGAGAAGTTAGATGTCCATATAGGTTTTCAATTTTTCTAAGTAAAAGCTAGATGCAAAAGCCAATACGATCAGAACCTGAATACACTTGGACATCAGTATTCGATTCCAAAATGAACACCCATTGCAACTGGGGTCATCATCCCGGAAGGCATATTCAACTGTCACTACCCTGTCCAATATCGTGCTGCACAGCAACAGGAAGGAATAACACCCAGTCATGACAAACTAGAAGCATAGGCGCAGCGTCACGCCGCGTCAGCCACCGTACGTACAAAAATAAAAGAGACGGGCAAAAACGTAATTTCAGAGAAGCAAAGGATCTTTTTGTAAGAACCGAGGAGCTGTACGTAAAAAACGGGACCCGTGCGTAATTTTCGAAACCACGGGGGGCATCCTGCAAAGTGGAGGGGCTAAAAAAAATTCCAGTGACTTTTTTGCGAGAACCAAGGATCTGTACATAATTTCAGAAAAATACGAAGAATTCACCTCCCTTGACAGTACTAAAATTCCCCCCGCCACGCGGCGGACGAGCGCGCGCGGGGGACGTGGACGCGCGAGGGGGCCGGGACTCCCCCGGTCATAAGGGAGGTCTTATGCGATGTGAAAAAGTTGATTCGCTGAATTTATGGCCTTACACAAGTTAAGATAATAACGCTTCATTGCAGTTACATGTATCTTATGGCTGCCATGAAACAGAAGAAATAATAAGAAAAGCTTCGTCAACAAACCAACTTCACAAGATTTTAGACCCTAGAAACTCATTTCGCTTACAAGGGAACATTGCATATGAAATGCATGTGCAAAATTCATCAAAGTAAAGCTGAGGAATTTTACATGAAACTTGCCTGAGACCAAAAACAAAAAAGTGCAACCACAAACAAGGATTAATTTGAAGAAAAAAACTAGCTATCGGATCTACTTGTCACAGTGTATGAAGCAGAACTAGAAGATGTCTGAAAGGAGCAAGCATGCAGACAATACTGGAGGGTATAAAAAGGCTGCAATGTACTTATCAATTATCACTTCCATATTGACACACATCTAATTATTATAAGAATCAGGGCGATTCAAAGACTACAATTGAAATCCATGAAGGTATAGGAGCATAATGCAACAGATAATTAGACATATGAACTCAGCAGCCAAATAACCCAACGACAAGGAAGACAACCCAGTACGAAGAGTTAATGCCTTGTTAAATGCAGCAACAGCATCACTGCTATGTTCAGGGCTATAGAGTAGAGTGAATGTAGGAAAATGCATTTGACATGGAATTGGGTAGCAACAAACTAATCAGTTATGTGCAATACAAACTTTTGCAGCGTTGTGCAGACTAGAGGATGCTCAATCAAGACAGAACAAAGCATACCTCTTATCGGTATACTTGACAGCTGCACTGGCTTCATCTTGCGTTTCATACTGTATAAATGCAAAGTTCCTTGGAATATGAATGTTTGTGATATTGCCATATGGTTCAAAATGCCTCTCGATATCTCGAAATTTTGTGTGGAGGGGGTCAAAGTTGATAACAAAGAGGGTTCTCGTCGGCTTTACATCCCCAGTAGGCCCATCACGGTTCTTCGATACTGGTTCAACTTGCTGAAGGAATCACACATAAGAATGGTAGCAATTAGCAAAGTCTCTTTGGTCTACCTGTACGGAAAACGGAAATGACCAAAAATCTCATCAAGATACAGAGACGAGGCTATACCCTTGACCATTCTACAGAGACGCCTCATTGCGTCCTCTGCATCATGCTCATCTTCAAAGCATAGCCTGCATAGCCTACAACGAGTACATTGATGGAGTAAGTGAGCATGGAATGTTAGGACGATCCTTCTCCCTGCCACCAATACTGAAGTGACCGATGCATAAAGAACCGAAACGAATTTGACACGCGTGCTACGTGCCCAATGGCAACAGACGCATTGAACAATTAGGCCTTTTGGATTACCACCGATGTTTTTTTTTTCTTTTTGGCTTTGACTAATTTCCTTTGCGTGTGTTTTCAAAACAGCAGCGCAGACGGTCTCGGAAACCATTTTCTGCTTAGAGAAGCCGTCGGTATCCTACAGAGTGGGAGCTACTAAGTAAAACCAAAGGTACCGCCGCACCGGCATTCTTTTCGGCTCGAGCAGCATCCGTCTTCTTGTCTTCTGGAGCAGCGTCATCTTTCGACGTAGTCACGTACTGCTCCCTAGCTGATTAGCTGAGATTCATTGAAGCCACTTTGTAATTATTACTATATCGAGACACTTCACATAAAATTTTGTAATTTTTAGAGCTCATTTACTATATGTAAAAACTCATAAAAATATCAAAATTATATGAATTTTTTAGAAATATTAGCCATGGATAAAATTCTCAAAAATTACACACCGCAAGGTACGTTATGTCGGGAGACTGTACATAATTTTTCGTAATTTTTTATCTCAGTTTGTATATTTAAAAATTTAAACAATCACTAAACAGAAAAAAATTAGACAAATAATTAGACCAACTAATCATCTGACCTAATTACCTTCCGCCCAACGGCCGAGCGACAGGCAGCCTGCCGCCTTCTCATTGAGCGGCAGGTTGCCTTTCACCTAGGCGCCACGCGTCGTCTCACAGCGGCAAAAATAATATTTTTATTAATATTATTATCATACTGCTATTTTTATAAATACGATACGTTATACTGCTACTTTTATAAATATTGAAAGTGATTTTGATTCGACATGCATAGCGGCAACCAGTCTCTGTCCACCTCACATCAATTTATAACTGGCAGGAAGAATATACAACTAGTACACGCACGTTCTCTCGCTCGCTCCTCCCTGATTGATTCGCTGTAGCTAGTATCTAGTGGACAGTATCATAATGTACATGTGCCAAAACTTTGGTCACACGTACCTGATCAAAATCATTTCCTGAGCCTTCGTGACACCTGAAAAAGGTTATAGCATGCACGATCGTATGCGGTTGCTCTACATGCTTTCCTAGCTACTGTTTAGCTGGCTGGCTATCTGCTGCTCCTGATGATAGTTTCTCTTTAGGGAGGTTGCTTGTTGAGAGTAGAGAGTTTTATGCTAACACCTGGCATACAACAAAGGTCCATCGTACGTGTGTGCGATATATCTAAAAAGTAATGCTACTTTGATGGATGCTCGGCATGTTCTTTTTCTCCGAATCTGATGGTTTTTATTTTTACTACAGTATATAATTTTCAAACGGAGTATTTTCTCAAGACGAAGTCTACAAGTTAAACGATGTACACGTTAAAAACCTAACGTCTGTACCATCTAAAATCGCAAGTGAGTATCTCTATCCGTAATCTATACCGTAAACAACCAAAATCAAAATTTCAACCAAAAGCTATAAGCCGCAACCGTTGCCAAACAGGCCCACCATCCGCCTTGCAGTTGCTTTGCATATCAGTGACAGCATAGGCTTGAACACCACCATTAATTCTTCAAAGACATCTAGATGGCTAAGGTACTAAGATAGTAGTAGTTAGCTTTGACAACAGAATAGCATTAACATTATCAGCTTTGAGGTACATATATGCATGAACTTTTTTGCACGGTCTGTCGCAACGAAGATGGTGTAGACGGGTCAGTACCGATAAAACTTTCCTCTCTGCAACTTGAGTTGAGAACCCGGACATCAACACTACTAGCACTAGATAACTGCTGGACTAGGAGGGCCGTAAGCTGATACGTTTGCATGCATGGAAGAGCTGGACAATCCAAGTACATGAACAGCGACCAGTTGCAAGCAACAGCTGGAGCTAAGTGAAGCTAGCTCACATGCACGCACGCGAAATCCGTACGAGGCGCGGCGCCATAAAATTGTCGCCGAACAGATCCTTAATCTCTTAATTCCGCGTCGATCTTAATGTAAAATCGCGAGCTAGCGCGATTCCTTCTGAAACAAGAACCCTAGCAGCGCTGAGGCCATGTGATTAGCCTCGCCGCTCACATGTGCGCATGATCACTCGCTGCCTAGTTAAACAGGCTTAATTATTTTTAGGAGGGACCGAAAGGTACTAACACTAGCTTGTTGAGGCAGCAGCAGATGACGACGGTGTACTTGTGTTCCCACCAAGCGCGGCTGTTTAATTTTTTAAATATTTGCTTTGGTTTTTATTTTTCACCGAGGAAGGTGCCATGCATGTTCCATCACATTAATTAGGCTTTCGTTTAGTTAATCCCCGCACTGATCCAGTTGTACCTTGATTAGAGCGCAAGACACCAGTGATTAAAAAAATCGTGTGGCATAGTATGATTGCTACCTTGGGGAATTTTGAAGACAAAGTGGGATAAAACCACCTCATTGGAAACGTTCTTGTCGGTGATAATTGTGGCCGTATATGTTGTTAGTTTTTAGCTCTACTGCTGTATATCGTCATGCGTGAATGCATGATATGCGAATGCGCGAAGATTAAAGCACGGTAGAGAATTGTTTGCCATTAGGAAGTGGATAGCAGTAGCATTTGCCTTGTAATAGAGTCATAGCCAGAGAAGTGTACTACTAATTACTACCAGTACTAAATCATTATATAGAACATGATGGGTCTGTTTTTTTTCAGCTCCTAAAAGCTGATTTTTGGTTTTTTTCTATAATACATAGTTTTTAAATAGAGTATCTTTTTAATATAGTGTTTACTAGTTAATTATAGTACATACTGTACCGATTTTATTTATATCGGCAAAAAATCGTACATAAATTTATGTTACTCTATAATCTCTAATATAAACAATTCAAAAACTATAAATTATAGCCAAAAGTCATAAGTTTTAGAAAAAAAATAGACCGACGGCACACGCACGAAGTATGGAAGTATAGGCTGGTAGCAGTACGGTTGGTGGTAGTAGTGCTAAGCTACTAGTAATGCATTAGGTTCTACTTGGTAAATTTTTTTAGTTGTTGCAGTACGTGCATATAAGTTCAAATTTTTTTTCCCTTACAAGGAGGACACGTATACATACGCCAGTGCGTCCTTTTTTTGGCTAGAAAGATAGAAGACAGATAAATTCATAGGCTCATAAAGTTTATACTGTAAACTCATATGTACATAAAGATAAACACCAAGATTTAAATCTTTATAAATAGAGTCGTACACTTATAACTTCATATCTCACTGAGAGATACATTTAAGTACTGTGATAATAAGATCATACCGCCTAAAATAAAGATGTGCCTTTCCTCAAAACTCTCGGCTACAAAAATGTGCAAGTCTCGTGAAAAAATATCTGGCAGAATTGTCCGTCGAAGTTCTAGGGGGATAACGAGGAGGGGGAACAATTGTCCAAGTTGGAAATACAGGCTTCAAAAAAAATAAAAATCAAGAAGTTTCTCAAACCAAACTGTTGGTTAGTTATCATCAACTAGTGATACATATGATTGATTAAAATGGCATTGGCTTATAGATGCAGTTGAATTATGAATCGTCGATTCAGGCTCAACTTATTTCGCCTTGAGCTTCTGGTTTCTGTTTACTTTTCACTATTCATAAATTTTGTTTTTTTTTCTAGTTTTTTTGTTTTTTTGAGCTTTTTGCTGTTTTTTTTTGTATACATTTACATTGTCCGTGTTGGTTAGTTATCATCAACAGTTAAATTATTTGAGGCTTGCGTAAGTGCAGCTCAAATCGCATCGCAGAACGAATTGTCTGTTTGTTTGTTGGTCAAGCCAAAAGTCTGTGATTGGTTCAGCTAGGCTTTCAAACATGTCGTGTGGTTTCACACCATAAACAACGCCTTTTGAACGACCACATCGATCGATCGCGCGCACGCTGCGACGACTTTGGCTTTATATCGATCGACTTTGCATGATGCAAACGTACGCTTTCCTAATTGAACCACTGTTCTTGCCAATGCAGTTAAACGATGGCATGCAGATGCAGCATACCTGCATAAAATAGTGAGATGCTAAAGCGAAAGATATCGTCGTAGGCGAATCAAGCACATGTATAGGTCCTATATATAGCGTTAACAGTGGCATTTGACCCCTAACTCGTCTTGTTCTAGTTTTCTCCAGTCTGTTCGTCCTAAAAAGAGAAGAGAACAGAAGAAGAAGAAGAACCCCAAACATTATGCTCCTCCGTTCATATATAGGAAAAGTATAAAGTACTACAAAGTGCGATCAGTGCGCACTTGTTTTATGGTCGAAGCATGCATCACAGCTGAGAGAGACTGTGCACTATATCTAAGGTATGTTTGCGATAAATAATTAGTTTGTGATGGATAATTAGTGTTTTGATTGAATTAAATTTGAATTTTATAATAGTGTCAAAAAAATCAGATTTACTACCAGCGTTAGACGTCGGACCGGTCGATCGGACCAGTTTGTAAGTGGCTGACCGATGGCCTGGTGTGATTGGATTTTGGGACGGTCATACCGTTGGATCGGTATGATCGATTTCTAGTTGATGGATGCTTTTTTACATAGCATGTTTTTGGTATTAGCCTCGTGCGGTCAGACCAGGAGAGTTGGCCGATGAGATCGACATTGAAAATGCGGCGACACCAGGTGGCCGGTTAGACTGGCCAGTGGCTTGCGGTCAGACCAGGGGAGTTGGCCGATGTGATCGACATTGAAAATACGGCGACACCAGGTAGCCGGTTAGACTGGCTAGTGGCTTGCGGTCTGACCGAAATGGGATGAGCGGTCAAACCGGTGGCTAGGCCAAAGATCAGGGTGAGTTGTGCTGAGTTGTTTTAGGCCCTATCCGTATTAGCTTATAAAAGCTACTTTTCTACAGTAAATGGTTTTCTACTGTACCTAACTTTTAAATAAAGTGTCTTTTCAAGACGGAGTCTACTAGTCGATAGTAATAGACACTATAGTTACTTCATTTATATCGGCCAAAATCACACTTGAATATCTCGCTCTATAAACTATTACTATTCATAAGCCAAAGTCAAAAGTCAATATGAACGGGTCATTAAGGTCAGCTTATGGCTTAAGAGCTATGAGGATTTATGTTGCATTGCATCTTGCTTGGTTTTGACTAATGTGAGTGAAGTGCATGGAACTTGTACTCGATATGAGTGCTTAGTCTTTGGATGTGCAGGTGGCTTGGATGACGTAGCGGTCGACAGTAATAGACCAGGACTAGGCAGGGGTGTTGAGGTCCGAAGCGATCATGTAAGTCCGGGTGAGAGTGTGAGGCTACGTGGATTAAGTGGGAGCATAGAGAAGACAAAGATCGTGAAGAGGTGAATTGGTGCATGTGGTGCGCCAAGTGACGAAGCCAATGCACGTAGAGACTTCGAGGGAGTCCGAATGCTTGAAGATGTATCAGCTAGTCGTTAGGCACTATGGGTTGTGTGTCAAAGCATAGAGAGATGCTTTGATGTGAATATGAAGATGGAGTCAAGGAAAAGTGTTCGAAAGTTTCGTCGAAGGTATTTTAGTAGTTGGCCAAATACAAGATTGGTACCTTGATCAAAACAACATCACAGAGAAACACAAAAGAGAAATGATTTAGGTCAAGGAGAGCTGGTATTGACAAGTAAATCAATCACTAAAGAGTTAGCGGATAGATTATTGGAAATACTTTGAGGAGCGTGTGTGAGTGTGTAAAATTTATGTTAGTGGGTTGATAGGTTTCCTAGGTAAGCTTAATGGGGTGGTGCTGGTTATTTAGAGAGGAGGAGAGGAGGTGGTAGCTTCAATGATCCTAATGTTTAAGTTTGGTCTACTATCTTATTTCCTTCTATGGTTGTGAGAGATCTTAAGAGAGAAAAGTATAGTGCTTTGGATGCACCTTGTAATCATTCCATAAGTATATAAACTTCATCATCCACTGAAATAGATCAAAACTTTTTATTTCAATCATATTCTTTTGATTTCTTGCTTGTTTTTTCTTATTTTTGAGCAAGATTTGTGATTTCGGAGTTGTGGTAATTCTAGCATAATCTCTTGCTTAAATTATCTTACTAGCATATATGAAAATAGATATGAAAGACCTCGTATATTATATCCTGGCGAGTAAGAGTTAATTCAATATTTAGTTTTTTTTTGTGTTATTGTGATCTAGATTCGATTCTCTTTAATTTGGTGAATTCGACCCTAAGAACTTTGTGATTCATGATTGGTTTAGATTTCTATTATTTTGAACAAGTCTCATGCGAAATTTTGGATGTGTTTGGATGAGACTTGTACAAGTTCTCGTGATTTAAGTTTTTATCCCAAGAGATGTTCATGTCTGAGAACAAGAGACCGGTTGGACCAGCCAACGATCAGACTGGCCCACCAACAGTAGTTTGACCAGGCTTGTGAAAGAGACTGATTTTGTTAATGTTGTGGCTACTGACCAAATAGTATATGAAGTGATCAGCTAGAGAGAGCTGGTGAGTAAGAATGAGTGGATCTGGGTATCCACGCTGCTCTTAAGAGTTTATATACATAAGTGATGTAGGATGAGAAATTCTCATCCTACGAAAGGTAGGGGAAACAACGTGGTTGACCAGTGGGGTCGAACTAACAGGTTCGGCACAACATTGTCGATAAAACATGGTCAAACCAATAGGTGAGTGCGCAGTGCGCCTGTGCGTTTGGATGATCGCGGCTTAAGTTTTTTGTCATTTAGCTATTTATAGGTGTGCGCGTAAAACCCTAAAGTTCTGGTCGACAGGTTTATGATCACTTTCATATATATATATATATAAACACACACTAGTTGCAAATATCTAATCACATGACATTGGTACATCTTTATGTGATACGACCTCTGTTTCAGATCCTAGTCGACGGTCCAAGCTAGCTAGTCTTGTGAACGAAAACGATATAATTTAATTCATCGGCAAAAGAAAAGAGGAAGGATGAGAACCAGATATACATAGTGGCAAAAGATCACGTAAGGGACGTGACAGGTGAAGCTTGCTCTTCACGGGCATGAAATGATCCGCGCGAGTCGCGTCGTCGCTGCTGCTTTTTTATCCATCGTTGGCTTTTTGGCCGGAGTGCACGCGTGGAGTGGTGAGAGCGCACTGGGATGAAATTTTTTTTTTTGGCTTTTGCTTTTAGGAGTCAAATATCAAAATAGATAAATTGAAATTTTAAATAGTTTTTGAATCTAAACCTGTGAGATCTGTATATCCATGTTTTTGTTATCCGCTGTCGTTTTAATAAACGAGGACAAAAACCAACGGTCCAAAGGATATCAACCTAGCGAAAGACCTGCAGATAATTGGTGGCCTAACCTTGTGTAACACGTAGGCAGGCACGAGCGCGCGCGGACCAAACTGGAGGTGACTCCACCACGCGCTGACGCCGAGCCGACGCGTAGCATACACTGATACACACCATCATGCGCGCCAACCCACTCGTCCTCTCGAAAACAAGAGAGCGTTGGAGCTGTTCTTTAGGACTTTTAAAAACGACTTTTAGTTTTTATTATAATGTTTAATTTTTAAATAGAGTATTTTATTAAAATAGGATCTACAAGTTAATTATAGTACATGTTAAAAACCTAACATCTATATCAACTAAAATTGTAAGCGAGTATCTCTCTCCGTAATCTCTATCGCAAACAGTCAAAATTTAAAAATTTCAATCAAAAACCATAAACCGCAGTCAAAAAGAACATGCTCATCGTCGCGTGTTGGAAATGTCCTGCCTGTGACGAATTTTCTCGCCCTTCGTTTCCTTGTCATGGCATCCGTAGTCCAATCGTCCCGTATCTCGATCAGACTACAAGGAGCTAAATTTAGGTGACTACAGAGGCGAATAAACCGAAGATCTGATATCTAACAACTAAGTTGAAGGTCGACCGAACTCAATTATGCCCTGTTAGTCGAGTTTTCCCGGTGAAATATGACCGGATGCGATCGGGCTTTCCAATACGTGATTCATTCAGATTCAGATGCATGACAACTACTTCCGTGAACCGATCCAAGCGCTATGGTAAAAAAAAAAGAATTCCTCCGATATCGAAACAGGTCAAATTATGAAATACTAAAAAAATTAAAATATAAAAAATAAATTGCCTATCACCGACAATGCAAACGAATACTTAAAAAAAAGAACTAACGAAAAAGCTAAAAACAAAAAAATCAGAAAAGGACGAAATTTATAAATAGTGAAAAATAAGTACGAATCTAGAAGCTCTAATTGAAATAAGCGGGATCATAATTTTTAGCAAACTCTTGTTTCTTTTGCTTTAATTCCGATTAGTACTATTTGATAAGTCATAGGACGGAAAAGAAAGAACTTAAACCTATTTGCGACAACATCAGCTAAAGGAAAAGCAGTGGCACATCCACGCTTGAACAACAAGCTAGGCTAGCAAAAAGCTAGGCAGGGATCGAACCGCGTAGGATTTGATTTCTCATCACCAACTAATCCATAATTTTTTTTGTCAGCTTACTTAGTGTTCTTGACCATTATCGCCCATGCTACCCAGGAAATACGAAGTCATGCCTAATTGCTTATTTACAATAAATTAGTCAAAATTCAGTCGTGCCAACAATATATATCTAATCAAATCAACCCTACTAGCTAGTGTTAGTGACCTAACCCCCTTAAGAAAAAAAAGGAAACAACAATAAGAGCAATTGATTAGTGCTCCTTACCAACTAACACGAGTAGCGAAGACACGCTAGCGATACGGTATCTACAAAAGATTTCATATCAGCAATTCAGTATAGGAACTAGCAAATGCATCTTCTAGTTAAATTACCAGTAGCCAGTGCAGTCGGAGGAAATTAACAGTAGTCAGTAATCTGAAGGTGTCTGTCAACCCTGAAAACAGACAGCAGCTTTTGTTTTGGGCGTTTAGATGAGATCTAAAATGAAGAGGGAATCTATTTAATATACACTGTACAGCATCAGGTACTACGCCACAGAGGACCCAAATCTTATGCCATATTGCTACGGAGGTTAGACATGTGAAAAATATAGGGTGGATTTTTTTGACTGATGAGTTATGATTTAAATATTTGAATTTTGGTTGTTCGTGGAACATAGTACGCAGAGGAAAATAGTCGTATGCGATTTTAGCCGATATAGCTGAACGACTCTGTTTTAAAAATACACCGTTTAAAACCTAGTTACTATAGACTGCATAGGTATAAGTCAACTTTAAATTTAAAAGAATCTGGTCTATAATTGTAAAATGGACATGCCACTGCCGGCTATTGCTATCTCTATTGACTTGGACCGGTTGCGACCTGGCCGAAACGAGTGAGAGGTGAGGTAGACGACAGATCCAATGCCTCCAATCAAATCAAAACTATTTTGTTGTGGATTTCTGTGGTTGAGAAGAGAGATCTTTAATGGCTTTCCTTTTTATTATATGAGAAACTTACAATTTTTGGGTGGACCAGCTTTCCAGAGTTTATGGGATTCGGGATTTTTAGTTTAGCGAGTGAAAAAAACATCATGTTGTTTCAATTAAAAAGATATTTTAATTGTGCTATTCCTACGTGCTCTTGCAAAGATACAAATATGTGAGCGAAGAAGTGTAGGTCCTGTTCTTTTTAGCTTTTAAAAACTGCTTTTTGGCTTTTCTACAGTAATTAATTTTTAAACGAAGTATTTTTTTCAAGATAAAGTCTACTAGTTAATTGTAGTATATTTTTTACTAACTTCATTTATATTGGCAAAAATTGCACGTGAGTTTCTGTTATTCTTAATTTTTTGTACAAACAGACTAAAAAAACACAAGCCACAACCAAAAACTACAAACCGCAGCCAAAAAACAAACCCGTATGTTGTTTTAGATGGTTAAGGAGACATCGTGTAGTATTTGAAACAACATACCCAATAGTCAATACCAATAGTCAATACAAGCCGATCTAGAAGGGAAAATATAACAGAGAAAATAAATATATGGATGCGATTCGAGAACATTCATGATGGACGCTTTCAGGCTATTCTTGATTTCTCAATAGTCCACGTCATTTTGTAAAAGAAATTATTACTAGTATATCAATTGGAAGGATAGTATGAGATCAACGAAAATGACATTAAACTAAACCCACCAAAACTTTAGAAACTTTAGAAGACCTCTCTTCCCAAGATGAAGGTCCCCATCGCCGCCTCCACCTTCTCCTCTGCATTTTAGCCAGCCTTTTGTTCCCTCGTTGAGGACCCAAAAACCCAACTAGCAGGAGATACTAGTTACTAGTACCAGTATTACATACATCCATCCATGCCCAAGAAAAAAGAGAGAGAAAGGAAGAGCCAAGAACAGGACAGAGAGGGGCAGTGTGCCCGCCATAAAGGAAGGAGCAGGCGCGAGTTTCCCGAGATTCAAGAACCGTGAGATCCGTCCGTTCCCTTTCCTGGCTCGCCACCGTCGTCGGAGCGATTCGCCGGTTTCTTCCTTGATGCCACTGGGTCGCGGCCTCGGCTTATTGGGTTCTTGGAGAGCGGCGCGGTGAGAGCACACCTGTCCATGGCGCGGACGCGCTTCTCGGGCGCGGGGGAGGCGAGGGAGGAGGAGGAGTTCTTTGACTCGAGGGAGGTCATGTCGCCGGCGTCCGTCTCGTCACCGGCGAGCTCCGGGCGCCACGACTGGTGGCTGTACGGCGAGCCCCTGCCTGAGGTCTGGGTCAGAGACCCGTGCAGCGTCCATGAGCGCCGCCAGAGGTTCATCAGGTCCTTGGGCCTCTTGGATCCGAGCCCCTCCGGCGCTCGGCCTGACGAGGAGCCGTGCTCGAGGTCCAATGCTACCGAAGAGATCCTCCCGGGCAGCCCCAGCGCCGAGTTGTTCTCGGCCGCCCCTAGTTTTGCGTATAGGGGCGAAGAGCCGAGTGTGTCGGACGGCGGTGGCGCCGGTACGGGGGAGGGGGTGGAGTGTGTCTTCAAGAACTTGGACGACGGCACAGTGTTTGTCATCGACGAGATGGGTAAGGATGGGAGCTTCCGGAGCCTTAGGGAGAGGCGGTCCAATCGGACTGTTACTGCTGCGGAATTTGAACAGACCTTCGGTTCATCCCCATTCATCCGCGAGCTGATGAGGCGGGTGGATGATTCTGATGAGCCCTCCACTCCGGAGAAGGCTGTGGTGAGGGGGAGGAGGAGGAGGTTTGGGTGGCTGCGGAGGCTGGGCATCGGTGCTTGCGTTGTTGATGTGGAAGAGGACGATGAGATGAATTCAACATCCTCCAGTTCTTGTCGGAGTTGCTCTGGGAAGTCTGCAAAGGCTGATAGGGTGAAGGTGAGGCCTTACAAGAAGCGGTCAAAGGAATTGTCAGCGGTGTACAGGGGCCATGACATCAAGGCGCACGAAGGCGCAATTGTGACCATGAAGTTTAGCTCTGACGGCCAGTATTTGGCTACTGGAGGTGAGGATGGGGTGGTCCGTGTGTGGCGGGTGGTTGAAGGTGAGAGGCCTGATGACTTTGTGGAGGATGATCCTTCGTGTGTATTCTTCACAGTCAATGAAAACTCTGAATTGGCTCCCTTATACTACAGTGAAGGGAGTAAGAGCAAGCATAATAAGAGTCCAAAGGGGGCTGCAGATCCTGCCTGTGTTGTGATCCCTCACCGGACCTTTGCATTATCTCCAGTGCCTGTGCATGAATTCTATGGGCATGATGATGTCATCTTGGATCTTTCATGGTCAAAGAACAGGGTTAGTTGCAGTTCAACAGTGTGTTTCTCTTCCATGTACCTGTAGGATCTATAGCTGTTATGGTCATCTAACTTTACTTGCTTTTATGCAGGAGTTACTTTCTGCATCTATGGATAAAACTGTTCGGTTGTGGCAGGTTGGGTGCAATAGTTGTCTGAAGGTTTTCTCACATAACAACTATGGTAAACCCTTCCCCAATAACCACTGGATTTCACTACCTGGTGCTGCATAGCGTTTGATGCTGACATTCTGAATCTTGTCTATTATGCAGTGACATGTGTTCAATTTCAGCCTACTAGTGATAATTGTTTTATCAGTGGTTGTATTGATGGAATGGTTCGTATTTGGGATGTTCCTAGATGCCAAGTAGTGGACTGGGCTGATAGCAAAGAGATAGTCACTGCAGTTTGTTACCGCCCTGATGGAAAGGTTCTTTCAGCTACCCTTGCAAAGTTGCAATAACCACGTTTCTACCAAAGTACCAAGTGGCCATTTGTTGATTCCCTCAAATTTTTATATTTCTGCTTGTTCCATTCAGGGCGCAGTGGTTGGGACCATAACAGGAAATTGTCGCTACTATGACGCATCAGGTAATCATGAGTTATTTTGCTCATGAGATTCGCTTTATGTATATGCACTTTCTGATTATTGGCAAGCTGATGATTCTAGAAACAGTAGCTTCAATCAACATCCTCATTTGTTTGTTAATATGTCAATATCGTTTGCTTTCGTGAGGATGTCCTAGATGTATATGCAAATAGCTAATGATAGAAATGTCTTTGTTTTGTCCTTGATATGAGAATAGCGACAACACGATTATTGCTGCTATCCTCTGATTTTTACATAAGCTGTCTCAGATCTGTCTGTGCATATGGATTGACTATGTGCTGCAGTCATTTTGCAGTACTCTACATCCTGGAAAGACAAAATTGCTTTAGGCATTTTCAGATTTTCCTTTGTGCCAGTCTTGCATTTATTTCCTCTAAGTAGCACCCTACATGAGATTTTGTCACTAGCTGGTTTCTATACTAGGAGTTCTTTTAAAGCTTGTGCTACCGCCGTTGTTTGCAAACTATCTGCTTGATCTTCCTGCTTGTGCTCCTCTTGCCCCGATGAATAAACAAAACTGTGTCATTAATGGATATTAGATCTATGAGTTGGAAAATTTGCTGGGAAACTGTGGAAATGGTTCTTCTACTTTTTGATAATGAATGGGCAGCATCTGCTATTGATATATTATATAATTTAATAGGATCAAAGGCCATGCATGTTAATGGAAGGCAACGATGTCTTGTGTTTTTGGTGGGATGAGAATAGCTAAGATCAAAATAGCAAAATCTACTTCATTGTTTTTATTATTTGAAAGTGTCTATTCCTGTATTGGTTACAGAAACATAAATGTATTGTCCATTGAGTGAACAGTGTGTATGATGAAGTATTCTTTGGTAAAATGTAACTCCAGGATTTATGAGGTTCCTTTAACAGTAATAACCATGTCCTGATTATACATCTTACAAAACACATATATTTGCCATCCTTGTGCTACAGTTAATCTTCAGTGTTTAAATTATTATATTACTAAGTCAGCGATTAGGATACTTGAAAAGATCAGTGTTGTAAAAAATAGTAATCTTTCATTGAAGGCCTCTAGAAAGGATATCATTATGTGCAATAAGCTGTTAGTCTGCTTTATTATTATGTAACACAAGAATCTTAATTTCTTTTAATATGCTGTAGTATATAATGCTTGTGAAAGCATATTGGTATCTACTTTCTAATTTATTTTTCATTTTTGTCATCCAGAAAATCGTCTAGAGTTAGAATCTCAGGTCTCATTGAATGGCAGAAAGAAGTCTCCCCTTAAAAGAATTACTGGTTTCCAGGTACCTTTTTTTTAATCTATTCATCTTATGCATAAGAGATTTTCTTACACCGCATATTCTGAATCTATTTATGGTTACAAGTGAATCTTATATATCCTTTTTCATCACTTGCGATAACAGTACTGCCCATCTGATCCAAAGAAATTGATGGTAACATCTGGTGACTCACAAGTTCGCATTCTTGATGGGGTTCATGTAATTTCCAACTACAAAGGTACTAACACCCTCTTCTAAGATTACTTTCGAAAGTATTCTTGACCCTTGGTCTGTTTTTGATGCTCAGGATTGCGAAGTTCAAGTCAAGCTGCTGCATCATTCACACCAGATGGAGATCACATTATCTCTGCTAGTGATGATTCCAGTATCTATATGTGGAACTATGCAAACCAAATTGCCCCAGTCACAAACCATGTGAAGACTGTATGGTCATATGAGCGCTTTTTCTGCAACGATGTTTCCATTGCAATACCATGGAATGCCTCGCAATCAAGGAATTCTATTTCACTAGTCTGCAACATCCCTTCTTCACGGCAAGAAGTCTCTGATGACTTTCGCAACATACAGGACAGCACATCATGCTGCCATGCTGAAGATTCCCTTGATGGTGATAGCTTGTGTCAATTACCATCTGCAAATTTCACTCTTTGCAGTGCATTCTTTGCGGAGTCTGCTCCTAGGGGATCAGCAACATGGCCAGAGGAGCAGTTGCCATCCAATTCAGTGACACCATCTACCTTGCGTAAATCCCAGTACAAGTTCCTGAAGGCTTCTTGCCAGAATGCTGCTACACATGCTTGGGGCCAGGTCATAGTCACTGCCGGTTGGGATGGCCACATCAGGTCATTCCAGAACTATGGCTTGCCTGTGCAAGTTTGACATGGTACAAGGCATGTTTCTTTTCACAATTGCTTGATCAGTGGATATCCTAGAAATGGCACCTCACAAGTCCCATCGCAAAAGCTTTGGTGTCTTGAGAAGCCTGGTTGGTTGAAGTGTCAACTCGTCCAGATTTATTATTACAGTACAAAGTGTCACGCGGTTGGTGCTTGTGCTAAATTGCTTGTGGACCAAAAGTAGTCTGGGCCTGCAAGATCTTGACAGCGTCGACACATTGTAGCAAGCCCGGGGAAGATGGATCGCCTCAGACTTATGCAATGCATGTGGGGTTTGGGCAGCAATACCTTGATGTTCTTTCTTTTCTTCATTTTGGTTCCTGTTGGGGCCCTTCGTAAATATATATAGAGGACAAAACATATTTTTGCCAAGTTGAACTTCCCTTGCCCTAATCGGATGGTCGACGGGGAGAGTGGGGAGCTAGAATTCATTGTTTGATAGAAAAATTCAGTTTGGAGTGCACATATTGGATTCATTTCATTCGTTTACATTTCATCATTCATAGCCTGCCTTTATGATGGACTGTGCATATTGACGCTTCCATTTCTATGTATTGGAAACCCTGTGCTTGTGGTGGACATGGTCAGGTGGCTGTGGCCAGTGGGGGACCTCTGAGCAGGCCTCTCTGGATAGGGATGGTGCAGTTGCTTCTGATGGGTTTTCTAACTCCAGGGACCATCACTCATGGGTGTTTTAATACCTTTGTTTAAAGCTGGGTAAATGATCAGATGTTGGCCTTTTATCTCCTGCGTTGTCATGCCCCTTTTCTTTCAGATTTCCCACTTTGTTGAGGAAGGTCAAAATGTCAAAACAAGTTACCTTTTGTTGTGGGATTTACATTGAGGAAAGTTTCTTGACCTTGCTTGCTTAAAGAAATGAGACCGGCTCATCCCAAGTTCCGATGCAAGAGTTTGGGGGCAGTTGCGCGAATCATCGGGTTTTTTCAAAGGCTTTGTTTTCTTTCTTGTTGCCCCTGAGCTCTGAAGATCTCTGTAGTAAAAGCAATGGCCAAAGCATGGTCATGTGTTGCAAGATGGGACATGCACAGCGGCTCTGCCGTGAAGTACTCTTCCCATTTATGTCTGGTCATCATCTACTATCAATGGCTCTAGTGTTCGAAAATGTTTCTGCCATGACTCGGATCCTGGCAGGATTGCCCACAGGATGACGATGCCCATGCACCACACTTCAGTGAAATCAGCATCATCAATCTCGATGCTGCTTGCTTCATTTTATCGAACAGTTGGTGTAGTGCCAGTCTGGAGAAGGATGGATTGTGACACTGAAGATCCTGATGCCTCTTGGCGGACAAGGTTGTGAAGCCAAGGACTGTAAATTTCAGAAATGCAGTACACTCATTCCTCATCATCCCCCTTTAAAAGAAGCTTTTCTCAAGATAGACGAGGCACAGGGAAAGGGCCAGCAGTCACTGTGAAGGCGGGCCCCGGAAGCCAGAAAGCGACGTCCCAGGCGTCGTGATGTGAATGGCGAGGATCCATCAGTGATGGCAGTGCGTCCCCTCTCTGCCGTTGCCCTGGCCGCCGGTGTTCTTGCTGGATGGTGATGAGTCAGTTTCAATTTGCTTGTGCTTTCCAGGATAGAAGAGGCTCGCTGTGCAGGTTTTGCGGCTGTGTGCTTGTGCATTCCTCGTTGTGATTTGAGGTGCCATGAGCCATGCCATGTAGAATGCAGATCTGGCTGGAGGTTGAGTTTATCCTCATGCAATGATGCAATTGTGATTTGACCATTCTATGCTGTTGCAATTTCACCAAGTGGCAAGACGCACTGCGCTGCTGCATTTCACTCTGGGAAACGCAACCCTGCATAAATTGTGGCTGCAACAACTGCACAACCTGTACTGCAACTAGTGATCATGCAGCTGGAGTTGCTACTTCTTTTCCTCTGAAATCTGATCCCATGTGCTGAAGGATGAAGCTGATATATAGTACTTTTTGACTGTACTTGATGCTACGCTTGATAGGATATTCGCTACTTTATCATGGCATCCATTTCCCTTCACCATCCACAAATCTGTCTTTTCTGCTGCCTGACAGGTGACAAAGGTCGAATTTTCCAAGTTTCTTCAATGATTTCAAGATATGTGTTCAATTGGTTAGATCACTACTGTATGACGTTTTCTTGCAAAGAATTTACCTCAAGCATTGTGTAAAAGGTAAGAAATTTGTGAAAGAAAATTGTTCAGCTCTGCTATGGCCATTCCCCTTTCTGCAGGATTCCAACAGTTGAGGCCGGGTCCTGTCGGATCATCATCAGGCTATAGGGCGCTCCATCCAGCTGTTGCTGCGACTTTTGGTTTAAAGTTAAAATTGCACTGTAATAGCTGTTAAGTTTTTTCCTGAGTCATTTTATTAAAGAAAAATAAAAAATAAGGAAAAAAATGAAAACACTGTTATATCTTCACGGACAATAAAAAGAAAAATAAAAGAAATCAAAAGCAAAAAAGATAACCGAAATTAAAAGCGACTTACTCCAAGTGACTTCTGATTTAAAAAAAGCTAGAACTGAAACCGATTGGAGCCGGAAGCTTAAACTGTCGGGTATGCTTGTCTGGTTGCACACGACCATGAAATGATTTGACGAGCGGATCACATGATGATGGTACCAAATAATTGTCATTTATAGTAACTAAGCTGATACGACACTTAATCACAACTAGTCATTTACAGTAACTAGGCTGATATGACATCCGATTTTGTAGTTTACGAGTTAAGTAGCTACATCACAAAGTTCAGACGGTAAACCGATGTCCTGTTGGAACACGAGAACTTTTTTCTTATTCATGTGGAAATTGAATTAAATTTGGTTTTAGAAGTTTAGGGCATGATATTAGATTTTTGTAGTCTACGAGTTAGGTAACGTAACATAGTTCAGATGGTAAAACAAGATCCCATTTGGAAGACAAGAATTTTTCTCTATTCCTACGGAAATCGAGCTAAATTCACGCAATTTCCAAATGGGGTCTAACTTTTTCCAAGGACTAGTTATGTAACCGCATTGCAACGAAACTCAATTGCATATATAGATAATCGTGCTATAGAAGAGAGTTGCTCTGATCGGTTGGAAAGTAGAGGTGAGAAGTTGAGAGAATAGAGCGCTTAGAGGAAAATGGATATCCAACCATCAACGCGTGGGAGAGGTGAGAAGGTCTACACGTCAGATAAAGTATTTTTTTTGTCAAAAGAGGTGAAAAGAATGGAAGAGATCACACCAACCACCAACTCTTCTTTTAGAATAGTAAAGAAAATGTGCCTTGCCCGTTCTCGTCATTGACCAAGGGGCCCACAGGAGATCATTGGGGCAAATCTGATCCGCAACTGTCTCCCCCAGCATCGGCAGGCAACGCCCCCCGCGTTAGTGAAACCGCGAGGAGGTGAGAGGAGAGGCGGCGGCGATAAGTAGATGGCCGGCGGGGGCGCCGCCGCGTCGGCGCTTTCGAGCCCCTGGAGAACGCTGCTGCAGCGAGCGTTGGACGCCAACGCCCACCTCAAGCACTCCACCTTCTTCCAACTCGTACGCTTCGGTCGCCTATTTCCCTCCCCCTTCTGGGGAAATCGAAATATCTTATCGATCGATCGTTTCAGGCCACGGTGGGCGGCAGTGGCAGGCCGGCGAATCGCACCGTCGTATTCAGGTGGCCGCGAGGCGCAGTTCTGCGCCCTTCCCCTCCACTTTTTACCGGTTTTGATCCGAATTTAAATTTTTTGCTAGGGGGTTCCAAGAACACTGTGATAAGATTCAGATCAATACGGATGGACGAACCAACAAGGTGTGTTGCTATTCCTGTGCTTGCAAACTTCGTATGTATCGCTGCTCACAGCTCACTGATTGCCTTGTATGTTTCCATATGTGAATTGTGATTAAACAGATTGGTGAGATCAAGAATTGCCCCTTCAGTGAGGTATGATGTAAAGCACTGGCACAGTTATATATCACTGTGTAATCCATAGACCATTAATTAAGAGATATATGAAGGTACAGTTTAAGCATTACAATTGCCAAATGTCTATAGAGAAAGACCTGATCTTGTATTTGCAGATGTGCTGGTACTTCACTGACACTTGGGAACAATTCCGTATCAGCGGAAGCATAGATGTGATTGATGGTTCGAGCCCAGACCCCACCAAGCTCCAGGTTAGATCTGAGTACAGTAGAGCATGCCTTGTACGCTATTCGGTATAGTGGAGATGTCTTAGAAATGGAAGCATAACTGTAGTGCACAGATTTGGTTATGAGCAAACTAGTCAGTTGTTCTAGTAGTTCAGTTTAGGATAGGTTTTAGTTCACACATGGGCTTTGTTCATGTTATCTGCGGACCACAGCTCAACCTTATGTCAATGTTTCGACAGCTCACCATTCAAAGCTTTTGTTATGCCCAGAAACAGCACCGCTGTGTTACTGTGTTGTGCTGCTTATATAATGTAGTGCACTTTCATTAATCCATTGTAAACATTAATTATCATTTCTTTACACAGCAGAGAGAGAGCTTGGTATGCAAGCTCAGTAAAGTCGAGATCGCAGTACTTAGGACCATGCCCAGGTGTTCCTGTTGCAGATGATGATCTCTTTAAGGACTCATCGTGATCCATCAGCTGGCCCAGTGGATGTCTTTTGTCTTCTGGTTCTTGATCTGGAAAAGGTTAGGTATCTCTATTTTCAACTTTGATGGTGTTGCTCATGTTTTCTAATCACTTTGTACTTTTTAAAAAGGAAATAGAATCTGTAGAAGTAAAATGTTCAGAAAATTGCAGATTCATAGAGTAAGTCTTGTATATGGTCAATCATCTAATACTCTTCACTGTTATATTACACTTAGGTTGATTATGTGAACCTGAAAAGCAATCAGAGGTTGATGTTCACAAGCCAGAATGGAGACGGGTCCAAAGATTAGATGGCCGAAAAAGATAGCCCATAACAGTGGTGTTGACTGCCACTACAAACATATCTGTGGAATTCTCATGGTAAGCTACCTTGATTCTTCAGTATCTTCTCTATCCTTTTGGAACATTTAGGCACGAGCCATTTAAGATTACATTTGAGAGTTTGAGATATGCAATCTCAATTACAATTTGTAGAATAATTTGGGAAATAATTGTGTTGTTCCACAGGACCTCCACACCCTTTCTTTATAGTGCTAACGATTGTAACCAGACCCTAATGTTATGAATATTGTGTGTATATTGAAGAGGCCCAATGGGCAATATATATAGGGAGTACAAAGAGATATTACAAGGGAATATGCCATATGCGGATAAGAAAAGAGAGACATATAAGGAAAGGAATAATACAATTCCTATTCTATC
Source organism: Bonia amplexicaulis (assembly GCA_036346245.1). Classification (NCBI taxonomy): domain Eukaryota; kingdom Viridiplantae; phylum Streptophyta; class Magnoliopsida; order Poales; family Poaceae; genus Bonia; species Bonia amplexicaulis. The sequence continues at coordinate 553,359 of CM070742.1, forward strand.
TCTAATACCCTTAACACTCCCTCAAATGCAAGGCGTATGCAATAGCATTGCATTTGAAAAAGGGTTAACACTAAAACAAGAAAAATCCGAAGTCCGAGTCTTGATGATGTCGTCGTTGCGTGCAGCTTTTGTATAAACCGTCAAATCAAGTCGAAGAGGAATAGATAGAAGCATGACGGCGCAGATCGAAGCCCAAGATGGCGGCGGCGCAGTGCACAAGGTACAGAAGACGCGCGGCAGCCTTAGAAGCTTGGGGCGGCGGCTAGAGAAGCGGTAGCATCATAACGACTTCTACGATCTGCACGCAACTCAGAGAGTAGAGCGACGGCTGGTGCCATGCAAAAGAAAATTCCTATGATATGACTGAAAATAAATTTATGGACTCGCACGGCTTGGACAAACTAAAAATTAGAAACTACGGGTTTAGATGGACGCAACGGAAGACTTACGAAAAATAACTAAGACTGGCTAAAAGAAATCAGCAGTAGAAAACGTCCCAAAGCGTTATAACGATGCCGCATGGGACTCCTCGCGACCTCGCCTCCACTCGACTGCACATCTCGCACGCGACGGCGCCACCTAGCTTCCACTTCTTCCACGCGACGGCACCGAGCAGCGATCCTCAAAACCCCCTCTCCCATCTTTGTCTTCACAACCCCTCCATCACTCCTGATTCTCTCCCTCGTTAAAACAGCGCACGCCGCAGAGCGCAGAGAGGCGAAGTGGCCGTCGGCGAGCAAAGAGGCAGTGGCTCGGGAAGAGCAGCGGTGGCCCGAAGAGGGTCCAGGAGAGGCTCGACCAGCCAACGTCGAGGAGCCGAGCGGCGGCGGCGGTCCAAGAAGAGGACGGCGGCAGTGGCTCGAGCAATGACGACCGGATCCGGAGGTCTTGACGGCTGCAGCATCGAGGAGGAGGAGGCCAGGCGATGGAGAGCGACGGATCCAACCAGAGGCAGCCGGATCCGGGCCGAGCGGCGCAGCGGCGAATGGATCTGGCGCGAAGGTGGCGAGATCCAGGCGGGGTGAGGCTAGATCCGCGCAAGGAGCATGGATCCGCGTCGGGATGGAGCGGTGTCGGAGCGGAGAGGCGGCGTGGCGATGAAGCGAGCGATCCGAGCTTCGGCGGCAAAGATGGCGGATCCGCCCAGGCGGCGATCCGGACTTGGCGGCGTCGGTGGCGATCCGTCGCGGGCGATGGTGGATCCGGGCGAGACAACGAGGATCCGCGCGACGGCGACCAAGAAGAGGCGAGCGTCGGCGGCGGCGGCCCGGATCTTGGACGACAAGGGTGCGGGTGACAGCGGCGGCCAGATCCAGATGAGGCAAGCAGCGGCGGCTCACCGGGATCCAGGCGTGGCGAGATCCGTCGGCTGTCCAGCGACGACTCGGCGAGATCCGATGGCGGCGGCCAGCAAACGCGGGCATCAAAGCGACGGGGAGTCAGCAACCCGAGGACGGCGGTGGCCAGAGATGAGCATAGATGGATCCTCCCGGGGGCAGCAATAGCGGAAGTAGATCGAGGTTAGGGTTTCAACCTAAGCTCTGATATCATGTTATGAATATTGTGTGTATATTGAAGAGGCCCAATGGACAATATATATAGGGAGTACAAAGGGATATTACAGGGGAATATGCCATATGCGGATAAGGAAAGAGAGGCATATAAGGAAAGGAATAATACAATTCCTATTCTCTCTAATACCCTTAACACCCAACACGGACTCGAATTAGACTATGGACCTGAACTCTTATTAATCCATAATACACTTATTGGACCCTAATACTAACTCATCAACACTCCCACTTAAGATAGGTATGAGATACAATCATGGTCATCTTGTTACATAAAGCAATACCTTCATTAGAATATAACATTTTATTATACCTATCTCTAACTCCATGGTGAATACCACCACCATGACATCTAGATATACCAAAGCTGCCTTCGATGCCATGATTGACATCACCTCCAAGACCGCCGTCCATGCCGTTCACACCACCCATGCCATGTCCAACACCGCCATACAAACGCAACCTCCGAGTACGGTCACCTACACCACCATTGACCACAGTATCCATCTGTGATAATCACCTTGACCACGTCCAACCCAACCTCAACTAACATCAAGTCCTTTGTCTTCTTCGTCACACACTTAGTCTTGGTCTCCTCCACCTGTACCCACATGCTTTAAGCCTTAGCCTCCACCGTCTCCACCACCACCGAACCACCAAAGCCGCTACCAGCTCTGCGCATCCGACACCAAAAACCTCCATCGTATAAATCACCGGAACAACCAGCTACTACTCTACCATCACCACCGAGCTTACCAGCTCACCACCACCTGTGATGCACCTCCAACACACTGCCTTCACCACCTCCAACACATTACCTTCACCTCCTACACCAAAAACACCACCACAAACAAACCTACCAATGCAAGCACCTCTGCTACTCATACCAACAACACCACCACCTTCAAGCCTACCATCAACAGCACTCCTGCTACCAAAGCTATCAACTGAACATCGTTCTCCCTCTGTTTTAGGGCCTCCGCCTTGCCCTGTACCTTCAACAACAGTTTCATTTCTTCCACCATAACCTGCGCTACCATCACCACCTAAGCGTCCATTGATGACAGCAACCCTCCATGTGTCGATGGACTCCACAAACTTTGGCTTCACATCGCACATACATCCAACAAAAAACCACACCAGATCCACCTTCTCCTCTTCTCCCTCTCTCTCATCCGTCTAGCAGCACGAGCACCCAACAGCACCCCTCCTCCTATACTGTCATACCGACCGTTCTCTTTCCATGTAAGCGTCCCATTGCCAGCAATGCAGCATGACCCAAACCAGTAGCCTTCAATCACCAGCCAACTATTGCCATGCGTATGCGCGATCACGGCAATCAACTCATGCATCAATCACAACTTTGTAACCTCCAAAATCATCAACATTACCATCGCACTGTAAGCACACATAGTAACAGCAAGCAGTAGCAAATTGACAACCTCCGGTACTCTTCCGTGTGCACCTAGCCAAGCAGCCTAACAGATAGTTTTCTGATTTCTCTCTTTCTTCCACGCAGAACATACCCTTCCTCCTTTTCCCAAGCCACACGACACACCGTTACTTCTTCCCCTTTGTGGCAGTGACTCCTAGCTGTTGAGGGTATTAGACTCTAATACCTTTATCTCTAATACCTTTCACACTAGCCACGGAGCCGCAGTAGCCATCCAAGCAGCAACAACTCTCGTCCTCCTGTAGCCCCCAAGGCGGCCTCTTCTGCACCTTCGGCAGTGGCTCCCTTTCTCCCATGACACGCGGCAGCAGCGCGCACACAACCCAGCCAGCTGTGGCCTACTCCTGTGCGACATGGCCACGGTGGACCACATGTGATGGGGCGGTGGCGGCCGGCGGATTGACTAAGGAGTGAGGACGACGGGATCTGCTTGGCGATGGCGCGATTGATGGGATGTCCAATGCCGGCGACGGGTTTGAGGTGAGGGTTTTGCTCGGGTTAGGGTTTGGGATGTATTGGCTCTGATACTATGTAGAATAATTTTGGAAATAATTGTGTGTTGTTCTACATAATCCTCACACTCTTTATTTATAGTGTCAAAGATTACAGCCGGACTCTAATTAGAGTACAGACCTGAACTCTTATTGATCCCTAATACTCTTATTGGACCCTAATACTAACCAACACAATCATTTGTAAAATTTAGTGTACTTGAACATACAAGGTGAATGTAACATTGCTATTTAATGTTTACTGTGAAGGGCTTGTTTTTATTCAATTGTCTGAGGATGCTTACTTCTTAGCAAGTCGCTTATTGTGGAATAGGAAACCACCACCCCCCTAAATAATAATAATAATAATAATAATAATAATAATAATAATAATAATAATAAATGCTAGGTGTTGTACCCGCAAATTTATACGATATTGTTGGCTGCAGCTATATGCGGCATCAGCAGATAACCCCGTATAACAATCATAGAGATTTGTTCATGTCTTTCGAGGTCACTTCATCAGGTAGGAGGGAGAGCATAGATTGATAATCTAATCTCTTATCTCCGAAGTCGCAGATATATGTAGTATGGTGGCACATATTTGATTGAATTAATATGGAGGACTTCTACTCCATTGGTAGACCATGACTTGTGCAAGTCTACTAAAAGTCTAGCCTACTCCAATTTGCTGTGTCACATAACGTTTTCTATGGTTAGACATTAATTGTTGACGGAGAACTCCTCTTCTTTCCATGGCCAGGACCCTTGGATCTTGATGTGCTTGGCATTGTCAGCCTTCCCTGAGCTTGGCCAAGTGTCTATCAGTATCAGATGCACTGTGCTGTTGCTGCGGCGGTTATGGGGTTGAGCAGAGACACCAATTATCAGCCTTAAATCAGCAGAGTCGCTGAAGCCTGTCGTCCACCGTTACAACTTACATTGATGAGCAGAGCTCAAGCCGCTGGAGATCAGGTCTGGTGAGGCCATGAATGCGGCATTGAAAAGTTGGTTGTCGTCACCCTCTAAAGCCAAGATAGACACCTCACATGGTTTGCTTGCTCTTTCTAATAGTGGAAACCAATACATTGATCGATGAGTCTCTTTAACTTGTATTTCCAGTGGCCAGTGGGTGCTCAGCTCAGCTGCAGATTATGAGCAGTTCAACTTCTGCTAGAAGAGAAAACGTGTCAACCTCATTCCTTCATTGCAAAACGAAAGGAGAAGACTGTTCTATACATGTTCTGCTCTGCGAGTTTTTGTGTCGGTGATATGTAAGTCTGGATATTGGAACATATCATCATTTCTTGGCAGTGAATTATTGGTTTATCCAAACAGTTTCTCCTTTTGCCTTTAAGACCAGACCGCAATCACCTTGGACTTATTTTCCAATCATCTTAGAACTCCATGTGACATTCGGCTCCTTTCGGGGTGAGTCAAACACAACTCAATTGCACAGAGGAGAGGTCAAAGGTAGCTGTTAATTTGGGTATGCAGCTTTTTCATTGAAGGCTTGAAAGTACCGGCAGCATTTTCTCTCTCTCTCTTAGGCATCAACTCGTCCTGGTGTGGTGCCATATTGAAGTCTCATGACACATCACTCATCCTTGCGCTTTGCAGCGCACACATGGAACATATTTTTTTCTGGTATAGAGTGGCTGTTTGAGGTCAACCGCATGGCCGGGCCTCAGAGCTGCTCATGGGAGGTCCGTTTCAAAGGCTGAGAAGGCCTTGTGCTGGATTCTTTAGACAGTCCCTTTTGATTGGCCATCTCCTACTACTGGGCCTTTGGTCTAAAGGCCCGGAAGCTGTGGGCCATGCACAGCTAGACATCCTCAACCAGTCACCTCGCTCCACTGGTTCGCACTCCAGAAGGAAGGTTACATGTCACAGTCTCTCTTTTCTTGATTGCATTATGCGAGGGTTATCTGTTGATGAGCTGATTTTTCACAGTTGATAGTCATGTTTAGTTGTTTATTTATAGTAGTGCATATAGATTCCACTCATCATGTTTAGTTTTACTAGTGCATGACCACTTGATAAAATGTGGAGGAAAGTAGGGGGAATTTATATAAAAAAACTGACTTGCTTCAAGGGAAAGAGAAATCCTTGTTAAGTTGCACCTCACTCCACTGTTTATTTTTAGTAGTGCATGACCACTTGATAAAATGTGGAGGAAAGTAGGGGGAATTTATATAAAAAAAACTGACTTGCTTCAAGGGAAAGAGAAATCCTTGTTAAGTTGCAATAAAACTAGTGTCTACTCCCTCATGTCGAATTTCTTTGTCATTTTAGCTCTATGCACAAAAGTTAAGATGGGAATTTCTACTCTTAACAAGATGGAACTTTTATGGAATGTACAGAGAAGAGGAGCATGATGACAAGGAGTTTCCACATTATTACGTGAACTTTTTTTTGTATCATGCAAGCATCCGATCAAGTGATTATACCCCCAAAAGGGGCATTGATGTCACAATCTCTCCATTTGATACAACACCTAGCTGTTGTCCCATACAGAATGCATTAACCTTTTACGTTAGCAGGTTATTGTCCAGCAGAAAAAAAAAAGGGAACAATTCGGGTGGCCACCAACCATGCGAAGGCAGCAGTCAGTCAGTACCATCTCGCAAAGCGACTCGCCAAGCCTGCATCCAGGAAACATCCAATTCTCTCCAACGCCGAGGAGGCCGAGGCCACACCTTCCTTTTGCAGCATCCACATCCACAGCAGCCAGCCGCGGACGGACGCAATCATTTGGACGGGGATCGCGCCAGCTTTTGCTTTTGACGATTCCCAAGCCCAAGCAACACGCATGGCCGGCCTGGCCGATCCAATCGAACAGGACAATCCATTCATTCATTCACCCATGCCATGCCATGCCATGCCATGCCATGCACCACCACCTTGTACTTGCACGCAACTAGTAGATAGATGTTCCAAAGCAGCGTGCGTCCCATGCACATCTCGACATGTCAGATAGGCTAAGGGCTGAAGCATGCATACCTCACTGACGAAAGAAACGGGCTAGGCTGGTGCCCCAGGACAAAGTGCAAAACGTGTGTGTCACCGACCCACAAGTCAGTCACTCTGCTACTATTACAGTGTAGTAATTCACATCACACTGGCAACCTCAGCTCTTACAGGCAGCAGTCCCTCTCTGTATATATATATATATGTATGTGTTGCAGATATATAGTATTTGTATGTTACATCTTGCACGAAGTAGAACGAACAGAAGAAAAGATAATTATACGGGTGGTAGCACTCAGATGTTCCTGTCTGGTAGTATTGGAATCGGAGTAGTGATATCGTCGTGCTGGTTGGTGCAGATCATGGCCTCGGAGATCTGCCACAGCCGCGCGGCCTCGTGGCGGTTGGCGGCGGCCGGCGACGGCAGCGTCTCGTTGCAGTCGGCGAAGTAGCGGCCGGACACGCCGGCCAGCCTCGGGTGGGCCGCGACGTAGCACGTGGTGGCCGCAGCCTGCGAGGGTTAGTAATGAGCTTGCGGTGCAGCCAATAATTATAAGCAAATTACTACCACTGCTAGCTCCTCCCTCCCTCCGGTGCAGGCAGGCGGAGAGCAGCAAGACATGGCACGGGACCCAACACATGGAGCAGGGCTTAAATCAAGAGAGAGATTTGGTGGGCGGTACGTGTTAATCAATCACCTGAGGGGTGGTCTTCAGCAACTTGGACAGCAGCAAGAACACCAGATCTGCAGCGCACATTTTTATTTGATTCGATTAGCAATCGAGCAGTACTAATCAACTCCTTGCAAGCCGGTGCAGGTAACACAGGGTACGCACCTGTGACGAAGCCCTCGCGGTCACGGTTGAGCCGGGTCCTGACGATGCCCGGGTGGACGCAGTTCACCGTCACATTGGCGCCCATTTCCTAGTCGAAGCACAAGCCCAAAACGGAGAGAGCTCAGCAATGCCGCATCGCATGAGTCGTTTCGTTCTGCCGGCGAAATGGGGTTGGGATGGCGAAACGAACGGACCTGGAGCCGCAGGGCGAGTTGCTTGGTGTGCAGCACATTGGCGAGCTTGGAGACCGCGTAGGCTTGCGTGGCGTCGTAAGGTCTGCACGCACATGCCGATCGAGGTTAGAGGCGAAACAAATTAGTAATGCGATTAGCAACGGAACAAAAACTTAATGAGACGTCCGGTCACGGTGGATCGAGCGAGTTCGGTGAAGGAACATGCTCACATCTTCCGGCGGGTGACGAGGTGGAGGTACTCCGCCCAGTCGCCGGCGAACCAGCCGTGCACGCTGGACGACACGTTCACGATGCGGCCCTGCACGCCCGTCGCCGCCGCCGTCGCCGCCATCCTCCCAACCAGCAGCTTGGTCAGCAGAAAATGCCCTGATCGAATTCGCACCCAAACCAACCACATCAATCCGTCCATCGGCTCGATCCATGTCTACGCAGACGCAAGCGTACGTACGTGAATTAATACTTACTGGTAGGCATCCACGTACGTACCTAGATAGTTGGTAGCGAACGTCATCTCGACGCCGTCCACCGACAGCGCGAGCTGCCCGTGCGAGAACTTGCCGGCATTGTTTCTGCACCCATCAGCCCGACGAATTTAGCACCCCGCGCGCAAGTGTGTACTCGATCGAAAGCGCCGCAAAGAGTGAAGCGATCGGCCGTGGAATGGATGGGTGGAAGGAAGATGAACGCGTACGTACATGAGGAGGTGGAGTGGGAGGCCGAGGGAGAGGAACCGTCCGGCGAAGGCGCGGACGGAGGTGAGCGAGCTGAGGTCGAGCGGCAGCACGAGGACGTCGGCGCCGGGGCACTCGGCGCGGATGCGCGCGCGCATGTCCTCGGCGGCCTTGACGTTCCGCGCCGGGATGACCACCCTCGCGCCGCGCTTCGCCAGCACCCGCGCCGTCTCCGCCCCGATCCCCGACGTCGCACCTGCGTTGTACGTACCAGTACCACACAATCAAAAACTCGGTGGTCATGTCACATACAAGACCGGCCATATATATCCGTCGACCAGCACGGCGCGCGCGGTGCGTACCGGTGATGATGGCTGTGATGGAGCGGAGGTCGGGGCATGCGGCGGTGACGTCCTCGGCGGTGGACTTGGAGCCGAAGCCGCTATCGCCGGGGGAACCCAGCAGGTACTTCACCGCCTGCAGCATGTCCACTCCACCACCGCACGCGCGCCGGCGAGCAAGAAATGCGCGCGCGCGTCCGTCTATGCGACTGACTCACCGCGTGGGTAGCTGCTAGCGAGCCGGAAGCGGTGATGGATGGGGAGGAGGAAACTAAGGCGCCGGCCAGCATTTATATAAAGCTCGGGGCCCTCGCATGAAGAGGAAAGGGAGGGGGCGGTCGCAAAATAGCCCAAGTACACTGACTGACTGCACAAGGAGATGGAGTTCACTTCCGCGGAATTCAACATTAACGCCGCCGCACCGCACGCCGCTGCCGCCTAGTTACGGGCGGGCATCCATCCATGGCTGCTCAAAAATCAAGCTGCGCTTCATGTGAAATTTATGTGTTTCTAAACAAAGGCCCGAAATTCGTAGTACATTCACGCATTTGCTGCACCCCTGCGTCGCATTATTTGTGTCGATTATGTTTTGATCCGGCCGGGACCAACGACGGAGCCGGCCAGCAGCCGTAGAGCAGTTCTTGCTGACAGTGCGCTTCGAGCGGATAAGGACGCACACGCAGGGGTTTTGCGGTCGCAGACATGGGGCCGGAGGAGAGCACAGTCTCACCGTGTCGAACTGGTCTTCTCGCTTCGATCTTACTGCGCACTCCACTCGCCAAGCAAGCAAGTACTCCTGGCCAGCGAGGAGAACCAAGCGCACAGAGTTCTTCCGTGCACCGTGCATGGCAGAGAGGAGATCATACAGTATCTTCATGATATATCAGTCCACTACGAAAACATTTCTTACGAGCGGTGATTTTGCCAACTCGTTGGCACCGTGCCTGCACGGTCGACGATATGCTTTCGCTTTCTCGCGCGGTAGTTTGGGCCGCTACAAGTACAGTTACACAGTACTCCATTTGCATATGTACCGTACCGGACGATCGATTGCTACATACTTGCATGTCGCGTCCGGCCCCAGCAGGAATAAAGTCAGGTCAACTAGCGCTACCCACAAGCTTGGTTGCGCACGTGGAAATCGCTAGGACCACCTGATGCCTCCCCTAAATTCACACGATCGGTTGGGGATGGGGCCACAGTTCTAGGTCATGCTAGACTGCATCATATATATATATATATATTATATTTGTTATGCGACTGCAAGAATTGTAAAAATTATGTATAATTAACTTGTATCATTATACCCTGTAATTTGTCAAGAAAAACAACGGTAACAACCGTTGATTTTACCATAGACTAGAGCAAAGTGGGCAGGCAGCGGCTTGTGGCAGAAGACCGGATGGACGGTGGCACAGCCCGTAGGCCATGGTTAGCCTGCAGCGCACTTGCTCTGCGCGTGCTGCATGCAGTGGCGCATGCATGCAAACATGCGCCATTAAAATCGTTCGATCGATCCACAGAGGTCAACCTGCGCTGTAACTGTGTAGGGCTGCTCTAGTGGGCGATCAATACACGACTGCACAGTCATAGTACAGTATAGGCATGCAGATGGATGGAGGCATCTACGTACGTAGTACTCTCGCTCTCTGGTCGGCTGGACAGGTACCACTGTTAGGCACGCACGCAAGAGTACTCTCCTCGCCTCGTGATTCGTGGAGGGCCGTCGACACGTAGGAATGCACGCGTACGGGGGTGCAGCAAGGACGGAAGCCGCACAGCGTCACCGCGCGCATCGCATGGGCCGCGGCCACTGCCTCGCGTATCGCCCGGCCGCTCCCACATCATGTGTAACACGCGCGCATGCCAGTGTTGTGAGGATCTTGATCCCAGCCAGCCAGGATGTTCAACGTGCCACGGATCGGATCGGAGCATCCAATCGTAGAATTATGGTTTTACTAAATTTTTTAAAAATATATTTTTATATAAAATCTCAATTATCTATACTTATTAAAAATACCGATCTAAACACAGAAATATTGATCATATATATCCTCCTCTCTCGCGCTAACTGTCCCTCACCTCTACTTCCACCTTCGGTTATTCTGTTCTCTCATTTTCTGCAGATCTCTCTTCCACACACTCTCTCTCCTTCGCAGATAGGCGTACCCCACTGACCCGTCGCCTCATCTCCCCTCTCTTTCCTCACCGCCCATCGGGCATCTCCCCAACGCCACCACTCCATCTCCCCTCTCCTTCCTCACTGGCCACTGGGCATCTCTCCACCGTCGCCGCACCATCTCTCATCACCCCTTCAACCAAGATTTTTTGCTACACGAACAGTGCGGCGAAGCAATTCCAATCGAGACGGCGACTAGACTGGTGGGAACCGTGAGGCGGCACAACGCTCGGCGACAACGGCCGAACAGTGCGGCAAAGCAATTCCAATCGAGACGGCGACTAGACTGGTGGTAACCGTGAGGCGGCACGACGCTCGGCGACAACGGCCGAACATTGCGGCGAAGCAATTTCAATCGAGACGGCGACTAGACTGGTGGGAACCGTGAGGCGGCACGACGCTCGGCGACAACGGCCGATGGATCCGAGAGAAGAGTGTTCGGCAATGGTGGCCAGTGGATCTAAGAGAAGAGTGCTCGGCAACGACGGCCAGCGGATCCGGTGGAATTCGTTCTTAAATACTACTACTCCGTAGCCCAGGCAAAGCAGTGAGCATATCTCTACTCGTACTGTAGTACGGTTTCTCTTTGGATGCGATGCGACAAACATGTCAGGCTAGCGAGTAAAGCTTAGCAACAGTTCCATGTGCGTACCCTAGCCCTGATGGGTCGATCCGTCACATTTACGCTGCCTTCTTTTCAGAGAGCATCGCCAAGTGCGATGCTACTATTCCTCCTCTAGCTAGCAACCCTCTTGTCCTGACAAGGCCCACACGCCCTGCTCGAGCTTGACCTTCCCATCCGACGTCTCGTTTACTGATACAGAGAGAAGAGAGGAGAAGAGAAGCTCTGCCTCTTTACTGTTTACCTGTCCACTACTCGCCTATCCTTCTCCGCAGTTAAAAACCTATTGCACCCTCGTACATCGTGACCATCCCATGCTTCGGAGTTCAGACCACTACGCGCTCTACTAGTATCAGCTGGCACTAGTGTAACTCCAACCTTAATTTCTCTACAGTGCCGCGCACATCTACAGTACACGAGTAAAATTCTTGGCTCCACGCGTTCTGCCTCAAGCTGAAAGTTCTGAACTCCAAAGCGGGCAAACAGCACGTCTGCAGAGTGATCGATGGCGATAGGTACCGATCAGGTTTACCAAGCGACCTGCATCATGCATTCACTTGTCACATTTCTGGGCAGCAGCACCCTCCCTTGAGATAAGGAGGTGATCAGAGCAAGGAAAAAAAATTATTCCCTGATGTTATGCTGACATAATCAAGCAGGGTCTTGTGGCAGTAGATTAATCGATGAGTGTTAAGAAAAGACAGAAGAGAGACAGCTTTTGGCACGGGCATTGAATTGAAGGGGAGAACGACAATCGAGAGGGAGGAAGGATGGCAAAGCAGCACTGATGAAGCCGAGCAGCCAAGTGGAGTAGTAAATCCTATCGACTTATTCAGTACACCTCCCGAATGCGCTGCCATTACTCGCATCGGCCCAATGTAAATTAATCCGTCCTTGCGGTGCTCGATAACAGAAGGCATAGCATAGGTAGCCAGCCCCCTTGACCTGATGACCATACATGAGACCAAAGTGGTGACTAGAAAATGGATCTGTGCTGTGTTATGCTGAGCTAATGCGAATGCAACTGGAAAGATTAATTAATTGATTACCTGGGCCTAGCTAGGACAGAGATCAAGAAAGTGATGCAGGGCAGAAAGGACGCATGAACTATGAAGAGAGCGAGATCGATAGAAGGACAGTGAGGACTCGGATAAGCGAACTTTATGGTCAAGAGCAGAGCAACACAACACGTGAGTGTGCCAAGCTGGAGCGTTGAGGGCTCCATGGCCATTTCGGACGGAACACACCAGAAATGCTCTTGCTTCTTACATATGGCCCGCCCCTACGGTCGATGGACATGCAGCGTGCTGGCTAGGAGACGTATGTTTCATACAGCTACCAGTACTTGTTAATGTGAACTCTAGACGTAAATCCCATCTCACCATATAAGCGGCACTCCTATATACATATAACAGCGCATGAAGTTTGGTACTAGTAACACTGACTTGTTTGTAAACGTAGTATGTGTGCTCTACATGCGGTACCAGTGCCAGGACATATGGTGTTCTTGCATGCTACGCTATGACGGATGGTTTTTTGTTGGACTTTTTGACACGACAATGAATAATGAAGATGTTAATATGGATGATATGTATGATTTTAAATTTAAAAGGCTGCCGAAGTATCCACTTTAAAAACCGAGTTTGATTTATGTTATTTGTAGAAAAATCACAAATGACCGAACCATAGTGTGGAGTCTGGACAGGGTACATATGGCAAAGAGTAACGCTCACTTGCGGTTTGGTGACATCAGCCTAGCTAGCTGCTCAATCTACACAGCTTGCTTCGATGGTCGCGCCCTCTTGGGGGAGTGAGAGGGAATAAAGACGTGGGCTCCACCGTTGGAAAGGTTCCATCCCACCTTAGCTACACAGTCCCTTCGGCCGGGTGGGTTGCCGCCAACTTGCCGTGCCATGCGTTAGCTTGCTGTTGTTACACAGTGCAGGCAGCCAGCCCATGCATCCACGACATGCCGCGCGAGCGCACCACGAGTCCGCAATGGCTAGCCCTCTCGCGTGGTGGGGTTTCACGGATCGCGAGGAGATGTCTCACCTCCGCTCGTGCAAAGTTTGGACAAAAATGACATCGTTGCTTCTAAAAATACCATATGTAGCCTCTAAATTAGCGTAATATTGTTTGCACGATTTTCTAACGTTGACGCATGTCAATCGTACGGTCCCTCAACCACACGACTACTATTTATGGATTGACCGCATTGTAGCATGTAAGTCGTTAGGTCGGGGATCGCACAACTCAAATGAATAGTAGTCATGCGATCTTCGACCGCACGATCATCCATAAACAGTAGTCATACGATCAAAGACCACACGATTTCATCTGATATTTTTAAAAGTAACAGCGTCATTTTTGTCCAAAACTCTCACTCGTGCATCCATGCAAATGCGATGGTAGTGGCCTAGTAGCTACTTAAGTTCAGTGGATAGGCCATCGCTGTTGATAGTTGGTTCCGCCTTTTTGACCGCGCTTTTCTTCGCGGTTAACCTTTTGCACTTTTGGAGACGTGAAAGCTAGCTAGTAGTTAGCTTCCATAATTCGACTGATTTCTAGGATCGGTAGCTTGCTGCTTATACGCTGCACACCCAGCGGTCACTTTGCTAGCTAGTACTACTGTATTAGTGCTAAGTAGGACTAGATCGATGATTCCAGTTCATTTCTTTAGTCACCCAGGGTTCTAGCAGTTGCAAAAACAAAATACACTCCAAACCAAACCAAAAAAAAATAAAAAGGAAGCCTGTAATGAATCCGCGTGATGTATCTGAATTCAGGGCTACCACACCGATCAACGTGAATTCACGTGTGCTTCCCTTTCGTCAAAGATGGGGAAAGAAGTCACCGATCGAGATAGCTAATTAACTTTGGATTAAGGAGCAAATTAATTACTACTAGCACTAGTCCTATTAGAGACAGATTTGCTAGCGTAGGTAGGATTATTTAGGCACCCACGAGTGACATACGCATGACCCACTCTTCCTTAAGACAAGGAGCGAGGTGCGTGCGTGCATGGTTTCTGACGATCCAGTGGAGGCTAGCACATGCTCACGCACGCACTTGTCAAAGGCGGTGGTCTCCATGCACTCGTGGTCTTCGGTTGGGCTCAAAACTGTCTGGTCATGCAGTTAAACAACTGGTCATGTGTTTGTGGTTATGTAGAGACAACTATCGAGTAATACCATCCATTGTTCCGAGTCTTGGGACAAAGAAGCAAAGATCTTGAGACTTTCAATCGAAGATTGCACTTGAGCACTATATTATAATGCCCATCTTCAGAGGAAGTATTACCTAGAAGGCTAGGATGAGTGGTTTCATTACACATGGACGGACAATGTAGAGCTCAAAAGGTGTAAGGCTTGGGCGTGTTCTTTTGGATCTTGGGTTGATGATTTATGATTTAAATATTTGAATTTTAGCTGTTTACGAGAGATGGTATACAGAGAAAAATAGTTACATACGATTTTGGGTAGTACAGCTGAATTCAGTATACTTTGTACTGTAATTTTTTATTAATCCTACCTTAAAAATATATCGTTTAAAAGATAGTTACTATAGACAATACATGTATAAGTCAACGTTAAACCCACAGGAACTTGACCAGGCAGCTAGGGCTCTTGAACTTGTAGGAAGAAATCTCTCTTTTATTTCAGAATCTTATGGAAGATGCTGAACCAGCGCACATCTTTCTGGGGAGCCTCCTGAAGATTGTCCGACAAGTTTGAACATCCGAATCCAGGATTGAATTGTTTGCTTAGAAATTTCTACGTTCCAAACAAAGCATTAAAAAATTCTTTTAGAGTTCATTCGGTATACAGAAGCTCATAGAGTGGCTGTAAATTAAAATCACATGCATATCTCAAGACACACCCCCACCCCCACCATATTCAGATCAACAGTGAGATGCATATCCCTGTCCCTCTAGACATTAGCATCAGCGATGGACAAAGCCAATTGCATTGCAGCGTCACATGCAATGCTTGTTCTAGCCGGCCATGCATGGCGCCCAAAACCATGACTCTCTCTAGCTGGTCACTGCTCAAATGCTGTTCTGCTGTTTGCAACCTCCTTGCTAAACCGTCATGGCAATTATTGCTGCCCACATTCTTCCAAGGGTCAAAGCCTAGCGATGCGAAATCTTAACACGCTCTTGAGAGCTGAGACTCGAGAGTAGGGGCCGGCAGGCCGCCTTTGGATTCTGCAAACATGGATCTCTTTGTTCTTTGCCTTATAGCTTTTGTAAATTTTGAATTTTTGTACAGAAACTCAGCATACTCACTTACGATTTTGCATGTTAAACGTCATTTTGTCTTAAGAAAATCTTTTGATGACTCATAATGCTCCGACTTGTGGAGTGCCGAACAGGCCCTTTGTTCTATGCCCGTAGAGTACAGAAAAACAGGACATGCATTTAAGTCATTTTGAATAATCTTCATGGCTCCTAATGGTTAACATAAATCAAATGCAGCTACTCTATTCTTTCATGCTCTATCTTCTTCTATGCATCTTGATGACTCCATTGTCAAATGGGAGAAAGATCGGTAAAAATGCACATCTAGAGCGTGATTTCAAGTCTTTGTGGATTTTTGGAGCATTTTTGTGTTCTTGTGATTTTCTTGATTTTTAGATCACTTCTCATCATGACTGAGATCACATCAAATACTTATCTTTAATATGGACCTAAAGTGATATTTACCAACATTTTGATGGATTTGAAGTTTGCGCAAAATTGTCATTTTCAGTAGCTTCGATCCTTCTATGTTTCAAATGGTCATGTTTAGATGTTCGCAACCCTCTTTTGACCGTTTGGAGCTCTCTTTGCAAAATTCTTCTTCTCTGTCAAAAACCACATCCTATTTGCATTTTTTAGTTTTTGCCAATAGGTTCATCAAGGGGGATATTGAATGACCAAGTCAGAAGGCCCTGTTTAATGTTGTGATGAACCACTGCAAATTTTGTGGAGTGGTTAAGTGTTTTTGCAAAGATTACCGCTTGTTTTGCAAAGATAGTACCGTGGACCACGATGCCTAGGCAAAGATATTTCTAGGCTATTTGCAACCACGATCGACCCTATGTTGTTTTTGCAAAGATTACCGTTTGCCTAGGCTATTTGCTTCGACCACAGATAGTAGTCAGAGGCGTGGACTACGATCGACCCTATGTTAGGCGGTCCGATCGGCAGGTCGATCATGGCGGTCGAGCACGATAGAACAACCTCGGATGGTCGCAGCTTCAGCACCTAGTCGTTGTTCGGTGATCGGTAGTCGTAGATTTTGCGATCGATAGTTGTAGACTTTGCGATCGGTGGTCGTAGACTTTGCGATCGGTGGTCGTAGACTTTGCGATCGGTGGTCGCTGATCACACCGGTCGGGTTTCAATTTGCTTTGAACACTCGGGTTTACAACCACACTCAGGTTATCGACCACGTCGGTTTTAGACCACTCATTAATCTTCGACTACTCCTTGGTCATCGACTACGTTGGTTTTCAATCACTCATTGGTTGTCGACCACATTGATTTTCGGCCACGCTTTGGTCATCGACCATGTTGGTTTTCGATCATTCACCGACCACGCTTTGGTCATCGATCATATTGGTTTTCGATTATTCACTGGTCGTTGACCATACAAGTCGTGTTACGACCACTTGGTTTTTAGACTCTCACTGGTCGTTGACCACCCGAGTATTTTAGATATTTAGGAGAAATTTTTTAAGACACCATACACCCACCCTTTGTTACATGTTTGGTCCTACAAAAATAAAAATCGTTAATCCACAGATATAGCAATCGATCTCAAAGGATTTGAAGCAATATTGTTCCAGTGGTGCAAAAGGTAGATAAACAGGGCGAGGGAATCAGGGGAACTGTCTACTTAACTTATGATGAAGGTTTTTTTCTCCGATAACCTTGTCTTTTTCTCAAGATGTCAAAAGATCACAACCGTCGCACGCTCTAATCTTTGGTATTGTTTTTTTTTTTTTTTGCTTTGTTCCAACAACTGATCTAGCCACCTCGTCAGGTTGGTTTCTCTGCCAACTCAAAATTTCGACCACATTCAACCCATCAACTCGATCTATTAGAAAAAAATAATCTGTGGTGTGTTCGAAAGCATAGCGCCAAATTATACCTTCAATACCAATTGTTTAACCATTAATTGCTTGATCACTTGTCAGTTGGTACTAGTATCATTGTACATATCAAGGATACATTTGGTAGTCGACGTCCAGTAGTTGACAGGCAAGTACTTCACTATATCTAATTCTTGGCTGTGTACTTGTGTTACAACCAGCACACATGTTGGTTGTGCTACTGCATCAATAAGTTGACGTGACAAATCCTAACCTGCGAGTTCTTGCTGTACTCAAATCGATCACACATGTTAGTTGTGTGTCACTGTCACTTGGGGAGGGTCAAAGCTTATGATTAGAAGATATTGTTCCTGTTTTAAGTTTGGATTATTGGTTACTGCGAGTACTATATATGTTCAGTTTATTCACCACCAAATCCCATATCATGCTCTTGCAAGTCTGCAACCATCATGTGACCCGGCTGGTTGTTTATTTCTGCCCTTGACTGATTGCTTATTGGTTTGACACATCTAACTTGAAAAATAATCCTCCACGTTGGTACTGCTTCTAGGAACCATCTCTCTCCGGCCCCCTACTCCTGAGCTTAGCTGACTAAATTTTCGTCGCCTCTGCACTATGAGAAACCAAAAAAGGAACATGGATTTTGCATTTGATGCGGTGAGATGGTCTAATACCAGTAGTATGTCTTTACATCTTAAAAACTCTTGATTGATGAAACAGTTTTTTAGCTCTATTTTAGTGGCCCAGTTGCAACCTGTACGATAAAATAGGTTTAGTCAGACAGTGGTCTGCTAATAATTCTCAAAAGGCTATTGGCCATGTATGACAAAGTTGCAAGATTCGCGCATCGCTTTTACCAGCAAACCGGCCATTTAGTCAACATATATAAACGTCAAGTTTCTTGGCCTATCTGGCAGATGATGCTCTAGCTAGGGGTGAAAAACGGATCGCATTGTGTAGCTAAGGGTCAATCTTGTTGAGTACACTAATCTGTTTGAATTCAGATCGTTGTAGGAGAAGGAAGCACCCTGTGCTTCGTTGTCTTGTGGTTTAGCTGGGGGAAGATGAGAGATCATTTTTTTTTGTATCACATGCCATTTAATTAACTCCTATCTGAGAAACATAACACTATTCCATGAAGTTTAGTGCCTTCACAAGTCCAACCTCCTCCTGCCCGGCCACTGATTACAATACAGGTTTTGCTGGTTTGACTGTTAAAGGCTCGTCACCCAAAGCCGACATGTACATTCTTTGAAGTTTCAGTAGCTCTGTCCAGGGGACAAGAATAGAGTGATATACAGAAGACATGCACAGTGAATTCAAGAGGGCATGCGATATTACTATACCAGGCAATCTGTGGACTGTAAGTTCCTGCACAGGAGTACGTGTAACTGTGTAAGGAAGCAAAGGACTTTCGCACAAGGCATGACAGAACAAGAGAGTAGTTTCTGAATTCTGTTGACCAGGTTACTGTTCAAGAGTATGACCGTATAAAGAAAGCAAGCAAAGGGACTTTCTGATAGCAGACGTGCAAGCATTCGATGTTGCATAGATACTGTGGCTCGTTCCAAACAGCCATAGCTTTGGGCTGCAATGTACCTGAGATGGACAAGTCGAAATATTTCAGTATAAGAATCTGCCTGTCTTGTTAACGACAAGTTTCAGTGAGCGAGAGAGAAGGGACAGAAAGAACTGGTGAAGTGCGGGCTGCGAAATGCTGCCGCCGCCGCCGCCTCCGCCCCAGTTGCCTGCTGCGGTGGCCGGTGTATCAGCGGGAAATTAAGGGCTCGAAACAGTGCAGCCTCGCACAATGCCAGAAAACCGCACGGCCCCACTGGATCGTACGTTCATAATCGCACCTGCTTTGGCGTTGAAACTATTTTTAGTTTGGCCACGTACATTACGGGTGGGCTGATGCAAAGCAGCACAAGATTGCATGCATTGTTGCGGTGTTATGCGAAAAGATTGTCAACGCTTACTGTTTTGGGCAACTCCTGTCAATTTAGGTATTACAACGTAGAGTATACTCTTAGTTTAACCTATCAAAGCTTAAGTTACTAGAGAAAAGGCAATCAATGCATAGCTGTTTTCTTCTACTTCGCAAAAGAGAGAGAGAGAGAGAGAGAAGGAGCTGTTTTACTGGAGGCAATTGCAGCAACAAAAAAAAAAAGGAAATGGGAAGGGGTGTGTGTATCGGCCCATAAGTGGGGAGCAGTCATGGAGGCCCTTATAGTCAATCAAGATTGGGAGGCCCATCCATGTTTTGTGGCACCTTGTGGGGGTGTACTGGTCCTTTTTTTTTCAGTTTTTTTATAGTAAATATTTTTTTTGCACTAACTAGTTTATAGATGAAGTCTTTTTAAAGACAAGGTCTACAAGTTAATTATAATAAACACTGTAACGACTTCATCTATATCAGCCAAAATTATATGTGAATTTCTCTTACACCATTCTCTCTCACGAACTCTTTATTAGCTATTACTATTTACGGTTAGAAAAACAGATCCTCGTGTAGGCGTGTAGTAGCCACCGCCCAGCAAGTAGAAAAGCACTATAGAGAAAAAAACTCGGAATAATACAGACCTAGGGTCAAGGGGCCAAGGTGTCACAGCATGCTGGGAAGAATATTCATCTTTCGGATAACCCCTTCTTCTCCCCTCGCCATCTCACCGCCTGTCGCCATCGTCACAAAAAGGCGCACGAAACAGAGGAAGTCAGGAAGGCGCACGACGCAAGATCCGATTTCCGAATAACTTTTGATTTACGAATCGATTGGTCATGAGACTTTAAACATAGCAAGACCAAGTCCTCAAAAGAATGCTCTGATCTTTAATTGAAAACTTATCAAGTCTACAGAGATCTTTCGAGAAAATCACAAAGAACGCTCAAAACTGAGACTTCGAAAGAAGAAGAATAATCAGACCATGCTAATGGGATCAAATGGGCCAAGAAGGCTTTGAGTATGATCTCTCATCACCAGGCGAGTCAGATTATCAAAAGAGCAACCGAAAGCAAAGTCTCAAATCAAGAAGCAAAAGAGCGATGTGAGGAACAGAGAAGAAATAACTGAAGCAACAGAATCAACTCTACTCTACTCATACGAGCATACACAGAAATAGATCAAGAGATGATATATTGCTTAGGAAGTTGATTCTATAGCCACTCCATCAGGTATTCTGAGGCTTTCGTTGCAAGATATATCGAATGAAGTCTGTGTGATTGAGAGACCATGTGAATGTCTACAATATATTTGTGATGAATAATTGGCACTTTGATTTAGTTGAATTTAGATTTTGATGTATGGTTGGACCGGGTGAGTTGGCCGATGTGACCGGCGTTGACCACACCGAGTGGCTGGTCGGACCAACTAGTGATTGGTGGTCCGACCGTGCGGTCCAACCACCATGGGGACTAGTCATAATGGTGGGGCGCAAGAGAACAATAAATTGGTTTTTGAGTTGAATGAGTGTGTGCATGGTATGGGTGTCGTTGGTTGGCTGTATTGTATGATACATGGTTTTAACTAACGTGAGTCAAGTATATGGAACTTGTGCTTGACCTTAGATGCTTAGTCTTTGGATGTGCATGTGGCTTGGAGAACGTTAGCAGTTGATGGCAATGAACTAGGACTAGGCGTGGGAACTAAGGTCTAAGCGGTCGTGTAAGTCCGAGTGATATTATGTCGCTCAAGCGGGAAGTACATAAAAGATAAAGATTTGAAGAGATTATAACCGCAAGAGCGAAGTGATATCAACAACAGGAGCGAAGTGCGTTCCTACCTCTACTTAGAGGTTAATCGAGGTTAACTTATGATATGCCTTGAAATGTCCAGACGCAATTCGCCTAGCGCGGCATGGACGTAGGAGACGGTCCGTGTATGCTCCATCGCGAATTTTCCCCTGTTGCTCTTAACTACATTTTCGGTTCGCTTTTTAGCCCACTCTTTGTACTTTCGGGCCCAACTCAGGATAAGGCCGGTAGTCCGTTAGCAAGTAAACAGGCCCTTTTACAGCCCATTGTACTCAGGACAATTACGGCCTATATGGACCATATGGATTCCACCCAACACAACAGAAATTTCAGCCCATTACAAGACGAAAGATATTCTATTCCATTTATAGGAACTGTAAAAATGTACAACCTTTCAAGGCACAATTAGTCCATTATAGTGTCTGTGAGGCCCAAGAAAGGCCCACATATTAAGCCCATTTAGAAAACATAACAGGTCTATTTTCGAAGCCCAGTTCCGGCCATGACACAATTTCCAGGCCTAACGACAGCCCATTACAATATTTCGAGTCCCACTGTTTATGTTCTGGTCCATTCAGGAAAATGTACCATTGCCATGTTTAAAGCCCAACTACGGCCCATTGTACTGTTTGCCAATTGTTGCACTTTACAATTTTCAAGGCATACGAAAGATATTTTGCCCATTTAGCTGTTACGAAACTTTAAGGACGATTACGGCCCATTACAATACTTACGAGGCCCGAGAGAGAGAGAGAGAGAGTTTTACTGGAGGCAATTGCAGCAACAAAAAAAGGAAATGGGAAGGTGTGTGCATCGGCCCATAAGTGGGGAGCAGTCATGGAGACCCTTATAGTCAATCAAGATTGGGAGGCCCGTCCATATTTTGTGGCACCTTGTGGGGTGTACTGGTCCTTTTTTCTTCAGTTTTTAGTTTTTATAGTAAATATTTTTTGCACTAACTAGTTTATAGATGAAGTCTTTTAAAGACAAGGTCTACAAGTTAATTATAATAAACACTCGTAACGACTTCATCTATATCGACCAAAATTATATGCAATTTCTCTTACACCATTCTCTCTCACGAACTCTTTATTAGCTATTACTATTTACGGTTAGAAAAACAGATCCTCGTGTAGGCGTGTAGTAGCCACCGCCCAGAAGGTAGAAAAACACTATAGAAAAACTCGGAATAATACAGACCTAGGGTCAAGGGGCCAAGGTGTCACAACATGCTGGGAAGAATATTCATCTTTCGGATAACCCCTTCTTCTCCCCTCGCCATCTCGCCGCCTGTCACCGTCGTCACAAAAAGACGCACGAAACAGAGGAAGTCAGGAAGGCGCACGATGCAAGATCCGATTTTCGAATAACTTTTGATTTACGAATCGATTGGTCATGAGACTTTAAACACAAGCAAGACCAAGTCCTCAAAAGAATGCTCGATCTTTAATTGAAAACTTATCAAGTCTACAGAGATCTTTCGAGAAAATCACAAAGAACGCTCAAAACTGAGACTTCGAAAGAAGAAGAATAATCAGACCATGCGAATGGGATCAAATGGGCCAAGAAGGCTTCGAGTATGATCTCTCATCACCAGACGAGTCAGATTATCAAAAGAGCAACCGAGAGTAAAGTCTCAAATCAAGAAGCAAAAGAGCGAAGTGAGGAACAGAGAAGAAATAATTGAAGCAACAGAATCAACTCTACTCTACTCATACGAGCATACACAGAAATAGATCAAGAGATGATATATTGCTTAGGAAGTTGATTCTATAGCCACTCCATCGTGTATTCGAGGCTTTCGTTGCAAGATATATCGAATGAAGTCGTGTGATTGAGAGACCATGTGAATGTCTACAATATATTTGTGATGAATAATTGGCACTTTGATTTAGTTGCATTTAGATTTTGATGTATGGTCAGACCAACATGATTGGCGATCGGACCGGGTGAGTTGGCCGGTGTGATCGGCGTTGACCACACCAAGTGGCTGGTCGGACCAACTAGTGATTGGTGGTCTGACCGGCGCGGTCCAACCACCATGGGGGACTAGTCATAATGGTGGGGGCAGCAAGAGAACAATAAATTGGTTTTTGAGTTGAATGAGTGTGTGTATGGTATGGGTGTCGTTGGTTGGTTGTATTGTATGATACATGGTTTTAACTAACGTGAGTCAAGTATATGAAACTTGTGCTTGACCTTAGATGCTTAGTCTTTGGATGTGCATGTGGCTTGAAGAACGTTAGCAGTTGATGGCAATGAACTAGGACTAGACGTGGGAACTAAGGTCTAAGCGGTCGTGTAAGTCCGAGTGATATTACGTCGCTCAAGCGGGAAGTACATAAAAGATAAAGATTTGAAGAGATTATAACCGCAAGAGCGAAGTGACATCAACAACAGGAGCGAAGTGCGTTCCTACCTCTACTTAGAGGTTAATCGAGGTTAACTTATGATATGCCTTGAAATGTCCAGACGCAATTCGCCTAGCGCGGCATGGACGTAGGAGACGGTCCGTGTATGCTCCATCGCGAATTTTCCCCTGTTGCTCTTAACTACATTTTCGGTTCGCTATTTTAGCCCACTCTTTGTACTTTCGGGCCCAACTCAGGATAAGGCCGGTAGTCCGTTAGCAAGTAAACAGGCCCTTTTACAGCCCATTGTACTCAGGACAATTACGGCCTATATGGACCATATGGATTCCACCCAACACAACAAAAATTTCAGCCCATTACAAGACGAAAGATATTCTATTCCATTTATAGGAACTGTAAAAATGTACAACCTTTCAAGGAACAATTAGTCCATTATAGTGTCTGTGAGGCCCAAGAAAGGCCCACATATTAAGCCCATTTAGAAAACATAACAGGTCTATTTTCGAAGCCCAGTTCCGGCCATGACACAATTTCCAGGCCCAACTACGGCCCATTGTACTGTTTGCCAATTGTTGCACTTTACAATTTGTTGCACTTTACAATTTTCAAGGCATACGAAAGATATTTTGCCCATTTAGCTGTTACGAAACTTTAAGGACGATTTCGGCCCATTACAATACTTACGAGGCCCAGTTACCGCCAACACCGAAAAATAAGGCCACTGCAGTTTTTCTTGCGACTTATAAAAACTTGCATCCCATATAAATCCGTATCGTCTACAGAAATTTCTACGTTCCATTTACGGCCCAATTAAGACGCGCTCGTAGAACTGGCCTCCTGTCTACATTAAACCAAGCTACCGTTTAAACGAGACAACTGCGCTACCGGTACTAGCGAACTCATGGCTCTCTACGCCCAATTTGCAAGCAATTTGCAATTTAATTGCAACTTGACAATTTGAGTGAATCAAACTATACTTCAGAGGGGGCATATCTAGTTCACTATATATTCAATGTAAACTCATGTGAACTTTGCATGTAAGTATACAAAAATTCTCAAAACGTTGGTGGATACGAGGGAATAATGTTCTATGATCCTGTCAAATTTCATAATCAAACTAGATTGCATTTGGGAGAAACTAAAAAGATAAGCAGCTCAAAGGAACAGCGCGGAAACAATAAATACCCATGAAAATTTGCCTTTTTCGGTTTCACCGAACCAAATCGAGTTTCACCATGAAATTTAGCATAGTAGTAGGACACCCTTTTCCCAACAACAAACAATATTTGGGGAACTTTAGGAAGCTTAAACAGTAAGTTCGCATGAGTTTGCACTGAATTTTGATTTTACAATTCATATGTATCCTACTTCAATGACTCACATTTATGACAACTTGACAAGCATCGTCATAACACAATCTCACAAACAGGAAGTACTACTTCAAATACTAAAGTATACTTACTTTAGATAACTAATACACACAGTACCTAGAAAGATAAAGGGTAATTATCTGCAAGAGTTTTTGCCTCAAACCTTAGTGGCCACCGATCTAGAAAGGTGGATGGGTTTCGAAAACGAGACCATATAAAGCAGATGAAATAGGCCATCAAAACGGAGGTAAAAATTAGGGACCAAAAAATTTTAGGACCTGAAAAGGACAGAGGCTATAACATGCGGCAAAGACCTTGTTGTTCGACCAAGAATTCCAACGTCGGATGCTTTTGAGAGGCGAATCTAATAGGTTCAATAACAAAAGAGAGAATTATCTCAAGCATTATGCTCTACCACTTTGTTGGCCTCCTTATAAAGAGATGAGCATCATAAAGAAGAGAATGAAGATATTTATAAAAAGAGTAAAAGAAGGAAAATATTTAGAGCGAAGGTACAAGAGGGAAGAGGGAAGCTCACCGATGCTACGTCTAATTAAGTCATTGTTGTTCGCCAAGAATTTCAAACGTCAGACCCTTTTAAAATTATATTACTAATAACAAATAAAGATCTTCATCAACAAGTTACATACTTACTGATCTTTATAAATGATACATCATTTAAGGAATATATAATATTTATTTAAAATATCATAAATATAGAAGTGATACAATTATTTTATGAGTCTTGGTTCAGTCCATGTAGAGGTGTAGGAGTGTTAGCACCTCCACCATAGCTACGTTAATTAATCAAGGGCAAAATTGTACAATCACTTCAAGAGCCTCTTTTTAGGACGGTTAGTCGTGCCACCTAAAGAGGAAATGAAACTCTCCCATTCGGCAATCAAGACTTCGCCACGTCATGCTCAGGTCTCCCATCCTTTCGCATGCATTTGTTTCTAATCTCATCATGAGATAACAACAAACCAAAGCGGTCTAACCAATAGAATCTTACGCCATGTGAAGAGAACCATACTAGCGAAGGAAATACAAGATTGTATGAAAAATTGAGGAGGAAGGTGCCAACACAACTAGTACGACTGCACCACCCGGCGACATTTCCCGGCAATTACCCAACGTGTTTCTCTCACCGATGATCGAAGCACAAGAACTCGACAAAGGGATTGATGGCGGCCACGATCTCGGCTTTGGTGCATGGTCAAGGAACCATTGAAAGATGGAAGATAAAATTACATCCACCTCTTTTTACAAAATGGTTTCTGCACTATTGGTGCAAGCTACAACGTGCACGAGTGGCAAGACACATCCGATTGTGTTTGGTGGACGGTCCATAAACTTTGAAAGATCGAACCACTTCTTCTTTATTGCTCACTTGCTAGCACCACCCTTCGCACCACTCAATGACACTGGAGATGTCAAAGCCATGACAATAGTTGGATGAGCTATATTTAACGGTTGAGAACAATAATGTATTGAACCAGAACTCTTATTTTATAATTGTCTTTAGGGCATACCCCTAACATCGACACTTTATATCATAAATTATAATTGTCTTTATAATTGAATTTTTTTAGTTTGTGGCTGCGTTTTTTTTACTTAGGTTCATCTTTGATAAGTCTATGGCATGAAAATTGCATCCACCTACTCGAGATGTGATCGAAATGCTTTCATATCCACAGACAGGAGAGAAGCGAGGACCAAAATTCAGCTGACTTGTATGGTTTTTTGCTGATCAAGTAAATAAAAGGAATTGATACAATTTGTGGTGAGCATAGTCCACTCCTTCATTCAACTGTTGGCGAAAGTCTAAATGGTCAGTCACACATGCTCCCTCTGCTCCTTTTTACCAAATGCTTTGTGAACGTATTGCTTCGGTTCAACTCGTTTTTATTTGTTTATCTCCAAATTCAATCATCCGGGTAAAGTAAGCCGTGCATGGCTGATGTAGGCCCCGTTCGAAAGTAGTAATTTTTCCTAAATCATACGGTAGTTAAACTGTTTCCTCTAAAATCCTTCGAAATTGCTGTGTTCCGATCCGGGCCTATTAAGTATGAAAGCAACTAGCGACAAGCGCTTTCCTGCCGTGCCAAGTTCTGGCTGCCTCCAATTCTGCCGTGCCAATGTTGGCACTCTTGCGGGCTGTTCTTTTTAGCTGCGGTTTATGACTTTTGGTTGAAATTTTTGAATTTTGGCTGTTTACAATACAGATTACGGAGAAATCGATACTCACTTACGATTTTGGCTGGTTTAGATGTTTGGCTTTTAACGTGTACTTATGTTTAACTTATAGACTCCGCCTTAAAAAAATACTCTATTTAAAAGTTAAATACTATAGCAAAAGCTAAAAACCGTTCGGCTTTTGACTTGCCAATTAGGCGCTGCAACGACTCAGTTTTCCTTAGGGAGTCAGGAGTAGGACCCAGAGAGGAAGAAATGGTCTATTCTTATTGAATTGACCGAACACGTTTCCACGTTTTGGTGGTGCTCAAACTTACGTTTTGCTTAAGCTTCTCACTTTTGATTTTTTGGTTGAAATTTACGGTTAGCTTTTTCTGATAAAGAAATAGAAAAAATAAAAAACCACTATATCGTTATGATTATTGCAAAGAATAAGAAAAAGACGAAAAAGCTAAAATTTAAAATAAACCAAAATTAAAACTGATATATTTTAAGTGACTTTGGATTTAAGTAAATCAAAATTAAAATTGAAATACATTTAGAGACGGAAATGCCATGTCAATAAGGCAAAGAGGTGCCTGTCCAAAGCTTCTGCAGCCCAGGCCAGCCGCCAGCAGCAACTCGTTTCGTACGTACGTTGCAATTCATGATTCACCCACCAATTCCTTTCTTGAGATGAAAAAAAATACCATATATACGTGGGCGCATTCATCAGCTAGCGTTTAGCCTTTGTCCAATTTTCCTGCGAGAATATTGGTTCGAGATAAGAGGCCTTGCTTGTGAGTCGCGCTTTGTACGTACACCGTTCTCATTTCTCAACTCTCGCACAGCAGGCTAGCTGGTAGGTTCAGAATTTTCCTGGAAGGAAAAAAACAAGAAAAAGGCCAGAGAAACATCGGCTTAGCACCTCCACCATAGCTACCGTTAATTAATCAAGGGCAAAATTGTACAATCACTTCAAGAGCCTCTCTTTTTTAGACGGTTAGTCAGTTACCCAAAAAAGAAGGAAATGAAACTCTCCCGTTCAGTTCCAATCTGAAGACTCTGCCACCGTTCATGCTCCGCGGGTCTCCCATCCTTCAGTTCGCATGCATTTGTTTCTAATCTCATCAATGAGATAACAACAAACCAAAGCGGTCTAACCAATAGAATCTTCTGCCATGTGAAGAGAACCATACTAGCGAAGGAAATACAAGATTGTATGCAAAATTGAGGGGAGGAAGGTGCCAACACAACTAGTCAGCGGCACTGCACCACCCGAGCGACATTCTGCACGGCGGCAATTACCCCAACGTGTTTCTCTCACCTGATAGATCAGAAGCACAAGAACTCGGCAAAGGGATTGATGGCGGCCACGATCTCGTGCTGGTGCATGGCCGAAGGAACCATTGAAAGATGGAAGATAAAATTACATCTGCACCTCTTTTTTTACAGCATGGTTTCTGTGCACTATTGGTGCAAGCTACAAGTGCCGAGTGGCAAGACACATCAGATTGTGTTTGGTGGACGGTCCATAAACTTTTGAAAGACTGAACCACTTCTCTTACTTTTTTGCTTACTTCGGTAGCACCACCCCTTCGCACCACTCAATGACACTGGAGATGTCAAAGCCATGACAATAGTTGGATGAGCTATATTTAACGGTTGAGAACAACTGAATGTATTGAACCAGAACTCTTATTTTATAATTGTCTTTAGGGCATACCCCTAACAGCGACACTTTAGATCATAAATTATAATTGTCTTTATAATTGAATTTTTTTAGTTTGTGGCTGCGTTTTTTTTACTTAGGTTCATCTTTGATAAGTCTATGGCATGAAAATTGCATCCACCTACTCGAGATGTGATCGAAATGCTTTCATATCCACAGACAGGAGAGAAAAGCGAGGACCAAAATTCAGCTGACTTGTATGGTTTTTTGCTGATCAAGTAAATAAAAGGAATTGATACAATTTGTGGTGAGCATAGTCCACTCCTTCATTCAACTGTTGGCGAAAGTCTAAACGGTCAGTCACACATGCTCCCTCTGCTCCTTTTTACCAAATGCTTTGTAAGCCGTGCATGGCTGATGTAGGCCCCGTTCGGAAGTAGTAATTTTTCCTAAATCATACGGTAATTAAAATGTTTCCTCTAAAATCCTTCGAAATTGCTGTGTTCCGATCCGGGCCTATTAAGTATGAAAGCAACTAGCGACAAGCGCTTTCCTGCCGTGGCAAGTTATGGCTGCCTCCAATTCTGCCGTGCCAATGTTGGCACTCTTGCGGGCATGTTCTTTTTAGCTGCGGTTTATAATTTTTAGCTGAAATTTTTGAATTTTGGCTGTTTACGGTACAGATTACGGAGAAATCGATACTCACTTACGATTTTGGCTGGTACAGATATTTGGCTTTTAACGTGTACTATGTTTAACTTGTAGACTTCGTCTTAAGAAAATACTCTGTTTAAAAGTTAAATACTATAGCAAAAACTAAAAACCGTTCTGCTTTTGACTTGCCAATTAGGCGCTGCAACGACTCAGTTTTCCATAGGGAGTCAGGAGTAGGACCCAGAGAGGAAGAAATGGTCTATTCTTATTGAATTGACCGAACACGTTTCCACGTTTTGGTGGTGCTCAAACTTACGTTTTGCTTAAGCTTCTCACTTTTGATTTTTTTGGTTGAAATTTACGGTTAGCTTTTTCTGATAAAGAAATAGAAAAAAATAAAAAAACCACTATATCGTTATGATTATTGCAAAAGAATAAGAAAAAAGACGAAAAAGCTAAAATTTAAAATAAACCAAAATTAAAAACTGATATATTTTAAGTGACTTTGGATTTAAGTAAATCAAAAATTAAAAATTGAAAACATTTAGAGACGGGAAATGCCATGTCAATAAGGCAAAAGAGGTGCCTGTCCAAAGCTTCTGCAGCCCAGGCCAGCCGCCAGCAGCAACTCGTTTCGTACGTACGTTGCAATTCATGATTCACCCACCAATTCCTTTCCTGAGATGAAAAAAAATACCCTATATTTTTCTGCGAGAATATTGCGAATAGCCTTTGTCCAATTTTCCTGCGAGAATATTGGTTCGAGATAAGAGGCCTTGCTTGTGAGTCGCGCTTTGTACGTACACCGTTCTCATTTCTCAACTCTCGCACAGCAGGCTAGCTGGTAGGTTCAGAATTTTCCTGGAAGGGAAAAAAACAAGAAAAAGGCCAGAGAAACATCGGCGTGTGTATTTATGCAGAAAGAGATGAGGAGAGCAGCCGGACCCTACTTGTGAATTATTGTACTCGTATGTGATTGTGATCCGGTCCAGGATCTAGTAATGAATTGAAAGCACCACTAGGGCGTGATCGAGGCGTCGGAGTGGGAAGGTGCTATAGCTGGATACTTGGATCACTCGTAGGTTTTGATCTTTTTAGCTTTGGGTTTTAATATTTAGAAATCGGAATGGATATATTAGTTTCTTAATTTTAACTTTTTTGAAATTCTCAGATTATTTATTTATTTTTTTTTGTATTATCTATGAAGATATAACGATGGTTTTTTTATAATTTTTTTAATTGAATGGCTCAGAAGAAGTTAATAGCTGTTATAGTATAATTTTATCCAAAAGTCAAAAGTCGAAAATCAGTAGCCACTGTAATAAGCTGGATTGAACGGGGTATTAATCATACGTACTGGTACTATTTTTTCCATGAGAAATGATCACTTCGATGATATGCGTTGTCCACCACCCGGCCGCTCCCATAGCCTGTGGTTGCTCTCCAGCATTGAATTAGTACATGTCTATCTCAGACAAATCACTGTAGCCAGACACGATGTTCACGCCGTTCCTTCACCAATTACGCACGCACGGTTCGTAGTGCGATCGATCCGTTGTTTCCAGACGCAGATTAAAGCACGCGACTCGAGTCGATTGTTGGTCGTCGCGCACCGTGTGACTGTTGGTGGTTCCACGAGTCTGCCACCCACCCACTTATCTAACCTGCTCGATCGATCCCGCAGTCGTTCGCTTCTGCCCCTGGCAGGAGGAAGGAACATTTCTTGGCGTGGGATGTGTTACACTATGCTATCTTTTTTCGTATGCACAGTAGCTTTTGGATTGAAACAGAGTTTTTGATACACCTTATAGAGAGAACTAAGATAACAACAAGAAAACAACCACGACAAAGATAAAAGTTCTTGTAGATTTGACTGCAATTTTTTAAGCACGACCTTAAAAAGGTACAAGAGATTATCATACTCACAATTTTTCGAATCTTTTAGGACTTTCAAGTCTTTGCTCTATACAAGAATCTAGTATTAACGAATATCTTAGTTTCTAATCCTCTTATGCACCCTTTACTTTGGATTAGTAGACTTGATTGACTGGTTGCTTTCTATGGTCACCCCAATGGTTTATATTGTCTCTCCTAATTCTTTTCCAATTTTGAGTAGGAATCCTAATCCAAATAAGAATAGAGGTTTTAATCCAGATAGGATTCATTTAGGACTTTAGCATACATTTCAAATCCTAAAAGACTATATCTGAGCCAACGTAACTCAACAATCTCCACATTGACTCTTTCCATTGAAATTATTGTGCGCCTCAAAGAACTTTTTACAAGTCAGTTCTACCTTTTTTTGTTTTTCCTCTTATCAAAAGGGCTCATACATATCACCGCAATGTATGTGCTCAGGCTAACCTACTCAATTTTCTCACCACATTAAAATAGAGGATGGTTTTTTTAACAAGAATATTCTTCACCATACGATGGTGGTAGAGTGTAGCACCCTGAAAAAACCCTATCCCTAACCGTAATCTCTCTCCTGTTATCCATCCGGCTGGTGGCGACGGTGGTGGCCGAAGTGACCATAACTGTGATTATCACGGTCATGTGTCGGCCAGTCAATTGTGCGGCCGAACCATGCATTCGTCTGGTAGTTTTGTTAGCTCGCGCAGTGGGACATCTTTC
Organism: Bonia amplexicaulis; assembly: GCA_036346245.1. Lineage (NCBI taxonomy): Eukaryota > Viridiplantae > Streptophyta > Magnoliopsida > Poales > Poaceae > Bonia > Bonia amplexicaulis. The sequence goes on from CM070742.1 coordinate 585,413, forward strand.
ACCACATATTGTTACATGCTGAAATTTTCTTCGTGGTCAAATTTCTCTACTTAATTCTATATCATCAACATCGATCTTGATTATGTACCTCCTGACGCTTTATCGACCTTCTCGCAAATCAAATTAATCCGGCATTGACTCTATACGACTTGTTATATTATGATACCCTATTTTATGTGCAATGGCCCTTGGATCAAATCAGAGTTTATAGGCACGAGTGTGCATGGTAGCAAGAATGAGAAAAATTAATCTCGTAGAAAGAACTAAAATAATGACGTTGAAGCAAGCACAACGAGAGAGAAAAGATTTTGTGAAACCGACCGCAAAGCACAGCCTCAAAATGAGTATAAGGGATTGTTACTCGCTCATAACCCTCTCGAATCTTTTAAGACTTTTAGATCCTTACTCTATACAAGAATCTAATGCTAAAGAATATACTAAACTCTAATCCTCTCGTGCTCCTTCTGCTTTAGATGAATAGACATGATTGCTTTCTATGGTCACCCTCATAGTTTAAATGGTCCATCCTAACTCTTTTTAATTTAGAATAAAAGTCTTAATTTAAATAGAAGAAGAAGTCTTAGTCATAATAGAATTTATCTAACACCCACACTAACTCAAAAGCTCATGAACATCATGGCTTGTACTCTAAGTCGTCGTATAAGCTGTTGGTAGAGGACCGGAGACGTTTGGAAATGGACAATAATGTTGCTGGTGGCTCATCGGAAGGAGCATGGAAGAAAATCCGCCGAAAGTTAAAAGAGTTCTGGCGGAGAGTTTCCATGGATACCTTCCAGCTCGACAGATTTTATACTGGAGATTGTCAGATTTGTGGTGCTGCCAGGGAAACAATCGAACTGTGCATATAAATGGTTCGTAACAAATTTTTTTTTAAAATAACTCTCAAATATCTATTTTTATAAATCTAATCTTCGTCTTAAACATACTAAACTCGGCTTTTCTTTCTCTACCGAGCTAGCTAGAAGTGCCCGGCAAGCTCGGCAGCAGGTAGCACCTCCCATATGCAGCAGCAGGTGCTCCACAAACCAGCACAGTGGCATCATTCAATGCGGTGGACTAGCGCTGATTGAATCTCATCATTAGCGCTAATTAAAAATATAATCAGTACTATTTAAATATAATTAGAACTAATTATATATAATTAACGCTAATTAAAACACACACTGATAGGCTCGTGACCTACCGAGCCAGGGCTGGTCTAGCGATAGGTAATGTAACTCGGCTGGTCCTTATGCTATGGATGCCCTGGCGATGGAGGCTTTTATGCTTGCCGTGACGGTCTCAAATTAGCTGTGCGTACAACTGTATGTGAGGTGGACACCGACAGCCAATTGCTAGTGGAACGCTGGGAAAAAGAAGATGGCCATGGGCGGACATCTCGCCGGTTTTGGCGGAAACAAGGGACCTTAGTAGGTCATTAGAGTAGGTATAATACAAATATTAAGAGAGATATTTAGTAATTAAAAACTGATTTTTCCTATCATATAGGATAGGTAAGAATTTTATTTTGAAGTATAGATGTTTAAATAAGCGGTGCTTAGTAGATGCTGATGTATATAACTATATCTAATTAAAAAATAATATAACATCTAAGTATCCATGGAAGACATGCTTGCATTGAAGAAATTAATTTTTACATAGATTTTTGATGATATGATTATATTTTCTCTTTATAAGTATTTATATATAAATATCTTATATTGTATATGCCCTTACAGTCCTTTCGTTTATGTTTTGTTAAAAGGCATTGTTGTATCTTGTAGCATGAGGACGTGCACGTGGTCGAATGAGGCACCGTCCTTTCTGCAAGATATTTTACATTCCGACTGTAATCCTGCTTCAAGTTAATGGCAAGCTCCCTTCGACTAAAAAAAACGAGGAACCAATCAACAACACGGATTCACGGCCGTCCAGCGAGTGCCTGCTCTAGATGGCTTCAGTTCTAATTTATTTAAGCTAAAAATTATTTAAAATACGATGGTTTTTAATTTTAATATATTTTAGTTTTTTGGTATTTTTATATTATTTTATGTTATATGTGGTGATATAATAATGTTTTTATATTTTTTTAAAAAAATAACATAATTTAAATTAAACTAAAAATCACCGCTAGAGCGGGGACCGACAGTATCACCGACTCCCATGTCATGACATCCTTGCTTATAAGTAGTGTGACACCTTTGAAGGCCTAGCTAGAGAGGGCAGCAGTACACCGCGCCTCTCGTCGTGTACAAGTAATCTTCAATCCATCGCCATTTCGATCCGGCCGTTTCACCACCGGCGCGCGCGCGCAGGAAAAGAAAAGGAAAGGTTTGAGCATGTGGGTGACGTCGATGCCGCAGGTGTGGGACGAGGAGGGGAGCCGGAAGGGCGGCGGCATGGTGACGCCGGCGCCGGCCACGACGCTGCTGGGGTCGCTGGCGGGCTGGCTGTCCCGCGCCGTGGAGCCGCCCGCGCCGAGGGTGTGCGGCACGGAGGGCGGCCCGCCCGTCACGGCGCCCAGGCTCAGGCTGCGCGACGGCCGGCACCTCGCCTACTGCGAGAGCGGCGTGCCCAAGGACAAGGCGCGCTTCAAGGCCGTCTTCTCGCACGGATTCACCGGCTCGCGCGAGGACAGCGTCCGCGCATCACAAGTACGTATCCTCTCCTGTCTACGCCGGTTCATCTTACCGTGCCCGCTTCTTTCCAGCAATTTTTCTTGTCGTGTCAAGTAATTTGCTACGAATACGCACAGAAATGCTTGCGCTTACTTTCGTCCAGTTTAAGCTTTTCTGAGACAGTCGGCGTGTGAAACTTAACTTGGTAAATATCACAGTGTAAATTAAGGTCAAATCAAACTATGAAATACATTATTTGTTGGGTTAGTATTGTTGTATGCGTGTTTTGCTCGTGTGTGTGAGCACTCTGTATCTGTGGTCGATACTACCAATCTTTGTGTTGTCGTTATGACCAGTACTAAAGCTACACCAAATATTGTAGCTACGAGTACTCTGTGGTCGATAGTCAATGGTCGTAGTTGATTGTCGATGGCCGTGGTAGATAGTCAATAATCGTAGTCGATGGTCGTGGTCGATTATCGATAGTCGTAATCGAGAGTCGATGGTCGGTAGTCGTCAGTGCATACTCGGAGGAGTAATGTGGGTGTCATACTCAGAGGAGTAATATTGACGTCATACTCGGAGGAGTACTGAAGCACCCGGAGGACTCGAAACATGTGTGTGGTCGTAGCGCCGTGGTCGTGGCGCCTGTGTGCGTGGTCGATTACGACCACGTTGTGTGTGGTCGTAACGACCAGCGTCGTAATGCCTGTGTGTGTGGTTGGTTGCGGTTACGTTGTGTGTGGTCATAACGAGTAAAGTCATAATCGTTGGCGTTGCGGTCGTAGTTCCTGTGTGTCCGTGGTCGAAGCTCCAGTGCAGTGGTCGAAGATAAGCCGAGGATGAAGCGAGCGGTCGTGGTCGTACGTTGATTACTGTAGCAGTTGGTAGCAGGCGTCAACATGGGTGATCGTGGCTGACGTAGGTCGACCTCGGTCGGCTAACTGCCCGGTATGGGCAAGCGGCTGGTCACTGTAGCGGTCGACATGGGCTACTGGTTGCTGATGCACTCTCAGATAGCTGAGCGAAGCGGCATGGGCAGACGGCTGGTCTCTTTAGTAGTCGTGGGTGGCTGAGCTGAGCGGCAGAGACAGGAGTCGTAATGAGTGAGTGGCCTGAGTAGCCGGCTGTGCCTATATATTCTCTGTAAGTCGTTGAGAGAATTGAGCTAGTGAATAACAGAGAGAACATAGTGGAAAATGTGTGTCAGTTTGCATCTCATTATCGTGCATCGGTTCTTGTGTTCAGTCTTGTTATTAGCGTCACATTGTCGTTCCCATCTCCGGCTAGCTGTCCATGACCATCTGTATTAGAGTCCACAACCAAAGCGTGTGTTTTGAGAGAGCTAGAGCCAACCTCGGGTAAGCAGTCGTAAACGGGTTACAATTGCTGACGGCGAACGGGTTACGACCACTAAGAGCGGTGCTTCGAGTGGTCAAAACACTCTACTTCCAACACCTGATTTACGACTATTGAGTTCGGTGTACCGGTGGTCGTAATCCCATCCCCACATTATTTACAAGGAAAAGTTCGTTGGCTAAGTGCATCAATTATCGCTTACCCATGATTAGCACACTAGCTTAGCTGAGATCAATTCTCGGGCGATAGAAGTTCCAGATTGTCAGTGCGTACAGCTGAACGGAAGGAAAAGTTGGGTACGAGCTGGTGCGTTTGGTGGCGGCTAAGACTTGCAAGGAAACCATTGTTCGGTGAAGTAGCGTTCTCTTATTTGAGCAGCCAAATCAGCGCGCCCTTTCTTGGGAAAAGTTGTTGCCATATGGTTGGAAGTAGCCTAGTAGGTCGCAGTTGCAGTCAGATGGAATGTACCACCAAGTTACTGTTACCGAATAATCTCACCATTAGCAAAGATAAGTCATATTAGCAGCTCAAAAAGAAAAAAAAAACAGCGATAAGTCATTCCGAATAATCATAGGATTCTTGTCAAGCGAGCAAGCCAATGGAGCTTTTGCTTTCGCAGGCTAGATAGATTATCCTTCCAGCACATGGAGATGCGTATCCTCCGTGTCCGTAGACGTTGCTCTCTGGAGCAACGGACAAATGGCAGAGCCTAAGCTTCTGAATTGCCTAAAGTGTCATGTAGTTAACTTCGTCTTGGCCTAAAAGTTTAGCCGGATTCACCGGCATCTTCTATGTTAGTACTATTAAGTTCGAGACAGTCAAGGTTAGGTATTAAAACATAGCCACTTGCTTTCTTTTCTTTTAAAGGAAAAATAAAATGGTACTCCACTCCACGATCATGTGGGCACCTGCTCGTGTCAGATCAGAGGCTCATACTTATGGCTGAAATAAATATTAAATAGTTGACTGATGGTGATGTTGAGCTGCTAGTAATTTTTCAGAAAGAGTCGGTGTGGCACTCACCTATTCTCTTCTGTGCTGACTGTGCATAGTCAAGACGCCCAGACCAACCTATGGACACCATAACTAATAAACCTACAAGGGAAAAAGATAGAAGAAGAGGAGGGAGAAGGAGGAGGAGGAGAAGAAAGAAATTCCTGCCAAAAGAAACAAACAGAGAAAGAAAAGGACTGCTAACACGGAGGAACGCTGAGTAAGTGAATAGTAAGCTTGCTACTTCAATGATTCAAAACATCCAGGCCACACGCAACAGTTGGGTAGAAAATAATATGATAGTTCATAATAGACAACGCAAAACGAACAACGCAAATAAATATAGAAAAAAGAACCGATAAAAAAGATTAAAAAAACCAAAAATTTAATAAAATAAAATTTATTAATAGTAAAATATAAATCAGAACTTAGAACCTGAAGTCGAAACAATCGGGGCCTCAAACATCCTGGCCACACGCAACTGTTGGGAGTTAGTGATCACGAAACCTTGAAGCGACAGACACCTTCCAGCGACCACCTTCACATCCTCTTCCGGCTGATCTTTTGCTTTGGCTCTGTTTGATTCCCAAGAGCTGGCTCAGTCAGTCACGAGCGTGTCAACGAGTAGCAAACACGTCTGGGACTGGGAGGGAGGATAGTACTACAAGCATCACCACGTCCCAAGAACAGCGGAAGACGCGTGCGTAGCGTACGTGCTTCCCACCTACCCACTCGTTCGTCCCCGGCGTTGCCATCTCAACGCGCCCAGGCAGCTCTTCTAGAGCTGTAAGCCGTCAAATCCCCCGGGGGGAAAATGGCAACTTCACGGCGACCGAGGCTGGATCACACGTCACGTTTTTAAGGCGGAAAGAGAGCTGCTTCCATTCCTACCCAATTAACAACCAGCGAGAATCCCAAGCGCATGCTCCATCGCCTCTCCTGGCTCGCTCGGGATGATGGAGCTGTTGTCCAAGGCGCCCATACTGAGCTGCGGCGCCAAGAGGAGAGGGGGAGGCGCCGGGTCCCCCATGGGCCCGCTGGTGGGCGCGCTGGGCAGCTGGATCCACCGCGCCGTGCCGCCGCCGCCGCCGCGGATCTGCGGTACGCCGGGCGGCCCGCCCGTGACGGCGCCGAGGGTCCGGCTGAGGGACGGGCGGCACCTGGCGTACGCCGAGTCCGGGGCGCGCAAGGAGGACGCGCGCTACAAGGTTGTCTTCTCCCACGGCTTCACCGGCTCCCGCCTTGACACCCTCCGCGCCTCGCCGGTTAGTCTCTGCAACTTTGCCGGTCTTTCTCTGCAACTTCTGGCCACTTTCGGGCCGTCGCCCTTTATTTCCTGAGCAAACGAGACTTCAGTTTCAGCTTTTGCTGGATGCTGTGAGAATGTAGCCTTACGACGGAATCAATTTTTCGGTGGACGGAATGGGGAATATCCATCGAAAAGATTTTAGCTTTTTCCTGGATGTTCTGAATCTTGTTCTGTTACTCTTCAGGAGTACATTGCATGAATGTGCAATTTGTCTGGTCAGGGAATCAGACGATTCAAATCAAGAATGCGTGCGTTTGGATTGGATTGCAAATTTGCAATACCAGAACTTCATGCTTGATTAATTTTGCCTGCTCAATTCTTGTTCCCATTTCTCAACGGCTGGAAACTCTTTCCAACATATTCGTTAGTTTTTCATTCTCTTAAAAAAGGTTCCTTTTGAAAAAAGAGGCACAGTGCAATCACTAAAAGTGACAAGTTGGAATGCAAAAAGGAAAACAAAACAAAAATGAAAGAAAACCACCTGCATAGATAGTAACTTTGCTACTGTTCTATGGCCAGCCTATGGGGTCTCTGAAATGTGCAACATGTGTTGATCTAATCATTCTGCCTGTAGTTAGCAGCTGGAAAGTCGCTATGAATTCTGTCGGTGGAAGTGATTTTCCATTGTAGCAAAGGCAGACATTAACACTGTTTTGTTTAATTTCCAGACCCCATTGACTGTTCACTTTGCACTGTGACTGTCAGATAATAACGCGTGAGCCTAATGCGGTTTTCAGGAAGTGGCTGAAGAGCTAGGCGTGTACATGGTGGGCTTTGATCGCGCCGGATATGGGGAGAGCGACCCGAACCCCAACCGCTCCGTGAAGAGCGCGGCGCTGGACGTGGAGGAGCTCGCGGACGCACTAGGGTTAGGCCCTAAATTCTACGTGATCGGCATCTCCCTCGGCTGCCATGCCGTCTGGGGCGCCCTCAAGTACATCCCCGACAGGTGAGGAAAGCAGTTGGTTGGTTTGTGTGGAGAAGAGTGTTTGACAAATGGGAATCACTCTCTGTACGTACAGGATTGCTGGGGCGGCGATGATGGCGCCGGTGGTGAACTACTGGTGGCCGGGGTTCCCCGCCGACCTGGCCGCCGAGGTGTACAACAAGCAGGAGGTGGGCGACCAGTGGGCGCTGCGCGTGTCGCACCACGCGCCCGGTATCCTCCACTGGTGGATGGAGCAGAGCTGGCTGCCCACCTCCACCGTCGTGGCCGGCACCACCCCTCTCCCCAACAAGCGCGACGCCGAGATCCGCAGCAACATGAAGGCCGACGGCACGTTCCAGCAGGTCAGCGCCTCCGTCCCTTACAGCCTACGATGCACAGCTGTCACTTCTGATCCGTGGAGTCTTGACGTTTTTCGCTTAACGTTTGCAGAAGAGGGACTCGGCGACGCAGCAAGGCATCCACGAGTCGTACTACCGCGACATGACGGTCATGTTCGGCAAGTGGGAGTTTGATCCGACGAGTCTGCCGAAGCCGCCGTGCCCGGTCCATCTCTGGCAGGGCGACGAGGACGGACTGGTGCCGGTGGTGCTGCAGAGATACCTCGCCAGCCGGCTCAGCTGGGTGAAGTACCACGAGCTCCCCGGAACCGGGCACTTCCTGTCTGCCGTTCCCGGGCTAGGAGACACCGTTCTTAGGACCCTTTTCGGTTGAGCATACATAGCACTCAGAAGCAGCAGCAGTTCTGAACATATGCTGCTCAAGTACAGTAGTGTTCCGGTACATTAATTTATTCCAAGGCCGTTCGTTATTCGCTGATTAGCGATGAAGATATATGGCTGTATATGTAAGACGGACTGTTTTTGTCATGATATCGTGCTTCGACCTCCCGAACGAGAAAGTGATACCAGTATACCGTGTTCATTTCTTTCTTTTGCAACTTATGTTTCTGCTTTAAGATCTAGGGCCTGCCCAAAGTGCTTATCGATCGAGGACATTTCTGTCCATACAAAAACCAGCAGCAGCACATGGTGCAGTGCAATAGATTGTCCATAAGCCATTGGCAAGACCCATTGGCAGCAGCTGAATGCCGCCGCAGACTTCCCAGCGCCGGCTGAAACTCACCGCTGCCCACGCAGCACACCGCAAAAGCTTTACGCAATTCGCTACGCCGGCCGCAGCACGCTGATCGGCTTGCGTACAAGCACGCGGCAGACATGGCAGCTTGAAACATTTCCGGACAAGGCCACAGAAGAAAACCAAATGAAAGGAGCAGACGTGTATCGATAAAAACTGACATGTTCCTGCTAGCGTGGCAAGCACTCCGGATTTTTATTTTTTTTACAAACTCGTTGAAGAGATGGGTGTCAAGTTGTCAACAATAACTGCAAACCCGGCGTAAACCTGACAATACAACAAGCTAGTAAGTACACTGGTACACATTCTAATAAATGGTAGTGCGCGAGGTGCGTATCACAAACTCATTATAATATGCAGGGGTAGGTTTATATTCAAGACCTTGCGCTTGTTCTTTTCGTTGAAACTTATGGTCTTTGGTTAAGACGTGTGGCTTTTAGTTATTTATACGGGAGATTATATAGTAACAAAAATTAACGTACGCTTTTGCTAATATAAATAAAGTTAGTATAGTATATACTACAATTAACTAGTATATACTATCTTGAAAAGATACTCTGTTTGAAAGCTAGTTACTATAGAAAAATCGAAAAACAACCGGTATCTACTCTGAAGCTTTGAGCCGAAGATCAACGGGTTTTCTTTTCAGCTTTTAAAAATTATTTTTTGCCTTTTCTACTATAAGTAGCTTACTAACATAAAACGGCAGGTGCAGCCACTCCATCTTGTTGCTTCCCCGTATGTTCAGGAATGATCCAGTGGACAAGCTCAAGAGGAGCACCTTCTAGTTCTGCAAGTCACAATTCCAAAGGTTGGATACTCAAAAGGACAATTATGCTTAAAAAACAGAACGAATTTGTTACTAGCTGCGGTGAAGTTGAACAGAGGTGGCAAAGGTCTTCCATTGGGTAGGCAAGCCTTTGGATCTTACCATCCAACAACAGACCATGCAACAACAGACCAACCAAATGAAAGGAACAAAAAGAAACACAAGCCTCAAGCTGGAGGGAAATGGAATGTATTTAGATTTCAATCAGAACATTACTTCAGTATCAACATTTGCCACTTTCATTTTCATTTTGAAGAAGGCAGTTAAGAAGGAACAAGATCAGAATCAATAATTAATCAATCTATGCATAACAAACAAGCCACGCATTCACTTTGGAAGCTGAAGTATGGAACAAGTCTGACAGCTGTGCAGCGCAAATTTGGTGAGTACTGAAGCAGCCTTGACGCAAGACCAATAGCCTCAGGCGGTATGCACTTACCAAAAAGCTGCAGAAATAATAGGTGAATATTGATCAGCAAAATTTTACAAGCCATGTAAATTCATTTTGTGCCACGGTGATACGAGCAAATTTGTATTCCTTGCAGTTTGGGTTCATGCACCGAATCCATTGTATCATAATACATAGGCAGATCATCCCAGTGCCAATCACGGCGAGCGAGCGAGCCCAGCCGCGGATGCGAGAACCGATGGACCAACCAAACCCACCCGCCCACGCACCCAGGCGCGCCCGTCCCCTACCGACAAAAATCCGGCACGCCCAGCTACTACTGCTTGCCATCCCTTCCGTCCCAAATGGCAACACGGCCGCAGCTGCCAACCCACGCACGCGACGCGAAAAGAAGAAACAAAACCGCCGGCCGGTGCCGCACCGCGCGCACGCACGTGTCCAGCCAGCCCGAGACGCCGAACCAGCACGACCGTTTCGGCCTCTTTCTGCGCTACTGGCAAGACAAGCACCACTGGACGCGCAGAAAAAGGAATCAAGCAAGCCGCAATCGCCTGTGAATTCGTTGGGCGTTGCTTCCAAGCAACGACGCGGTCAGGTCTGAACGAAAGCGCTGGGACATGTTTTTTTAGGCGGTCGTTGGTTTTTGGCTAGGTATAATGATTTTTAGTTGTGTTTCTCAATTCGACAGCGGATCGTGTTCACTATCAATGTGAACGGTGTATACGATTTTAGCCTCTAGAAAGTCGTTTAGAGAACCTATTTTAAAAGTCGTTCTATTTATTTTGATTTTTAGTTAAACTAAAAATTAAAAGTTCAAGAGATACACTGACATCAGGTATATCGCTTTGGCACCTTCTGTGGCCCTGCGGCAAGAAACTGCATGTCTCTTTCCGTTCGGTCCCTCATCTGCGAGAAATCGAGATGTACATCTAGGGCCGTTTTCCCACAAGTTTCATGAGCCCATGACCATGCCATAACCAGACAAGACCGTCTTGCTTTCTCTGTAAGGAAGCTTAACGTGCGTTGCATGGAGCAGATTGCGTACGCGCTGTCGGTGCCAACCAAATTACACTAGCAGTATTGGTATCGCAGAAGAAGCTAAAGAAACCGAGTGTGGCTCTAGTTACTTTAATCATTACACGAGCGGAGCAAGTACTCGTCCTCTTCACTGGAAATTTCCAAAAGAATTCCTGCAGGAGTGTACCATCGATCACTGCTTTCAGATCTAACCGCGTTCTATCTATCGTGATTCTAACCATGACACAAACAAATAGAATATTCCCACTAACTAGTAGCTTCCATGATTGATTGGGATGCACCTACCGCTAAAGTCAACAGTAGCCATTCAACGCAATAGTGCTCCATTGTAAGTAAAAAATTTGAGCAGTCAGTCAACGTGACAGCACACAGCTAACCATATCGGCCTGTTTTAAACTGTTTCAGTTTCTAGTTTATTTTTTTGTATTTTTTGGTTTTATCTTTTCCCTTTTAATTATATGCATTGTCTATGCTAATATAATTTTTTCACTTTTTTATTTTTTATATTTAATTACATAGAATAAGTTAACAACTGCTTATAAGCCATAAACTCCGGTTTATAAACCACTTGGAGTAGCCCAATCAACTTGGGAAAAATTTCACAAGCGATATGATTTTGAATTGTTACTAGTAGTAGGTTCGATCTCGGCCATTGATTTGTAAATTCTAATCGAACACGCATGGTGCAATACGCAAGACCGATCTGGAAGTAGATGGCCTCGGGAGTAGAGGTTTTCCCAAATCAACATACTTACTCCCTCCGATTCACAAGCATATATACTTCGTTTTAAGATACATTCAGTTAAAATTTTAAAACTTATATTAGCGGTATATTTTTAAGTATTTAGATTGAATATCTGAAAATCATATATATAGATTTGTCTCTAAAAGTACTTTCATAATATCAGAATTTTATTGGATTTTATAAAATATATTATAATGAAAATTACTGATCAAAGTTATATTTTACATATCGTGTCAATGTCTAAAACGATATATTTATATTTTGAATGGGTGAGAGTAATTTACTGCAAAGCCGCCGCATATTCCACACAGCTTAGGCCTAGTTTTTTCTTGAGCTTTTAGAATGGTTTTTGGCTTCTTCAAAAACCACTCTAAACAAATGGGACGTTTTTTCAATTGATTTCTTAAAATCCACTAATTTATGTGCTATTCGTATTAACGTCTCCATCCATCGTTTATCACTGTATCAAAAAAAATATAGTCAAAAGTTATTAGCCGTAAAAGAAAAAATCAGTCGCACAAGAAAAACGGGGCCTTGCACCGCCATCCAATTCAGCCATGCTCCCAACAAATTAAACGCACCGCGCCGTGAGCCGTCCCGCCCGCCGGCTTATTTATTCCCTCCCTCGCGCGCCTCTCCTCTCGGCATCCTCACTCCGCCACCTGCAAGCAAAGCCCACGCTTCTGCCTCTCTCTTTTAGCTTGGCAAGGAGGGCAAGTTGATCGATCGAAGAATCGGCGTCGTTGTCAGTCGTCGTGACAAGTAAGTGTTCGCAGTTAGCTCATGGCGACGCGCGCGGACGTGGAGAAGGGCTCGCCGGCGAGGAAGCAGGCCGGTAAGGTGCCGTCGCCGCTGTACCCGCAGCACGAGGGGGAGCGGGAGTGGGTGCCGTGGATCGTGCCCGTCTTCCTCGTCGCCAACATCGCCGTCTTCGTCGTCGTCATGTACTCCAACAACTGCCCCGCCCACACCCCACCCCGCGACGGCAAGTGCGTCGCGCGCTTCCTCCACCGCTTCTCCTTCCAGCCGCTGCGCCAGAATCCACTCCTCGGCCCCTCCTCCGCCACGTGAGTCTAGCGCAACAAGCTAGCTAGCTTACCTACCTTTCTTTTCTCTCTGTCTGTTTACTTGTCGTGCTTAGTTAGTTTCTTCATCATGTATAGAATGGGGTGAAGGGTGCGATGCATTACAAGGGATGGTTACATATATAACGACGTTATGCTTCGATTTAAAAAAGTAAATGCTTGATTTGGGCGCCTAATGACCGATCAGTTTTCCTGGCCTTAATTTGCTCGATCGGATTCCGCATTTGATCTGCTCATCTTATAGATTGGGTTCTGCATTTGATTTGGGCGCCTAATGGCCGATCAGTAATCTTTATTTTTTTTGCAGTCTAATCTTTTTTGCTTTCTTATGTGAGAAAGTGATAGTCTCACGCTGTCCCCTCCACAACATTATTAATCTGAGCTAAATTGAATTCGCCAAGTTCAGATCTAGAGCCGAAATTATTCATACAACAGATGAGTCAAGATTACTTCGGAAAATAAGTAGGACACCACTTTAATCATACTATTTATATACAGTGTGGGACGAACTGCGCTGGATTTGTTCGTATTAATTGGGACAGTACCGCAGTTCCATCCATGTATGCATGGGTTCTTGATGAGATGAGATCAGATACTCAGATGCATGGGGCCTGGCCTGACGCTCGCTCTTGTTTTTCCAGACTGCAGAAGATGGGAGCCCTTGTGTGGGACAAGGTCGTGCATGAGCACCAGGGATGGCGCCTCATTACGTGCATCTGGTTGCATGCCGGTGTTCTGCACCTGGTGGCCAACATGCTCAGCCTCGTCTTCATTGGCCTGCGCCTAGAGCAGCAGTTCGGATACAGTAAGTCCATCACACCCATTTGACCGCAGATGGATTGGAACACTGTGACTCATGGATGGCCATGTTGATCCCCTGATTTGATTACAATCTGAATTGCTGTTTCCTGGACTGCTGCAGTGAGGATTGGAGCAATCTACCTCCTGTCTGGGCTCGGTGGCAGTGTTCTCTCCTCTCTGTTCATCAGAAATCACATCTCCGTTGGTGCCTCCGGCGCGCTCTTCGGGCTCCTTGGATCGATGCTCTCGGAGCTCCTCACTAACTGGACCATTTACACGAACAAGGTACACACCTCGTAATACCCATCCACTGATCGATTAGGCAGTAATGCAAGAGAAGTTCAGGCATCTCAAGTTCGACAATTCTGTCTACATCGTAGGCCGCGGCCGTGATGACCCTCCTGTTCGTCATTGCGGTGAACCTGGCGCTCGGCATTCTCCCGCACGTCAACAATTTCGCGCACATCGGCGGGTTCCTGACTGGTTTCCTGCTCGGATTTGTGCTGCTGATGCGCCCGCACTTCGGCTGGATGGAGCGCTACAGCCTACCGGCGGGCAGCCCGTGCAGCTCCAAGAAATACCTCGTCTATCAGTGGGTCTTGCTGGCCATCGCGTTGGCCCTAGCCATTGTCGGGTAAGCGTTGCCAATTTCAGTTACCATGCTGCTTCAAGTACTTCGCCAAGAACACGTTCAGTCCTTCACCGTATATGAATCATATATTCTAGCTCACCATCATCAATTCACCATGTGCGTGCATGTAATGCTACTTCTAGTACTTGGGCGTATATTACCCATTCCAGTAAATATTAGTACAACTTCAAGGACACAAACATTAGAGTTGTTGGCTCTGCTCCAACTGGCTTACCGCTTAAATTTCTAGCTAAGATTGCACTATAGCTGATGTTAGCTTTTTCTAAAAAATAAAAAATTATTATATTGTCACGGGCAATGCAAAGGAATAATGGAAAAAGAAAAGGCAAAAAGAAAAGCTAAAACAAAAACCGAAAAAACTAAAATAAGTTAAAATTAGAATTCGATGTATTCTAAGTAACTTCTACTTAAATAAGTTAAAAGCTAAAATAAATCAGAAGCTGTAGCCATTTCTTCACAGCACTAGATGGGTTAGGTACTTTGGTGCTCCACAAGTCCACATGCGCTGATAGATTTGATGCGCCTGATACGGTGGGCAGCAACGCTGTTCTCGCACCCGGATTCCAGTCTCCCATGTGAAATGACTGGAGCCAGAGTTAGCACGATGCAAAGACAGAATCGAAACACGGCCTCTCTCTTTTCTTACATATATTAATTAGATCATCGTCAGACTATAGTGCCTATCTGGCCATCTTTTTTCTCTCTTGGGTCGCTTTTTTCTCCGCCAACCTTACTAGCTAACATGCACCTCGTTGGCAGCCACGCTGGCTGTATATGTGCCATTTTTCTATGTCTCAACCACTACGCGCTGAAGCTGAGTTTCTGTCGGTGAAGTTGGCAATCATGAACTCATTCTTTCCGTGCTCTGTTTGTGTTAACCTTTGCAGATTCGCGGTTGGTATGGCGATGCTCTTCCGCGGTGCGAACGCCAACGGCAGCTGCCACTGGTGTCACTACCTCAGCTGCGTTCCTACCTCCAGATGGACCTGTGCCAACTGAGCAAGACGAGCATGAGCAGATTTTCCCTGTCATTTTCGTACATCCAGTTTGATGCTTCATACATGTCCCGTTTTCTGTAGATAGAATCAAACAGAGGACCCTCGATCGATCGATCGCACTGTAGACAGACTCATTGGGGTCTCCTATCTCTCGTTCATTTGATTCATTCTTTGTAATGCAATTATTGAGGTTTGGAATCTCCTGACCTGTTCCTCCATGATTGCCTCCAAATCGTATGTCTTTGAACATGTGGACAGGCAATGAGCTGCCTTTTTTCTTCCTCGCACTGCTAGTCTGAACTCGTCAGCCTTGATTAGCACGTGGGAGATTCCATATGGCCAACTGGATGGTCATATTAGTGTGCGATGCTCTGTCGCAGATCCAGATTAATAAATCCAAAAGAGTTAGGTCATCAAATAAGGCAATAAAATCGCATACAAGAATGCAATCAACATGCAAACCACCACATACGCACGACGTTCACATTCCGTCTGTCATCCGTGGATGCAGGACTGCGGCAGCACAAGGGTGCGTAGAAAAGCAAAATAAGTTGAAATGTAGAAAATCTTGTATGTACCACCTCTAAGCATTTAAGGTTCTAATTTTTAAATCATAGCTTGGCCTCAAAATGCATGACAGATCGGTGTATCATATCTCAAGATGCTTAAATATTTATAACCGTTTGCGCCAGCAACATATCTAAGAGGAAACATAAAATGTGCATTTAAACAAGCTTGACTGCTCGGCCATCAGTATGGTTCATCACTAAAACCTCTCCATGGGCCATGCAAGGTCCAAAACAAATATGAGTAGTGCTCCAATGCTTTTCACTCTAATAAGAATGTCACTAATCTCAAAGCACACGAAGGGGTAAGTAATTACAATCCACCATTCAATTCTGCTTTAAAAGTTGTGCACATCGCTTTAAGAAAAAGCATTGAAACACCTCCCAACAAATATTTCCAAACGGGGAAGCAGACAGCCATTTTTCAGCAACAGCAAGGCCCAGAAGTTCACATCTTCCTTTGCCCAGTCCTTTGGTTGTAATCATGTTTGATGAGGTTAGCTCTCAGAAGCATAGACTTAACCTCTGTCTCGAATTCATTGCCGGTTTGGAGGGCACGTTGGAAAGTTGCATTTCTTTGGTCAGCATGCCTTGCATAAAGAATCTTGTTGTGGGAGTCTATCCGAGCCTGCAAACATTTCAGATAGAAGCAACTCAAAAAACAAGCAGAAATATCGGGGTATGTAACATGAGATCTTAAAAGTACCTGTATTTTGTTCTCGGTGATCAGTGCAGCCAGCTCTTTCTCCAACATGGACACAGACGTCTTAAAGGCAGCAGCCATTGTGTTAAGATCAACAGAAATAAATGGAAGTGTGTACTGTATGATAGCTTTGTGGCGAATATCCATGTACAGAGTCTGTACATGCATGTGCAGATGAATATCCAGTAGGAGGTTAGGCTTTAGCTTCTCAAGATGCTCCAAGCATGATCCATAGCGACTGCATTGAGAATTTTCATGGTTAAGCATATATAACACACATCAGTTGAAAAAAAAAACTGCAATCTACCAGAGTGTATGAACATATGTGTATTCTTGAAAAGGCTGGAAACCCAACTCTGGAATGAAAAAAATGTATTATCCATAGCTTGAGCATGAGTGGTTTAGCCAAGGACATACTATGCCTCATTTCAGTAAACAATCAGACTTCGATGGTATTTGAGACAAAGGCCTAAAAGCCACACTAATCTACACCATGTGGTGCAAAATAAGGTATGAATTTAAGGGAAACAATCATCCATATGCTACATCAATACCAAAAATTTATACCGCGCAACCAACAGAATGTGATACAACAAAGATCTTAAATTTATGTACACTAATTATTCTTAAAAGAGTCCTATTTATGTAGGCTAATGAATTTAACCTAGGGACTAAACATATTGTTAAGGAAAGCTGTCTATATGACGATATCTATTCCGAGGCCTGTTAGAAAGGATGATAGTAACAGAATGTGTTTCACTTGGGAAATTAAACCAAGTGTCGGTCCCTTTTTCTCTTATGGAACTAACATAATACATTTCCTTTTCATTATTTGGTTTGATTTGACATAGAACAAGAAAAATAAAAAAGAAGTCAAATTTATTCTTTTTATCATGCACTACAAAAAATACTTGTGGTTTATGGGAAGAAATCCTATTACTTCTTGTCACAAGGTTTCCATAATTGGAAAAGGATCCCATAGCAAAATGTATATTTTCCTCATACTGCGAGAATATAGAGAAAAAAATGTAAAATACATTTTGCAAATCCTATATATATTTAACCGTATATGCTACAAGATCAATAAGTGTGAGAACCATCACCCTGAAAAGATGGAAATGAACAATAGAACATAAGAAGCTGTTATAATAGAATCCTACCTTGAATAAAAATCATTAACCAGCTCCCTTACTTCAGGCACCAGCTCCAGAAAGTTACGGAAGTTAATGTTGTCAATAACTTTGCTCTGTAACAAATGTATAATCAATCATAATTTAAGTACAATGGTACAGAAAAAAGAACACCCCACAGGAAAAAGAAAGAAAAGGTGAACCTTCAGGTCCGATCGATCGAAAGAAGCAAGTGCACAAAGGGCACCATAGACAGCCACATCTTGCGGAGCTATGACTTCAGAATAGCTGCTTCCTAGTTCAGGTCCTGTCTCGACAAACTTCAGGAAAAGGCACAAGTTTCAGCAAAGAAAACCTGCTATACCCTGATACTCCAGAGAGGCGCCGTACACGTATCGCGATACGTATCAGATACTGATACGGCTTTGATACGACGCAATATGGTATCGGAAAGTATCGGTAGAATGTAATTTCCAAAATAAATAAAATTAATCGTGATACTCAGTTGATATTTCCCGATACTTGCTGGCTCAAAACCACTCAAAGAAAAGGCCACTACAAGCACAACCCAATTCCAACCCCATCTAAAACGCAGGCTTGTCCTACCCCTCTAGACGCCCCCCTCACTGCTCGCCTCTTGCCACCATCACCTTCTCCTTGCTCGCCTCTCGCCACCGTCATCACCTTCCCCACCGCTCCTGCCAGCTGCCATCCCTCCCCTTCCACCACTCACCGGATGTTGCCTCCTCCCCCTCACATCTCCCGTGGTCCCGCCTCCCTCCCCGGTAGCCCAGCCGCCTACGACTTCTCCTTCTCCGGCCTCCTCCCTGCCTTCTTCCTTCTCCGCCGCCGCCTCCTCGCTTCTCCCTTCTCCGACCGACGCCTCCTCACTTCTCCCGCCGCCTCCCCTTAGAGCCCTCCCTTCACTCGCCGCCCCCACTCCCTTCTCCTTTCTCCGGCCATCACCCTCCTCCTTTCTCCCACTAACACGACTGTGCTTGGTGCCACCGCCACTGCCATGGTCGACTCAACTGCTCGGTGCCGCCAACTCTTTTGATTAGGGATGGCAAGTGGAAGCTCTCCAATAGATGCATGTACTAGCACTGGTAGTAGTGTCGATTCCTCTGCTGTTAGTGGTAGTACTAGTGGAGAGAATGATAACCATAGATTTCCTCTATGGAATCATGTTAAAAAAATTGAGAGAATCGGTGGTCGTCTTGGAGAAAATGCAAAATCAGAATGCCGATATTGTGGTCACATTATACCCGGGAGCTATTCTAGAATGAAAGCACATCTGTTAAAGATTTCAGACCAAGGTGTTAAGGTATGTCCCAAGGTGACCGTGTCTATCCTTGAGCAATTTTGCAATGCTCGCAAGTTTATTGTGTTCAAGGTCTATCCTAAGGTAACAGAGCAACTCCGCAATGATTACAAGTTTATTGTGTTCAAGGTTTTACTGTTTACTAATGCTTTTTTGGTAAGATTTATTGGGTTCAAAGTTATTGATCGAGGATTCTATGAGGTCCGATTTTGTTGGGTAAGCAATATTTTCTCTACTTTGAATTTCTGATAAAAATTGCAAGTTTATTACTAGCGATATACCGATATGTCTCATTGTTTATATGATGTATTTGCATGGATTAAGGTACGAGGAGCGAGGGGCCGAATGCATCTATGAAACTGTGACCGGACATAAACAATGCCTGCGAGTGAGGGAGGCAAGGAATATATATCATTCGTCAAGATAATATCAGTTTCTCGCTCTCTCGTAGCCTCTCTACTTTTTTATTTTTAAATACACCGTATCAATGTATCCTTATTTTTGGAAAATATCGTATCGTCGTATCCATATCGCCGTGCCCGTATTGCATATCGGGGTAACTTAGAAGAAAACTATGTACTAGGCAAAAAAACCGATAACTAAACAATATAACACTTCACATTTATAGGCATCCCATTTTCTGAAAATGAGATGTGCATCAGCCATCAGATGTTTCAGAATCACAAGTTATACGAAAGAACCTTCATTGTGTAGTTCTTCTGAGCACGTGTAACTAAGAAATTCTAGTAAGTTCAGGTTAAAGTACAAGACAATAATACTAGCTACCTATAGATGTCTGGGAGAAATTTGGAAATGTTCTCGAGGTTGTCCATAGATTGTTTAATCCGCAAGTGACTATGGCTACTTGCAGGTTTTGTTTACAATGATTCAATCATGCAACTTCACAAAGAGTAAAAGAACAAAACAAATCACTCGATAATGGGGTTACAACCAGCAATTGAGGCCTTTCACCTATACCTTTAAACAAGTGTGGGCTAATCAATAATTTACTGATAGCATATGAGAAGTACTACACGGACAGATCTAGCAACATATCAAACATCACTTTTTCAGAATGAGAGTGAAACTAAAGCTTGAAGCATACAGATTGATTTACAACAATCAATATTACATCCAGAATATTGACTTAAAAAGTTTACAGGCCTAAGGAAAGCTCACCACAGGGGGGAAAATAAGTAACAGAAGAAGGTATCTGGAGGACTAACCTTACGGGCAGCAAGTTTGTATTTCTTTGTTTCCAAGTAGGATAATCCAGCAGCTGCTCGCAACTTCGCGACAGTGATAGGATCCAAAGAGTCTGGGGTTTGCTCTGCTTTGCTGACATAGTTGGAAACGTGTGCAAACTGTCCCAACTCAATGCTAACCAGAATCACATTCATACACATCTGAACTATATGCTTGGAAGTGGTGCAATAGTCACGTGTCCGGATATAGCTTTTGAAGGCATCTGAAAGGTGACCATGAGCATAGTAGAAGTCACCAATGTCGTTGTAACCCATTCTGATGCTCTCTTTGATCAAGTTGGTCTGCAGTTAGAGAATCAACATAAATGCACAAAGTCATTTTTTTTGATAAATATACCCTCATGGGCCTCACCATAGAACAGCATTATGCCCAACAAGGCCACAATCCAAACATACTACCTCAAAAGTCAAACGCCAGAAAACAAAGAAACATACAACAGAAATGACAGATACTTTCATATAGGGTAAACATTTTCAACGCATGTTGTGCCTATGTTCCACACTACCTCTCTTCTCAAACATGGTTGTTTTAGCCCCATGCGCAGAGATTAAACCTCTGGCGAGCTTAACATCCTCATCCTTACACTCAGCCCCAAAACCGGAAGCTTCGGCAGCATGCCCAGAGCATTCACGCTCACCACCCGCATTAACAACGTCGAAAAGGTAAAGATCTGCAAGCACTGCCTCATCCTCATGGCCTGCTCCTGCAAGGGCTGTATGGTGCATGGCCCTGGGGGTATAATTAATATTAGAACAGATAGGAAATTGTGAATAAATGTTCCAATCGAGTAATAAACTCACACAACCCTAACCATTCCACTATTCCTACTAATGCATAAAAGCAGATTAGGCATATTTCACATTGAAATCCTAGAACTACACTTATGTTATGGACCCTGGCAGCATGGATGGCTATAACGGTGAGGCGCGAAAGCGTGGGATGGCACGCCACCAAGACAGTGGAGGAAACGGAGCCACAAGAAAGCAATATACTGACAAGGTAGGTCCATGCCCCACAAGCAGTGAAATGGGTGAGTAGTAGAAGGGGTTCAGATGTTTTTTATGAGCTGCATGTAAATCGTGTAACATCTGCGCGTGTAGCCATGTACGAGTCTGTCTTGGCACTGAACCAAGGATAGGGTTTAAATGTAATAGACCAACTGCTAAGCGAGGATAACAAAGACAATGGCTAAACGAACTGGAAATTGATTCCTTTTGTTAGTGATATGCCTTAGAGGCAATCATAGAGATGGTTGTATAATTTCTATGTTTATGATCTTTTAAATAATATATTATTTTGTCTTTTGAATAAATATCTTTCGTATTGATCAAATATGTGACTTGTTTGTGGAACTTTTTATCAAGGTTGTTATGGCGTCGAGATATCGGCGATATCTCGTCGGCATATCATCGTGGTGGCCAGCCGCTCCATGCCGTCCGGACGGCATGGAGGTGTGCCGTATCCCGTCCGCCATGGCACTGATATGGCGGTGTGGTGTCATCGTGGCGGTGTTGTGAAAAACAAGAAAATCGGAAGAACAAGAAAAATCTCGAGCGATACTAGTACTTGCTTATGCTAATGCTAATTGTTTGCTACTTGCTTATGCTGCTAATTGCTTGCTACTACAGTGCTGCTATATACTTAGTTACTAATTACAATCAATAATCATAATCATATGCTAATGTTAGTTTGTAACATGCAGAAGCACGACATATCATAAATGGCAAATGAAAGCACAAGGGGCTCTAACGCCGACTCATATGATCCAATGACCGATCCTAACGTCATATGTCGTCGCCACGCCGCGCGCCATAAGCAATATTGTTGTGTGAAGGTGGTGAGGCGCCGCGCCTCGCCGTGCCGCCGTAATAACCTTGCTTTTTATTCATGTTTTAATGTCAATCTAAATTATTCCAGATCTTATATTATTATATGGGACAATAATGATTTATAGATCAATACATGTATTGATTGATGAACATGTTTCACAAATCATAGATTGGAGATATCAAATCAATAATATGAACACATGTTAGAGAACATAGTGTTGAATTGATCCACCTTGAGATATTGTTGAGATTGTAATGTTTTTATGTGTCATCAGTTGATCTTAAGCAATGATGATGTATAATCCTTATATCTGAGATCAACATAAATTCCTACATATGAAATAGTGCATTTAGGGGTTACCAAACATTACTCTGTAACTGTGTAGTTATAAAGGTAGCTTTCGGGTATGCTGTGAAACATGTGGAGGAATACGACTGGTCGGATATGAGATTTGCTCCTACGTAACAGGAGAGATATCTCTGGACCCTCGATGTGGTCAGTTAAAGAAAGTGCATTACCATGCCACAAGTGGTTGAAGAGTCAACCACACGAAGTTATCCAGTACTAGATCAGAAAAAGATTGAATAGTCCACGGATGACACGTTTCTCACCTGGAATTTGATTAGGTATCGTGAGGCAAAAGGAGAATACACACATGTTGTTTAGTCTGATCGGATACAAACTGGTCGTACGGGTATATTGACTGGTCGTGAGTTGATCGGACATACCACAAACTGGTATACGAACTAGTCGTACTGGATACGGACTGATTGCAACCAAACACGGATGGGTTGTAACCAGATACGAACTGGTTGTAAGGAGTAATGAACTGATCGTGAGTGACAAGAACCTGTTTGCAAATCATATGGCATAAGGCGGCGAGGTGGGGCCTAGCGTCTAGGAGGCCTAGGCGACGGAATTAAAAATAAGGTGTATCAATTTTTATTTTATTTTCTTTCTTTTTTCTGTTCTGGTCTATTTTCTTATTTGGCCCATGCCTTCTTTCCTAGTCTATTTAGTCCTTGGACCTATTTATGGATGTAGCCGGCCCACTGGAACATTTTCCTTCCCCGGATCTCTTCCCTCTCTCCATTCTCACCGTCACCGCACACAGCCACACACGCAGCCCCTTATCTTGTCTCTCTCTCCCCGTTCTCACCACACACAAGCCTCGGTGCCTTACCCCTTATCTCTTCTCTCTCTCTCGCCTGCTCACTTCTCCCATGCGCCTTTGCTCTCCCCGCTGCCTTCTCGCTCGCCCCTCGCCGGCTCGCTTGCCTCTCTGCTCACCTCCCTGTCGGGCTCGCCCGCCTCCCGCATCCGTGGTGTGGAGGAGGTGAGGCCATGATGCCGGCGGAGGGAGACAATGGAGGAGAGGTCGGAAGGGAGATGGAAGAGGGTAGGAGGAGGCGGAACGAACCTCGGTCACGACGTGGCGGATTCCGGCGAGGCAAAGGCGGCGCGGCGGATTGCGGCGAGGTGGAGGCATCGGTAGCGTGCAGTCCCGGTGGATTTGGTGCGGCGGCTCCGCTTTGACCGCCGACGGCCGCCTTGGACCGCCGAAGGCCGCTTAGGCGGGCTGGTCGCGCTAGCGTGTCGATTTTGGCCAAGCGGCGGCGGGGCTCGTTCGGCGCCTAGGCCCGCCTAGCGACCGCCTAATGCCGCCTTCTTGGACACTGCTACCGCTGGAGGACGATCGGCTTCTGAGGATCGTTTCCCAAGGACATTAGACGATCGACTACTTCCACTCCATCGACGAGAGCTACGTTGAACCGCATCGCTTCAACTCTTCTTCACGTGCCTGTGCGTCTAATGGTAACGATACATGATCTCTTACTTTCATGGCTTCCTAATTTACGCGGTACAAATTTTAGTTTGCACTAGTGTAGCCTACCCGTAATCCCAACACCCTTCTCCACCATATTTACCATCTATCTTTTTTTTAGCTCGCTTCTTCCAACCCAAAGCCACATGATCTAAAACAACATTTAAGGAGGACGAAGGGATTATGTGCTGAGTACTCATGCACGATTCATGTAGGATATCATCACAAATGACTGGATAACACCTAAAGTTCAGCACTGCACTCTGATGAAACAAGCATTTTCATCAACGTACACCAAGCAAATAGCAACAAATTGAACTGAAAAGTGCTAGCTAACCACAACATTTAATCTCTTATCATCACAGCATAGAAAAACAAGCACGAGCAAGGAATTCTATGCTTGCAGATAGTAAGCCAATACATTAGAGACTAATGGAAACTAGAAGTAAGGCCCAGTACTCACACAAAGCAAATCACAGTCGTCCACAGAGTAGGCAGCGCGTTAAACCAAACGCATTCTAGGTAACAATAAACCAAACAGATAAGCCAGGAGCACCAACGAGGAAATTTGACTAATTTCAGAGAAGTAATCCGAACATAAAGATTAGGAGATAGGGTTTTCGTACCCTGTAGCCGTTGAGCTCGCTCTCGAGCTTCTCCTTGCGCTGCTCGGCGCGGCGATTGACGGCGTCGACCCAGGACTGGTCAAACACGTAGCGCGAGCCGAGGCGGCCTTTGATTTTGAGGGCGACGTCGCGGTAGAGCATCGTGTCCTCGCCCTTCTTGAACTCGTCGTACGCCATCCGCAGCGCTTCGAGCTCCATCGACTCCACCCCGCACCTCTCCGCGATGAACAGGAGGCGCGCCAGGCGCGTCCGCCCCGAGTACTGCGCCGCGTACGCCTCCACGTCCAGCTGCTCGGCGGAGACCGGCGCCGGGGAGGTCTCCTCACCGCCCAGGCCGTTCGCCACGGCAGCGGCCGGGACCTCGCCCTCGACGTCCATGTGGTTGGGGATCGGCGCTAGGATTCGGAGCAAGACCAGGCGGAAGCCGAGAAGCGGACGGAAGAGGGCTTGGCCTGGCTTGGAAATGGACAGATGTCATGGGTACATCAGCAAAATTACGCTGGGCTGGGTCTCGTTGCCGATTTGGGCCCGTGATTCCTGATCCGGCCCAACCTTTTGCTCTGCCAAAATAGCCTCTTTTATGTTGCTACGTTTTGATGACGCACCGCGCGTTGTTCCGTCCGAGTCGCAACGCGCGTTGCCGCCCCGACGAGGAGTCGAGTGCTCGAGGAGCGGCGGCGGCGATGAGGCGCGGTGGTAGCATTAGCATCAGTGCGTGCCACGCAGACACAGTAATGAGGGTTGCATCCGCACCAGGGAAGGCATTCAGGTGTAGGTCTCCTCTGGCCGCTTCTCGAAAAATAACCCTAATCAGAGTGATGCGGCAGAGAAATAGTTAGGATTACCTTCAATTCACACCTATAAGTGAGGACTTTTGGCATGATGATGGTATGAAGTAATTCACATAGTGGTCTCACTGTAGTTGTCATTTGGCATTGCTTTACCGTATCCAGTTCATCACTTCTAAACAAGGGCCCCCGAAGTGTTTGAGTATGACTATAAGAAAGAGATGAGCTGAAAAATGAAGGCCACACTCACAGAATGCCTAGAGCATCGAGATTTGTCCAACTCCCCCGATGGCCAGTTTTGTTCAGTAGTTTCAATCCATCTGATAAATTTTCACGGAGGAATCTTCTCAACATCCTCCAATGACCTCAGTTTCACACTATCCATCTTCGACACCAGCCAATTGGATAATGGCTTAGCCATTTTCCCAAGTTGTTGGTTTGGATTGGAAGAGATTGAAGGATGAAGGCGACTTGGTCAGCGGTGAAAAGCTCGAAGCAGATTGGAGCGGAAGGGGAAAGTAAGGAAACTAAAAGTTACCCTAAGACAAGCTTTTATAACCATGAGAGTTATCCGTCTCGAGCAGATGCGCCTTTCGACCACTAAGAAAGAAGTTCAAAAACTCACCGGGTGCATGTCGGCTCTAAGTTGTTTCATTACATGTCTGGGAGAGAAATGACTTCCTTTCTTCAAGATTGTAAGGAAACACGAGAGTTTCAAGTGGTCGAAAGAGGCTAACGATGCATTTAAGGATGTAAAGATGTATCTTACGAGTGCTACAGGTAGTAAGTGTTGTACTGGCTGTAGAACATGAAGGTGTCCAGTGACCAGTACACTATGTAAGCTAAGTATTACATGGGCCTAAGGAGAGTTACCCTCAGGTCCAAAAACTCTTATATTCCCTCCTCATGTCTTCGAGGAAGCTAAGGCATTATTTTCAGGGGCACGAAATTATTGCATCGTCTGAGTTTCCTTTATGAGGTGTCTTCCGGAATAAGGAAGCAGCGGGACACATGGCAAAATGGTCGGTAGAACTTGGGGAGTTCAACCTCTATTTCGTGTCCCGAATGGCCATTAAATCATAGATGTTGGTAGACTTTGTCACCGAATGTACAAATCTTGAACCCGTTTAGGATCCCCAGTATAATTCCAACAACCAGTGGACGATGTACTTTGATGGGTTACTTACACTAAGTAGCTCAGGGGCTGAGGTGGTCCTGGAATCTCCCGCGGGAGAGACTTTAAAGTATGCCATTCAACTACACTTTCCAGCCACTAATAATGTGGCTGAATACGAAAGTTTGTTGGTTAGCATATTAGTTGCGAAAGCGCTTGGGATTCGTCGATTACTCATGAGAGGAGACTCTCAACTAGTCGTGAATCAGGTCGGAAAAGAGTATCATTGCTCTAGTATGACCATATCCCAGTACTTATTAGAAGTCAGAAAGCTACAGAGGCATTTTTTCAGTTTCAAGTTACAGTATATCCCTCGAAAGGATAACTTTCTCGCTGACCAGTTGACTCGACTATCCTTTTCCGATCACAAGTACTACCAGGAGTCTTCTTGGAATAACTCCAGAAGCTGTCTCTGGTTGAAGTACCGGAGACAACTCCTAATGAGACATCTTCTCTCGAGTATAAGGAAACCCGGATGGAGCCCATCTACGAGTATCTTCAGAAAGGAGAGGTACCCGTCGATGACCTCATAAATGTATACTTTATTGACTAAGCTCGCTTTTGGTCGATGAGAATCGAAAAGGCTTTACTTTCGACTATCTCTCGTCTACGACCTCACTTTCTCAAGTAAAGTTGGGGAGCTAGTGACTAGAATATAATAATTCTCTAATTATTACGTCATTATATTCTCCGAGTATATCCCTTATCAATAAGAGAAATTTCACAGGGTAGTCGTAAGTCCTTCTACAACTACCTTTTGGTCGTAAGTCTTTCTACAACCACGTAAGTTGTAAGTCATTCTACGACTACTTCTTGGTCGTAAGTCTTTCTACGACCACGTAAGTCGGAAGTTTTCTACGATCATATAGTCGTAAGTTATACTGTGACCACCTCATGGTTGTGGATCTTTTTACGATTAGCCTATTTTCGACTGGCTTGTTTACGACGACCTGTTACAAGGCGGTTAGAACGTGCGCTTATTCTTAATAATCGCACATGATCTCTCTCTGACAACAAACGTCGCACAATTATCTCTAACAATAACTTCCACCAGACGGTTATCTCCCAAAACGTTGAGACGTCTTTTGGCACAGGACAATGACCCCGCTCCGTCAACTATGTAAAGGTTGATGTCGACGAAGGGAGGGGTTGGGATTAGAACAAGATCAGATCAGAAGATAGTGCTAGGTATTTCGTATTACTCTTAATTGTAATCAATTCTCTAAATAATTACCACACAGGACGTAGAGTTATTATTCTCCCAGAAGAAGGTCCGAGCCTGTATAAAATTTCCGTGTCTCTAATCTACATGTTCATAATCTGAGTTCTCTAGAATTTTTCTAACCTAAATAAATTATACATAAAATTAATATTAAAATATCAATAAATAATATAACAAATATTATAAACAGTAATTATCTATACTATTATACGTATCCTTAGAAAAGCTGAATCGCTTGGCACCGCTCCCACCTGAGCGGAAGGCGCGGGCGGGCCTATGGCCCGGAGCAACCACAAAGACAAGCAGCAGCCGGCGCAAGAAAACAAAAGCGAAAACGCAAAGAAAAAGCTCCCCGGCCGGAAGCACGGTCGGTTTCTCCTCCTCCCTCGCTTCTTCTCCCCCTCCGCATCCTCCCGCACCCTTAACCGAGGGAAGCTTGCCATCCATGGAGGAGGAGTGCTGCGGCTGGGACTTCCTGGAGTGGGTGGGCCCCGACACCTCCGCCTGCGTCTTCGGCCGCCTCGACGACCCCGCCGATCTCGTCCGCGCCGCCGCCGTCTCCCGCTCCTGGCGCCGATTCGGTACACCCCGACCCCCAATTACCTCCTAACCAACCAATCCCTTGTCTCCTCCGTACACGCGCTCTCGCACCCTGTATTTTTCTAGAAAAATCTCACCTGCTCCGGTGGGCAGCGAGTGTGTTGGTGCTGAGTTCGACACTTGGGGATTTTTTTTCATGCAGTGGCTGAGAACGACCTCTGCAAGAACCTGTGCCTGCGGCTAAGCCCCGAGGTCGCCAGCTTCACCCGCGTGGTCGAGGTAAGCAGATCGCCGCCGCCGCCGCCTACTACTGCGCACGCGACCGAATCCAGCCATGACGCCGAGCTCAAGAGCCGCGAGAGGGATTACAGGATATACTCCTACCTCAGCGGCGCCCTCGTCTCCACCAAGCCCTCCATGGATTGCATCCTGCACTGCATCGGCGCCTCCAGCACCGACAACTTCCCGGACGAGAGTGTGGAGAACACGCTCGAGCCGCACGATTGGGTCAATCACCGGCCCTCCTACTGGTCGAGCGGCGGGCAGGGCAACCCCAACGTGCCGGAGAGTTTGACGTACAGGCTCAACTCTGATATATGCATCATCGACGAGATTAGGGTACAACCATTCAAAGGTACAGGTCATCTGATTTAGGTCGTGAGGTTTCTAATGCCCTTTGTTAGATTTGCCTTGTCAGGTGATTGATTTTATACTTCTGTTTCAAATTGCCAGCGTATTTTCAGCATGGCCATCCTATATACTCTTCAAAGACGGTGCGATTTAGGATGGGCCATTCCAAGCTTCCTTGTGGATCGGAGTCATTTGTCACGGATGAGGATGATAACCAGATGGCAATTGCCGATCAAAATTACGTGTGGACTTACACTTCACCAGAATTCCCTATGTTGCAGGTGAGTTGGGGGGCTTCTTTTTTTTTCTCTTGATGACCTATCTACAAACGAGCAACTTCTAGTATGATAAACTCTGTGTAGTTACTTTATCCTGCCTGTCATGATCAATTGATTCGATTGGAAGATATATAAATTATAGGTGTATCACTTTTGGCAATTCCTAAATAGGTGAATTTGGCAAGTTGGTTGTTCTGGGTGAGTAATGTTTTTTTCATTGGAAGTTAGCTGTCTCATTGCATTTATCAATATAAGAAGCTACACCAACATCCAGGTGTACATAGCAAAATTTTATGGTGTCTGAAATCAGCGTTTCTCATGCCATTATTTTGTAACTTCACTTTCAAATATTTGATTGGGAAGGTTATGATCCCGTGAGTGCCCATTCTCTTTACAAGCTATTGTGAAGTGCTATGAGATTCCCATCCAGTTCAGGTTAATTTGAAAAATTGCCAAATTGGGGAAAATCCTTTATGTGATATTTTGGAATCCAGTCAGTTTGTCATCTATCGATTTTGGAATAATTTTAGTTCTAGTCAGGGTTTATTTTTGGGCATGAATTTGGTGAAGAAAATGGCAATTTACTCCATAAAAAGTTGTTCTCATGGCTGCCTAGTATAGTATTATTTGACTGGTTTGTGTGCAGAACTGCAAAACAGTTAAGGAACGGTCTGGTACTGAGTATCCGGCATGTAATCTTTTCTTCCCAGCTGGACACATTTATGGATTATGATATCAGTGATGTTGGGTAATCTAATGAATCAATACCTCGAATGTATAATGTAGCAAACTTACTGATGCAATAATTTTGTTGTGATAGGAAAGTGTACTACAATCCTTCAAGCTCCCCCGCCCAGTCCTTTGCATTGGTGGTGTAGTGAAGGTTGAACTGTTGGGCAGAGTACAGAAACAAGCAACAGATGATAGGTATTACATATGGTGAGTTTATTCTCAATGCTCAGCTTTTTAATGTTGATTGGTCTCCTTTTTTCTCGAAACGCAGGAGATTTGCGTTTCATTCGTTAAGAAGATTAGAATTACAGACATGGCATGAAAGCCATGGGAGAAACTGAAAGGATTAAATTACAATTAGAGTAACGACTAACAGAGAGGCTGGAAGGAAATATAGATATTAAACAGAGCCGGAAGAGAAGGCCGGCCCAGAATCGACACGACAAAGAATGTCTCTCAGCTTAGATCTCTCAGAGGAGGACCAAACCAAGAGCTCCTGCTTAACGCGTTGGAGAAATTCCTCAGTGTTTAGTCTTACTTGGTCATGCCAGAAGCTATTTCTCTCCTTCCAGATCATCCATACGACTAGAATGATTAGGGTATCAACTCCTCTTCTCTTAGAACCGGGTGCCAAACCCTAGACGACCGCCCAATGGTCCTGCAAGGTTTGCTCGGTGAACTGATAAGAGGTGCAGAGTGAAAGCCAAGTGAACATCCGGTGCCATATCTGTCGAACCACCGGGCAAAGGATAAGAAGATGGTCGATCATCTCGACTTCTTGATCGCAGAAAAGGCAAGCTGAAGGCGCCGATATGTTATGGTTTATCAGCCTTGAGAAAGTCCAAATTCTTCGCTTTAGCACCAGCCAAGTAAACATTTTGGCTTTCCGAGGGGCAATACATCTCCGAGCACCTTGGCGTAGGGCAGGAATGTAGTATCCTAGCACAAGGCATTATACGCGGGCTTAGGGGAGTATTTACCATCGGTTGTCCAGCGCCAGATGATGGCATCCCTCACCCCTTCTTGCAATTGGACTTCGTTTAGAGCTGAGCACAATTTAAGGAAATCAGCAATGGCTTGCGTATTGAAGGGCCCTTGTAAGTCAGCCATCCATTGGTGATTGTGCAACGCCTCATTGATGAGGGTTCGCTTTTTGCGAGAGTTCTTAACCGTAGTCCAAATTGCTGGAGCAAGCTCACGTATACCCTATCCTTGGATTCATCTATCGATCCAGAAGAGGGTGGAAGCTCCATCACCCAGTTGAATGGTTGTCGACGCATAGAAAAAATTCTGAACTGCAGCATGTTTCGGCACACGGACTGCCCTCCATATCCGACCAGAGTCAGTGCGCGCCAGCCACTCCCATCGCGTGCGGAAGGCAATGCCAGCCAGCCTGAGGTCTGTGATGCCCAAACCTCTATGTTTGTAGGGGTGGCAAACTTGGTGCCAGTTCACAAGGCACTTTCCTCCGTTTGCCAGGCTATCTCCATTCCAAAGGAAAGATCTTCGAGTCTTGTTGATTGCTTTAATTGTCCAATCAGGGAAAGCCAGTGTAATTAGAGGGTAGATTACCATGGAGGTTAGCACAACTTCGACAACAACCAATCTCCCTGCCCTTGAGAGCAAATGCGCTTTCCAAGTTGGTAGTCTTGCCTGGATTTGTCAATGTAAGGCTGGAGGTCTCTTCTACGCAGATTACCGGATGGTAGTGGCATACAAGGTATCTTACAGGGAAGGTTGTAGTATTACACCCGAATACCTTCTTGGCAGATAAAAGATCCTCTTGTGTGCAGCATATTGGGATCAGGACATATTTATTCATATTTGGCCGTAGTCCTATAACTGATCCGAAAAGCGATAGTATTTCCCTGGTGGCGATGAGGTCTTGACTCTTGAGGCGCCGGGGTAATGAAGAGCATAATGTCATCTGCATACAAGGAGCATTGCCTCAACAGGGAAGGGGCCGTCGTTAAGATATGTAGACGCATAACTGAGAGGAATAGCCTGTTTAGCACATCCATAGCAATTACAAAAAGCAAGGGTGACAATGGCTCTCCTTGATGGAGCCCTTTGCCATGGTAAAGTTTTTTGCCAGGTTTGCCATTGAGCAACACTTGGGTAGAGGCCGTAGAAAGCAGAGCTGAAATCCAATCGGTCCAACAAACACCAAAGCCCCGTTTGCGTAAAACTTTCTACAAGAAGGGCCACGATAAGCTGTCGAAGGTTTTGGCAATGTCGAGTTTGAGAAGGATTTGCTTTTCCCTTTTTCACCGTAAGGTGTTGACAACATCATGCACAAACTTGTAGTTATCTTGAATCATCCGAAGGTGCTCTGGTTATGGTCGACTAAAAGGTCCATATGAGGTTGCATCTTGAGGGCCAGTAGCTTGGTGATAAGTTTTTCAAGAAGCTATGGATTAAGCTTATTGGTCTAAATTCCGAAGGGTGGGAAGCTCCTTGTTTTTTCGGCAATAGGGCGATTAAAGCTGAGTTCAGCCGATGAAAACCACGACGGTCCGTGGAGAGGAAGGCATGTATTCCAGTCATGATGTCCTCTTTGAGGATAGACCACACTTTTTTTGTAGAAAGTCCCTGTGAAACCATCAGGTCCTGGGGCCTTCTCAGCCGGGAGTGCGTTAATCACCTCGAGGACTTCATCTTCAGAGAAAGGTTGGTCCAGACTACGTAAATCTTCTTCCTTCAAACCCACCTCATACAAATTAATCGACGTAGCTACTTGATCATCGGTCCGAAGCAAGGATGTGAAGTGTTGATGGATTAGTGACTCCATTTCTTCATGCGTCTAGTGTAGTACTCCATTATGCGATAGGGAGGTAATTCTGTTCTACTGATTTTGATACCGGGCGTGTGAGTGAAAAAAAAGGCAGTGTTGGCATCGCCTTCATTGAGCCATAGAAGACGCGATCGTTGCCGAATCAGAGTTCTCTTCAGGGAGGAAAGGGCCAAGAACCTGTGCTTTAGCAATCTCCTGAAATCCTCCTCGCCCGATGACAAAGCTCGCTTCTCTTGCGCGCGGTCTAAATGATAAATGAGATCTTTGGCCATTAGTAATTGGAGTGATTGGTCTCCTGATATTTGTTTTTATAGTCCTCTTCAACAAAAAGTGAAAATAGCATCATTTCCTTTTGCGAAAAAATGGCAAGATTAATTATGCAAATTTGGAGTATGGATATATACCTCTACTTTCAGGCAGGGGCGGATGCACAGTCACAAGTGTGGGGCCCCAGCGTGATTTTAATTTTTGTTACTTATAGTCTAAGCTTACACAGTATGTGCCCCACATATTAAAAACTAGTGTTCCTATATGTCAAGAACTACATCTATCTAAAAGAAAGAATGCTTAAACACGTTGACAAACAAAAGGAGAAAATAAAAGAAAAACATGCATGACGTTGACAAAGCAAGGCACTCCAAAAAAATACGTGTAATAGTAGGTTCTCATATTCATCTTAGATCATTTACTAATGGTAGGTTTCTTGATTTTGGTATGTTTTGTGACAAATGGTTATTTACTATTGAACTTTGTCATGAAGTTTGTTAATGCTATAAAATTTAGAATGCATTACTATCTACTACATTATTGATGGATGTAGAGGTGTAGACGGAGTGGATAATTTTCGTCCGACCGACCGATCGAAGGCTCGCGGAACGAATACGAAAGGGGTAAATGGGTATCCCGCACTAGTATCCGTATCCGACTCCGTGGAAAAAATATGTAATAGGATATGTGATAAGTGACATCCATTCATATATATCCGTATGTCAAGTGATATAATGAAGTCTGTTGTGACTTCACTTAGGAACAAAATAACATATAGACGGATTGCTATATCTAAACATGTAGGAAATACTGAGTGATCTTCCTTTGACATCTCGATGATTAGTCTCTTTGCGCTCGCTCGGATCGCACCCTACTGTCCAATGTACTGTGTAGGAGTGTAAAAAAAACAGATAATTTTCATCCGATCGATCGTTCGAACGCTTATGGAACGAATACAGAACGGAAAATGGGTATCTGGTATTATCGTGTCTAACATCGACTCCAAGAAAAAAATACGGAATATGATACAGGATGAACGATATCCGTCCGTATCCGCTCTAATTACACCCGTAGATGGATACGTTGATAATGACATACATAGAGCATGAGGCCCCGTGTTATTTCTGTTCTAGATCTGCTACTGCTTTCAGGGTAGAAATAGGAGCGCACAGCTTACTATTGTTCACTGCAGCTTGAAGAACAAATTTGTGCAAATCAGGATCTTATTTCTACTAAATGATGATTGTCCTGCAACCGTCATAGAACTTAGATCTGTGTGGCATACAATGTTGTTGTGATGCTTGTGTGCGCAACATGTGGAATGTGCACCTGTCTATATGTTGTCTTAAGTACAAACACGCGCAAATGATCCAAAGTAGAATTTGCTTTGTGTATGTGCTTGAACGTTTTCTTGTGTATGCCCAGTTCCAATGCTGAAATGCTGATAATCTGTTTCCTTTTTGCATGTTAAATTATCAACAGTGTCTGCCATGCTCAAGTGATAGGGCGTTCACTTTCACCAGTTTTCATGGTTGACATCTCTCATCCTGCCGGTGATTCAATCCTCAAGTACTTGCCGGGTGCAAAAAACCTACACACACAGCACGCAATGCAAGACGATGCCAGAGACTCTTTGGAGTGGCACTCGCTTGTTGCTAGGTACAGGCAGATGAGGCATTTAGCGATAATGAATGTGCTTCTTGGACCTGTACAGTTCATGGATGAAGATGATGTAGGTGGTGTCTCAGACGATGACCCTTTCGCATAGGCTTGCTTGCTGGACTGCAGCTACAAAGTCGCCGGGTTTTTTTACCTGCTTGTAGCTAGCGTTCGTTGCGAACATCTCTGAAGCGCTATGTAACCTAGTTGAGGAAAGACAGTTGTTCTGATCAAGAGTAAAGAGCAACGAGTTGGTGTCATGGTTTGCAACTCTGCTCAATCTTGATTGTGTTAATAAGCCATGGTCTGTTCTTGATTTCAGCTTTGGTCGGTTGACGTTGCTTGCTAATGGATTGCTGAACGTTATGGCAACTATGATATTGTATGCTGACTGTACATATGTTGAATGTAATATGCTTCAGTGTTTTTTTAGAGCGTAGTCTGCGCAGTGTTCGTGTATGTAATAATGAACACCACCATCTTGATAAAAAAAAAAGAGAGAAGGGGCGCCTTCGATATGGAACGTGACGTAAGCAGAAATTTCGATCCAACGGTTCCCCCAATCATGGTTGGGGTCGGGGAACACAACACCGACCCCAGCCCAGGTGCTCCTCGCCGCCGCGCAACCGCCGGCGAGTCCTCCCTGTTCGCCGTCAGCTCGGACCCGCCGTAGTTGGTTCTACGGTGTCCAACTGGTGGCCATCGACGCAAGGGAGCAGGCGAGTGTTGGTATACGCAATTATGCACTGATATAGCATTTCGCGTCAACATGGCAGGGAGAAATATATAGTGCTCAACTGGCCACTACAATAAGAGATACACACTGAAATAGTGAATCCCTTTAACTTGAGTGTCCTTGTGAATGTGATCCTTCTGATGGAACTGAGTCATATGCTCAGAGTTAATTTCACCACTCCTTTATTCGTTAGCTTAATTGTGGTGACAATCGTTAACTCCGTAGCTGCTTTCCTGAATTTTCACAGTGTATGTTTCGTCCCCCCACAATTCCTGCTTAACAAAATTTTGTTCACTAGGTAGCATCGCCATAAGAAATTTCAGTCGTCTTCTATGGAGCCCTTCTTTTCCAAACTCCGCATCATGTTCATAGACATATCAGATCCGGCTTGCTATTGGTACTGTTGCTGAGTCTGGAAATAATTTGATCTCATTCACCCTTCACCCCTTATTCATGAATAGCCAAAACTTGTAGTTATCTTGATATGTGAGATTGTTGTTTCCTACAAGAACTTCTCTAGACCATAAATCAAGTTCTGCAAAAGATATGATTTTTTCAGTAAAGAGCCGTTGTCTCATGTATAATATAGAAAGTGTGGTGCAGTTACCTTCAAGCGTATCACTTTCCGTATTGCCAGAATTAGTCCTGGCGTGAGGCATTGAACATTTGTTACATCATGTTTTAAGCTGTAAATCTGTAAATGTTGGTAACGTGGTCAGTTCAGCCATATTCTAATCAAACATATTATTAGATCTATAGTACCTCTCCGGGTCCTGAGAAGTTGATTGATGTGCTGGAAGCAAGGCCTGGAAGAACCATACTGTGCACACGCACTCCATCTTCTCCAAGTATCTGGCCTCTTGCCTTTTGTCCAAAATACTAATCCGTTAGTTTGCGAAACATAATTATTGCTGTTTGTATGTTGTAGAGGTGAAAAAAGTGGTTTCTCTATATGACACCGATTAGAATGGAGTGAACAGAATGGTAGGGATTGTTTCGCCATTACTCTACAAAGATAGAATCGCAAAATCTTTTCCCCACACTTACTGGGTTATTGGATTCCATATCTTCCCTGTTGTATATCTGACCAAGATCTGATATGTTATTTGCAATCTGTATTGCATCTTGTGACGGCAAGTCCTGTCAATGTCAAACATTAGTCTAGCAATCTGCGTATTCCTGATAGCACATATCGACAAGAGTAATTCTTTTGCTGAGTGTACTGTTAAAGTTTTCCTTTGGCATTTTTTCCTTGAATGTGAGATGATAGAATGTTAATTGCACTGCACCTACTGTTCTGTGATGCTGGTGATTTTGGAAGGCATACATATCGATATCACGGTGAATGGAGATGATTTAACTTGTCAGGAATACTTCTTACTGATGGGTTAGGTCTTGATTCCAGTATCTCAACGTTGTTGTAGTGGAATGAGGCCTGGATAGCAGCCTGTTGAAGGAGTACTGAGCCAATCGATAGTGTTGGTGCGACCAAGCAACCCTGATCATGATCAGAATAAGGATTCATATATGAAGATCTTGTTATGGTAAATTTTAGAAATAACGCAATGATGATAATTTTACCATGCTTGCTTTCTCGCAGAATGCTGACAGTTCAGTTACTGTATCTAACTCAATTTTTGGAACATATACAACACTGCTTAAACCAAATGCCGCTGCCTGCATATAAACCATTTTTGGGTGGACAAGCTGTATTAGATTTCATCTCTCAAGTGTTCAGGAAGAGGTTGCCGAATCTAAAGCATTTATATAAGAAACATGACATGGTTAGTTCTTGATCTGATAAATTAGCTAATTCATTCTGTTGCAGAATTTAGCTTAAATTAGATAGATAAAAAACTTACCCTGCATCTTCCTGGACACTAAATAACGCAGTATGTAGCTCATTAACATATGATTTTAGTTCTGAATGGCATTACATTTCTTTCTATCATTGTTGAGCCTACTGAAATGCATTATTGAGGTCCCGGAATGTACATTGGGAATTTTGGATGCTTATGAAGCACATACAACTCTCAGATCAATCAATATGTATCTTGGATGACAAATAAGGTTGTACTTTGGACAAAATTCAGTAGTGTTGTTCTAATGTTTCACTTTTGAGATTTGAATAGATTTATCATTCAGTACCTCACAATCTTACTTGACGATATATTTTGTTTTCTTTTTCCATCTTGTAGGTGGATAATGTACCTGTTTGACATTGTCATAAACAGTTGAAGGTTCACTAAAATCAACAACCACACCAGTTGCTCTGGACTGTAAGAACAGAAATTTGCAATTAGCAAAAGGTGCACCAAAGAAGCAGATGAAAAATTTAAACTTTACAACGAAGAGGTCAATACTTGTGCTATGGAGCCCAGAACCATTGTGAGATCATTGAGAACAGGAATTTCCAAGGCTTCTTCCATGCCGCTTATCTAAAGAACAATTCCGGCATTTACATAGAGCGTCAGCTATGCGGTGGAAAGACAAAAACTAAGTACAAGGGAAACGGCACATTGAATGGATGGTGAGTACCTCTCCTGCATCTTGGCCTATGCACTGAGAATCTATGGCTCCTGCAAGCTCCATTCCCCTTGCTTTACTTACTGCCACTATTGCCGTCCTCCCAATTTCTTTTGTGGCCCCAACGATAACAACCTTTCCACCATCAGCAGGCTTTGCCCTCAGAACAAGGTTGCAGTGCTAGATAAGAACGTGACTTTGGTAGAACACCAACTATAGTAGTACCTTGATTGTGCTCTGAGATGGTGGCATCTGCATGGAGCAGAAGACCTTTGCTGCATTTCTCCTGGCAATCTTTCCGCATGTTCTAACGTGAATAGAGTGGCATAAAGCAACCATACTTTTGCAGAGGATAGAGCTAGAAGAGCAAGGGTGGTTCAGTAGCTATGCCCTCTCGCGGTTGTGTTTTCCTCTGACCTGAGCTATCTTATCTCCTTGTGAAAAACACTGAGTGGCCTGAAATCATTTGGCTTACTATGCGTATTATCAGCCTCTTTGGACCATCAACTACGACAGTATGGTTAACAATAACGCTCCTCAATTGCATTAATCACGCCAGTGTTCAATGGCTGCTATGAAAAACTAACCGTCACTGCAATGTAATTTTAACTAAAAGCCAACAACCGAAAGTCGGAAGCCGCCAGCCGAAGACGGTTGAAACGGGGCCTAAATCGCCAGTCCAACACTAATCACTTTGTTTTCAAGCGTTTGTTTGCTCTCTGCTTTGTTCTTCGATTCAGTTGATGGCTTTTGATAATGTTTTCGAGGCATCAATGGACGGCAGCTCCAATGAGTGGACTTCTCCAAGCCCTTCATACTCCATCTCGCGGAATTTTGCCACGTCATATTCCTTCTCTTCTCTTCTCACGTAAACATGTACTTCACTTGTGTTCCTATTTTTTCACAGATGCAAGATACAAAAATAGATAGCTTCTTCGGAGGTATATATATAGCTTCTTCCTCGATTCCCAAACAAATACTCTCTAAATGTTTTTCCAGGCCATGCGCCGTGATCATCCTCGTAGCCCTCAAGGTCGAAATGGGTTCCCATGGCGAACCCTACCGGGTGCCTCCTCGCCGGCGAGCCCGGCGCCGGTGCCGCCACCATTGCCTCCGGCCTTGTGCACAGAGACGGAGGAAGACGACTCCTCCCCGCCACGTGGCCTCCCTCCTCCGTCCATCGCCCCTTCGGCTTGATCTCGGCCGCCCATCTTGTCGCCGCCGTCCCCTCCCACGAGTCGGATCTCACTTAGCTCGCCCGTCACGAGCCGCCCGCCTTCATCGCAGCACCGCCTCGCCACGCGCGCGCCATCGGTCGGGCGAGGCGCTGCTGGGCAGCGGTGCGCGCATCTTGGGCCGCATCTGATGGGGGCCCGCAAGATCTGTCACCGATTTTCCGGGTTTATTCTTTTCCAAAAATCCAGAAAACCCAAATAAATCCTAGAAAATCCTAAAAATTCCCAAATTTCACCACTTTGCTCCAAATAATATCCTAAACCCAGTGGTGACCTCCTTTTCCCAAATTCATCCGAAAAATTATCAAAATTCACCAAGTTGTTATTTTATGCATTTTATTTTCTTTTTCTTTCTTTTAATAGATTATTTTTCCTTGCTTGATTAGTCTCAAGCTGGATTTAATTATTTTGTATGTTTGCGCTAGTGTCGGAGATTTCGGAAGCTCAGGTGCAGTCCCCGGATCCCGGAGTTTCTACGTTCGAGATCGCCGAGATCGTTCCAGTTCACGGCAAGTCGCAAATCCTTTGATCATATCGTGCCCTATGATGTTTACTTATGTTATTACATTATTTGCATTATGCTAGTTGCGAAATGCTAGTTTAAAGTAAAATAAAATGTTTAGAATGACATGTGATATAGATCGTCCTACCATAGAAAAATGCGTGTTAATTTGTAGCCCGCCTTGTAACCCTAGAAATGATTATCTCTAACCTAGATCACTATAGGTTACTACTATCATGCAAAGTCTTACACTAATAAGGTTGTGGTGCGTAGTTAGACTTGAAAACCCGACCCTAGGGTGGGGTGGTATGGGACACCGTACCCTAGGGCGGAGAGTGTCGTTGTGCTTTGGGAAAGGGTAAGAGCGTTGTGGGAAACCGCTGTCGGTCTTCGCCCACCGCTACCCTAGGTTGTGGTCGCGGACCGGAGAGGTTCGGGCCATGTGAAAAATAAGGATCGAACCCTTATCTTGAGCAAGCATCATAGTGATCGCTCAACCACGGAGTTGACTCGTCAACACCGGTTTAGTAGTCTCAACTCAATTGAAACTCTACGGTGTTGAGGAGTCGGAGGTTGAGTAGTTGTGTTAGGTATGCCGTGCTGCGGATACCTAATAACGGTCTTCACTCGAAGCGGACGAGAGTTTTCCATGTGCTAGACCCGAGTGAATTCTACCGGGTAGAGCCTATATAAAGATTTGAGCAGTGAAACGACGGCTTCCTTAACTCGTCGGGAGTTAAGGGATCGTGTGGGTAAAGTTGAGCAAACTCGCAGAGTCAAGTAAATGGTATTCGGATACGTCGTGCTCC
Organism: Bonia amplexicaulis; assembly: GCA_036346245.1. Taxonomy (NCBI): domain Eukaryota; kingdom Viridiplantae; phylum Streptophyta; class Magnoliopsida; order Poales; family Poaceae; genus Bonia; species Bonia amplexicaulis. The sequence continues at coordinate 625,491 of CM070742.1, forward strand.
GTTAATGGAGGTGCCACTGGTGATCCCATCGCCAAAGCTTAAGTAGTTTTGTGAACGGGGGGGGGGGGGGGGTTTGACATTGTCATAAACAGTTGAAGGTTCACTAAAATCAACAACCACACCAGTTGCTCTGGACTGTAAGAACAGAAATTTGCAATTAGCAAAAGGTGCACCAAAGAAGCAGATGAAAATTTAAACTTTACAACGAAGAGGTCAATACTTGTGCTATGGAGCCCAGAACCATTGTGAGATCATTGAGAACAGGAATTTCAAGGCTTCTTCCATGCCGCTTATCTAAAGAACAATTCCGGCATTTACATAGAGCGTCAGCTATGCGGTGGAAAGACAAAACTAAGTACAAGGAAACGGCACATTGAATGGATGGTGAGTACCTCTCCTGCATCTTGGCCTATGCACTGAGAATCTATGGCTCCTGCAAGCTCCATTCCCTTGCTTTACTTACTGCCACTATTGCCGTCCTCCCAATTTCTTTTGTGGCCCCAACGATAACAACCTTTCCACCATCAGCAGGCTTTGCCCTCAGAACAAGGTTGCAGTGCTAGATAAGAACGTGACTTTGGTAGAACACCAACTATAGTAGTACCTTGATTGTGCTCTGAGATGGTGGCATCTGCATGGAGCAGAAGACCTTTGCTGCATTTCTCCTGGCAATCTTTCCGCATGTTCTAACGTGAATAGAGTGGCATAAAGCAACCATACTTTTGCAGAGGATAGAGCTAGAAGAGCAAGGGTGGTTCAGTAGCTATGCCCTCTCGCGGTTGTGTTTTCCTCTGACCTGAGCTATCTTATCTCCTTGTGAAAAACACTGAGTGGCCTGAAATCATTTGGCTTACTATGCGTATTATCAGCCTCTTTGGACCATCAACTACGACAGTATGGTTAACAATAACGCTCCTCAATTGCATTAATCACGCCAGTGTTCAATGGCTGCTATGAAAAAACTAACCGTCACTGCAATGTAATTTTAACTAAAAGCCAACAACCGAAAGTCGGAAGCCGCCAGCCGAAGACGGTTGAAACGGGGCCTAAATCGCCAGTCCAACACTAATCACTTTGTTTTCAAGCGTTTGTTTGCTCTCTGCTTTGTTCTTCGATTCAGTAAATGATGGCTTTTGATAATGTTTTCGAGGCATCAATGGACGGCAGGCTCCAAAAATGAGGTGGACTGTCTCCAAGCCCTTCATACAATCCATCTCGCGGAATTTTGCCACGTCATATTCCTTCTTCTCTTCTCACGTAAACATGTACTTCAACTTGTGTTCCTATTTTGTCACAGATGCAAGATACAAAATAGATAGCTTCTTCGGAGGTATATATAGCTTCTTCCTCGATTCCCAAACAAATACTCTAAATGTTTTTCCAGTATAGAACTGCAATGGTGCAACCCACCAGCGGCTTTGTGCTGAACTCCTGCACATCTTATTAGGCCATGTTCCTTCACTAGTGGACTCATGTCGCCCGTCTTTGGCCTTTCTCTGCTACCCTCTCAAATGGGTTTCAAGGCCGATCGGAGTTAAGACGACTTAAAAGCCCAACAGGCCGACAAATTGCAGTGAGATTCTTTGCGTCTGCAGTAACAACTAATTTCGGGTTTATTTAAAATGCCGGAAAACAAATAAATCCTAGATCCAAATTCCCAAATTTTCACGTTTGTCATAATTAAACCCAGTGGGACCTCCTTTCCCAAATTCATCCGGTGAAAATTATCAAAATTCACCAAGTTTTATTTTGCATTTTATTTTCTTTTCTTTCTTTAATAGATTTTTTCCTGTTGGTTAGTCTCAGGATTTAATTTGTAGTTGCGCTAGTTCGGAGATTTGGCTCGGTGCGTCCGGATCCGGTTTCGTCGAGATGCGAGATCGTTCATTCCGCAGTGAAATCCTTTGATCATACGTGCCTATGTTTACTTATGTTATTACATTTTTATTATGCTAGTTCGAAATGAGTTAAAGTAAAATAAAATGTTTAGAATGACATGTGCATCAAGTCTGGAGAAATCGACTTGATTTGAGCCACGCTTGAACCCTAGAATGATTTCTTAACCTAGATACTAAGGTTACTACTTCATGCATAAGCTTAAGCTAATAAGGTGTGGTTGGTACATCAGATATGAACGAGCCAGGGTCGGGGTGTTAAGGACAGTCGCATTAAAAAGTTAATGTCGTTGTCTTTGGAAGCGTATTAGGCTGGGAAGCAACGTGGCGGTTGAAGTATAAGTGAATTGTCCTGTTTCCTCAAGAGGTTTGGGCCATGTAAATGGTACACAACCTTATCTGACAACTTCACCATAGTGATCGCTCAACCCGGGATTGACTCCAACCTGGTTTAGACTCACTCAATTGAAACTCACGGTTGATGGGTCGGAGGTTGATAGTTGTGTTAGGTCATGCGCTTGGATCCGAATAAGGTCTTCGTCGAGCGGACGAGTTTTCCATGTGCTAGACCTGTTGAATTCCTCGGGTGGAGCCTATCAATTGAGGGGTGGACCGCACGGCTTCCTTAACGCGTCGGCGGGCTTAAGGGATCGTGGTAAGAGCAAATGCGAGTCAGTAAATGGTATTCGGAAGGGCAGAATAATATCAAGATGCAAATGCGGGTGATCCCATGCCAAGCCTTAAGTACTTGCTGCGTGAGCTGGTAAAGATTAGATGTTAATGAGCTCTGTCGGTGATCCGTGCAAGAAGTAGTGATGAGCTCGGTGATCTTGATCAGCAATGTCGTTGTCAAGTGCTGCAATAACAAAAATCATGAATTAAAAGTCTCTTCCATGCCTTTGTGGTTGAATCTTGCAAGTCCATTGGATAAGTGAGGTTTTCACGTAGCTGTGGCTCATGATTAATCCTCTGTTGTTTGACAAGGAGCGTTATTTTAGGAGTCATGAAAGGTGTTGATTATTGAGTGACCAAGTGAGCGTTGCTATGAAATCTAATAGGAAAACGCTCAAAACGGAGCCCAGAACCATTGTGAGATCATTGAGAACAGGAATTTCAAAGGCTTCTTCCATGCCGCTTATCTAAAGAACAATTCCGGCATTTACATAGAGCGTCAGCTATGCGGTGGAAAGACAAAAACTAAGTACAAGGGAAACGGCACATTGAATGGATGGTGAGTACCTCTCCTGCATCTTGGCCTATGCACTGAGAATCTATGGCTCCTGCAAGCTCCATTCCCCTTGCTTTACTTACTGCCACTATTGCCGTCCTCCCAATTTCTTTTGTGGCCCCAATGATAACAACCTTTCCACCATCAGCAGGCTTTGCCCTCAGAACAAGGTTGCAGTGCTAGATAAGAACGTGACTTTGGTAGAACACCAACTATAGTAGTACCTTGATTGTGCTCTGAGATGGTGGCATCTGCATGGAGCAGAAGACCTTTGCTGCATTTCTCCTGGCAATCTTTCCGCATGTTCTAACGTGAATAGAGTGGCATAAAGCAACCATACTTTTGCAGAGGATAGAGCTAGAAGAGCAAGGGTGGTTCAGTAGCTATGCCCTCTCGCGGTTGTGTTTTCCTCTGACCTGAGCTATCTTATCTCCTTGTGAAAAACACTGAGTGGCCTGAAATCATTTGGCTTACTATGCGTATTATCAGCCTCTTTGGACCATCAACTACGACAGTATGGTTAACAATAACGCTCCTCAATTGCATTAATCACGCCAGTGTTCAATGGCTGCTATGAAAAAACTAACCGTCGCTGCAGTGTAATTTTAACTAAAAGCCAACAACCCAAAGTCGGAAGCCGCCAGCCGAAGCCGGTTGAAATGGGGCCTAAATCGCCAGTCCAACACTAATCACTTTGTTTTCAAGCGTTTGCTTGCTCTCTGCTTTTTTCACAGATGTAAGATACAAAAATAGATGCCCATAGGAGATTCATGCAAGAAGTGGGAGCGAGTCTGCGCCGTGGAGCAGAGGGGAAGGGCTAAAAAGAAATGAAGGGGTAGGATGGATCCCCGAATCGTTCGAAACCAAATACGACCTCTCGGTGCTAGGAACTTAGGAGGCTCAACGTTGAACTTTTATAGAAATTTCGTTAGAAACAGTTCAATTTCGGTAGGGATTGGGAAAAAGTGCTGCGTTCGGAACGGGGCCTTGGGATGATTCACACATCTGGTGGTGGTGACCGTGCCGGAGCCGGGAGGGACAGCCAAGCCGGGGCGGCGGCATCCTATTGCAAATACACCCCACTTCTTCCGTGGATCTTCATTCTGGGCCCGCACAAGTGGATGGGCCGGTGAGAGATTGGATCGCGAATTTTATTCGCGATGTGGCATTTGCGATCCACATCGGGAGGGTGTGACTGCTAATAAGCAATACTGTAGGGTCTCCTGTGCAAATATTCCACAGGTACCCATTGCGTTTTCCGATCATGGCCATCTAAGTTGCAGCAAGCGTCGCCGCCTGCTGTGCTGGGCCTCCGGGGAGGCGGCGGAGCCCCGGCGAGCGTAGGATGCGGCGGCTTCCAGCCATTCTGCCACGTCCTCTGGTGAACTGCCGGCGGAGCGTCGTCGAGACCGCCATAGCCCGGTCGACGAGGGTCCACGAGCGCCCGTAGGCGGCGTGCAGCCGGATAAACTAGTCGGCCCAGCCCGATCTCCCGCCGGCGTCCAGGTACACCTCCCTCGCTATCCTTTCTGCTCACGCGAATCCCCAGCCCGTGAGCCCGAGCAGGCGAGCACCTCGTAGTGCGTCCTCTCCGGCTTTAACAACTATATGCATGTTAGAAGCTAAGGGAGAATAGTTATGCCACTCTGAAAGAGTGGAACTTAATGCTACTTTTATCTTGAGACTTGAGAGGCATGTGTGCTTATTGTTCTTGATATCACATATGCATTATGTTGTAAATATTGCGGTATAAGCATATTTGCATATTTAATTCAACCATATATACCAAAGAACCAATATGATTCCAAAGATAAGAAGAATGACACTAATTGCATATAAACATGAAATTCTATCTTGTCATTCATCTCTACAAACATATTCAAAGAATATAACTTACATGCAGCTGAAAGTAACATGTAAATCAGTCCTAAAAACAATAAAACAACTAATTCGAAAGATAGAACAAATTAATTGTTTTATTATTGCTCTCGAAACAGTCGCACAAAATCAAAGATTTTGGCCCTCTCATGCACATGTCATAACTCTTCATAATTGATCTAGCAAGTTTAACTACTTGAGCTCTAGGTAATTAATCGCCAATGAACAACAGACAATAGAGCTATGTTCAAGACCGATTGATTAAATGATCACGACAATATGATAAGTGACGATGAACTTGACATCTCATACATATAGCGACAAGAGAATTGTATGAAGCGACAATACTTTAGATGAAATAAGAAATTAACTGCACCAAAAATACAATCTAACAAGTCACTGTACTAATCTGAATTTTAATTGCGTGTAATCAAGTCTGATAGATGTAGATATAAGTAACTACAATCCAAAGTGCAGAAAATCTAATCTAGAGCTCAAGTCGCCAAATGATTGTCTAGATCAATTCGAGATATGACTAATTTCATCACGAGCATACACTTGCATCCACAAACATTCACAGCATCCTCGGATACTTGAACAAAATTACGGATCAAGAATAACTATCGTAAACAAGAAGAAGCAGATATACTCACCGAAAGCGCATAATCCAAACCGTCCGAAGCAAAATAAACCAAGATGAACTCAAACAATAGGCAAGGCACGATCAAATCGCTGTCCCAGAAAATCTATCAGCCCACTGTCGCAAGCAGGTAGATGATTCACGGAGATACAATGCCACACTTCTCCTCTCAGTCAAAACAGAGAAGAAGCCGAGGTCTAGAGATGCCGCACAAGATCACAAGAACGCTCTGGCCGAGAGTATTCAAGACACAGCAGGGAGTCGACGAAGCCTTCTTCTCCCTCGGGTTGGCCCCCAAAGTCTCAATTCCCCACACCCAAATTAGGGTTCACGCAGAAATCAAAAGACCAAGCCTCAATCGGCGATGGTCAAGCCACCAACCACAAGACAACCCAAGGAACCGAGAAGAAGAAGAAACCCAAAGAGAGAAAACCGGATCGAACTAGAGTGCATCACCGGGTGAAGAACTCGGCCCTTTGTAGAAGGCGGGTGCGAGGAGGTGACGCGACGGCCGGCTCAGGAACCCGGGCCAGCCCGCGCCTCCGTCGCTCGCCTCTCCAACCGCCGCCTCCTACCGCCGAAGAAATCGCCAGATTTCCGGAAGGTGGAGCAGCGCCTGACCTCCTCGCACACGATGCGGACACGGCACGCACGGGAGGAGGCGAAGTCTTCTCCCTTATCTCTTCTTGTGACTCCGCCAGTGGGCCCCACCGCTTCCTTTTTCTTTTCCCTCTTCAATTGGAAAATTACAATCAGGTCCCTGACTTACAACACATTACTCTCTCTGTAAGGTGAAGGTCCCTTTCTGATAAAGGAAGTCATTTTGATCTAGTTGGATAGGTCTGGTCTGCTCCATTGGATGATAGAGGAGACTTAATTCTCACTGACGTGATCAGTAACTCCACCTAATCCTCAGATTATTGGATGGATAGGACTTTATGTGAATTCTTTCAGAGTTATTATCGACTTGCTTTTCTTAGATTATCCTCCCAGGAACATATGTCTTACAAGTTACATGTGTTATGAATAGCGCTTATATTCAATATGAGGCCAATGAGCCGTATATATACACAAGGTACAAGGTGACATGCCATATAGAGATAAGGCATAAAAGGAAAGAAACAATCTATCATAATACAGTTCTATCTATATATATCTCTAACACCCCCCTCAAACCCATGATGGATCAACAACACTGAGTTTGGAGAGATAGAAGCTGTGTTGTGCTCGAGTCTGGGCCTTCGTGAAGAAATCCGCTATCTGAAGCTCCGAAGGCACATACTGAAGAGCAATCACCTGATCACGCACACAAGATCTCATGAAGGAAGCATCAACACCAATATGCTTGGTGAGCTCATGCTTCACAGGATCTCGAACATCTTGATAGCACTGTCTTGTCGACAATAGAGGAGTCGGTGTAGTGACAGAAACACCAAAATCCTCAAGTAACCACGTAGCCAAGTAATCTCTGCTATCAAAAAAGCCATAGCTCGCAACTCAGCCTCTGCACTCGAACGGGACACTGCAGTATGTTTCTTCGTCTTCCAGGCAATGAGAGAACCACCAAGAAAAACACGATGGCGAGATAGACCGACGATCGGAGGATCGGCCCCAAGTAGCATCTGAATAAGCTGAAGTCGTAACGAGTGGAGCGTGGAAAGAAGAGGCGGCGAGAGATAGTCCCGAAGGTATCGCAGAACTCAAGTAGGTGGTCATAGTAGACACGAGTGGGAGCGAAACGAATCGACTCGAAATGTGAACCGGATAAGTGATATCCGGACGAGTATGACAAGGTAGACAAGACTCCCAACAAGGTGACGATAGCGAGTCGAATCAGAAAGAGGCTCGCCATCAGAGGATCAGAGGTGAACATTGAGCTCCATGAGAGTCTCAATAGTACGTTGATCAGTGAGAGAGGCGCGATCAAGAAGATCCTGAATATACTTCTCTTGGGACATAAAGAAACCATCTGGAGTGGAAGTAACCTCAATCCCAAGGAAGTAACGAAGAGGACCAAGATCCGACATAAGGAACTCACTAAGACGAGTCTTGACAAAGGCAATGTACTCAGAATCATCTCCGGTAATGATCATATCATCAACATACGGAAGAAGAACAAGAGTCCGACCACGAGACGAAGTGTGGACAAAGAGCGCAGGATCATGATCACTCATTGAAAACCCGGCGGTGACCACGAGGAGAAGCGCTCAAACCAAGCACGAGGGCTTGCTTAAGGCCATAGAGAGCGGCGGGCGACAAACCATGCCCTCAGGTACTGAATACCCAGGTGGCGGATGCATGTAGACCTCCTCATGCAACTCGCCACTAAGAAAGGCATTCTTGACATCAAGCTGAGAAACAGACCAGTGGCGAACAGACGCCACCGAAAGAAGGGTGCGGACAGTGGTCATGTGAGCCACGGGAGCAAAAATCTCGTCGTAGTAACGACCATGCTCTTGCTGGAAGCCACAGGCAACAAGACGCGCCTTATAGCGCTCAAGAGAACCATCAGAGCGAGTCTTAATCTTATAGACCCACTTACACGTGATGGGACGAGAGTGAGATGGAAAGGAACAAGATCCCAAGTACTAATGCGCTCAAGGCGGCAATCTCCTCGGCCATTGCATGCGCCACTCGGGGTGAGTAGCAACATCCCGTAAGAAAGCAGGCTCACGAGTAGTCTGCGCGGCAAAGGCAAAAGCAGGCGGGGGCGGCGGTCGGCGATCGCGGAGAGCGTGGCGAGGAGAAGATGACCCATCGAGAGAAGATGGTGCATCGAAGATGAATCATCGAAGAAGATGGCTCATCCGGAAGATCCTCAATCTGAGGTCGGCGAGTGTAGACGAGTGTAGTGGGGAGCACGAGGCCGCAGGAGGCAGTCAAGGCGGCGACAACGGCGGAGAGGCCACGGAGGAATATGTGGAGACTCGGTGGGACGGGTGGGCGAGGGTAAGACAGATATAGGTGTATCTGAAAAGGTCAAAAAGGAGAGAGACTCCACAGAGGAAACCGAAGGAGAGGTAGAACGTGGGTAGAAGGGACGAGACTCGTCGAAAGTCACATCCCGAGAAATCCGCATCCGTCGATCAACAGGATCCCAGCACCTATAACCCTTGTGCTCGGCACTGTATCCCAGAAAAACACACTCAACAGATTGAGCAGCCAGTTTGGTGCGTTCTCGAGGCGAGAAGAACGTAGCAAACGCAAACAATGACGAAGGCGAGTAGTCGGGAAGGAGACCACGAGACGCTCAAAGGTTGCATACGAAGAGCGGAAGAAGGCGGATGTTGACGAGATAGGTGGTAGTGGAAACAGCCTCGGCCCAAAAGTGAGGTGGAATAGAGGCGGCAATCATCAGGGCACGAGTCGACTCAAGGAGGTGACGATGCTTGCGCTCAGCAACACCATTCTGAGCATGAGCACCCGGACAAGAGAACTGAGCAAGAGTTCCCTGCTCAGCAAGGAAGGCTGCGCGGTGATGAGAGAGTACTCGCCAGAGTCGACCACGGAAGACACGAATATGAGTGGAGAAGCTGCGTGCGAACCATAGTGGCAACTTGTTTATAGATAGACAAGACCTCACTACGAAGACATGAAATATATCCAAGTGTGGCGAGAGAAATCATCTATAAATATGATATAATATCGATGACCCCTTCGAAATGAAGGAAGCGGGACCCCAAACATCCGAATGAACAAGATCAAATGGACGCCGAGATCTTGACTCACTATGAGGATAAGGAAGTCAAGTTGTTTACCTAACTTACGACCACGACAATCTAAAGACACGTCTCTGAGATGGACCCGAAGGCCACGACGAACTAAAGACGACGACGAGAGCCACACATATGGCCAAGGCGGTGATGCCACTCTGGAAAGAGCCGGTGAGCGGAGTGGCGAGGCGGAGAGGCTGGCGGCGGCGGTGGCGGCGGAAGGAAGGTGAAGCCAGTCAAGCTCCCATATCTGCCGTGAGTCAAGGCGCCGAGGGCCGAACCAACCGAGCTCCGTGTGACGGTCCCGAACACAACAAGAGTCGAATCGAGAATGACCCGACAACCAAGATCGATGTCACTTGAAAAGAAGTCGCATGGTAAGGCGAGGAACATGAGCAATGAAGGAACATGAAAAGATGAGTTGCTAAGAGATCCTCGGCTAGAGACGAAGAGAGGTACCATCGGCGGTGAGAACACTAACAGGAGAATCGGGAGGTGTAATGAGGGACGAGTGGAAGCACCGAAGTCATGTAAAAGATGCTCGTAATCAAGAATCCATGGGAGGTACCGATGTGTAGAGGTGGTTTCTCGGTGCAGAAGAGTCGATGAGCGAACTGCGAGAACATGTCGAGGAGAACACGAGGCGGCAAGTAAGCGTCAAGTCGGCAATCTCACCTCGAGAGAAACTGCTGAAGTAGTCGATGCGACGCGTGATGCGAAGCACCGATGTCAATGCTAGCGAAGAACGGCGTGAAAGATGCCTTCTTCTTATAGCACCGAGACTCAATGTGGCCGACCTTGTCGCAGATGGGAGCGATGAGGCGGCCACCTCCGGATGGGCGGCCACCACCGCCTGTGGCGGCCACCGGAGGAGGCGGTGTCTTGGCGTGGAGCGAGCGATGTAGCGGTGGACGGCGGCGAGCACGAGAGGGAGTGGCATCGAGACCGGCACCACTCAGCGAGTCTCCTCACGCGTATCTCGATGAAGAGCCTCCGGAGAGTGACACGAGGGTGACGTGCAGGAGGCTGGGCACGCCGCTGCTCGAACTCGGGGCGAATGCGAATAAGGAACTCGTAGACCCGCTGAAACTCCAGGTCAGCCCATGCAGCTAGGCAGCACGGACAAGAGCGACAACCAGCAGTGCAGAGAGAGTCCAACTGACGCTAGACAGCAGAGCTCTGAGTGTAAAAAGCGTCAACAGTAGCATCACCCTGCTGAAGAGAGTGCTCCTGACGGACCACGGACGGTACAAGGCGTCACCGGAGGGCTCGTGGCGGCGAAGGTGAGTCCACATCCGAAAGCCGAGAGAGTCCCACAACCTCGAAGAGAACCGAGGCGGACACGGCAATGAGGACAGCGGCGGCCGGCGTCGTCGTCGTACCCGAGTATAGACGGTCGATTGATCCTTGTATAAATCGAGCCACTTGGTGGGCGGGCGACCTTATCGTCGAGAGGCGCCTCGTCGGCGGCACCTTGTCATTTGTCGAGCGGCGTGACAAGCGTAGGTTCCGTCGGAGGAGTAGGGCAAGGCGGGCAGATGACGTCGCCGAGAGGATGCCCGAGGCGAAGACCACGCATATGGATGCGCAAGTGAGACACGAAATGGTGTAATTAACATCATCGAAAATCACCGGGCGACGAGGAAAGCAAGTACCCATTGGTGGCGGTCTTTGACGACACGGCGACCAAAGGAACGAAGTCTAACATGCGGCGCTGGACGGCGTGGTGGTTAGAGCGACGTTTTTTTTCACGGTTTGGTTAAGCCAAGCGGTCGGTCGGTTAATCCGACCGAGACTCACAACCCGGCGAGACCGCGGCGGGCGGTCGCAGCGATCGGCGGCGGCGATCGAGCGGCGGCGGCGGCGGTCTGGCGGCGACGACACGGTGGTGGAAGCGGCCTCGGCGGCGGCGGCGGCGGGGTGACGAGGCGGCTGAGGAGAACTCGATGGCGGGCCGGAGGTGGCTAAACGACGGCCGTCGTCGGCGGGCGGCGTCGGCGCGAGGATCGGCGGGGAGGAGGAGCGCGGTCCGGAAGGTGACCGGCGGGCCGCGGGATCCGCGTCGGCGGCGCAGTGGCGGCGGCGGGATGGCGGGGTGACGGATGGGCGGCGGCAATAGAGACGATGGCGGCGGCGGGCTGGGTCACGAGGAGGCGGCGGCCTCCAAGCGGCGTCGGCTGCGACCGATGGGTATTGGAGGCGGCGACGGCGGCGGGTGTGGAGTCGGCGACGGCAGGCTGAGAGTCGACGACGGGAGTCGGCGACAGGAAATCCTAAACCTAGACAAGCGGCGGCTATGGGCAAAACCCTAGGTATTTTGCTCTGATACCATGTTATGAATAGCGCTTGTATTCAATATGAGGCTAATGGGCCGGTATATATACACAAGGTACAAGGTGACATGCCATATAGAGATAAGGCATAAAAGGAAAGAAACAATCTATCCTAATACAGTTCTATCTATATATATCTCTAACAACATGATGATGAACTCAAGGCAGCAATATTTCCCAATGTCTTTGTTACGACATAAAAACGGAAGGTTCTTCAATTACTCTCGTGAGCATGTCATAGAATTTTTTTTTGTTCTTTTTTTTTTATGAGAAGTTCTTGTTGTTGGATACAGTGTCTGATTTCTGAAATCTTATGCAACCTATAAAAATTCTGAGCCCCATTTGGGACATGGAAGTTTCCCCGATTCCTGTGAGAACTGAGAATTGAGTTGTTTCCTGGCACCGAGTTTGTCCGGCATATTTTCTAGACAGAACTCTTGCCTTTTTAGTCTCCATATCCATTTGTCAGCCTTGAGTTCAGGAAGTAACTGTCGAAGTGATATTTCCCATGAAAAGTTCTTACTGTAACCGAAAGTACTATGTGCTAGGTGCGATCTCATGGGTGTTTGCCAATATCAAATGCGGGGCTGAATTGGAACAATGATTGTCCTTCCTTGCCTGGGTCATGAAGATTTGGAAGCTGTGCTGCGAGTAGCAGCAGGTAAACCATGGGGACAGAAACAAGCAGAACCTACCATGTGGCAGCTTGTACAGATCTGGACCAATACTTCACTCTGATATTATTCACTTCCATTTCTTACTAATGTATACAATCCTATGATGTGTTCTTCAGTTCTTGTGGCTGATATTACAGCGCTGTTTCTTCGAACCTCTCTAACGAAGGCTTGGCGGTGCTGAACTACTGATCAGATGCACCATTCGATCCATCGCATGGATTTCCCCCCGCCGATTCAGGGAGATCATTGGTGGCTTTCTGGTGTTGATGTTGATATGTAGATAGTACAGAGTTCTTCATTGTAGGCTGGGAGGGTTGTTCGATTCATCAAGAACCCCACAATGGCTTTAGCTGTTCGGGCATGTGGCAGTGGTTATGATTCTTGTGAATCTGCGTCCTTTTTTTCCTGTTTGAGCATGCGATCCACCTGTGTGTTCTTGTGAACCTGGTACAATGATTGGATTAAGCTCCGCTTGGTTGGGCTGAAAATTTGGCCAGGACTTACATTGAAATCGCACTATAAGCGGTTGAAATTCACCAGTGGTGAAGGTGCTTTATTTGTCGTAATTAAATTTAAAAAAAATTTAAAATAGAAAAAATATGCTAGCTCATCACGGACAACGCAAACGAATACGGGAAAAAAACCGGCAAAAAAGCTAAAAAAAGCCAAAAGTTCAAAAAAACAAAATTTATAAATAGTAAAAAATAAATCAAAAGTCAAACTAAAGCCGAAATGAGCGGCACTATGCCACCACATGGCGTCTGCCGTTTCGCCTACTCTCTGATTGGAGGACTTTTCAAGGTTTAATTTACTCCACTTAGCTCTCGAACAATTGGCCAAACATCGCGGTTAGGCAATGCTGGCATTATCCTATCATCAGACGTTGATTCCTTCGCGTGGAAGTGATTGGTAAAACAACAGACAAAGCTCTGAAAAAACAAGGACGACGTAGGCGAACGAGGGCCTAGTAAATTAAACTATGGCCATGCTGCCGTCAGGCTAAGTGCCGACTGTGATTGCAATTGTGAATCTGTGAGTGTGACACTCTCCTCGTTTATGTCGTGAGTGCTTAACTCGGTAATCCTCTCATCTTCCCAGGGCAGCGTCTCAACCTTTCACACGCGACGCCGTTGTTCCAAGTGTCTCTGTGTTACGAGTGTGTACCACGTGTGCGGTCTGAGTCGAATCACTACTACCTCCCAGGTGCCCGCTAAAATGATAGGTTCTCCGAATTAAGACGGCTAATATAATGCTGAGGGACCACGGATCACGTAGGAAGGTCCAGTAATATTTATGATGAACTATTATTAGTGTGTATTAAGTTGGATTTTAGTTTTTTTGTAAAGTTTGGCAAATTTTAGTTCCTCTATCAGGCAACCGATCAGACTAGTATGTGGGGCTGATCAGATCACTGGGCTTGATCGGTCTGACTGGCTGCTGAGGTGGCGGTCTGACCGTCTGCTTAGTGGTTGTCGGACCAGCTAAATTCCAAATTTTGATTGAGAGTTTTGAATTTTGTGAATTTGATCGTGGATTGAATCGAATTGTCGTAGGTCAGTGCATTCATATTGCATGAAGTATGTTTGAGCTAACGTGGATCAAGTTGTGAAGAACTTGTACCCGAAAATGATTTCTTGGTTTTTGGATGTGCAAGGAACTTGGAAATCAACTATGATCAAAGGCGAGGACCGATGCTATATTCATGGAGGAGCCGAGGTCTAGAATGGTTAAATATGCTGGGTGAGGTGTTCTTGTCTTGATTGTCTTGTTCTTGTTCTTGTTGGTTATTTGACAGAGAAGCATGAAGATTGTTGAATGAAGAAAAACTTCCAGGATTCAACACCTTCTTCCCCATGAACGACGCAGCTGTTGATGACCGAGTTGCCGATCTTACGAAATAATATAAGAAAGATGGCTGAAAACCTTGGGAAAGAACAATCATGCTCTTTATTGCTATGAATTAGTTACAAGGTGCAATCAACAAGGTGTGAAACTAGCCCTAATTACACTAAATTGAATGTGATGTGAATCAAATTGTCAAACTGCTTCTTTCCCCTCTGTCTTTTCTTGTCTAGCCTTAAATATCAATGAAGAGACGTCAATTATCCGTCGGAGAAGACACCTTATGGAACCAACGTGTCCGATCAAAGAGGCAATTATTGTCAGAGAGAAAAGATGTCTGATCGTCAGTTGTTGTCAGCGGGAGACGAATGTGGGAAACAACTACATGGTAGTTGTTGTCAGAGACTCGGAGCTAAAATATCATGTTGTTTGGAGTGAATAAGACACGTGTTTTATCTACCGTATGGAAGAAATATCCTGGAATCGGTTCCAAGTATCAGTTCACATAATCTCTGAGCGGTCATCTAGTCGAGCAACATGCATAGTATTTCTTCAACTAGAGTACTCGGGAGTAATCTCTGGAGGTTTACGATCACGGTCTCTTAACCTTAATTAAATATTAAAGCCGTGTTTAGTGATTTATTCAATCATCATTATTATTGGAGTGAAAGATTTCTAGATGCTAATAGGAAGATTTTGCGAAGATATCATTTACCCCTCTGTTGCTATTGTCGGTCCTACGAATGACATGCTCAACTAATCAAGTTAAATGTATGATGAAAACGGCTAAGTAATGGCATATTCTCTAGATTGCCAATAGCAACGCTCGTCCGTGATCTGTGCAAGCAGCTTCATTTGGATTCATAATATGTAGTAGTCCTATTTCAATTTGTTTCTTCCCAGATGCCTATTCCATATCTTTTGGGGAAATACTTGTAACTGATTGAAGAATCTAAACGTGACACTACGGCAACTTTTTGTGTGTGCAGTGCACCAAACATTGATGCCATTGCGGTCCAATTATGAACTGCCAAGACGAACAAAAATGGAGCCATCTGAGGAATCTGTCGCCCAACTTGCGGCTTAGAAATGTTAGTCTAGGCTCATGCAAGTAAACTAGAGTACAGTCCACATGTCGAATTTAAATTTGTCATAGTAGTTAAGAATGACCTCGGATGGCAGCGTTCATCACCATCCTGACATCATACCACACAAATGTCCTAGACAAACAGACGCAAGAATACAAGCAAGATCAACAGCACTCCAGATCACAGCGGTATAGTGCAGATTTCCAGGTTTTAAGACTTATGCAATCAGTTACAACTAATGCAATATCAAAACTTATGCAAAAACGCAGAAAAGATCTAGTCAACCATAGCATTAACAGCAAGATTTTACAGAGGAAAACTACAAAACCATCTTGCAGCAGCAGCATAATGGCTTCATCACCAGCATAGCAAAGCAGAGGCAGCAGCATAATGGCTTCATCACCAGCATAGCAAAGCAGAGGCAGCAGCAATACAAACTTTCTTATTGCATCTGTACAGTCACAGAAGCTAAGCTTTGATCAAACGGATAATGATTTCCTAGTCCAGTTACTCTTCATTGCAGGTCATAGATGTTAGAATCCGCGGCGTAGCAGCCAAGAACGCGCACGAAGACGGCGAACCTCTCGATCTCCTCGGCGGCGTCGCGGACGAGCGGGTCGTCGGCCGCGCCCTCGCAGTCGACGTACAGGACGTGCGGGAACGCGCGCAGCGTGGGGTGCCCGAGGGTGTCCAAGATCATCACCGGCGCGCGCCCCTCGTTGTTGATGACCTCCAGCTTGGTCAGGTTCACGCCCCGCGACGAGAAGGCCGAGAGCACCTTGAGCAGCACCACCATGGAGCCGCCCCGGTGCGCGATCACCATGCTGGTCTTGGCGCCAGCGTCCTTCGGAGGCGGCCGCGCGGGGGGCTTGGCGAGGATGAGGAAGCGGGTGACGTTCCAGGACTCGTCCTGGAGGCCGTAAGCGAGCACGTCGAGGCCGTAGAGGTCTGCGGAGCGGGTGCTGGCGATGGCGGCGGTGTCGAGCAGCCTGTTGGACCGGAGCATCTCGACTGCGCCGGCCGTGTCCTCCACGGGCTCGCGGTCCACGCCGAGCAGCGCCAGCGCGCGGCCGCAGTGCGCGAGCGCCATGGGGTGGCTGATCACCCGGCGCACCTGGGTGGCGCGCACGCCGGGCATGGCCAGGAGGCAGTAATGCACAAACAGGCTGATCTCCTGCACCACCACCAGGTCGTGCTGCAGGAGCAGGTCGTAGTTCCGCAGCGCCGTGCCCTCCATGGTGGACTCCACGGGGAGTATGGCGCGGTCGGCGGCGCCGCCGACCACGGCGGCCACGGCGTCCGCGAACGCGCGGCACGGCACGGTGTCGCAGCCCGGGAGCGCCGTCATGGCGGCGAACTCGCTGTACGCGCCGGGCGCGCCCTGGAAGGCGACGCGGAGGCCGGCGCCGGGGACGTGCGCCGCGAGGTGGGCGCGGTCCTGTCCGTTGATGTGGGGCTTGCTGCCGTGGCCATTGATCTTGGCCGTGGTTGGACGGAAGGATGGGGATCTGTGGGGCTTCTTGGGCTTGGAGGAGACCGCGACGGATTTGGGGAGGTGGAGAGAGGAGAGGTAGGCCATAGAATGAAGACCAAGACCGGCTCTCCCTCGCTCACTCTCTCTCTCGGAGCTGGGACTTCACCTGGGCTGGGACTCCGGGAGACTAGCAAAATACTGTGCCCGAAATGCTGTGTGGCATTTTATAAGATAAGCTAAGCGCACAGCAGAATACTCCTTAGCTGTCCCACCTACCTAGGCCAAAAGATTCCATAAAACACGTAAAAAGACACATGTACCTCTAGAACGGTTCACTATTACGGAGGACATTATTGTAATCAGATCTTGTAACTATGTATGTATAAAGAACCTATGCTAAAGAAAGAGCCAGACCAATTTATTTGGTATACTCACTCTGCTGGTCATCGTTTTTACTATTTGATCTTTACCTACAATATTTGTAGTATTTTTTTTCTTTTTAAGAACTGAAAACTCAATATGCCGTCTGCTTTGGTTTGGTGCAAGTGGTAGTGTTCCAC
Organism: Bonia amplexicaulis; assembly: GCA_036346245.1. Lineage (NCBI taxonomy): Eukaryota > Viridiplantae > Streptophyta > Magnoliopsida > Poales > Poaceae > Bonia > Bonia amplexicaulis. Next base: position 642,819 of record CM070742.1, read on the forward strand.
AGTACCACTAGCAGACAGGCAGATAAGACGAGTGATAAGTCCCTGAACGCCTTATTACCGCTCACAAAGTCACAATAAGTGCACGTAGCTTTCTGAAAGCTCCCTGCAACTCTCACTGCAAGCTGTCCACATTCCCTTTTAGCCGTACTACTTCAGCACTTCTCTTTCCGATTACAAGGTATCTGATTCACCTCCACTTTTTCTGAAGAAGACTCCTCCATCATTCGGCTGCTTTTCCAGAACGAAAATTAGGAGATGTTAGCAGCTTCAGCTTCAAGTGAGCTAGAATTTTTACACAAGACCTGATGTGCATCTGCTAATTTGACCTCGAATTCTACCTCCATCTTATAACTTTGGTGAAACATGGCATGTTACTCAAGTTTTGTTACTTGTTAGAAGTATTATCTTGAACTCTGCATCTTTCTAATCCACCTCTTCTCTTACTGTAGCACTACACAAACTAATACTTGGACTGCTGACTGGATTGACTTTTAGTCAAAGCATAGGTTGGGATACCAATTAGAGTTGGCATCACAACAGTATGGAGATTCAGCCATACACGAAAAAGATACAAAGGAGAAGCAAGGATTATATATAAATCAAACTCCTGTGTTCACATATTTGGGTACATGCACATGATCATTAATAGGGTGCTCATCATTTCTATCTTGATTTTAATTTTTTCAGCTTAGCTAACTTTTGCTTAGTGTGTACTTTTTCATGTAAATTCCCCATGCACATGCTTGCTTCATGGGGATTTATGGAGTGGAAACATAAGCTCTGACGCTAACGGAGATCCCTAATATTGGATCCAGCATGCTACTGTAAGTAAAATCTACTGTTTCACGTCTCCAATTACAGACCATGATTATTGCTTGCAATAGAATGATATTTTTTTTATTTGCCTTCGAAGGCAAATATACATTGTATACTTCTGATAATAATTTGCATAGAAGTGCTCAAAATTTTAATGCGTTGTTGTTGATTCGTCTGGATCTCCTGAATGCCTTACATATCGCATCGTAGACAGTCATTGAAGAAAATTTATCAGCTCTTTTAACTGCAGATGGACACAATGAGGCAGAGTTTGGGATGTCATGGTGTGCTGGATTTGGCGGTGCATTCTATAATTCCTATTTTCAGGTATTCACTTTCTCATTTTTGTTCCATAAATTTCTTTGGGCACCAGCACATGCAGATAAAGAGTGTGGTTGTCAAGAACCCGGGCCTGAAACTCTGTACTATTGTAGTAATAACTTGTAATCAAATGGGCACTATTTGTGGATCACTCCCACAAAATAAAAGCCCCCCACCTCCAGCTTTACTTCTTTAGTGCATCCTCGTGAGTGCTTGTCTTTCTCTCGCCCTGTTTTAACTATGATGCCTTGTGTCGGTTGGATTACTCAATTCTTCAGTACTGTTTCGATGGAGAAATTTAAGTGTATGTATGCTTAACTCTGATACAGGTGATGCCAAAACAGCCCCGCTCTGAGAAGAGGAGGAACATATGCATCTCCTCTACCATTTACCTAAATCACTAGAATCTTTTCGGCTCTGTTAAATCATGATCATGCCAGTACATGGTGCTATAGTCTGAGACATGAGTGCTACAGTCTGAGATCTTGGCAAAAAAGAAGCAAAACAATGTTGTATCTTCAACTCAACTCTGAGCCGAAAAGGACTACATTTGAATAGGAGTAATTCTATTTCCATTCTAGCAACTGAACAAAAGTATTAGAAAGGTGAACAAATCAAAAGCTGATCAAGCAGGCATTCCATCAAAGAGCTCAGACGCATATGACATGAGACTAGCTTCTGCGATTTCATGCCTTGACGTGGCTATCGTGATCGTTGACATATGTCAATGATAGATCGACGCTACAACCTGCCGTTAATTGCTACATCCGTGCGTTCAGAGAACGTGGAGCCTCAACCCCTGTCTTCCATTTGGTTAACAGAGATCTTGGCAAATCCAAACTAGTACTACTATCATACTGGCTAACAGTCAACTCTTCGTGAACACTACCCGATGTAAAACTGCAGTCGAAAGGAACTGAATAGTAAACACATTCCTTTTGGTTAACTGAATAGCCGGCTACTGTACAGTAGATCATTCGTTTCTCTCTTTCTATCCTCTTCCATTTATATTAGTAAAAATCTTAGATGACAAAACTATAGACAATCGATATAAATTTACTGTGCATAGCCTAAGGATAAATCCACGATTCATGATGGCGTTGACACGTGAATGTGCATCATGGTTAAGAAATCACACATCGAAAGTGCAGCGATAGCGAATTCAAGCAAGGCTGGTTAAATAAACGATGGAAAGATATTATTAGTACCTCACATGTCCAGCGAGGTACAGAGATCTCGCTCGGTTGGATCGAAATAAATTAGTTTATGACTGAAATTGTACTGTAGCTGACTAAAATTACACTGTAGCTGATGATGACTTATTTGACGTAACTAAATTTTAAAAAAAGAAAAAAAACAGATTAACCCATCACGAACAACACAAACGAATACGAAAAAAGAACCAGCAAAAAAAGTTCAAAAAAACTAAAAAGCTAGAAACAAATAAAATTTAGCAATAATAAAAAATAAGTCAAAAGTTCAGATCAAAATGAGCAGGCCTAAACTAGTACTACTATCATAGTGGCTAACAGTCAACTCTTCGTGAACGCTACCCGATGTAAAACTGCAATTGAAAGGAACTGAATAGTAAACACATTCCTTTTGGTTAACGATTCAAACCTCCCAAGAAATTGCTCCTGTTGTGCTGGATTGTATTATGGCTGTTTGGTACAGCTCAAAATTCTCATTTTTTAGCTTCTGCTGCTAGATTCTATGATAATCTAGAGTTGCATCTATAAAGCGTTTAGTAAGTAGGTTGGTGCTACAAACATAAGAGGTGGGATTGGGACAAATAACCCATGATATCCTCGGTTGTAACACATCATCTTTATATTTTACTCGTTTGTATTTGTACATAATTTATAATTTTTTTCTAAATTTTGTAAGACCATATATACAAAATTATGATTTTTTTGCAAATTTTTGAAGAGCAGATCTGGTGAACAAGCCCTTATCTGTGCACATATGGACATACCCAATCTCATCCGTCCAATCCAAAATAGACAGATGAGATGTTGGCAGGCACTCCCTCCTTTCCCATCCCTCCTCCATTGGCACCTCCCCCTCCCCTCCCGTGGCTCCCCCTCCTCCATCCGCGCCTTCCCCTCTCCTCCCATCTAGCGGCTCCCCCTCCTCCATCGGCACATCTAGTGGTCAAAGTCGTGTAGTTGAAGCAGTGCGTGGTCGGGCAAGCGCCATCCGCCGGAAGGGAGGGTAAGGCGCAGATGGAGTAGGGGGCTGCCAGAGGGGAGGTTTAGGGGAGGCGCTAATGAAGGAAGGGGAGCCGCGGGAGGGGAGGCGAGGGGGAGACGCCAACCGAGGTTGGAGGGGAGCCATGGGAGGGCAGGGGAAGAGGAGCTGCCAGAGGGGAGAGGGAGGAAAGGCAACAGCCATCGGAGGGGAGGGGAGGTGCGGATGGAGGAGGGCAAGCCGCGAAGGGAGAGGGAGGTGAGCCGCTAGAGGGGAGGGAGGGAGGCGTTGGATAGGGGAGAGCAGAGGAGGAGGAGGCAAAAGGAGGTGGTGCCAGGAATGGGGATGGGGAGGACTAAGGAGCAGAGGATGGAAACCGGGGGCCAAAAAGCAAATTTGCGTAAGTAGGAAAGGGGGAGCGTGCGCCAACATCTCGTCCGTCTATTTTAGATCGGACGACCTAGTTGGGTATATCTATATATGCATAGATATGGGTTTATTCACTAGATATGTTCTCATTACTTCTTCTCACCCTTGGACTTGATCACCATGTCCTTCCCAGTCACCTTCCAGTACCCAGCCTTCGTCGCCCTATTGACGACCATTTGGGTATTTGCGGTCCTTGGGTGCACTGGACATATTCCAAAACGACTTGTTTTTATGAACTGGAGGGAGTAATTTGTACCAAATTAACAATTTATTGGTACACAAGGCATCAAAATCCCTCACAAAAATCCCAAATATCAACACCAAGACTACTGTTACATCCAAAAAGGGGAAAACCACAATCCATCTTAAAATCCCCATATTAGACAAAAAAAATCAAAAACCACAAAATAAACCCCATAAACTTGCCAAGAACCCCAAATTTGATCACAAAGGACACGATTAACGAAACCCCAAACAAACAAAAAAAATCCCTAAAAATCAGAAGAAAAGAAGAGACGATCATAGTAGCACTAGTACCTAGGAGGTTCCATAGCCCGCACTTGTAGACGTTGACTTTTAGGATGACCTTGACGTCGTACTTGATCTGGCTGGTGATTTTGTCCACGTACTTTTCAGCTTGTCTTCTTCCAAACAAATATACGGGCGGTTTCTTCGTCGTCTTTTCGAAGCGATTTATTGAGACAGCTTTTCCAAAATAACTTATCAATATTCAGTTTATTTATACAAACATTCGTACTAAAACCAAAACCTATCGGCTACAGTCGAAAAGAACAAAAGCTCCAGATCGCAACTTGATGGCCTCGCATGCACGACGGTCGGTCCCACTAAATCTCGGGCTAGCACCAAAAACCACAAGCCGGTGCATGCACGACTGGGTTGCCACGTGGCGTCCATCCCACAGGGGCTAGGGGACTTGATATTCGGGGTGGTCCACGGCCCGGGGACCACCTCAGCTCCGCCCGGAGGTGTGGGGAGGCGATGAAGGAAGGGGGCGATGAAGGAAGGGAGGCGGGGGAGGCGCCAACCGAGGTTGGAGGGAGCCATGGGAGGCGGGGAAGGGAGCCAAGGGGAGAGGAAGGAAAGGCATTAGCCATCGGAGGGGAGGGGGCGTGCGGATGGAGGAGGGCAAGCCGCGCGAAGGGGAGAGGGAGGTGAGCCACCGGAGGGGGAGGAGGCGTTGGATAGGGAGAGCGAGGAGGAGGAGGCAAAAGGAGGCGGTGCAGGGAATGGGATGGGAGGACTAAGGAGCAGAGGATGGAAACCGGGGCCAAAAAGCAAATTTGCGTAAGTAGGAAAGGGAGCGCGCATGACATCTCGTCCGTCTATTTTAGATCGGACGACCTAGATTGGGTATATCTATATATGCATAGATAAGAGTTTATTCACTAGATATGTTCTTATTACTTCTTCTCACCCTTGGACTTGATCACCCTGTCCTTCCCAGTCACCTTCCGATGACCCAAGCGTCGCCTATTGACGACCATTCATCGCATATTCCAAAACGATTGTTTTACGACCATTACACAAGGCATCAAAATCCCTCACAAAAATCCCAAATATCAGCACCAAGACTACTGTTACATCCAAAAGGGGGAAAACCACAATCCATCTTAGAATCCCCATATTAGACACAAAAATCAAAACGATAAAGATCAAAAACCACAAAATAAAACCCATAAACTTGCCAAGAACCCCAAATTTGATCACAAATGACACGATTAATGAAACCCCAAACAAACAAAAAATCCCTAAAAATCAGAAGAAAAGAAGAGACGATGATAGTAGCACTAGTACCTAGGAGGTTCCATAGCCCGCACTTGTAGACGTTGACTTTTAGGATGACCTTGACGTCGTACTTGATCTGGCTGGTGATCTTGTCCATCGTATTTTTCAGCTTGTCTTCTTCTGAACAAATATAAGGGACGATTTTTCGTCGTCTTTTCGAAGCATTCATACAAACATTCGTACTAAAATCAAAACCTATCGACTACAGTCGAAAAGAACAAAAGCTCGAGACTGCAACTTGATGGCCTCCTGTACGACAGTCGGTCCCACTAAATCCATGGGCTAGCAGCCAGCGAAAACACAACGAAGCCGGTGCATGCACGACCTGGGTTGCCACGTGGCGTCCATCCGCCTGCACCAGGTCGTTCCGACGAATTCCTAGGCAGTTATGTGGCGCCGTCGTCTTGTTACGCACACGCGTTTTTGCCTCCGGTCTCCAACTGCATCCACGAAACGGAAGCACGGCATAACGCCGTCGGCGCCTCACTCTCGCTGGACTCATCTTGGTCAATAAAAAGAGGCAACTCTTCAAGACTCATCTCGGTCTACGCGAGTCACATACAAGGAAGCGTTTTACCCTGCTTTAATCGGTTTTTACCTCTGGTTTCCTGATTTTTAAATATATCAGCTTCTTAATTTCGATTTTTTATTACTTTATATTCTCTGTAAATATACGACGATATTTTTATTTTTTTAAGTAAAAGACCGAAAAACTGACCATCGCTAAGCTTAATTTTGAAGCCAGAAAGAGTGAGCCCGTTTGAGCACCGCGACCACTCTTTCTGCGTATATTGGAGACTAGCGAGCGTTACGGCGAGACCGAGTCTTGCATATATTCGTTCCTTCCTGAGGTGCTCTGCTTCGTCATCCATATCTTTCTCTCCTGGCCATTAATTGGAGGTTTCCTGGGGAGGATCTTGCGAGTTAAGTATCTGTGTTGGGGTTCTGGAGAGAGAGAGAGAGAGAGAGGAGGAGAAGCCATGACCGGAGCCGGAGGGGATGACCAGGGGAGGAAGCTGTTTGGTGTGTCCCTGACAGACAGGCCCAGGTGGCAGCAGTTCCTGATGTGCTCCTCGGGCTTCTTCTTCGGCTACCTTATCAATGGCATCTGCGAGGTGACTTCTTGTTCTTCGAATTTACTATTGATGAGAAAAATCATAATCCATGATCTGTATGAAGACCTCGCATGATTCTGCGCCCGAATTTGTCAACTCGGAGGTGCATTTTCTTGGTGATGAGTTGAGTTGCACGGCAATGGTGCGAAATTGTGCGATAGATAGTACTGAAATGGTGTGGAAGTGTGTGAGAATCCTCTCTCTTTTTCCTCCTTGTTTTCTTCGTCATACACTCGTGGTCAACATGGTTTCTTGAAACTCTTGCATTCATCTCCCCAAAATTTTTCGTCATGTACATTTCCTGCACAAAAATCTTGAGTTGAAAATGTGGTTTTCAACTGTTTCCCCACCTTTGGCGTGGCTAATTTCTACCCTCCTCGTGCTTCAGGAATACGTGTACAACCGGCTTCAATTCAGGTGAGATCTTTGTGTACTGCCTACCTGATGGTCGCTTGCAGTTCTTAACATTTTTTTGCTGTATGCTGCAGCTACGGCTGGTACTTCACGTTTGTGCAGGGGTTAGTGTACCTGGCCCTGATACGCCTGCAGGGATTCACGGTGGAGCAGATGGTGAACCCGTGGCGGACGTACGTGCGTCTCTCGGCGGTGCTCATGGGCTCCCATGGCCTCACGAAGGGCTCCCTCGCCTTCCTCAATTACCCTGCGCAAATCATGTTCAAATCCACCAAGGTTACACAAATTTTTCAGCCTTGCCCATAAGCCTGGAACCAGAATGAGTACAATATCCAATGTGTTTAACTGACAATAGGAGTAACAAGTATACTGTATCTTGGGTTCAGAAATTTGTTCACCTGCGCATGGTCTTGTCCCTTCTAGTTTGTGTCAATGTAGGTACTTACCGTAGAGATTATAGTGCAGTCTGAAATTTGTTACCCTACTTAGAAAGGGTGCACTTTCTGTGTGCTTAGATAACTCCAATATGAGAATCTGACATCAGAATTGATGTTTGGTTAGCTGACAAACTAGCCAGTTCTGTCCTGTATCTTTCTGCTTTTGAGGTGGGAATAGTACCCCTCTGGCTAAAATCAAAATAAACAGCCAAGAAGGATAGGGTTGTCGATAAGTACATTTTGAACCCTTCTTTCCTTGGTACATGTGTTGATTTATTTAAAAAAATTTGCCAATAAAAATCTGGTTTCGTGTCTGGTTAAATGCCTACAAGTTTTTTGGGAAAAACCGAGTGCAATTTTGTGGAGAGTGTGAACAATGTAGTAGTTGTACTTCAGCAAAGGGACACTGCTGCCTGCAGCAGACACTTCCTCGTTTCTTGTCTCTAGGCAATGCAACAGTAAAGTTCCCAGCAATGCAATTGTACTTCACCAATTGGTTTTTTGGTGACTATCGGTGATTTGCTGATAAAATTCCCAGTAAAGTTGGCACACGGAAGAATTTTAGTCCCTACAATTGTGCAGTTCTTAGTTTCAACATCTAGTAGCAGACACATTAAACCCTTTCACTTTGTCGTTCAGGTTTTGCCAGTGATGATAATGGGAGCGTTTATCCCCGGGCTAAGACGAAAGTACCCATTCCACGAGTACGTGTCAGCAGTGATGCTTGTCATCGGCCTCATACTTTTCACGCTCGCGGATGCGCAGACATCGCCCAATTTCAGCATGATTGGCGTGGCCATGGTCTCTGGGGCGCTCGTCATGGACGCCTTCCTCGGCAATCTGCAAGAAGCCATCTTTAAGCTGAACCCAAACACCACACAGGTACTCTAGTGCAATCTGATGTCCTTTGTTTCTGCGAGAATTGAGAGAACATTTGACAGACACTGAAGGCCTCTCCCTGATCAGATGGAGATGCTGTTCTGCTCGACTACTGTTGGCCTACCTTTCTTAGTGGTGCCAATGGTGTTAACAGGGGAGCTCATGACGGCATGGCATTCATGTTCCCAGGTAAATAATGACATATCTTTTCCATGTTTTTTTTTCGGTGAAACTCAAGGGTAGGAGCTCTGCCATTCAACGCAAGAAAGAAATATAGAAAGAAACAACGTCTCCTGGGGCACAGACTAGGAGAACCGTCCTGACAACAGAAACCTAGAGCAAATTTATCTCAAGTTTTTCTCAATGTACTATTCGCTGTTTGATGATGCTAATTTACCACAGGTGGCCCTTAAGCATCTTGTTAGCCTTTTAATCATCAGATACTTTCAGAATGTGTATAGCCCAGATAGTAGGAAAAGAATCACTCTTGCCAGGGCCCTTTCATGAATCCATCTTTGTACTTCTTTGCAGAGAATGATCTAAACACTGCATTCCTCATTCTAATCATGTTCTGACCTTATCGTCGGGAGAAGGATCAGATCCATTAAAAATTGTTGCCAGCCAGTTAGCTTGTCGCTGCGTACTTCTCCCCTTTTCCCTGAAGAAGATTGACCTGACGTTATGTTAACTGAACGCATGCAGCACATGTACGTGTACGCCGTGCTGGTGTTCGAAGCGATGGCCACGTTCGTCGGGCAGGTCTCGGTGCTCTCCCTCATCGCGCTTTTCGGCGCCGCAACCACGGCTATGGTCAGTCAGCCCAGCCCCTTTCGCCGCCCTTATCTCGACGCAACACACAAAAGAGATTCATGTAGCACGAAGCAACCGTGTTGATTTGACTGCAGGTGACGACGGCCAGGAAGGCGGTGACCTTGCTTCTGTCGTACCTGATATTCACCAAGCCTATGACGGAGCAGCACTTCACGGGGCTCCTGCTGATATCCATGGGGGTCGTGCTGAAGCTCCTGCCGGAGAACAAGGAGAACGGCCCGCGTAGGCAGGTGAAGATGGCGCAGCACAGCGAGGAGAAGCAGCGTGAGATCGGGGTAGAAGAGGAGAAAACTCCCCTAGTATGATGATGACTTTTTTGAGTGACCCAAGCAATGGCTGAACTGAACTGAATGAATAACATCTCTCTCTGCGGTAAAATTGTTTTGGGGTGTATGTCAAGCGTGGCGATAAATTCTTACTCTCCTTCTGGTTCCTTGACACCCATCGCTGACGTCCACAGATGTATGAACGGAAAATTGTTTATTTTAGACGTGAAATTTATTGTTGTGAATCTACGAACAAACGTATAGGAAGTTGTTTACGAGTTGAATTGTGAATGGAGCCACTGCCTCACCCACCTATATCTATATGGCTGTATAACCTGACGCGTCCATGGCAGGTGTCCCGTCCCCGATGTAACTCGCAGATATCCACTTGGTCCACTATAGTCCAGACCCCGGGTTTTCATGGCCCATCTGGACCACCAAGCCCACATTTGGCACGAATTCACTGGCGAACTGCCATGACAATGGGGTCACGGCCATTTCAACATGCTGCCATCTCTGACTAGATGACAGAACGGCCTACTCACCGGAGTGAGCAGTAAACTTCAACATAGGACCCAGCTCTCGAGACAACCACAACACCTGTCCTTCGGCCCCACCGCCGGCCACTCCAACCTCGGCGTCCACCGAATTCTCTGGCATCATCACTATCGTGAAATTTTCCTCATTAATTTCGAGCACAATGTCAGACCCGGATTTTTCAATCCGAAATCCTCTGTGATTTAATGCACTATTCTCTGGATCAGTAGATAGTGCTCACAGTTACAGAAAATGAATATCAAATACATACCATGCGGAAGCATAAATAAAATAGTAAACTTACTCATGGGCGATTAGGTAGAAATCAATAACTGCGGCGGAAGAACGAAGCACACAGGTGGGACCTTCAGGACATGCCCACAGGCAGCCAACTGGAGGTTAGCGACCTAGCCCTTGACGTCTTCATCTTCTTTGCCATCAAGACCAAAGTATTGCTTATGCGTAGTGATCTGATTTCCTGAATCTGAATTTGTTATGAGAGCGAGTGTGAGCACACTAACCACCGTGCTCCGCGAGCCAATACACAGAATGCAAGTATATAGTATGCATGGCTTATCAAAGGAAAGGCTCGGGTTGTTTTATTTGCCAGAAATCGCTTTTGGTAGCATTGTTATTATTAAACCATAGTGTTATTACTGCTACCCAAAACTTCCCACGGCGATTGCCAAATTGACTCACTCCCCCAAATGTCATAATTGACTTAATTCCCCAAAGACACAATTCTCTTACCAATGTCGTCTAAGACTCCAAACAATGAGTGGCATCAATTAGTTAATCCACCGATCAAACCCTTTATATATATACCTTCATTTTGAATCCACCAATGTCTTCACGTATTCCGAATTCATACTAGTCCAATCTTGTAATCAATATTCACCAACTCACTACTTCTGAATTCCAATGATTCCCTAATAGGATTACATTTTTAATCCACCGACATCATTCATATCAGAACTTTCTAGCAAGTCAATCCTTTCTGCTAATGATCCAAAACCATAAATTGTTCTTTCCATAATCATCCTTATTTTCATTATTTATCTCTAACTAATTCATCAATACTTCTGCACCAAGAATTTCATTAACCTAGTTTATGCTTCAATTATCATATCTCCAAATTTCCTCAAATTCAAATCATCTATCTAGATCAATTCCTGTTAATCCCATTAAATCCAACAATTACCTTTACACTCTTCTAATTCTCCAAAATCATTGATCCAGATTATACTCCGGTAATTATTATTATTCCTCCGATATACCCAAAATTTCAATTCATCCTTCCAGTATTTTAATCAAATCCTATCAATCACATTATTACTAACATCTCTCAAGAATTTATATTAGTGTCGTAATCCAACAATTTCTTTTGCACACTCTAATCTTCCAAAAATCATTTAAATCATCTTTCTAACCCATCCATTCATATAGACTCCACCGATTTATTTCTCCTAAACCCCTTTCTAATATTCTCTTTTTATAATCGGCATGAATCCACCAATCATCGTTATGTATTTACCACAACAGTCCTCCTCTTTCCTCGACTCTATTTATTCTTTCATTATTTTACTTTGTAAAAGAAGAAGCTTTATCATCGTTTAGCTTTTGAAATATAATACATAGAAACCTCCACGAGACTTAGCAGTTTAAACAAAACATATTATATATGAGAATGCAATAACGATGGCGATTGATTCCATCCACCGTTACATGGCATCTCGCACCATATGCTTAATCCTTGATTATAGCCGCTTAACTTACCACCGGGGCGACACCGAGACAACACAAACCGAGGGCATTGCATCGCCTTCACTTTTCCATTCCCACCCACAAATCATTTTGAAACAGAACTATATCGGTTAAGTTTCCCATGTCCGCCCATGACCGTGGGCACGGCTATTCGAATAGTTTTGACTCTGCGAGTTTGTACACTTTCACCACAAGAGACAATCAACTCTTTGCCCCACACGATTCCTTAATCATGTGGTTGAGCGACCATCACGGTGGATTGTTCAAAGTATCTAGTTCCTTTGTCATCTCACCCTATGGGCTTATCCCACGTGCGGTGGGTCCCATACGTTATGCGGGATGTTTTCCACGATTACTAACGCAAGGGCTCCACTTCCCGCATAGCGCTTAGAACAGTGGAAAACTTCACCTCCCTTAGTGTCCCTTTAGGCCTCCCTTGCCCTTGCTTATCCACTTCACTCCACTACCGGTGAGATGAGTTCAGAGTTTCGATACAACTACTTAGCCAAGTTGTACTTTACGCACTTGTGGTTGCCTTTGTTTACGTGGGAGATCATGACAAGATTCAGTCCTTAGTGGTATCTGGGCGATTCTACCACAACCCACTTTGTGCCTCCACTGCACCATTCACACACACACACACCATCGAACCATTCGCCCGGATATTCAAGCAAGTAGGGTTTGGGATCACAAAATAATCATATCGAACATATACCGATCATTACTACCATGATCGCCCAACCAAATTTTCTCATGATTAAAGTGATGCTTGGGCGTTTTCACGCCCATGAATACATATGCAACACTGCGCATGGCGTATAAATTACGGACTTATTTTCAAAAGGTTACTATCATAATTTCGCTAGGGCGACAAGGTTCATATATTCAAATATTCAACAAGGGGGTGTAGTATTAATCAAGTCAAACAATGGTCATATAACTAGAATCTTGAATTAAGCATGTATTTGTACATAAAATAACAGCATGCAATTTGATAATTTAAACAAAAGTAATTTGCAGAAAATGTAGGTTCAATATGATCAAAGTATTGACTCGCCTGGCGCGGTTTACCACGGTCTTGAGCTCACACAATGCTTTCTCTTGAGCTTTTGGTCTCTATCTTCTCTTCGAGCTCGACCTCGTTTGATCCTCTAAATCTTCACGACTTCCAATTTCTAATTACGCGCTAGATGACTGAATCCAAATAAAAGCAAATAACTCAAAAGATCCAAATAAATCCGAATAAACTCGACTTAGTTTTATTATGAGTTAATGGGTGATTGGAGGCAAAGTCAGTGGTAGAATATGATGACTTGATCTTTTTATTAGTAATCTCTTTTATTATTTTACATTTGTTTAGGAAGTGCAGGAGGTAGGTTAGACCTATGAGTTGGTGTACAAGTCTAGCCAGGTATTATTTTGTCGAGCGTTAGTATTCAGGACATATACTATATACGGGGTATACAAATTTTAGCTTACCAATCAATACTAGGCCCCGGGTTCTTAGTATTTTATGGTGTGATATTTTATGTATACTCAGTTATCACTAGGCTTAGCTTTATTTTTAATTCTTAATTTATTTATTTGGGCCGAGCTGGTTATTCGGGTTCATGTATTAATATAGTTACTTTATTAAATCTACCAAGGAGATTTGTTTAATGGGGGTATGTTAATCGTTAGTGTATATATTACAATTAAGGGTAATATTTTTGATTACTTAACCAAAGTCATATTTATTTATTATTGCTTTGAATTAATAATTCGCTTTTTAGATGATTGCTCAAACCATATTAATCATGCATACATGAACTAGTCCAAAAATAAATATTAAATAACCCCACTTACTTCCTAGTATTTTTTATTTGATTCTCTAAATTATTCTCTAATTTAATTTGAGTATTATAGTTGACAAAGAAACCCCATCGTTGCTAGGGCATAGGGTTAACATTCATGTTTTAACTATGTGGTGGCTAGTTCTACAATCTTACTATCATGCGAGGATTTATGATTCCTACTTCACAAAATTTTCATTGGCTAAATCATCAACTCATGAGAGTTTGAACCTATACTACATCCTTTCCAATTTGCTCCCTATGCCTTGGATTAATATTTAAACTCTTAAAATAAAGATTAGGGCACATTAGTTAGCAACTACTCCATAATCAGTTGTTTATTAGGCTTATTTATACCCTAAGAAATTTTTAGCATCCTCATTAATTATTTTTAGATTTTTCGCTAATCCCTCCTACACTGTAGCTAACGGCAAAACGGCAAAAAAAAATCCTAATTCTAACGTTGCAACCAGAGGGATTCGAACCCGGGTTGCTGGAGTATACGCGCACGCAGCTAGCCACTCGATCACAGGGTGGTACCTGACGGCAGGGGCGAAGGAAATCTGATAAGCCGACCGTGCGGTGTTGGAGCAGAGGAGGTTCGGGGACGGCACGGTCGGCGGCGGTGCCGGCGGCGAGGGGCAGTCAGAGGGGAGCCGGGGAAGGCCAAAACGGGACGCCGGGGCTGAGGAGATGCCGAAGGAAGTGGCGGCGGGGACGGGGAAGATCCGATGCGGACCGGCGGCGAGCCGCGGCGACTTGAGGGGACCCGGCCGTGGATTACTGACGACGTGGCGCTCGGCCGAGGGCGGGATCAACTTCGTCGTGCTCCTAGGGTGCTCTAGGGAGGAGGAATCGAACCGGTGGGCTCTCAATCGATGGCGTGCTCGCGGCCGGTCAGCGATGGGGAAGAAGGGGCTCATGCGGTGACCAGAGTGTTCGGGGCTCGATTGCTCGCGGTTGAAGAGAGTGTGGGGTGGGGAGACCCACGGGCTTCGGCTCTTATAGGTGGCCGGCGGGCGGCATCGGGTGGGCGCGCGTGCGGCCATGGCATGACCCAAGCGAGGCGAGGGTCCTCCGGGCAATGTCCGTGCGGGCTCGGCCTGGAGGCGACGTCGGCGGCGCTTGCAGAGAGGAGGCTGTCACCGTGGCTGGATTCGGGGATTCAGTGAGTGAGAGAAGGAGGGGCGACGCAGCGGCTCTCGGCAGAAGAAGAGAGGCGCAGCGCAGAAAGAAAAAAAGAAAGAAAGGAGGGGAAGGAAAAGGAGAAATAAGAGAGAGAGAATAGAGGGGGCCCACATGGAAGAGAGTAGGGAAAGGGAGAAAAAGTGAGAAAGGACGGAAGTGCTAGGCATAATTTAAAATTTGGGGTTTAACTTTAAATTTTTAATTTACTATTTAATTTATATACTTACATATATAATTGTATGAGTAATTTCCTTGCATAAATTTCTCTATATCATGTTTCATTCTTTACATATATAAGTATATATATATGTATTTATCCAATTAATTACTTGTTGATTCTGTATAGATATATATATACATTTATATATTTTTCCTGCATGTATATCCTGGTGTATACATTTTATGTGTTGCTCTAAGCCCTTTGCATACATATATGTATATGTATATATATCTGTCTGTGTTTTATTTATTTTTTATTCTTCATAGATTTTCAACTATTGGAAACTCAACCAAAAACCAAGGAAACACCATTAAAATCCAAATTCCAATAAAATATATCGCAAAAAATTCCAAAGCTTTGTATTTTCAAATTAAAAATTTTCCGGATGTTACACACAAGCACCACAGGGATGAAGTGACTGACCTCTACAATTCCACTTTCATGAACTGGAGTTCCACATCAGGCCGCGGAGGCCAATTCGCCATGCCCTCAGGTTGGCCCTCGTCATAGTCGGCCCGTTGCGAGAAAGGTTTCACCTTCAGGGTACTCCTGCACCTAGACTTCATTGAAGACTACTCCGTGGCACCTCCAGAGGCCGATCTCAATGCACCAGACTACATCCCCTTCAAGCATGTGAAGCACGGACTCTCCTGGCGTTTCGGCATCATCGACGGCACCCTGGAGGAGGGCCACCACAGCCACAACAACAACACCGAGATGGGCTAGGCTGACAAGGGTGCCACCGGCGCCTCCCAGCATAACAGCCCCCCTAAAGCCTGTCGAGATGATTCCATCGACTCGTCTACATGGCGCACTTTTCATTCGCTTCGAGACTTGTGGGAATCGGTCTTTTTCACCACAGGCACACCGCGCAAAGCAATGGCAACGCTCATGATACTTGTCACTTGGCAAAGTTGAAAAGAGCGAACGTCTGAATCTTTCGGTCCTCAATAACAACTCCATTAGACCTGCTTGCTACTATAAAAGAGAAGGCCAATGCTTGGGTCCTAGCAGGGGGCCAAAAAAAAGAACTAACATAACTGCCTTTCACCGTGTAATCCTTTCAGTGTTTTTCGTGCTCTGCGCTTTTGTTTTGCCTCCCTCCTCCTCCTCCTCCCCCGCCTTTCATTTCCTATCTCTTTCATACCCCCTCTCCTTTTTAATTAATGCACGGCAGCCCTCTTGTCCGGTTCAAAAAAACTCTGACTAGATTATGAATATATCATATCCGGCCGTAAATTAACGCGGCAGCAAATGATCAATACACGTAACGTACGAACTTTTGCAGGAGCTGGAGCTCATACGGCAATGGAAGTATGGGTCAGCCAGCGGCGGCAGCATATCATTCCGGCCGTGCGGATGGATCGAGTAGGAAGGACACGCACGGCGTGGCCATTATGCCGCGGCTTCACTGAACACTAACGGCTGCCGCCGACCTAAAACCGGTCCTTTGCCGTCGTCCTGCACCGCACGCGGGCCGAGGGCCAAAGCAAAGCGGAGGAGGACGGACTGGAGAAGAAGCTTTCGCTGTGCGTGTTGTCACTTTACGGGGCAACTTTATGCCGCCTGCCCGCTGCAAGTGCCAGTTACTCCGCTTTTATGGCCGTCACATGCCGCAGTCGCCGCTTTCGATGCGCGACGCGACGCCTGCCGACTGTGCCGTGCCACCACCACGCCGGTGCGCCTGGCCGGCAACGACGGCGAAAACCTTAACAAATCACACGACGCTGTTTTCCAAGCGGATAGCGCGACGCACTCTGTGGCTGAGGACGTGGAAAGCGGAAAAACTCCGTGCTCCATTCTTGGCCCCATTGGCAAAGCGAGGCTTCGTCCCTTTTCCCTTGTTCGACGTGTATTTCCTCCATCCATGCGTATAAAGCTCGCAAGTCGCAAGGGAAGAACGCTGGAAGCCCCAAAGTAATAATACTGGGTCTGTTCTTTTTAGCTACGGTTTTGTGAATTTTTGAGCTGTTTGTGTGAGAGATTACAGAGTAACAGAAACTCACGTGTGGTTTTTGTCGATATAAATGAAATCGGTACAGTATGTACTACAGTATATTTTTTTCAAGTGCTGTACCAACAATCTGAGCCTAGACTGAAATCGATGTGGTGATGGTGTTGTTCCTCGCAAAATATTTCTGCTCAGGATCCACGGAACCGGATCTGAGCATCGTGTATGCATTCTGTTCTTCCTGTGTATGCACTATGGAGTGAGTACAAACGACGTCATGTCAACAACGTCCGTCCACCCATTGCCGCCGCCAGTGTATCAGTATTGCTTCTCTACCAAATGAAAATATTCAGGTGGAAATCCTTGGATTACTTTACGTATTTTAGAAGGATGGTTGTGCATAGCAGTCTTGGCTGAACAGATCCCCAGTTGTGGCTAAAAGAAAGGGCACTCTAACGTCCAGACTGTTTTCTGAAGTTATTTTTCTGGCATCAACTTTGCAGGTATACATTACGTATTTTACTAGTATTTTTGTGTAGTGATCATTCTCCAAACACCTCTCCTATACACGTCATTTTGATTTTGTATTCTGAGAGTTTTTTTTCCCTTTGAGCAGCATTGCAGCAAAACTTAAACCAATCTATAAAAATAATGAAACTACTCGCATGTTAAGTTTCTTCACATGCATGCCCAGATCTAGTATGCTACTTATGCTATTGTAATTTGAGCGATCCGCCATTCATTAAACAAGAAGGTACTCGTCAAAGGAAGAAGAAGCCTATATTGAATATCCCAGGACACGATCCACTAAAATCACGCGATCGAAACTGACCGAACTCCGAACCCAATCAAGTTGAGTTTGAGTCAATCGACTTAACGTGGTAATTAAGGTCTTACTCCAAACGGTTTCTGTTTTTTGTTTCTAAAACGTGTCGGTTTCTTAATTTCACCTTTTTGGTTTTTCGGCTTATTTAGCTTTTTTTTATTCCTTTGCATTGTTTGTAAAGATATAACGGTGTTTTTTTCTTTAATTTTTACTATTAGCCGCTACAGTATATTTTCAGTAATTATAATGTGTTTTAAGTCAGAAACTACGTTGAGCGGGCAGAGCGAGTGGTGACACAAGTCCAATAGGCTAGCGACATGGCACAACAAGCCTTCCAAGAGTCGGTAAAGTGAAATCTCCATGAGGCGGTCGTGACGACCAACATCATAAACGTAGACCGACAGTGGATTTGGCACCATCTTTTATAATATTGTGTCTCTCCCAATTGACCGAGAAGGGGTGCTAGAAAACCCTTGACACACTAGAAAAAAAAGAAAAAAAAAAAACAAATACTAACTAATGGTATATCGTCAATTATTTTTTCCAATGGTATAGCTTACCACCATTAGATTCAGCACTCTCAAGTAATATTAGATGTCTATAGTCTTATCCAAATCAAATGCCTTATCTAAATATCTTAAACCCAACCATTGATTCCTCCTGAGCCTCACTTCCTCATCCTCCTCGTGCTCTCTCTCTCTCTCTCTCTCTCTCACCAATGAGCAGCAGCATGGGTGATGTGGCGCAACATGGTGTGGCGTTGCAGGGGCGATTGCGAGCACATGGAGATGCATGATGGCATAGGCTCCCTTGAGCATGGCAGCGGATGGCAAGCAGGAAGGTGACTTGACTCTCGGGCCAGTGAGGCCAAAAATCCAATGCGGTTCGGGCTCAACGACATGGATCCAAGCAAGTAGAGTGCCGGTAGCACAAACGCCATGTCCTAGCCCACGACCTCTGCCACCGACCTCGTTGCCTACCTCAACGCGATGGCCTCGGTGACCCCTTGTCGTCCCAACAAAAGCAGCAGCAGCCGTTGGAATTCCCTTGTTTCATTCATAGTTACTGTAATGATTATAACTACTCTTTTGCTCGGTGTACTTGCTAAAACTTGCATGAAACTATATTTTTGTTGATACCTTTTCGAAGAATTTTTGTTGATACCTCATATGTATATGTAGATATGTATGTGAACGTACGTAAGCCTAGGATGTCACCACCGCTTCAATGTTGATATATCTATGATACATCACATTTAGCTTGAAAATGTAACATTATTCTAAACTATGTAAATGATGGGGTCATATTGTTCTCTGAATTATGGTTCCATGTTTATGGAGTTAACATTGTTTTGTTAAATTACTTTCATGTATTATGTTCTATGCTTAACATTCTCATCAAGAACTATCAATATTTTATTTTGTAAAGTGCTCAAATTTCACGAGATTTTATGATGTCTTAGCTTATTTTATTTTATGGCGTTTCATGATATTTTATAAAGTTTTAGAAAACCATCCATAGCACAAAGATAAGAAAACCACCGAAAAAGCAATCAGGGAAGGCAGGAAGGAAAGCTGCAGTCAAACAGCAGGTAAAAGCCAGGGCAGGCAGCAGAGGGAGACTTGCGAGCAGCAGCAAGAAGCGAGGAGGACCAGCCCAGCACCCAACCCATCCCCGAGACCCCGCCCAATGGCGGCAGCAGCTTTGCCCGCCGCAGCCGCTTTCCCCACCTCCTCCTCCCCCTAATCGGCTAATCCCCTTCCCTCTCTTCTCATCGTCTGCTCTCACTTCTTCGCCTCCTCTTCTCCCCCTCACCTATTTATTCATTCCACCCCCATCGCCGTCGCATTGGACGCCAAGGGGGCACCCAATGGAGCAGGTAAGCAGCTCATCACAAGCGACCCGATTCGATTCGGATTTGAGGGTTTGATGCTTTCATTCGATTTTTTTTTATTCAAGTGTGTTTGCGCCTATGTGTGCAGTACGAGAAGGTGGAGAAGATTGGCGAGGGCACGTACGGGGTGGTGTACAAGGCGCGGGACAAGGCCACCAACGAGACGATCGCTCTCAAGAAGATCCGCCTCGAGCAGGAGGACGAGGGCGTCCCCTCCACCGCCATCCGCGAGATCTCGCTCCTCAAGGAGATGCACCACGGCAACATCGTCAGGTCCCCCTCCCCATTCTTGCCATTGACTTTGTTACTTACTCCGGATTTAGGATTGATTGACCCAGCTTTCTTGGATTGATTGATGCATTGAAGTAGGCAGTAAGTCGAGATAGTTTTTGCTTTTACGCAACAGTAGCTAGGCCTGATTTAGGACTGATTGATGGTGCTATCTAATGTAGCTGTAATGTTGTTACATTGGTGGTGACTGGTGAGATGGTTTGCAATGTTGGTATGCTGAGAAGCTTTACTGCGTGCAGGTTACACGATGTTGTCCACAGTGAGAAGCGCATATATCTTGTCTTTGAGTACCTGGATCTGGACCTGAAGAAGTTCATGGATTCTTGTCCAGAGTTTGCGAAGAATCCCACTTTAATTAAGGTGTGTGATGCAACATCTGAATGTATGCTGCTGTGACTATATTGCCTTCTGTATATAGTTTAACTTTGAAGCATTGGCTTGAGCCTTCATTGATTAATGATTTGGTATATGTCATACAACTTGGTAGCCTTGAAAACGAGCTTGTGACAGAACAATGCAAATGTGGAGCAGGATAAGTAATGTAACTAAAGCATAGCTCTTGGTTGTAGACCACAGTGTTGTCTAGTGCCTTCTCATTTCATGTAAAAGAATTTTGGTTCTCATATGTTGTACAAAATTTCAAGAGAAGATGGAAGTGGAACCCACATTACATCTTGTGCACTCCATATGTGGTGTATCAACTGTTGTCTTCTACCAGCACTGTGTTTTATATGGTAGGAGGAAAAGTGGCCATTTTGTTATCCACTAGGGCGATACTTAACGTAAACCAGGATGCACAATTGGAAAAAAGGACCAATGTGTACATTGCCCCATGAACCTCTTCATTTTTTAACTGCTGCACTGTGAACGTTGATTTGTAGGAAAAATGCACATGTGCTGCTTGGACATATTGTACGTTTAAACTTTAGTATTCGAATGCCTCCTGGTAACATGGTAGAACCAGTTTAAGACTAGGGATTTACTGAGCACCATAGCTGGCCATCATCACTTATTTCCTCCTCAAATAAACAGATGCATTGTAAATCAATCTTTGCTCCACAGCAACTCCTGTAAGCTGTACATAGAATTTACTGCATACAGAACTGGCACTCCAGTGCTGTATGATCCCCATATGGGCACCAGTGTTGCATGCTTGTTTTTTTTTGTAACTATTTACCACATACAGAACTGGCACTCTATTTGCTCCCACTAATTTCTGTCAGAGCTACCACTTCTGACAGCCATGGTTTGGGACCTTGTGTCAAAGTGGTCAGCACTTTTCCCGACTTTTTTTTTCCTGATTAGAATTACATGCACCTTGGCATGTAGTTTTGGAGTTTGCTTACAATATGTGGCAACAGGTTTTAGATCAATTGAGTTGTATGGTTAAACATGAAGTTCATGCAATATTACTTGATTGGAGTGGCTTATAGCATGACTAGAAGCTTTTCATCCTATTTTGCTTTTCTTATGTCTTCATTCCTAATATACTTGTGCCTGACTAGAAAATGCATTAGCTTCTTGTGGTTGCATCTTGGAATGTGACTGTTTTCTTCTGTCTCCAGTCATATCTCTATCAGATACTCCGCGGCGTTGCTTATTGTCATTCTCATAGAGTTCTTCATCGAGATTTGAAACCTCAGAATTTATTGATAGATCGGCATACTAATGCACTGAAGCTTGCAGACTTTGGTTTAGCCAGGGCATTTGGAATTCCTGTCCGTACATTCACTCATGAGGTACTTTTCTTCTGTCACTCATTTCAGGAAGGACTTGGAAATTGTCCTGTAGAGAACACATGGCCTTTTGGCAGAATCTATATCATAAATTAATAGAGTTATGTTTGGTACTTTATTTTCTTTTCTTAGTATGTGCATGTGATTTTGCATCCATACAAGTACATTTTGTTGTACCTATTCAATACCCTGGTGCATTAGCTCACAATGGATGTCTATGGGAAGTATTGTTCAGGTAGTAACATTATGGTACAGAGCTCCAGAGATTCTTCTTGGATCGAGGCAGTATTCAACACCAGTTGATGTGTGGTCTGTGGGCTGTATCTTTGCCGAAATGGTGAACCAGAAACCATTGTTCCCTGGTGATTCCGAGATCGATGAATTATTTAAGATATTCAGGTTTCAGTATCGTGCTGATACTAAATTTCTCATTTTCTAATTGCATTTTTGCCAAGACTATCTGATTTATGTGTCATACTCTGGTTACTCTTGAAGGGTACTAGGTACTCCAAATGAACAAACTTGGCCAGGAGTCAGCTCCTTGCCTGACTACAAGTCTGCTTTCCCCAAGTGGCAGGCTCAGGTATGAGATGACAGCATAAACATTTCATTAGGCGTGCGTGGCAATTGTGTTATATCCATAGTTGCCAGCGTGTATTTGTTATGCGCAATATATCATTCCACTGATATTCCTTGGTTGGAATTTTTTTTCATTCCAGGAACTTGCACCTATTGTCCCTAATCTTGAACCTGCTGGTTTGGACCTTCTCTCTGTAAGGCAAACGGACACTAATCTATGATCATGAAAATGGCATTATATAATGTATATGTATTCAACCCTCGCCTTGTTTTTGACAGAAAATGCTTCGGTACGAGCCAAACAAAAGGATCACAGCTAGGCAGGCTCTTGAGCACGAGTACTTCAAGGACCTTGAGATGGTACGATGACCTGCTATGTGCTCGACATTGTATTGGCATATGTATGGGCTGAGTTGCTCACTTCATTCCTTTCGTGAACCTGTGCCTTTCTTTTTGGCATTTTTGTCTTTCAGCTGGATATTTCAAATCTGGTGTGTTTGAGATGTATTCAGGAATGCTAAATAGCTTACCATCTTGGTCTCTATTTGTTCAAAGTAAATATCTTCATATGTCTGTCTTACATTCAAGCATCCATTGTTTAATTATTTGTTCTTTTCAACCTATTGCTTGATTATTGTAACTTGTGAGTACGCAATGCTACTGAGCTTTGTCTTCCATATCAGGCGTAAACACAATCTCAGTATGCTACCAGCGGCCATATCAGGTCTAAATATGATTTTGGTTTTTTCATTTAGGCGACGGCTTATTAGTCTAATGAATAGTGTTGTGAAGAGAAGCCTAAACTAAGGTTGCCGAAAAGACAAAAAGAACATGACCATACTCGTGACCTGCCAGCGGAACCTGTGCCCAGAAGAGGTCTCGAGTCTTGACACAGGCCAGGCCAGGCCAGCCTTCCTGGTTCGCCTGTAGCTGGGCGTTCCGTAACCTGCCTCTCTGGACGGAAAATGGACCCTTCTCAAACAAACAAGTGGTGCTCCAAAAGCGTAAAGTAATTAATCCGCCATCACATGACGCGGCTCCCCTCACTAACCCACTAGACTTTGG
This sequence comes from Bonia amplexicaulis, assembly GCA_036346245.1. Classification (NCBI taxonomy): domain Eukaryota; kingdom Viridiplantae; phylum Streptophyta; class Magnoliopsida; order Poales; family Poaceae; genus Bonia; species Bonia amplexicaulis. The sequence continues at coordinate 666,206 of CM070742.1, forward strand.
AGTTCGGACCCATTTTACGACAAAGCTCAGCCCCAATCCAAGAGAAAACAGTCTGTCCTTTTTAGTTATAGTTTATGTCTTTTGATCTGTTTATGAGTGAGTGTAGAGGAATAGAAACTTACGTACGGTTTTAACCGATATAAATAAAGTCGCTATAGTATATACTATAATTAACTTATAAATCTATTTTAAAAAGGTATTTTTTAAAGCTAATTACTGTATAAAAAATAAAAAACAGTTTTTAAAAACTAAAAAGAAGACTCTTACGATGGTAGGATCTGTAAAAGCAATCACATACAAGAGCAGAAGATGGTGTTACGATAGCAAGTCCATAAAACATCCGTCTAAAAAAAGTACTAAAATGTAGACGCTGGAGTATTTTGATATTCAAAGTTTGTAAATTTTAAATGACTAGTCCAACATTATATATGTTATAGGGCATAAAAGTGATACCATTGCATTTATATTTAAAAGCTCTTTTTTATGATTACGATTTCGTAGCTATGAACAAAGTATTGTAAATGAAATTAACGATCAAAGCTCAATCTTAAGGACCGCATCAATTCAAACCGCGCCTTAAAATTTATATTTTTTCTATGGAGGGAGTAGTTCATAAAGCATTAACACAACTTTTGGTTGCTATAGCAGATATAAGAGATGAACAACACAAACCTATCAAGTATTCAGTTGGTTTACAAATCAAAGAATGGAGGATGCTATCCAAAGTTTGAAACCGTGTAACCTTTTGGGCCAAGGCAAACAATAATGTTGGGGGAAAACAGTAATTCACATACTAAGTCAAAGTCACCTAAATTTACATGACAAACCTCATATTTACATAAATTTTTCCCAGACGGTATTTGCTCTAGCAAAGCTCACTATCGTGGCTTCTTCATGATTGCTGATGTGCGCATCCAAGGGTGGAACCAGCCTAAGCCCTGGGCTGGGTCAGCTGCTCTTGGGTTAACTCTTGGACTACCTCTGGTTTTTTGTGTTTTTCATGAATTTTATATGAGTTTTGGTTGCTAGGTAGCCTAAGGCCTAGTTCCGCCACTCAGCGCATGGCAAAGCTCCACCAAAGTTACGACAAGGGGATAGCCATAGCGAGGCAGATTGCATGACCATCTACATATCCCCATTGTGGAGGGATGCCATAAGCTTCCAGAAATACTGAGATGACACCTCCAAAAGCAACAAGCGTGATCTTAAGGCGCGAGGGATGCCTTGTCATGAGAGCCCACACAAGGAACTGGGCAATGCTAATGGCAGTACAAACCTTCATGTTCAGGCCTGCGAAGTTAAGAAGGTCAAGACATATTTAAGTGTTTAGTTCCTAGGGCTGCACTTGTTGGCTCCTTCACATCCAAAATCTCTGATCAGTAACCATTCAGTAGGAGTGGAAATGGGGGCAAATTACAATTATAAGGTAACAAGTTCTCAGATACAGCACAACAGTACCTATCTAGCAAGGGTTTAAAGTGGACAGGAAATATCGATCTTTAGAATTTCAGTACTGCAGTTAGCTTTTGCCGGACCATGGTGATGTAGAAGCGAAATTTGAAAAGTATAGATAAACTGGTTTCCTTAGATTCAGTCATTCGATATCAGTTGTCCTGCTGAAGTTTACCTTTGCCAAGTTCGTAGAAGTTGAGGTACAAAATGTGGGTTGTCATGAAAGCCAGAGATGGAGCTGCAACCATCACTCTAGAGGCTTCATCCCTTAAATTCAAAGTTCGCAGTACGGCCAAAATGAAGGAGTAACCCAGGAAGGCAGCAGCCGATGAAAAATATAGCGTTTCTGTCCAAACAGTATCACTGTAATAGATAGAACAACTGGACCAACAAACTACAAACAGACAACTTATCTGAAAAAAAAAGGTGAAAAGATGTTATGGCTCTCCAGAACCATGAATTCATGGCCAAAAGCTCATAAATGTGCCATAAACCAGTATATTCGTAGTATGTCTTATGAGTTTCCGGCCTGAGAGGTAGCTTATAATAAAGCAAGAGGAAAAATGAGAGCCGCCCATTAAATTGCACAAGAAGAGTCAGCGCAGATAGAGCAGCAGATAAAGGTTCCCGGGAATGAAAGAACAGCAGGTGTATAAGAAAATGAGACGCAAAATGCTAAGATCTACTGTAGTAACTTTTGGCCAACTATTAAAACACACTCGACGAAGCTTCCGGACACTTTCTCTTAACTCTGCCTTTACATTTATCTCAAAACATCTTCACATGTTTTGACACATAACTTATAGTGTCTAATAACTAGTCATCACGTCTTTACGTATTCGGTCTCCTTCGAACTATCTCTATGTGTATCAGCCTCATCACTTGCACACTACATGCACCAGTTCGCGTCTTCACGATCTTTATCTTCTCTATGTTTTTCGCTTGAACCACGTAATCTCACATGGACTTACACGGCCATTTAGACCTCAGCTCTGTGTCTAGTCTCGGTCTATTATCGTCGATCACTAACGTTTTTCAAGCTACTTGCACATCTGAAGACCAAGCAATCATTTCGAGCACAAGTTCTATGTACTTAACTCATGTTAGTCAAATTCATGCATCATGCAACATCACACAAACCACCTAACTTTACACATGCCGTGTATACACTCATCCAACTCACAAATCATTTTCACTACTCTCTAACTGTATCAATCGGTCTGACCGAATTCCCTATGGCTATTGGACCGCACTGGTCATGCTACCCAACTTGATTTTGGTCCAACCGCCAACAACGGCCGGTCGGACCATATGTGTCTTATTCTAAAACATGTTCTCTGAAGGAGAATCCGATCACACCGTATCGGTGGTCTGACCGCCACCTAAGTTTGGTCACACAAGAGTGGTGGTCAGACCGCTCTTGACAGACAGTTCTGAAATCTAAATTTTATGGAACTTTTGCAAAATCCAAATTCAACTCATATCATAAACATATTCTCAGCTTGAATGTGTTGCGACCTGACGCGGAGATAAGTGCAACCGTGACACAGTATGTTAGTACCATGCTCATTGGCCGCTGATCCCTATTGGGGCATGTACAATAATTTGTTTTTTAAGATTGTCTATAAGACTTTCACCTCATATAAAGACAGCATTAGAGACAACATCTCTAATAGTAAATCATTTCTCTAACTATTTTGCATTTTTTTTACTGTGACTTCCTGCCTCACACTCTCTCACTATTTACGTTGGTTTACGGGTTCAAGTTGTCTCTTGCATAAGAGACATCATATTATCTCTTTATACCTTCTCTCTTTTTTACATAGTATTTTACTTATTTAATATAGTTAAGAGATATTTGAGATGATATTTTTGGAGATACCGTCAGACAATCGAATCTCCCGTCTTCAACATTATATCAACGGACATTTCAACGTTTCCGACGGCCGGGCGATTGATCGCTCCGAACATGGCAGACCGGTGTCTGAACTCTGAAACGAGTTTAGCCCGTCAGTAAAAGCTGTAGCAATTGCTGTTCGCAGTGCAGTGGATTCGTCAAACGAGGGGTGCAACCAGCCGCGAACGGCCCGCGGAGGTCGAGCAGAGCAGCATTCGATCGGAGATCGTACGCAGTTTATGCGCTAGGCTGGAGCCGGCCTCTTCCCAACAAGATCCGGCGACCGAATTAAATCCCCGCGCCTCGTCGCCAAAGAACCAACCGCCAACCAATTCGCGTACTCGCTGTTTTCCTCCGATTTTAATGTCATTTTTTCTCTTTTGTTTTTATTTGCCTTCCTTTTAATTCGGTATTTATGAGTAAACGCTCACCTATACTACTCTCTCTTTTATTCTCAAGACATTAACATCAAATATATGTTTGCCAATGGTGCACCATGGTGGCCGGGCACCATGATTTCAAATGCATCAATTCCATCTAAATTCAAGTATATTTTTTGAAACTATTAGTTTTAGGGTATATACTCATATATAACAATTCAAATGAAACGTATAAGTTTAGAGAAATATATTCAAATTCAAAGTTTTTAATGAATTTAGAACACATATTTTGCTGATTTATATATATAATCAACATATACTTACAATTAAACTATCATAAAGAAAGACAACTACAATTTAAAATTTAGTTCAAACTTGTTTGAACTAGTTAGTAAACTAGTTAAACTTGACATCCAAAAAAATTTTAAAATTTTTCGTACACGATACACATATATCTTAGACTATAGTATCTAGACACTAAGGAGTACTCGTTATTTTTACTATATAACACACATACATATAGAACTCATACTCATCTATATGAGTAAACGATCACCTATAGTAGAATTCGGTGGCGGCAAGAGCACGGAGTTGGAACAGCGCGCGGGCGTTAACGTGAGCGAGTCGGAGTCACGCATTTCCTGGAGTCATGCGTGTCATCCTGTCTGATCTAGCAAAGAAGCTGGCCAAAACACATGACGAGAGTAATCGCGTCTCCCACGCATCGTCGTTACTTCCTCTGCTAATCTAACTTTGTCATGAATTTCAATCATATCTAATTCTATATTAATATAGCCGACTATATTCTAAATCTGCCAAAATATATTGGTAACAGTCAGCTAAGGTAAAATAAGCAAAACTAGGTCTTTCAGAGCAAATGGAAATCGGGATACATGCTACTGCTTCGAGCGTGGAACTGTTCATGGATTCCTAGCGGCTGCAGTCCAATCATTTCTCGCGTACGACGTTGGATTTTTTGTGGTCGATCCTACTATGCTAATCAAACTCTCATTGCTATAGTTTGCTAGCATTGGAATTACTTATTGATTTGTGCAACGTGCGCGGCTTCTTATGGCATGTTATTTGGTATTTTCTCAAAAAGAAAAGTTAAAACTCCCGTATAATAAAATGATCGATTCCGATTTGGTCTGACATGAAAAGTTCCATTATACCGAAAAGAGATAGCATACATATTTGATTTATACTCCTAGTTTTGCAATTTTGTGTCAAATTTGTACTTTATATTGGTTGGTTTTGCTGTTTATTATATTTTGATTCTGAAAGGTTCGGTACGACGTATAGATAGGTATGCCAATACGACGCTGAAATTTGCAAAATATGGCAAGTGAGAATATCACCATTAATTACTTACCTTATTAACAACCAAGTTTTTTATGGAAGGTGACATAATTATCTATGTTGAGCAGTATTAACAACCAAGGATCTTGTTGCCCTGGCCCTCCGTCTGACCTCGGACCTTCTCTTAGCAGCGTCCTAAATCCCATCCTGGTCCCGATTGTCCACTTTGTGTAATGCATGGATTGGCAAAGACCAACTTAAGGATATGATGCATATTGTTGAGCATAGGACAGTTGTTGTAATCAAGGAATGGTTTAGTCGAGTCGTTTTCCTTGTCAAAAGGAGAGCTAGATTTATATATTGACTTGCATTAACGATCGACGACCTCCTCTGAGCCGCGTCCTAAATCCCACCCTGATCTTAATTATCCACTTTGTGTAATGCATGGATTGGCAAAGATCAACTTGAGGATATGATGCATATTGTTGAGCACCAGACAGTTGTTGTGATCAGGGAATGCTTTAGTTGAGTCATTTTCCTTGTCATTAGGAGAGCTAGCATTTGTATGCTGACTCGCATTAACAATCGACAACCTCCTCTGAGCCACGTCCTAAATTGCACCTTGATCCTGATTGTCCACTTTATGTAATAGATGGGTTGGCAAAAGCCAACATGAGGATATGACGCATATTGTTGAGCACAGGACAATTGTTGTGATCAGGGAATGGTTTAGTCGAGTTGTTTTCCTTGTAATTAGGAGAGCTAGACTTGTGTATTGACTTGCATTAACAATCGACAACCTCCTCTGAGCCACGTCCTAAATTGCACCTTGATCCTCATTGTCCACTTTATGTAATAGATGGGTTGGCAAAAGCCAACATGAGGATATGACGCATATTGTTGAGCACAGGACAATTGTTGTGATCAGGGAATGGTTTAGTCGAGTTGTTTTCCTTGTAATTAGGAGAGCTAGACTTGTGTATTGACTTGCATTAACAATCGACAACCTCCTCTGAGCCACGTCCTAAATTGCACCTTGATCCTGATTGTCCACTTTATGTAATAGATGGGTTGGCAAAAACCACATGAGGATATGATGCATAGTGTTGAGCACAGGACAATTGTTGTGATCAGGGAGTGGTTTAGTCGAGTTGTTTTCCTTGTAATTAGGAGAGCTAGACTTGTGTATTGACTTGCATTAACAATCGACAACCTCCTCTGAGCCACGTCCTAAATTGCACCTTGATCCTGATTGTCCATTGTGTGTAATGCGTGAATTGGCAAAGACTGACATGAGGATATGATGTATATTATTTAGCACAGAAGAGTTGTTGTGATTATAATGTAGAATTAATATGATGTTTCCTCTATCTCTCTAATAAATATTTAATTTTACTTTATATTCTCTACGTGCATGTTTTAAATATAGTGATTAGAGATAATAATTAGAGATAGTCTAGTTATTTTTAATATTTCTTTAGTTTTTATGAAAAGAACAAATTCGTCCTGTAAATTTGGACCGGAGGAGTGGCTTAGTTTATACTATAAGCATGAGTTTGGATCCCGACGAAAATACAGTTCCCACGTTACAGGTTTGGTTTTACCGCGATCCGATCGGCTTGCGTGGGTGCGGGCTACAGAAAACTGCAATTCTCGCGCAGTGATAATATACTACTAGTCCAATGAAATGCCGGAGAAGCGTACGATGAGGAGCGGACGTCCGGGATCGGGATGCTCACCAAGCTGGCCACGTGCTTGGATCCCGAGGCGATACAACCGAGGGGGCGTGGCCGCAGTGGTAGCCCCCGTAATTACAAAACACAAACGAAAAAGAAAAATGAAACAAAAAAACGCGGCGTTTAGAAAAAAAAAATATATATATATATATATACGGGGCGCGCGGAGCCTCCTCGCTCATCCCGCACCTCTGCGATCCGCTCCTGTAGGCCGGACTCTTCACTCTCTTCCCTCACTGGTACTATTCCTTCCTTCTTTTTTACCATCTCCCAACCTGTATGTTATCCTCTCTGGTTTGCGAGGTACGAGGTATAGTGGTACGAGGTTGCAACTGCAATCGCATGTCCTGTTTGTTTCGAGATTGCTTGATTACATTCTTTGGGTTGCACATACAGCTTCGGTTTTAGCGGCGAGAGAGATGGCGGCGGAGAGGAACGACGTGGGCATCCTCGCCGTGGAAATCTACTTCCCGCCCTGCTGCGTGCTCCAGGTTACAACAATCTCCCACACGATTGCTTCCCATGTTTTTTTTTATATACGTATATAATCTCGCGCTCTCAACGAGACGTGATCTCGTTACTTCACCGTGGTTTCTTCCTCTAGATAATTTATATGTCGAGCGAATGTTAAAGCAGAGGCTTTGGATTTGGGAGCCTTGGTCGTTTCAGTCATTTGCTCGATCGAAACAGCATAGGAAGAGTCGAGAGCACGCTCTTTGTGGTGCGTGGTTGGTGGGGGTCATCAGTTGGTTGTTTCCGGTCCGTTCGGGTGCCGTTCTTCTTTCGCCCGCGGAGCGCGGCGGCAGCCCGGAGGAATCTCAGGCTCTCCTCCCCTAGGCCGCTTGGCCTGCGTCGCGTCGTGGGTCTTGTGCAGAGCAGAGCAGAGCACGCGGGGTTGCCTGTTCAGAGTTGCCGTGCAATCAGTGTCCGAAAAGATCGCCTCCGGCTTCAGTCGTACTGGTACAACAATGTCTGTCCTGTCCCGACAGCGTAGCAGAGAGCTTATCTCCGTCGCTGTACTAGATCGGATGTTATCAATTACTCCTGTGTTACCTCCTAATTAACAATACTAGCTGTAGATGGAAAGGAAAACCACGGGGGCCAGGAAGGCAGGCATAGTGGTAGTTTAAGCAGTAATCTTGCTACTCGCTTTAGCAGCTCTTTCTCTCTTCTTTTTAGCATTTAAAAATTACTTTTCGGCTTTTCTACGGTAACTACTTTTAAATAGAGTGACTGAAACGAATAGCCCAAAAAGTAATAGCAGAAACCACACGTGAGTTTCTGTTACTCCGCACTCTCTCCTACGAATAGCCCAGAAGTAATAAGACACAGCTATAAACCATAAGCCGAAACAAAAAAGAACATGCCTACATTCCAGTTGGTAGTAAGACTTGGAAACGAAAAGATGGGTTCTTCCAGAAAGTGCAAGCTAGCGAAGAGACGTAGTTGCTTACATGAGCAATTGCTGCCACACTTGTTGAAAAGAAAAATGCTGTGCCCGGGGAAGAAAAGCCGAGAAGATGCCAACTGAAAGAGCTTTGGTAGGAGTAGTAGGACCCTTGCATTCTGTTTAAGGCTGCATTGACAGTTAATCAGTAGATGCTGATGGCTGTCAAAGTCTCTTTCCAAGGCTTGTACAACCAGCCAGTCTTTTGTGCACATGTGTACATCGAATTCGCAAGCAGTGCTGTCCACGTGGATCTACCGATCCGTATGGCCATAGAAAATGTGTTGCGAAAAGTCTTCCATGTATTTGCTGTTTTAAACAAACTTACAAGCTTTTGCTTCAGTAGTGTCCCAGTAATCTCCTCAAGTGTATGCGACTAATTACTTCAAGAAAAAGAACTAAAGCATTTCTCAGGCTGTGAAAGAAAGGCATAGATTCATTTGTTGATGCCTGGGGTGTGTCTGAATCTTTTGTGTCACACAAAGCATTTCTCCAAAATATTTCTAAGAGTTATGCTGTTTTGGAAATAAGAGATCAATAGTTTGTGGCTTTAACTATCCTCCCTAGCTATACCTTTTGGAAAAATGATATTATTGAACAGAAAAAAAGAATCATGGATTTAAGTCAAATGAGGACTTGTAGTTGGAGACCACTCTACACCAACCCATTACTAACCACCGGTGCTTGTGGTTTCAGGACACTGTTGTATTAGAACCTTTGCTATCTCCTCCTAATTAAATGGCAGAGCTCTTGCCCACCCTTCAAAAATTCTCAATAATAATAAATAGATAACCACTGGTGTTTCCGGACATATGCAGTTTTCATTTGGAAGAGCATGAGTCTCTTTCACTTTTTCATCAATCTCACTCACAGATTGTATTTGCTCTATTAGATTGAAAATTTACATGATGTTGGTCGCAGGAAGAACTGGAAACTCATGATGGCGTGAGCAAAGGGAAATACACCATTGGGCTTGGGCAGGATAGCATGGCCTTTTGCACTGAAGTGGAGGATGTCATTTCAATGAGGTACGTTTAGTTTCTTAAGTACTAAATGCTCTTAATGTTGGATATTTTTCTACTTGAAAAAGCTTACTCTGTTAGTATTTGATAAACCCATCCTTATTTCTCAAGTAAAACTGATGTTAGCTTAGATAATTGCAATTAGAGTAGGTCGTATTTTAAATTTCTGTACAGTATTCTTTTCACTATTCATCTTTTTTTTACCATCTAAATGATTAAGAGTTTGTCTCAGCTTGACAGCGGTGAAGTCCCTCCTGGAAAATTATAAGATTGATCCAAAGTGCATCGGGCGTTTGGAAGTTGGTAGTGAAACGGTAATAGATAAAAGCAAGTCTATAAAGACATGGCTGATGCAAATATTCGAGGTTCGTTCCTTTCAGTAAGACCATGCCTATTTTCTTTTGTTTGTTGGTCATAGCTTTCAAGCGTGTACTAACTCCCCTTGTGGATGAAAATAAGAAATGAAAGTTTTTTTTAAAAAAAATAATCATAGGCACTGTCTTAAGATTTCTGAAGTGCTGCTACTTCAATACGACCAGTCCATTGTCCTTGTCTTCTTGATACAATTTCTAACAATTTTCTTTTTTGAAAAAGCTTCTAACCATTTTCTTCACATGCAGGAATGTGGTAATACTGATATTGAGGGAGTTGACTCCTCAAATGCTTGCTATGGTGGAACAGCTGCTTTGTTTAATTGTGTTAATTGGGTCGAGAGCAATTCATGGGATGGGCGTTATGGACTTGTTGTTTGCACAGACAGTGCGGTATGTAACATATTGTTACTTTCCAGTAGCCAATTTCTTACTATGAAACTACTTAAACTAGTTTGCAATCCCATACATTTTCTATAGTCGAGATGACTCCACAAATGCTTGTCCTGGCATTCATTTTTTTTTATAAAAAAGATCATGTCCTGGCCTCATCAAATCTTTTAATTTGTAGCTTCTCTAAGTGACCTCCATAAGTGCTTTCCCCAGTGTTAGAGGCAAGCAGAATTGGTATTGGTTTTGTATTTTTTTTTTTGCCTTTTCATGCTGATATTTTACATTTATACTGATCTGAATGTGAAATCCAATGTTGACGCTGATAAACTGTTATTACTTGACTCTGACAAACTTGCTGTTTCACATGCTTACATCTTAGATCCATGTTGGTACTATGTCAGGTTTATGCTGAAGGGCCGGCTCGTCCTACTGGTGGTGCAGCTGCTATTGCAATGTTGATTGGACCAAATGCTCCAATTTCTTTTGAAAGCAAATATAGGGGATCTCATATGGCCCATGTCTATGACTTCTACAAGCCTGATCTTGCGAGTGAATATCCGGTCTGTCTCTAGTCTACACGATTCTCGCACCCCAAACTCTGTTCAGACACAATAAACTTCAAATACACTAGAAAGGAATTTTTGTCATCTGCAATATGTGCAGGTTGTCGATGGGAAGCTATCGCAGACATGCTATCTCATGGCATTGGATTCTTGCTACAATGCCTTTTGCAAAAAGTAAGTTGTCCCCTATTGATTTAACACATTAATCAACTTGAGCCAGCTGATTGAATCAGAACCCATTATTTTCACCTATCAGGTACGAAAAGCATGAGGGAAAGCAATTTTCAATATCTGATGCAGATTATTTCGTATTTCATTCTCCATACAACAAGGTATCATAAAACTCCTTTGGTATCTCAGTGGCATAATGCATAGGACAAATGGCATTACAGCAACAGTCTTGCGAAGGCAACTTGCCATTTGCACTCTCTGCAAAATGCAAGGTGTCTTATTATCAATCGAGATTCCTGGTTTTGGTACTGAGCAACATATATGTGTTTAGACTAGCTGTACATGTAGATCTTTGTTGCCATACTACGATATGATTTGCACATTTTTTCCGTTCTGTTTCGCACTGCAATCTTTGTTGGGCACCGCATAGTCATCAGTTTTGTGTTATTTACAATTTTTAAATATATTTTTGCTTTGTGCAGCTTGTACAGAAAAGCTTTGCTCGTTTATACTACAATGATTTCTTGAGGAACTGCAGGTTGGTTAGCTACTGTATTAGGAACTTTTGTGCGTGTTTGTTGTTCACTTGTTAAAATTGAACTGTCACCAACTAACTAAATGGATTTTTCTGTGTCGATTAGCACGGTTGACAAGGATTCAAGAGAAAAATTGGAGCCCTATTCAGGCTTGTCATCTGAAGAAAGCTATCAGAGTCGAGACCTTGAAAAGGTATCAATAAAATTTAGATTAAACAGAAAATTGTTTCCCCATGTTATAACTCGTGCTGATTGGTTTATTTGTGCTGCTTTAAATACGTAGGCTTCTCAGCAAGTTGCGAAGCACCTCTATGATACGAAGGTTGAACCAACAACATTGATCCCAAAACAAGTTGGGAATATGTATACAGCATCTCTCTATGCTGCTTTTGCATCAGTTCTTCATAATAAACATGATACTCTGGTAATACTCTTTAGTCTTTACCACGTTTCCTTCTGTTTTTGCGAGATTTGAGTGATCAATGTCGAATCAACCTCGCCCTTTCCATTTTTTTGTTTCGTGTTTTGAAATGTCCAGGCAGGACAGAGGATTGTCATGTTTTCATACGGCAGTGGCTTGACATCAACAATATTCTCCTTCAAAATTAATGAAGGCCAGCATCCATTCAGCCTATCAAACATTGCTAGCATACTGGATATTTCCAAGAAATTGGAGTCTAGGAATGTGGTAGGTACAACGATCCATTCATGTTCTTTCATAAAGTTCTCCGTTTAGCATCAAGGTTCATTCTGCTCAAACACAAAAGTTAATTGTGGCTGAATTCTTGGGCTGTAATACTAGCACTCTTACTGCATGCAGACTTCATCAAGCTTGACATGATCTGACTGATATCTTCCTTGCAGGTTCCACCGAAGAAATTCGTCGAGACGCTGAAGCTGATGGAGCACCGCTACGGGGCGAAAGATTTCGTCACCAGCCAGGACACAGGCTTGCTTGCTCCAGGCACGTACTATCTCACCCACGTCGACTCCATGTACCGAAGGTACTACGCCAAGAAAGGCGACGGCGTCACCACTGCAGTGTCCAATGGCCACTGACTCTGCTCAGCTTGAAGCTGCTGCAATAAGTGTGCGAGCGCTCATCGATTATCTGGTAGGAAGGGAAGGGAAGGGAAGCTGGAGCCTGCTTAGATTAATCTCTGTCCAGTTCTAAGCTTGTAAAGTTAGTTAGAGCCGCGCGATTGTTGACATGCTTGCTCAGTAAAATTAATCAAAAGCACACTGCTGGGTTGTATAACTTGTAAGGATTCTGAATAATCTGCCAAATTACCCGGCAAATTTAAGGTATGCCGATGAAATGATTGAGGCTTGTTTTGATGACACATGAACTAATTAATGGGTCTTGAATGGCGGGCGGTGCTGTTTATGTCCACTCATTTCGGCTTAAACTTTTGGGTTCATTTTTCACTATTTATAAATTTCGTCTTTTTCTGAAGTTTTGGCTTTTTTGAGTTTTTTTGCCTGTTCTTTTTTTTCCGTATTCGTTTGCGCTGTCCATGATGAGCTAACATATTTTTTCTATTTTAAAACTTTTTAAAATTTAATTACGTCAAATAAGCCACATTCAGCTACAGTGTAATTTTAGCCAGCTACAGTGCAATTTCAGTCATAAGCCACTATTTTTCAGCCCAGCTGAGCAGAGCCTAAAATTTTTGTGCTGTCGTTGTAGATTGTTTCTTCATCTTCTATATCATACCAAATTCAACTTTGTGTTATATTCTTTTGGACTACGACCGATGGCTTTTAGCTACACTTTGCGAGATGGTGTGAACGCCGACACGGATGATGCATATTATTTTGGACTCAAAAAAATATTTAGAGAAGTGGCTTCGGCTTCTTAGAGAAGCCATCTATTTATTTCGATTTTCGGAGAAGCTAAAGCTAAAAAACATAAAAAAAAAAAAGATGAGGACCACTGTAATTGTTCATAATCTGTTTGGATATCAACTGAATTATAGACACATATAACATGAATCTAGTACAATCAAGAGTTAGGTTTAACCCAAGGTTGCAGAGCAAGTTCAATCACAGACAAAAGATTTAGGCCTTCGTTTGGAATACAAGAAAATTTCACAGGAACCGATTTAATTTCCTCAGGATTTAGGAAATATTTATGCATTTCGAACGGAGGCTTAGAGAGGCTAGGGAGGAAGAATACAAAGGCACTCGTAGTCATGTTCTTTACAGCTTCTAAAAACGGCTTTTGGCTTTTACTACAATAACTAATTTTTTTGTCTACAAGTTAATTATAGTACACATTAAAAGTCCAACATCTGTATTAAGCAAAATCGTAAGCGACTATTTCTCTCCGTAATTTCTATCATAAACAACTAAAATTCAAAAGTTTCAACTAAAAATTATAAGCCGCAGCCATATCAAATAGGCCCTAGGCATATTTCAACGTTCTTTTAGTCACTGTTAATCCAGACCGTCCATCACTAGATCAAATGGCCAGAATGTGCCTCGGTCCACGGTGGGTGACGGCTCACTTGATAGAAGGAGGCGCAAGGCAAGGCGGCTTGCAGAACAAGCTCTACACGCGAAACCCCTTTCCCTTCCAGAAGAAAATGTCGCGAGCCGACGAGATCGAAGACGAGGAGACTCTAGCTGCGCTTCTAGAAGCTTCCAGAACCCCGCAGGGCCGGGCAGCCCTCTCCGACGCCCTCGCCGACACCCTCCACCTCCTGCCTTCCTCCCCTGCCCGCCTCCTCCTCCTCCGCCTCCGCCTCCTCCGCAACCTCCTCGCCGGCGACGCGCTCAACCAGGACACCTTCATCCTCCTCTCGGGCCCCGCCGCGGTCGCCTCCTCCGCCCTCTCCGTTCCCTCCCTCTCCCCTGATGTCGCACGCGCCGCGCTCCAGGCGCTGGGCAACGCCGCGCTCGCCGGGGAGCACCACCGCGCCGCCGTCTGGGACGCGCTCTTCCCCGGGGCGCTGCGGGAGCTCGCGGGGGCCAGGGACACGGGAGTCGTGGACCCGCTGTGCATGGTGCTCGACACGTGCTGCTCCGCCGAAGGCGGCCGCGAGAGGCTCAAGGAGCTGTGCCACGGGGAGTTGGGGCTGCCCGTACTTGTCGAACTCGTCACTACTGCCTCACGAGGTGCGCCCGCCGCAATTGGTCTATGCATTTTCGCATTCACCGATGTCTGCTGCTAGATGGACAACCTTTTCATAGATCACATTTGCTATTATAACTATGGAAGCATGGCTTGTTAGCTGTTCATGTCTATGAATTTATATGTTAGTAGATGCCTACTGTAGATTACTTCAACATGAGTAGGGTGTGCGTATTGTAGATTACTTCATCAAGAGAAAAGTTTGGGAAATGTTAAATTGGCCAGGAAGTATGGACAGAAGTTTGATCCGATTGGATATCACATGTTTTAGTGCTTCTATGACATTGCTAAGTAACAACGTCATGGATTGAGGAAATGAAATTGGGTTTTGGACTTTTTTGGGATGTCAGTGATATGGGGTTGTAGCTGATGTTCAAGGTATCATTCTGATACCTGCCACCTTGAGCTATGATGCCAACATGATGCAGAAGTAACGGATGTGAAACTAGGACTGGAGATTAGTTGTTATATTTTTATTTTCTCAGATAGTTGTGTGGCTCGTGTCTTGAAGTGCTGTCTTGAGTGTGCCATAGTATGACTTATTAAGTGTAATGGTATCTCTTTTTTATTATTACTTTGTAGATGTAATTTACAGTGGCCTTCTGCATGGGGATTTCTTAGGCTGTAGTCAAAGTTCACCTTTTGTTCTCTGGGTTGCTTAGTTTGTTTACCTCCTTTCTTCTATGGTTACTTCGTACATGATCCTAATCCAAATTATAAAATGCAGTGGGGCACAAGGAAGAATGGTTAGAGTGGCTTCTCGTCAAAATCTGTGTTGAGGAGCAAAAGTTTGAAATCTTGTTTGCAGCTTTATGTTCAAGTAATGATGCTGAGCGCAGTGATGGTGGTGAATCTGGAACTGAGTTTAATGCTAAGCATGCATTTCTTTTGGGTGCATTGTCAAAATGTTTGACCAGCCGACCTAAAGAAGTCAATGTCTCGGACAGTTTTGCACTTCATGTTTTCAATGTACAGAAGCATGCTGCTGAGACTTTGGATTTTACTCGCCGAGGTTGCTCTCCTCTACCAACTGGTTGCCCTGCAATTGATGTCGTTGGATATTCATTGGTGCTCTTGAAGGATATATGTGCTTGGGAATCCCCTTCATCAGAGATTCAAGTTCCTGTTGACTCACTGTTGCAGACTGGTCTTGTAAAGTGCCTTTTAAAATACCTAGCTGAGCTTGAACCCCCAAGTACAATCAGAAAATCGATGGCAAGGGGACAAGGAGATCATCTACCAGCCCTTGCAACTGCAAAGGTCTGCCCATACATTGGTTACAGGAGAGATTTAGTCGCTGTCATTGCTAATTGCTTGCATGGAAGGAAACAGGTGCAGGATGAGGTTAGGCAGCTAAATGGGATTATGTTACTATTGCAGCAGTGTGTAGTTGATGAAGAAAACCCATACTTGAGGGAGTGGGGTCTGCTAGCTGTGAAGAACTTGCTTGAAGGAAATGTGGAAAATGAGGAGGAGGTATCTGCACTTCAGATGCAAGAACCTGTTATAACTCCAGAGATTGCTGACTTAGGTCTAAGAGTGGAGATCGACAAGGAAACAGGACACCCAAAATTGGTCAATACCTCCTGATGTAAGTATCTCAGATCTGAAAGTATATTAGAATTAGAAGTACAAAGGTAACTTCATCTGCATGTGCCCACATCTTGTGCTTCTATAACTCTTTTTAATTATATAGTCGGTTGATTGTATAGTCTGTTGAAGTGCTTATCAAAGAACATTTCTGGTATATTTGAAATCTGGTTTATACTTCTGCTGTCTAAATTTGTATTTATCTTATTTGTGCAGCTACTATCTTGCGATTGGCAATGCCTGGACTTACTATCTAGATGCATGTTCAATTTTGCACATGAAGAAGGTACTACTCTTTAGTATAGTTGAACTCTCATCTTTGCCATCCTTTACGAGTGTTGTGTGACGATTTGACATGTAAACATGCCGATGGCTTTTGGCCTAGCTCGAGCGCTTGTGCGAATGAGCCGAATACCGATAAGCCGATAAACCGTTTCGAAAAAGATGGTGGAAAAACGGTCCTGTTTGTTTATTCGGAGGAAGCCATAAGCAAAAAAGGAGGGCTAAAACTTCCAGAATGTTGGGGTTTTGTAATTCTGAATATAAAGTTTTTAAACTGCTGACATTTTGACATGTGAACTGATTACATACAAGTTTTAACTGTTGCATTGCGTTATCTTAGAGCATATTTTATTTTTGCAGAATTTTCATTTTGATCCTGCTCCATTTGAGACAAAAAGGGGGAGAACTCTTGCCGGTCATGGTTCCTCTAGACATTAACGGGGGCTATGTAATGTTGATGCTGCACCTGGAAAAATAGGCGTTACTTTTTTGTTAAGAAGCTTGCCATGTTAACATTTGATGCTGATCATTTGATCCACCAGGTTTGGATATTTTATGTAGAAATCAAATGCTAATGTTTTGCCACCTTACCCCCGAAGAGTGATCTGAATTGAGAAACATATTTTTGCAATGTAGCAAATCAGTGATGTGAGGAGTCAAGGTTTGATTGCCGTTTCATTACTAAAATCTGTGCGCGGTAAACAATGCTAACCAGTAGGTACACTCCTGCCAACCTACCTGTGTACGTGCGAACACGCTGTCGTTTGACAGTCACTGTTGCGCTCTGTTTTGAAACTCTGCTGTTATTTGGGTACGGCAGTGTTGAAAGTTGAAACTGGAATTCCCGTGTGATATGGGCTATGTTCAGATATTGGTTTTTAAAAACTGTATTTCTGCAGCAAATAGTTTTTGTACAATATCTAGCATTCATTTTTTTAAGATGAGGTTTACTAGTCGATTGTAGTACACACTGCAACAATTCCATTTATATCGGTTAAAATCACATGTGAGTGTCTCTCTTTATAAGTTTCTATATAAATTGTTACTATTTAAAAGCCAAAGCTATTGTTGTCACGGCGTCGCCTAGGTGTCGTCTAGGCAACGTCTTAGCGTCCAGGCGCCGGGGAGGAGACGTCGGGGAGGATCGCCTCGTCTTGGCTAGATGCGCGTCCTCCCTCTCCTCTCTCGGCCGCTGGTCGCGCCGCCTCCACCACTGCCGCCTTCCTCCTTCCGCCGCGCCCTCCTCCTCCCGCCGGCTTTCCTCTCCGGCTTGCTCCCGCGCGGGAGGGAGGGAGGTGACGGGGAGGCGGTGGGAGGCGAGGCCCGGGAGAGGATGCGGCGGATGGGGAAGGCGGCGGGACGGGGAAGAAGCGGGGAGGCGGTGGCGAGGCGGCCGGGGAGAGGATGCGGCGGATGGGGAAGGCGGCGGCGGGCGAAGCGGGGAGAGGAGGCGGAGAGGTCGGGAGAGGTGGAGAGATGGGAGAGAGAGGAGATCAGGAGAGGCGGAGAGACGGGGGAGGCGGAGAGACGGGAGAAGCGGACTGACCGTATGTATGTGAGGGGAGTTATGATGCTCGCCATGGCGTTGCCTAGGTGTCCAAGTGCTCTTCACTCGTCGTGGTCGCCGACTTCGCCGTGACAATCATGGCCAAAGCTAAAATCCTGTATGAGCGGCCCAGCTAGCCCTTAGGAGCTAGGAGTAGGGGTGCAAACGGATCTGATTCGGACGGATATTGTTGTTACCATATCCTAACCCATATTTTTTTCTTCGGATTCGGTACCAATCGGATTCGGTGCCGGATCGGTCGGGATTAACCCGAGCCGTTTGCACCCCTAGCTGGGAGTTTAGCTATCCCTTCGGTGTACATACCGAGCAACAAAGATTGAGACCTGATCGCAGTTCGGTGGGAGGGAACGAGGCTGTTGCCCCTTCGGCCTGGGTTCGATCTTCAGATCGGTCTGGCTTCTTATTTCTCGGGTACTGTTCTTTGAACAACATTCTCTAGAGAGATACACAGAGTTTGTGAGGCCTACTATTAGATCCTTATGTGTAGGGGACACATACATATGTGTGTACGTGCGGTGTAAACAAGGTGTGTGTAGGTTATATGCGTCTACGTTATATATATATATATATATATATATATATATATATATATATATATATATATATATATATATATCTTAGGACTCAAACCAAGGTTCAGGTTTTCCAACAGATTCCAAGGGATTGCAATCCACCGGTTAATGGAGCACCTGCACCAGACAAGGTCGCTCGGGCGAAACATCAAACGAGTGCCTGACAACTTGGTAAATTATTTGGGCAAGTTTAGTCTAGCGTGATTTCAACCCAGGCCTTATCCGACGACCCCAGGCTATAAGAAGTTTGGTCCGGTCTTCCAATCCAAACCCATCTCTTCCTGCGTCCGACGATCTGTCTTGTGTTCCAACGACGATTGATTACCCAGCCTCCCTCCGCCTCGGCTCTCCCCGCGCCACCTTCTCCTCGAAATGCCGCAGTCTCCTCGGCGGTAGCACTACCGCCACCGCTTCCAATGCGATCGTTGGCCTCGTCGCGGCTGGCGACAGCAGCCTGGAGGCCGACCTCGACCCCGCCCTCTCCCACCCCGTCGTGTCGGCCACCCTGCGCGCGCTCACCAACCGCCGCGCTTCTTCGACTGGCTCTCCCTCCGCAGGGGCTTCTCCCCGAGCGCCCACGCCCACAGCCTGCTCGTCGACAATGCCGGCAGGCTGCCCGACTACACATGTCTGCGCGGTGGCTTTCTCTGAGGGAGCAGGCGTTTGCCTTCCTGGGGTCGTCAGGGCCGTGCCAGTCCCAGAGCAGCTGCGTGAAGGATACCGTTAGGGCGATTCTGAGGACTTTGGATGACGCCGGGGGGCCGTGCCGCGCGTCCGGCGTGTTCGCGCTGGTCAGGACGCTAGCTTCGATCGCCGAGTTCGACGCGGCGGTGTGGGTGATCGAGGAGACGGCCAGGAGGGCAAGCTACTACAACGTCCTCATGGCGGCCAGGTGCAAAGCCGGCGACTTCCAGGGCGCCCGCGAGGTGTTCGACGAAATGACCAATTCGGGCTGCGACCCGAACGCCAACTCCTGGAACTACCTCCTCGGCTGCCTGCCCAAGAATGGCAGGGTCGCAGAAGCGTGCGAGCTCATCGAGGCCATGGAGAGGTCTAAACCCGACGTCCCGAACTCGCTGACACACGAGATTCTTGCTTACCACGCCTGCAAAGCGGGAAGGATGGATTCGGCCTTGACATCGGCACAAATTTCACAAGTGCTTATGGTATTTGACCCTGTTCGCTGAGCGTATATGGTTTGAATTTCACAAGTGCAGTGACGAATTTCACAAGTGCTTATAGTCCGTTCTGTTTCTGGAGCCGGACGCTGGCGGGCGGCAAGCTCACTCGACTGTGTGGGCGGCAATGCACCCCCGCCGATCGCCCGCACTATGACGGGGCAATGCATATCGAACGAAACGCACTTGTTGATAGGCGGGTTCTCTCGTTGAAACAGGTATGCTTGCATCTTCATCCACGCACCAACCCTTCATTCTCCAGTTGATGCAACTTGCAATTATGCAATGCTTAATTGGGTACGAAAATTTTCTCTGCAAGTATGAGCCAATGAGGTACGGTAGAGATTATTTGGATTGTCTGGCATTAGGTTGTAACATAGTAGCAACTTAGCACATGAGCCAATGAGGTACTGTAGAGATTATTTGGATTGTCTGGCATTAGGTTGTAACATAGTAGCAACTTAGCACAACATTGGCGAAATGAGAAAATAGGATAGTGTGCGCTATCTTTTATCTTGGATCGAAGAAAGAAAATGATAAATTGCCTTTCTATTTGGTTACGTAGAAATGTTCTCTGAATTTAGGTGTGTTTTGATGATGTTTGGTTCCAATCCTATTGATATGTAACTCTGAAAATGGCCATTTGAAGCAAGTATAGACTGCGAACCCTGATATTAATCTTTGACACAATCTTTCTACCTCCACTGTTATCAAATTACATATGAACTTTAGGTAGCCAGATTCAATCAAATGGTTATACTAGTTCTAGTTGAACACTGTTAGTGTAGGCATGTAGGTACTGAGTTCTCATTATTCACCATGCTTCCTATGTGGAGCTTTTAGTTGCAGTTGAGCTTGTGAACAACAAACCGATTAAAATTTATGTTTTCATAGAAACCGCTAAGCTAAGTCACTGATAAATCTGTTCTCTGTTAATGTGTCCAAACTCCGAACTACTACCACATATTTTGTTTTTCTTGTGTTTACAGGTGCATATGTAAGTGCATGAAATCACCTGCCTAATCTTTAGCTGCAAAAACCATTTGCATTGTGTTTACAAGGAACGTGGACTTTTCTGATTGTAGTTTTAGCATATAAATACTAGCCATATGTCTATAGTGACTCGTTCAGTGCTTTCTAGTTAAACATGTCTGTTTTAAAACACAAACAATGCAATTCGTCCTTATTTCATTGTTGTTGACACCTCTACTTTA
Source organism: Bonia amplexicaulis (assembly GCA_036346245.1). NCBI lineage: Eukaryota > Viridiplantae > Streptophyta > Magnoliopsida > Poales > Poaceae > Bonia > Bonia amplexicaulis. The sequence goes on from CM070742.1 coordinate 687,012, forward strand.
CTACATGTTACCATGCTCATAACTCGTGAGCATAATTTAGCCGTGCTTGATGTTTGGCATATATCTTGAACTCTGTATAACAATATCTGCCATTTGATACATAATTACATATTCAACTTGGTCTGTCTGGGGTATCACAACTCTTTTTCTACGAGATGAATACATCTCTTACCATAAATGAAAATGCAGTTAAACATGTTTAGAACGGATAGTGGGGAACAGAAGGGAAGAAGATGCAGGAAATCTAGCTGGTAACACATGACACAACTTCTATATTGTGCAGATATCTCACAGCCTTCACAGGTTGGTGGGCAGGTCTTCGTGTAGCAGTGACAGGCCTCATTATAGTGGGTCAACAGGCCTAGGAGCAAGTGCAGCTAATCGCTGGGCTAAAAGTTGCGGATGACCCTTGTACATGATACATTCTCCTGTCTGTAGAAATTTGTCTGTACATAGCTGCTCTTTGAGAGTGAGAAATTGTTTTCATATAACTGTGTGAACTTGAAGGCATCACCTTGTGCTTGCATAACTGAGCTTTGAAGGTGAAAACTTTTATGGGTGTGCAATGGTATTGAATGGGAAATTTTAGTTACGTAATCATTCCTTGAATGTATGTAAGAGCCAGTAAAAAAAGGTACTGTTTGGTGCATAATCTGGCTTTTGAAACATAAAACCTATACACATTACTTGGGTGAAGTCACTCTATTTTTGAAAGTGTAAATATCCTGTTCATAAAACCCTGGGTTTATGGTGTAAACTCTTAGTGCGTCTTGAGGACGTCTGCAGTCGACATGGTGGTTATGGACTTGCATTATAGACGCAACTGCAGGGTGGCCCCAATCATCTTCTTCCTTTTTGTGTTAAGTTGAAGCTTTTGTTCTTATTTGAGTCAAGAAATGGGAGCTGCTGATGTAGTTAAACATAGCAGAGGTTGTGCAAGAACTACTTGGTCTTGCTTACCTTCCTTTGTTCTATATAATATTTTTAGTAGAATCTCTAGAAGACATCGATTTAAAGCAATGTTTCATTGGTCCGAGTTTCATTTGTGCTTCTGGGATCAGGAAATCATGGTCAAAATGCGTGCAGAAGTTATGCTGATGGCATCTAATACAAAATTTCTAAATTGTAATACTTCAATGTGATTCCTGTTTGATTTACAGCTCAATGGATCTTAATTTTATTACTTAAATACCATGAATTCATTTTAACAATGCTTTAATGTGAGTAAATTTTGAAACAAGCAATGCAAGTGAGTAAATGAAATGTGTTCACAAGGTAAATAAAATGTAAAACACTCTCTCAGTGTGAACCTTTTTCAGAGGACTACGACTGTCCACTCTTTGAACTTAATTCAACATGTCATTTACATCTGCAATGGGAATAGAGGACTTGAAAATCTGGTCCACAGCCCTTATGCTTCTGAGTTCGTCCTTAACCCCAGTATGAGTTCATGCTGCTTCTTTTGATGTTCTATACTACTTACCATGGTGCCATTTTGTTTTGTAGCAGAACTGAAAATGACAGCTCCTTTTTATCTCTATCATCTCTTTTTTTTCCTTTTCGTGGAGCTGGATACTACGATGCCAGTATCATGATGTTGCTTCGTTCAAGAGGAACGCTGATGTTTTCTGATTAGAAATGGTTACCTGCAAACGTAGTTTACCTTTTTAATGCAGTTGTTTCACAGGTGTGTTTTTACCCATGATAAAAATTAATAGACAGCGCTCTGGTAGCATGTGTTATTTCACCTTGAACTATATCGTAATGTAAATGTTAAATTGTGTTATTGTTATAGCAATACCAATCAGGTTGGATAATTTCAGAAGCTAACAAGATATCTTGCTTTCTCAAGTTGTCTTGAGAAAAGTAAACATGTTAAACATGTGCAGGTTCCCTCGTCATATCTCTGAAGTCTGCTTGCAGCATCCAATGAATAAAAGAGCAGTTCAACTTTGGTCTGATGTTGACCTCAGTTTCATAATTGCTTTTTTTCCCGCTGAAGCCTGCATTTTGTCATGTTTTTCTCCACGTTTGTGCTTGCGTTTTCCTGCTGCAAGCTCCTCAGGCCTGCATCTTCTGTGAAGTTATTTGCTCATCCAAGTTATTCTTCGTGAAACTGTGTTAAACAAGACATGCAAGTTTGTTTTTCCCCTTGTAGATGCTCTCTTACAAAGTTTGCATGGCTTAGCTTCATAGTGTTCTCTAGTTCTCGAAAAAAGTGTTATCTGTTGTTGGTAAATTTCCTATATCTTCTTACTGTTACAGACTTGCAGTTACTACCTCCAGAGATGAAATATATGTTGCTTAGGGTTTGGGTTTAACATCTGAAAAGTATAAGATAATCACAATGAGTTGCAATTATGAAGACACGTGTTCCCGGTAAGCAGTAATCAGAGCCAAAAGCTGATTCAAATTAATTACAGCAAATGTTTTATGTGATTTGCTGCTATAGTGCTATGTAAGTTGTTCCGACTTCCAAGACACTAGCAGTCTAGCATGATAGTATGAGTTATATCTACCTAGCTACAATGGTAAAGAACCAAGATAGAGGCATGAGTCTGAACTCTGAACTCGGCAGCGCGCCTTTGTTGCTATCTTTTTCCAATGGACCCAATCTAGCTTGCTGTTGAGCTTTGGCTTGAGCCTTGTAATCCTAAGTTACTTTTCTAGTAGGTTTGCTTTAAAATTTGTCCTTGCTTTGTCATGTATTATGGAATATACAATAATTTGTTGAATACAGAGCAGATGGGCCATCAGGTGTTGAGTTCAGTACTTTGTCAGATGTCAAATGTACAACGGCAATTCTAATTTAATGACCAGACCACGGATCCTCATTTTTGTTAAATTTCTTGAAGAAAATATACCAAGTTTACCTGTAAGGAACTGTGTCTGAAATGTCAGTTTATAGAGTAAATCTGCAACGTTGGGTAGCAAGTGAGCCTCACCTTTGAAGTGTTGATTCCTACTGTAAGTATTCCTCTTTTTGTTCAAGTAAGTGATCTTAACTGTATTCTGCTGCTCTCAAATATCACTGCCATGCTGAAAAAAATTCAGTCTCAGCACATGCAGGCAATCATTATGGGTGGTGAATCAGAGATTAGTAAACTATGTGAAAGCTTCACATAGTGACTGAATTAGACAAGACAAATTGTTTGCAAGTTGCCTAAACTACTTTACTTTACAGGGTACTTATGGTCCTATCTGTGTTAATCATCACAGTCAAGAAAATGACACTGGTGGGAACTGAATTTGGAGTTTTGGAGTGCTACAGGAGAAACAGAAACTTTATGTCTTGCAAATTGAACAGCTAGAGCTGTCTATTGGAAACATATAAAGTTTTGTCTCCCAGTTATATTATCCTCGTCATATTGCTTCAGCCTTTGGTGCAAGGTATTCAGATTTCTTTCCTTGTTTGGGTACTAACAGATTCTCGTGGAAGCCAAGATACTTGAACAATGGCCTACTTTCGGGCTTTCAAAAGTTGGGAGGCTAGGGGTTGGCCTATCCTTTCGGCTACACTGTTGTGTTTTCTTAGGAATCGATTCCTCTTCTCCTATAATGAGAACCGACACTGCATTCAGCTCTGCAACCTTTGTGATTAAATAGCTTTCGTGAAATGCTTTTGAATGGAATATATCTCAGCATATCTTAATTGTAATTATTTTTGTGTCCAGGTTGAAGTACTTTGCTTGCTGCTTGTATAGGCCAGCCATCTCTCCATGGATGACAATGTGGGCACTCAAGGTCTGGTCCCAACACCACCTTCAAAGTTCTAAGAATTATTCCTTATCACGGTGTTTATTGTGGATCATTCATCTTTTATCAAAACTAGTACTGTCACATAGCTGTCGTTCTGAACTCTGAAGGTCTCCAGGAAAATAGAAACAACATTTTTAGTCAGCCTCGGTTAATTAGGTCCATTTCCCAAATTATAGTTCGATGTTTAAGACATAAAAGCAAAGGAAGACTATTCTTCAAAAATAAAGAAAATAAGACAAACAGTTTTGATGGAGATATCATTGAACACACGCTGATTAATACCTTAATCATTAGTTTGATCAGTAAGTAATTTTTGTCTCTGGCATCATTGCGAAGATACATGAGCTGATTTGCTGGGTCCAGGTGGGATAAATTCTCCCTTTTTCTGCTCTTATTCCTAAAGCCATGAGAAGTAGTAGAGGTTTGGGTCCCCTTTACTGATCGAGCTGGCCGATCGTACTTTATCATTTCATTAGATTAAGTATTTGTAGTTAAGTCACTGCGCTTTTATATTTTAAATGAATTGCATCACATGTGTGCCCTTCCTGTTCACTCTAAGCTGTCGGATCGACCGACTTGTTTTACCATCCATGTCACATTAATTGGACACCTTCTTCATTCAACTTTTGCATCAATGCCACAAAATCATAAGCACAGGTAAAATTCTGTGCTATGGCAATAATATCAGGTTGTAGGTAACATATATATAGTACAAGTGTTGCTTGTTAATTCCCTAAATGCCACAATAAAATATAATCTAGTCCCATTGCCGCAGTAAAGTAATAAAATATAGTAATCTGCTGTGTGGGTAAACTTCATCTATCATGTCCTCTAGTAATTAAGTTACTTTAGTTAGAACTATATGCGTATTTGTGACATCATTATACGTATTTGTGACATATATATATATGTTTGTTTGTTTGTATGTACTACATGATACGCTAGCTAGAGGTAGGAAGGAGGTATGTAGAATAGCTTAAGTTGGGATATATGGTTTTGGAGATACCCACTGTGCGGGGTGAGGAGAAGCATAAACTCGAAAAGGGGAAAGGAACCTAAAGTTGGGGCGGATGGATTGATAAAAAGGAAAAGTGGCCCACAAGGTATGCATCAGCAGCCGCAAGTTGGGTGGCCTCAAAAGCGCCCGGGACCCAGCTCTCTTTTACTTACTTGTCATGCAGTCGTAGCAGGGGAACGTGTGAAAGCCTGGCTATCACAGTACAGTTGTTAGATAATCACCTCTTTTTTGTTAGCTGCTGAGAGATCGTCGCAATCATTGGCTCATTGCATGCCAAGAATGGATTGGAATTGGAGGGTATAATTCCATCGCACAGACCAATCAGTTTTGTTGTCGTTAACTGGAGAACGAACAAACCCATCTTATTCAATCAGCTCATATATATTCTCATTTGACCCTGTTCGTTCTCTTTACCCTTCTTTTTGAGGAAAAAAATGGTTCCTGCCGACTTCAGTAAAAGGACGGTGGTTGTGGATACATTGTTTTTACCGCAAAACCCAGTAAATGTGGGTCAGATGTGAATGAAAACGTTCTGGTATTACCGGGTCCTTCGGTGACTACACGGTGTGGAGATCTGGTCGCTCACTAGCTCCAACAGAAGCCTTTTCAATCCTTCCAGTGTGAGCACAATCTTTATTAGGCTCCTGGGTTTCTGGTGCCGATGGTTCAGTGCTGGAGCTCGAGTTAGCAACACTATTATCTGTAAATGAGCATGTCAAACTGTCACACTGGTATATGTGCATGCGAGTTGCAAACTGCGGTGAACGTACGTCTGAGTTCACCTGATCCTTAGTATCTCTCTACTATGGTAGCGGATGAATTTTATTCACCAATTTCAGTGGTGAACCAATTGCCTGAACTTGTCTGCTGGAAAGTAGATTTCACTGATGATTATTCTTACATGCAGTTACATTTATTCAGAACACTCCTTGATAAGATACAAAAATCAATATACTCGTTACTCTGGAGTCTGGGCTATGCAATGCTGACTTTTTCTCTCGACAGTGTCTCCACAGGTGACCAGCTAACCGTCGGCACGCAGCCATGCATCACAGCGATCAGTGAGCACTGGCATCCCCTCTCGATCGAACACCCAGAAGAACAGGTAAACATGCATCAACCCAGCATTGCCACTCAGTTGAGAGAATCAGTCCTGACAAAGTATTAGTACTATAGTGCATGCATTAGCTGCTAATCATGCAGGGCACACGCATCGAGGCAGGCCCCCGGCAAAATCTACATGTGGGCGCGTGTGTGAACAGGACGTACGTACGTAAACCGTCAAAGGGAAGGGGGAGGCTAGCCCCCACGAAAAAAAAAGCGCGGGAATCGAGTACCAACCTTGGGCCCCTCACTCTTTCCACCGGGAGCTGACTAGGCACGGGCCTGATGGCCCACAAAGCAGCCAATAGCATCCCTCTACAATCCGCAGCTACGCCCCCTCGCTTTGCCAGCCGAAGACAAGAAGAGAAGATTGGGATCGATATTTCTATTCACCGATATAAAGCTAACTGACACAAGACACAATAGAAAGCAAAAGGCAAAAGGAAGTGTGGGCTATATAGCTTCTTGTGAAAGATGAGAAGAATCCAAACATACATACGCATAAAATAGTCTCTGAAACTTTGCTATAAAGTCATACTCCCTCCCCTCCCCTTCCCCTCCCTCTCTTCTTCCTCTCATTGCCCATTAGCCAATAGCACCAAGGTCTCCTCCCTCCAACTCTACTGCTCCTCTTACCTATATGACAATCTTGGTTAGTTTTCGTTACTCATGTGTGTGTTATTGTATGTTGCAGGTTTTGTACTTTGTAGCGCTGATCATTCATTCGTATAGCTGTTCAAGCAAGGTTGGTGTGGCTGTCTGCATTTTAGCTTTGGATAGCCTTGCCTGCCTGCCTAGCTCTAAGCAATCTTTTGCTGTGAGAGTTGAGAGAGGAAGGAGAAAGCAAATGGCCCCCGTGAGTTTGCCTCCAGGTTTCAGGTTCCACCCCACCGATGAGGAACTTATCATCTACTACCTTAAGAGGAAGATCAACGGGAGACAGATAGAGCTCGAAATCATTCCGGAGGTTGATCTTTACAAGTGTGAGCCGTGGGATCTGCCAGGTACGTTCCTTTGCTTGTTCTATTGATCTCTATGTTTGCATTATATCTCTTTGACGAGGGAAGTTAGCATTATGCAGTTCCTGCTAGAATATTGCAATCCAACCCTATACCCATGAAAGTATCGGCAACTAGTTCTCATCACTGGCTGCTATATAGGAGTAGCTAGTTTTATGATTAGCTTTGAATAATAAATTTATGGTTAGCTCTGGGTAAGGAAACATAAGCATTTCTAACTAGTAGTTAGTGATGGAACAAATTTAGTTTTATTGTACTTTCGGATAAATAGGTTTTTGAATTGCATGGGTTAAAATTCTATTGTGAACTACAAGTGGGATTTATCTGTAGGATTTTAGCACTGCATACACTTTTATTGTTCTCCAAGGAAAGCACATATGTTTGTATTGGATACCGTGTTGTGGAAACACTAAGCAATCTTATTCAATTCTTATACTACTATGTCCTCCCAAGAAACACCAATGCCAACTCTTGAGGAAAGAATAATAACATGTTCCCTTCTTGATGAGCACTTCATCGACCTATATTATTATAGTTTACATGTAAATACTAATCACTAGCCCTTGCAAAATGCAACTGACTACATATATGTTTGCTTTTGTATGCTGATTTTAGTTTTTTCCCTTTTCACAAAAGAGAGATGTACATAATTTATTCAGTATTTTGGCACCATTTCAACTGCTAATTGATTCAAAACATATTTCGCTATTTCCCTATTTTTTGAATTTGTTAAAAGCCATGTTCTGCTATCCTAGCTTTGTGCAAAAACAAGGTTAACAATACTGTGAAATTCGCTTCTACCACCGAAAGGTGGGATACTGATAGGTCTTGCTCTTTTTTGTCGAAAGAAATTAATCCTCCAAAAGAAATGTCAAAATTCTGCCAAGTGTAAAGGTGATCACGTAGATACATATCTTTGTCCATGCATTGAGCTACTTGAAAGGGAAAAGAAATCCTTTATCTCAGAGACAACAAAGCTAAAGCTTATATATTTTGGACCAAGTCACAATCACGCAGAGATTTGAAGAAAGGGTTTATTCTCTTTATTCACTTGCTGTTTGCTTTCGAGCTCGACAGTTTACCAAAAAAAAATTACCCTGTAGCATTGTTTAGAACGAGTTCTGTAAGAAATCGAATGAAAAGATAAAATAAAGAGGATTCTTTTTTCTTCTTTGGGTGACAAAATAAAGCAAGAAATTAAGAAAGGGACTTGAGATGGACATAAGTCAAGAAGATGAACAAAAGTTGCACAGCCTCCAAGAGATATAAAGTAATCTTGGTCTATTTTTTTCTTTTCAACTATAGTAGGCTGCTACCGTGTTCAGTAGAAATTAATGTTTGAGCTTAGCTCTAATATATCATGGTTAGCACATGTACACCTACGCATAAAATTAAAGGTGGTCTATATATATATATATATATGTATGCTGTCTGGATGTATGAATTTGTATGTATGACATCTCTCGCTCCTATCTAACTGTTCAGAAAAATCCTTCCTTCCGAGCAAAGACCTCGAGTGGTACTTCTTCAGCCCTCGAGACCGCAAGTACCCGAATGGATCAAGGACAAACCGGGCAACGAAAGCCGGATACTGGAAGGCAACTGGAAAAGACCGAAAAGTGAACTCGCAGAGACGTCCAGTTGGTATGAAGAAGACCTTGGTGTACTACCGTGGCCGAGCCCCACATGGTTCTCGCACCGACTGGGTCATGCACGAGTACCGCCTTGACGAGAGGGAATGCGAGACCGACACTGGCCTACAGGTATATATATATGTTTACTTCCAGTGCATGTTTAAGTCGATCTCTTTGCTATAATGTGGGGAAACCATATATAGACTAATCATCCGAGGTTCCGACCACATGTTGGTGAACCTTTTTATCTGAAACCCTAACTAACCTAGACTATTGAAAACGTAGCATAGTAGTATAGATGAGGCCTCTGACAGTCTGACATGCATGCAACCTCTTTGCATTTCTGTATGTAGGATGCATACGCATTGTGCCGAGTGTTCAAGAAGACAGCGCCCGGGCCAAAGATCATCGAGCATTACGGCGCAGTGCACCACCACGTCGAGCAACCTCAGTGGATGGCAAGCGGCGTCGACCACTCCCCGACGCTGGATGTGTCGTGTGATGGAAGAGGTGATGGCTTTGAGAGCAGCAGCTTCTCGTTCCCGACAGAGGCGCCGATGGACTCCATGCACGGTGGGTTCGGAATGCAGATGGGTAGCAGTGCACCTCACGAGGATGGCAAATGGATGCAGTTCCTGAGCGAAGACGCCTTTAACGCCACCAATCCGTTCTTCATGAATCCAGCTGCCTCCAACTTCTCGTGCCTTCCATCCAAGGTAAATAACGGCAGAAATGCTAGAAATTATAAAATTGAGTGCTTATTGGTGCACATATATATACACCATGCAGGTGGATGTTGCACTGGAGTGTGCAAGGCTGCAGCACAGGCTCTCCTTGCCTCCCTTGGAGGTGGAGGACTTTCCGCAGGATGTCAGCCTCGACATGAAGAAGGGCATACTCCGCAGCAACCCCAACGAGGTTGACATCCTTCAAGAGTTCCTCTCTGTTGCGTCAGCCTCGCAGGAGCTGATCAATGGCTCCAGTAGCAGCTACCCTGACATGTGGTTAGGTGCCGGCACAAGCAGTGCTAGCACCCAGTACATGAACGAGTTGTCCTCTCTTGTCGAGCTCGGAGTGAGGGCAAAGGAGGAGGTCGACAGTTTCTACCAGATGGGCGGCATTGGCGCGTCTGGCCATGATGAACCGGCTAGGCTGGTTGAGATCACTGACATGGAGGAGTTCAAGGAAGAGAAGAAGCGGGTCGAGAACCTTAGAGGAGTCAAGCTGGTGAACAATGACCTAGGAGAGGTAATTGCATGCCTTCGTGGACATTATACGTACGTATATATCCTCTCTAATATATATTATTATGGGATTGGTACTAACTTGATTTTTTTCTCGACCGCCAGATTGTTGTAGAAGGAGATGACAGCAATATTCCAACGGAAGGCGTCACACATTATCCTGTAAAAGATACCGCAGTAAATCCAGGTATGTAAATTTTGTTGTGTAGCATGCGCTCCGCTTGAAGTAGCTTAATTAGCTCTTAATTACGCATGGACGCCATGATACAGTGCATGAATTTTCGTTTCATGCATACACTAACTGAGAGCTAGATTGCAGGAGAAGCCGGTCACCTGACCGATCCCACTGACTCAGGCGGCATGGACACTACCCCCATCTTCTCGCAATCTCAACCTGACGACTTCGCTATTGGTTTCGATGACGTCAACCCTAATGCATCCTTCGATCTGTACGAGAAGGTTGACGTCAAGCATGCGCTATTCGTCTCAAGGGTTGGTGCGGCGAAGACATTCTTCCACCGCATTGAGCCATCGAAGAAGGTCAGCTTCCACTTGAATCCAGCAGCAAGCAACGTCAGTAAGGCGATCGAGAAGTACCATTTCCCCATTACGACCAAAGTTAGTGGTAGGGTTTCCTTTTTTAGCAAGTTCAAGGCACTCATCAGGGACAAATTCTTGATAAGGCCATCATACGAAAGGTCCTTAGGCAGCAGAGAAACAACAACAAGTGAGCTGCTGCAAATTGTGTCACTCCTTTTAGCACCAAAGGAAGTCACGGGCCCTGCTGAGCAAGAGTTGGTCAAGAAGAAGGCGAAGGAAGTGATGAAGCCGGGATGGGGTTGCGATGGCAGCAACAATGTGTGGCTTCCGCTCTCCAAAGGGAAGGGCATTTCCAGCATGTTTTTGAGTGGGAAATGGACATTTCTAACCTCCGCATTGGCCATCCGGACTCCAGGTACAGGGTGCAATCACTGAATTAGAGGTCTTTCTCATGACGTGTAACACTATTTATTCTGCTGTAACCTCAGTAGCGCGTGCGTAGTGCACGAAGAAGAGACGGTTAACAATGTCTTCGATCGTGTGTATCTACTGATTAACTGGTGTATAATCGGAGAGTGTCATCATTATTTGTACGTCCATGCATGTATTAACGTGTCTGAAGTCTAACCCTGTTTGTATCAAAATATTGTTATGAATTGTAAGTGCAAATACACATATATACGTACAAATGTTCAGCTTACTTCTTCATGGCCAATAATCTTGTTCCACTTAATTAACTATCGTCTCCCTTTTTTTCATGGGAAATTTAGATATATGCTAACCATTTTAAAGAAATGCCATTAAAAGTTCATTCTCACAAAATGTGACACCTCGGCCCCTGTAGAATTAGACCATGCTGGCCTATATGTATGTGTGCACATGAGGGTGTGGATTAATCCCACATTACTAGTTTAGCTTGAAAAGCACTAACATATAAGTTTAGAGCTTCCAATAGTAGCAACCTCCGGTTAACCGTTTTACACAAATCGAGGACGAAAGTGCAAGTAGATTGCTACTGTGCGTGACCTATCTAGAATAGAATTAGACCTAACCGGTTTGGACCCTAAGACGTTACACAAAAATTCCACGGAAGTCACTCGATCACAAAAATGCCACTCATGTACGTGTTTCCCGAATAAGACCATATTGCCCTTGTCTTTTTCCTCATTCAGTTGCCCGCCAGATGAGTGCCATGGGCAAGTTATGATAATCGTTTGAAAATACTGGGCAAAAAATGGCCAATTATGGGTTTTACCGGTACCCACCGGTCAAAATGGGTACCGGTCAAATAATTTCGGTTAAATTTGAAATTTGATTTTAATTTTTTGGCTAGAATCTTTTAACTTTTTTTATTATCGATAAAATCAGCCTTACCGGTTTCTATCGGTAAAAATTTAAAACCGTCAATGAAAACCTGGCCATGGCCGAACCACTATGGTGCCTACCTCTCCATGGCAAATAGGAAGTCGCAGTGGTGTTGGAGAGGTGGAAGAGAAGCATCAGCAATTTTTGGAGCAGAGGTCGTCGTCACGCGCCAACAGGTTAGACAAAAGGAGGCCAGCTTCCATGGAGAGACAAGAGATTTTTATTTCATCCTGGCTGCGTTGATCGATGGATGTGCCTTATTTGAGAGCTCTAGGTTTCTTGGATAATTTGTAGGGATGTTTTTTTTAGGTTAGATTGGATCTTTGTGTTTGTGAATTTGCTCCGTAAAGTTGGGTTTTGGCTGTGGCATGGACGCTAGGATTGTGCGAAGCTTCGCGGTGGTGTTCAGTTTGGCTTATTTTTAGTGGCTTATAGCTGAAAACACTGTAGCTGGCTGAAAAAAACACTGTAGCTGACAGAGGCTTATTCAACATAATTAAATTTAAAAATTGAAAATATAAAAATATGTTAGCCCATCACGCACAACGCAAAACGAATACGAAAAAAAGAACCAACAAAAACTCAAAAAAAGTCAAAAATTCAAAAAAAGACGAAAATATGAATAGTGCAAAAATAAGCTTAAGCTTTAAACCATAAGCTATATTGAGCAGGGCTAGTCGACCTCGCGGAGAGGTTTCAGGGGAGAGGAGCACGGGATGGGATAGAGAGAGATAAAGAGACGGATTTATGAGGTAGTCATGGCTGAGGGGTATAACTGTCCAATACTCACAAAATATATATGATGGTGGCATTTTGAGAGAGGCTTTAGGATATATAGCCACTGTTGCAGCACATATTTATATAAATAGCCTAATGCGTTGAGTATTGATAAAAATAGCGTTTTGCCGTCTAATTGTCGGACGACAACGTTGGAGGAGCGACATGTGTCGCTGCCGTCCCATGGGCGATCTAGGTAGTCGCTCACCGTCCGATGGGACGGACAAACATGTAATTAATATGGTTAATTAGCCACAATTACCTATTTTAATTTTTTCATAATATTTTTTTGAATTTTTAAATATAGTAAATGAGCTCAAAAAATTATAAAACCTTATATACAGTCTCTTGACATATCGTACTTTATCGTGTAATTGTTTTGATAATTCTATCCACTCTGAATGTTGTTGAAAATTTTGTACTATTGAGATATTGCAGGAGTTGTTACATATAGCAAACAAGCTCTAAAAATTATAAAATTTTGTGTGAAACCTCCAGACACAATCACAATAATTGTGTAATTTTTTTGGAATTTTATGTTCTTCAAATTTGCCACGTTAATTCATGTTAATTTAATCGTAAGATTAGTGATGCTCAGGCATCTTTTGCAGTGCCTGATCTCTGTCGTTCGCACATATGTCAGCCCGTTGCTGCTATTTTTTATTTCTCACTGCGTCCTTCGCACATTTGTTACTCTATCCGTATCATTCCCCCTCACGCTATCTCTCGTCCGCACTATAGTCGTTATGTCCGTGTCGTCCCCCTCGTCCGCTTTCTCGTCTACGTAGCATGCATTAAGCTAGAGGGTCGGTATGCATTGAATAAACGTGCATCATACAAAGAAGTACAATTAAGAACGCAACAATATTACACACATCACGTGCGATAATAGATTACGGAGTTAATCATTGAGGTAATCAATTGGTAATCAATTGATTAATTGCCTTCTCCTTTCCCCTTCCTCCCAGCGCCGCCTCAGCTTCCCAGCCACCCCACCACCCTCCTCCTTGCCCGTCTCACCTCCCAGTGCCGCCACACCTTCCCGGCCACCCCATCTTCTCTCTTTTCTTCTTCCTTGCGTTATCTATTCTCTACTCATTCCCCTTCTTCTTCTCTTCTCATGGTCGTGCAGGCTGGCGAAAATGGTGGTCAACGAGCACATGATCTCTGGGCCCTCATTGTAGCTCTTGTAGCATCTCTCCCACCTCGGATCCCTACAAATCTATCCATCAATCACCAGACCAAATGCACATTAAGGAGATCCCAAACAAACACCACCAGCTAATCTAGAAGGTCCAAACAAACACCACCAGCTAATCCAGAAGGTTTTTTGAATTTTACTCACGACGATGCAGGGCACGAAGGTCGAGTGGTTGCCGGTGGCCCTGACCTTGAGCGCCGTCACCTCGTCGATCTTACGCATGAGCTCCGCATCCCTAGGAGGTCAACTGCACATTATTGGTCAAACTGACCAAACACCAAAAGGACAAGTACGATGAGGTGGTCAATGAGTGTTACATCATGTGATTTGGTACCTGGAGGCACCGTGCCGACATTGTGGGGGAAGACGGTGGCATCAAAGACATTGTTGTGGCTGTGGACGACGCCGGTGCCACAAAGGATGAAAACGACGAGGCGGGAGGAGAGCGCGAGGCACTACATGTCGTTGACCATGTGGGCCTAGTCCGCGGGGGAGGCGTAGTCAGGGGGGGCTACTGCCGGCATTAAGGATGCTGCTAGCACCGAGCTTCACGAGTGTGCGGGGCGACGAGACGATTTGCTTGATCTGGGCCATCTGCACCGCCTTCTCCTGCAGTGTCTTGCGGCCTAGCAAGTCGCGCACCTGCGCCTCCACCGGCGCCGATACATCCTTGTACATCAGCGCCTCGCCTTGCACGACCATGCGGATGAGCACAAGGGAGAGGAGAAACGGAGATGGATGTGGATTGGACTCGCGAGAGAAATAAGATGCGCTGTGTCTCGACTCTCAGGGAGTGGGATGTTTGCTTGGAGTGGATAGGACCACACGCAAATCGTTTTTAGAAGGGGGAAGGGGAGAGGAAAAGAACGATAACTCAACAACTTATTCTTTTAAGTAGTAAAGATATGTACAACTGCAGAACTCGTGCCATGATAATGAACACACGTCCATTTGTTTTGCCAGCATGTCAACACATACTTAATAAAGACGACTTCATATTTTCTTCTTTCTGTTGTCACGGAAGAAGATGGCATACCATGTTATGCGGATCATTTCTCAGTGGCGAGCTGTGCACAGGATGATAGTATCAACGGACTGTAACAGAACCAAGGAATATGGTGCAAAGGAAGATCGGAGCAAAGAACATAAGAAAAAGAGGAAAGCATAGTGGCTTGTGTAAGATGTATAAAGATTTCATCGTTATTGCTAAATGCGCAGCTAATTGATGGGAGTTCTTATCTAAGTCTACATTTGAGGCCTCTAAAGGAAAAAGATCAAAAATTCACATGGTATTTCCTCTATTTTCTTGTCGTCACGCCGAATAAGAATGGAGGATGCAATGTACAATAGGCCAGAATTCTAGTGGTGTGAACTGTTGTGGTGATATGTTGGCAGATGCAGTTCAAGAAAACTTAACGAATATGAAAAGAACACAATGTATATATAATTGCCTAGTTGAAATGAGAACGCTCTCAATCATTCCTAGGTAAACACACTTAACGAATATGAAAAGAGCTCATGTTGCAGCCTCGAAAGGAAAAAAAAGGACCAGTAAAATATGAAGGTCGAAATTAGGGGACCTGCATGAACTGCGACGATTCCATGCGTAGATCTATCAGGAAAAGGAAAGTGGAACGCAGGTCGAGAAAGCTTAGCTCAGCAAATCAATAGTCGTCGTCCCTGTATTCGGAGAGAGAGAGAGAGGGAATGAAGGAAATTTTTTTATATATCAGACATCTAAAGTTACACTCTCAGTCAGCTAAAATTACAATGTAAAAAGTAATTAGAGATGAAGAGAAAAAACAGTCACAGGCATATTTAATACGTACCTTTCAGGTTGAGAACTCCGTAGCTTCCCCCAGAAGGCAGGGAATTCAGCTAATAGGGACCAATTGTATAGGCGCCCAGAGTTCCCTCTGCAAAGAATACGCATGCGTGCGCTAGGAGGGGGGCTGATCATCGAGTGTCCAGGCACCGCCTCTCCTTCGGCAACGAAAATTTTAACGCAGCCCAGGGACAAATTAGACAGTCATCGAAGACGCAAGCGGCAACACCGCAGTAACATCAAGCCGGACCAGCAATCGATTTGATTTCGATCCCCTTTTCCTCCTGTGGTTGGCGATGAGCGACGGGCAGCGTTGGCGAGTGCACGTGGCCGAGTGCGCGGCGGGCGGCTTGGAGGCGGGCTGAGTCTTGCGCGGTGGTCGACGGTGGCTGATGGGGACGTGAGGCGCCGAGCCACCGAGCAGCCGACCAAGAAATGGAGAAACAAACATTGCATAAATAATTTTATACAATACAAGTAGTACTCCTCATACTAATAAAAGTCAAGTAAATAAGACTTGGGTGGATTTTAGTCCTGATGAAATCATCATTGATCCGGCAAATCACATACCTATTAATATCACAATGAAATTAGAAATCAAGTGAGGAGGGTATATTTGTTAGGAGGTCCAACCCAATCAAAATGCCATGAATTTTCTCACAGAATGCAGAATGATTGTTCAAAGGCATTTCAACAAATCTTGGTACAATAAATATGATTGATTGGAATATAATATGAAAAAGGATACGGCATTTTATTTCTATTGTTTTCTTTTTAAGAAATCTGGAAGGCCCGAAAAATTTGATGCCATTATATCAGAGAACTATTGGTTCAATGAAGTTTGTTTAGAGTTACTGGTATGCATATCTTGTCTTATTCAAGAGATTTTTTCTCCCAGTTTGATGTAACTAACCTTGTTCGACTTGATTAGATTTATCCTGATGACTTCAACATAGTTGACCATTTGTTATTAAGAAATCAGCTTCAAGCATTTGTCCACAATGTCAGGTGAAGTGTAGAATTCCATTGATGTGGTGATATTACAAAGCTAGCTCAAAAGATGGTTGAAATAGAAAAAAAACAAAACATTCCTATTGGTCTATCGCCTCATTGAGTTAACACTATGCTTCCAGTGGCAGCGGTATCGGTTTAAAAAGTCTTTTCGGCAATGAATATTATCAAGATAGATTTACGTAATAGAGTAGCGGATGAGTGGTTCAGTAACTTGATAATATGCTACACTGAGCGAAAAATTTTTAGAAGCCTTGATGATGACAGATTAGAAAACGCTTTCAAATCATGAAATCTCATAGAATGTTATTGCCTCGTACTTGTACTACTACTACTTAATCCTAGCTACTGGTATTTGTCATCCTTTTTTCAATATTTATAACTATTCATAATCGCAATTTCTGATTTCATCACTAAGGGCCTGTTCTTTTTGGCTGCGACTTGTGGCTTTTAGCTGCGGCTTGTGTCTTTTAGACTGTTTGTACGAAAGATACGAAAGATTACAGAATAACAGAAACTCACGTGCGGTTTTTGTCAATATAAATGAAGTCAGTAAAGTATGTACTACGATTAACTAGTAGATCCTATCTTAAAAAAATACTTCATTTAAAAGCTAGTTACTGTAGAAAAGCCGAAAAGCAGCTTTTAGAAGCTAAAAAGAATAGGGCCTAATTTTGCTAATTTTGGTGTACAGATAGCTGCTTACATATATTTTGCACATTACTCATTACCGAGGTACAATCTTTGTTCTATTTTTATTATACCCCTGTTCTAATTATATATAATTTTAGACTATAAAAATAGTTCGATCTATGTTTAGTTTGTTATTTTTTGTTAGTTATGTTTCACTAGCCCCTAAAATTTGGTTATCTGCCACTAGGGATAGACTAGGCCGTACCAGCTACTAGAAAAAAAGAAGGCCGGTCTGGTGCTAATAACCAAAAAGCAACCATCCAGAGCATGCGCCACATGCATCCAAGAGGTCACAAGAATCGTACCAATTCTGCGCCGTGACAAAAAGAGCCTGCCATTCCAGCCCTTCCAACACCTCACGGGCTCACGGTCACGGGCTGGCTCTCCCTTCACAACACGAGCCAATGCTCGGCGCCAAAAAGGAAAGAAAAGGAACAAAAGGGCAACGCAGCTTAGCTGCTGCGATGGCAATGGCTGCTTGCGGTGCCTGCCGAGTGCTGCTGCTGTGGGCAGCGCTGTGGCAAGTGCTCGTTCCCTGGACGCACGACGCGGCCGCGGTGGGTGCGAGCACGCCGGCAACGCCCAAGGCCACGGCGCCGCCGGTGGTTGCCGGACCCGTCTCCAAGGTGGAGGACGCCAAGCTGTTCCAGATATACTACGGCCAGAGCTTCAAGGTCATCAAGAACAACAAGGACGGCAAGAGCTACCTTCTCATGCAGGTACGCACGCATCGGCTTGCTCCAGCATTCATATTCCGTCGTTCGTTTCACATATCTTGGCGTTCGGAGAGCTGTGTAGAACACGTCCAAGATGGCGACGAGGACAAAGTATTGCACGGGGAGGATCAAGTCGTTCGTTATCCCTCTTGCCAACTATTCCGTCGACACCGCCACAGCTTTTCCAGGTAGGAAAATCACCCTGCATGTGTACATACATTGATTATGCCGAGGTTTAAATCCATTATTGGGCATCCGACATTAATAAGCAAGAAAGGTACATATGCAAGTAACAACTAGAGCAAATTCTGCATTTCCATTTGAGCGCTCTGTTCGATAACGCTTCCTAGGTGTTCAAGATACCAACAGTGTAGCCCAAAATTGACACCAGTACATACCCCAGCTGTAGTAAAAATGTTCAAAAAAGAATTGCAGTAATAACTTCTCTGAACTTTTCAGATCCAAAGTATATCCACTTACCATCATCAGTTTCATTTGGGTTCTCTTCTAAGGCCATGAAAGCTCACACTTTTCTTTCTGCTTTCTTTCTTTGAATATCAATAAATATTTCTTGACACGTCCAGTCCGTTTCAAATGATTTCCAACTTTTTTTTCTATACATAACATCCGGAGCTTATCAGAGCACTATTGTTTCAATCTTTGTCTGCAGTTTCATTCTTTGAGGTGAGCAATGCAGGAGACAAATCGAGAGCATTGTCCAAGGGGTCCTTTTGAAATAAAAACATACTAAGAACTCAGCCGTACAAATGTCAGAATCTTCAACAAAAACATCTTCCTCTTCTATTCTGGAATGAAACTAATTAGAGCCAACATTCAGGAATCTGTAGCTGACTCTTACTACTCTATATAGATAATGTAGCTGACTTGCAGAAGTAAATGCTTTATACTTATGATGCTTTTATTACTTGAGCACTGGAGTTCTGTTGACATGAATGCAGCTACTTGGAGTGCTAGAAAACATGAGGGGGATAACAGCAGATCAAGTTGCTTCTCAGTGTGTGCTCCAATCATATACAAGTGGAAATGTCCAACTTGTGAATAGGACCGACGCACAGAAACTCTCGCAATTTAGTGCACATTTCATGAACAATATATATGAAGATAAAGGTTGCAACTTTGTGGCTTACGTTCCCTCAGAAGAGGGGACACCATTGCAGGTAAAGCAATAACTGGAATTTGTGGTCCATTTGCAAGGTCTCAACAGTTACCTATACTTGAAAAACTAATATTGTCTCTCAAATGGTTCTCTCCAGAGGGCTGAGTGGATCAAGTACTTGGGGGCTTTCACAAACTCTGAAGATAGGGCTAATGCAGTATATGATGCAGTTAAGATCAGCAAACATTACTTATTAGCATTGGAATAATTATGCAATAAAATGTTGTTTATGAAATCAGTAATATTACCACAATAAAACAACTGCAGTTTAACTAACACGGCCAAATTATTTAAGTACTACTAGAGTTTGTACAATTTGTACAAGTACGTGCAAACTATTTATCTCATTTCTATAGCATGTCAATGCAGATAAAGACAAGCTACTTATGCTTAAGCAAAGCAGCTGCAAATCTTAGCACAAGATTCAAACCTATAGTAGCATGGATTGAATACACACAGGTATTCAACTTTACACCAATAAAATAATGACTTTATGGTCCATTTAAGCAACTTTAGAATATATCATAATTAATGATCATCAATGTACTCCATTTATCGGTAGGGAATGTGGACATTTGTCAAGGAAAATTACAATCTACAGGTATCATCACTTTGTATTGCAGCAGCTACAGAATATAACTGTCAAATAAACAAAAGAAATGTGGATAGCTGATGTGCATGTCTGGTATTTATTCCATGAGCAGTATGTCACAGATGCAGGGGCCGAAATTGTTGATGCAACTATTACCAATAAGAGATTCAACATTTCGGATCCAGAGGATATGGACAACCTCCATGCTATCCTTTGTGTAAGTATCAATCATATAGAACCTAATGTTGGACCTTGTACAGTTAGGGTATTCAGTCAGCTCACCGTTTCACCCTGTAAGTATCCTTACCGTTCCGCTCAGGAGGGCGTTTTATCTTTGAAAAGCATTGGACTAATCACCTGAGCTTCCAGGAGACTGAAAAAAGGCTGGGTCAGTTCGGAGAGACTGGATAGGCCCCTTCGTCGTCTCGACAGTCTTCTCAAGAACACCGCCAAAGAGCTCCAACGATGGAGCCAGAGCAGATTTGGAAATGTTAGAATCCAAATCTTAATGGCTTCGGAAATCATAGGCCATATGGACAAAGCGCAGGAATTCCGCTCCCTGTCCGCAGCAGAAGATTTCTTCCGCAAATTCCTGAAAATCCGTTTCCTCGCCCTTTGCTCCTTGCAGCATTCCATGTTGCGTCAGCGATCCTGCCTCCTATGGCTGAAGGAAGGAGACGCCAATTCCAAATTCTTCCATATTCACGCAAAATGCCGGAGCAGTAAAAACCGGATTTCGTTCCTCTCTGTCGACAGCAATACCTTTCAAGACCAAGACTCCATGGCAGAGGCGCTGCACTCCTTCCAGCCAGCCATCAGCTCCGAAGTGCTACCTTCGCAGGCCATCAATCTGAATGTTCTTGGCATGGATCACGCAAATCTTTCAGGCCTTCCAGCCCCAATCTCGGAGGAAGAGGTTTGGGACGCAATTCGAATTTTGCCGGAGGAAA
The DNA here is from genome assembly GCA_036346245.1 of Bonia amplexicaulis. Taxonomy (NCBI): domain Eukaryota; kingdom Viridiplantae; phylum Streptophyta; class Magnoliopsida; order Poales; family Poaceae; genus Bonia; species Bonia amplexicaulis. Next base: position 707,637 of record CM070742.1, read on the forward strand.
AGGCCCCTGGACCAGACGGTTTCACCGGGGCTTTTTTCAAATTGTCGTGGCCCCTCATCACGGTGGACATTATGTCGGCCATCCGAGCATTCTTCAACACGGATCGGCGTGGCTTTTGTTAGATATGTATTACATAGCTATGTATTTACCCTATTGTATAAGGGGTTTTCTGCATATATGCCAGACCTATACATGTATATATATTGGCACATTGGCCTCATGATGAATACAAGCGTTATTCTAACATGGTATTAGAGCAAGGTTTCGTCATACCTAGGGTTTTGCCTGGCTTGCCGCTTGTTACCTCTTTTTCACCGCCGCTCGTCGCCTGTCTCGGTTGCCGTCGCCATCTAGGGTTTTGCCGTCGCCGGGCCCTTCACTAAGATCGGGACGCCGCCACCTTCTGGGCGACGCTGCTGAGACGGGTTGCCGCCGAGATCTCGTCGGAGTCGCCGTAGGTGAGGCTGGACGCCGCTGTCCAGATCCAATCGCCGCCAGCGTCGTCGTTCTCTCTCGTCGCGGCCGCCGCCGGACCGCCGTCGACCCCGCCCGAGGCCTCGCCGACCCCACCCGAGACCGCTGTCGCGACCCGCTGAGACCGCCACCGCGGTGAGGTCAATCTTCCATCGGCTCCGCCGACTCGCCGAGACCGCCATCGCCGACCTCGGGACCGCTGGCCGACCCCGCCGGACCGCTGCCGCCGACCCCGCCGCCGTCGCTACGCCGACTCGCCTCGCCTTCGCCGAGTGGTGCGAGTGGTGATCGAGAGTCTTGGTCGGTTTGTAAACCGACCAACCGCGGAAAAACAAAAAGTCTTCTTTGCGAGCACCGCTTCGCTCCTCGTTGCCCGGTGATTTTCGATGGTCTCAATTATCGAGACTGGTTTCAGCACATGCGCCTCCACATGCGTGGTCAGCGCCTTTGGGACTTTCTTACTAGCGAGTTGCCTTGCCCGTCTCGTCCTACTCCACCCGCCGCACTGCAGACGCCCAAGGATGCTTCCGAAGATGCCCGTACAAAGGCTTCTGAGACTTTTGAGGATGCCATGGAGACTTTTCAGACTTAATATGCTGCTTACAAGATATGGATTGATGAAGATACTCGTGCCTCTGCTATTTTGGTTGCTAGCATGGAGGTGCATCTCACTAGTAATGTTGTTGGATTGGCTTCCGCACAGGCGATGTGGACGCATCTGCACAGCCGCTACGAGCCATCTGGTGATTCCTTATACCTTCACAGCGACAGAGCAGCGATCAGCAGGAAATGCCACTATGGATGAGTTTTATGCTCAGTTATCTGCGATATGGCATCAGATCGACTCTTTGGGGCAAGATGTTTGCCGCACTGTCGATGTTGTCGTCGGCATGCTCCTCACATGGAGCTTCACCGCATCTACGATTTTGACACGTCTCCGGTCTAAGTTTGAGCAGACTCGTGCTCGATTCTTGGCTCGTCACCCTCGTGTGACTTTGTTGGAGGCTCTTGCAGCTGTTCGTACTGAAGAGATTCGACTTCGTGGAGCGGGTCTGCTATCATCGTCATTTGGGCAGGAGTTTCCTTTGGGCAGGTGGACAAGAAACGTAGGAGTTTCCTTTGGGCAGGTGGACACCCGTCGGCGTCTAGCAAATGCATGGTTAACTGGGATTTGGTATGCCGGGCTTCTCGGTGTACTAAATCTGAAATCATTAGGTATGGCGATGCGGCTGCGTTGGGAGTGGCTAGCAAGGGCTCGGCCGACAAGGCTATGGCATGGCTTGCAGGATCCGCTTGACAATGACCTTCGTGACTTCTTCAAGGCCCACCGCCATTCACCGGTAACGACACTTCAACGAGATTCGGACGGATGCTTGGTTCCATGGCAAAAGTGTGAGGACGCTCTCCCCGTCTCTTTGGGAGAGGGTCAAGGCCTCCCGTCGGTATAAAAGTCTAGTCTCCGACGCTCGCTCAACTAGCCCCCGGTTTGATGCTCCACCATCCCGGACATTCTTGCCTAAGTGACCGCCTGTGGCTTTCAACTGCAGCCACAACAGGCCGACGCTATCTCCTGACGATGGACGGCAAATGGAGACTACTCACCCAGATCGACTTATCTAGCCTTATTCCATGGTGCAGTTAGTTTCCCTGTGCGAAACACCTGTGGAAGGGTTGGGCACCGCCTAAAGTCAAGTTCTTCCTCTGGCTAGCCTTGCACCGCCGTTGTTGGACCTTTTCCTGACTGTGCAGTCGCAATACCCCGACGCCGAAGGCCTGTCTGCTCTGTGACCAGGAGCCAGAGACGGTCGATCATCTTCTGCTGGAAGGTGTCTACGCTGAGATGGTTTGGTTCTCCACGTTCCATTGCCTTTGTTGTTTCCCCACCGGCTTTTTCAGCAACAACATCACCAATAGCAATAGGTTATGCGATCGATGGATTGCGGCCCGTGCTTCAGTGTCGAAGGGGTTCAGGAGAGGCTTGGACTCCTTATTTATGCTTATCCCTTGGATGATCTGGAAAGAGCGAAATGATATATTGTTTAGAGGCCAAATGCTCCACCTACTTGGCCTACTTGCCGCAGTGAAGCAGGAATGCTTCAAGTGGTCTAGTGTGGGGGCAATTAAGCTAGGCGGTATGCTGCCCAGCAGCTCACCTCTTCAGTCGCCTCCTTTCTTTCAGATGTAATCCCACTCGCATTCTTCCCCTCCCCGCTTGTCTCTCTTTGCCTTTTGGGCCACCTTGTATTCTGTTTTTCTCCCCTTAACAGAATGAAATGCCCTTGGCGTTTTCGAGGAAAAAAAGGATGATGCACAGAGACACTATCTTTTCGAGAGAAAAAAAAACTAAGAATTAACTAAAATGATCTAGAATAGCCAGATGTTCTATTACTTCACAAATTTTTTAAGTGATTGACCACTTGTTTAGCATCTAACTGTAAGTTTGGTTCATGTATATTTCAGACAGTGGATGTGGTCATAGATCAGACATATGCTGCAGAGCCTGCGGAGTACAAATTATCCACATTTTTGGAGAATATTAATGTAGGCCGTGACTCCTGTTTCAGTTTTGTAGCCAACCGTAGCATATGGAGATTTGATAAAAGAATAGGAGATTCCAAGGCACTTGGTAATGGCAGCTATCTTTCTTGTTTCTCTATGCTCAAGAAAATGCCTAGGTCTCTTGATCCTTTTTTTCGTTCCGCTTTAATCAGCACAATAACCGTGCCCATTATACGTTTTTGTCTAATGTAATGGTCTAATGGATTTTCTATTTTTTAAAAGATTGGTTTGATGGAGCTATCTCCCAGCCCCAGCTGGTTCTTGCTGATCTAATAGAAGTTTTCTTCCCAACTGGGGACTACACAACAATTTACTTCAGGAATCTTGCAAAGGTATGCAGTGACATTTCTCCAGGCTACCCTTTTCCTTTCATTAAATCAAATCACTAGCTCTCCAGAACAAGGTTGTTGATCAGTGGAACTATAATTACTCAGGAAGAAGGGGTCACAGAAATTGGTCCTGAAATGTGCAGTAGGAGCATATCCACACCCATGGAGCCTACAATCTTGCCCTGCCAATGATGGCCGTAAATGAACATGAAGACCTTTCAAGCTACCGTACCCACATACAGTGACAGCTTACCGGTGGAATTATTCTAGGTTACTGACAAAGTTATTTGAACACCAGTGTTTGTTAAGCAGACTAGATTGCATACTTGAGAAAGATGTACCACTATCATTAATCATTATCAGTTGATTTTTAAAAATGAGCAGCCAATGTAACTTGTTCTGTTGATCATTTGATTAGAGATTACAAACCAATATCACACGGTGTACTTATCCCATCTTTTGACAATGAAAAACTTGTCCTCAATATAATATATGCACTTGTATTTTCTTGAACGATCTAGCCTTAGCCTCCACGTCATCAAAAATAAGATTAGTCATTCGGTGCCTACCTTTGTGAGGTACAAATAGGGAATTATGAAACAAGAAGTGAAATAAGAATGAGATATAAATATCTGCTACCATAATTGTGCTTTGGTTAATTTATAGTCAGAAACAACTCTCGCCATGCTTAGGTAAAATTTAATACAACAGAGTTAGTACACTGTGTCTCATGTATCTGTTGTGTACCTAGTACATAACAACGGATAAACACCGTGGAAAAGATCGACAGCGATGGTTTGAAGGAAGAACGATGCTTAGAGGAGAGGGCAACTATTGGGGTAGAGAGAAACTAGACTAGGGAGAGGAATTTGAGACTTGAGACTAATTCATCTTCTTGCTTTAATCCAAATAGATAACAAATGGTTAGCCTTATATAGCTGGCATAAGCAGATTGGAAACAAATAATTAATTCCATCTATAAGATATTGGAATCTAGGCCTGTTCTTTTTGGCTGCGGCTTATGACTTTTGGATGAAAATTTTGAATTTTGGCTGTTTGCGACAGAGATTGCGAGAGAGAGATACTCGCTTGCGATTTTGGTTGATACAGATGTTAGGCTTTTAACGTGTACTACAATTAACTTGTAGATCCCGTCTTAAGAAAATACTCCATTTAAAAGTTAGGTATTGTAGCAAAAGCCAAAAGCCGCTTTTAGAAGCCGTAAAGAACAAGCTCCTAATCAAACCATATCTTCCTATCCTTAAGGAATAGATATCTAATCAAATCATACCTTCATATCCTTAAGGAATTGATATCTAATCAAATCATAACTAACAATATCTCTTAACTAATCTGGCTGCTGCCCTTTCCTTGTGTGCCAATGCAGCTGGCCCATGTCCATGACAGTATCATACTATTACGGCTCCAAAATCAATAGTATTCCATGGCTATGGGCCTATCACATACACATTGAATGGGAATAAGAACAAACATCCATATATGCAAGTGCAGGAAATTTACCCATTGAAATGCTCTTTTATTAAATTTATGTCTCAGAAAGGAGATTCCAGTCTATTAGTTTGGGTGGTCCAGGGTGTCCCTATTCCATGTCAAGTATGAGGGGTCTCCAAGAGTCCTGAAAAGAACCGGATGTGATTTGCTTGGTGCAACAATTAGAAGTGTACTGATGAATAAGTCCCTGTACTGTGGTCTTTGTGGGGTGGACACATGGTTCTTTAGACTAGCATCTTGGACTAGCTTTAGGGCAGCTTTAGACTAGCATCTTAGACTAGCTTTAGGACAGCTTTTGACTAGCATCTAGGACTAGCATCTTAGCATATGCTTGGTGGTTCTCACTTATAATTTGTATCCCAACCCTCGGTTGGCATGGCATTGTGCGAGAAATAAACCAAGAAAATTGCCCCATATCCAAGTGTCATCCTCTCCATGAGAGTAAGGATCTTGCTATCACCAAGAGCAAGAGTCCAATGACTAACAACCGGTATCGAGCTATACTATCCTCGTAGCTTCGAACATCTCGCTCATCTCCTTCTTCGCCTCGCATGCCCCCACCAGTAGCGAAGCTCCCGGCCGCCCTCTCACCTCTCCGGAGACGGCAAGCACTCGTCGAAGCGCCCTCTCCACGCAATGCCCCCAAGCGCGCCATGTCCGCAGGCGCCTCGGCCTTCGATCGCCTCGAGCACGCGGCGTCAGAGACGGCCGAAAGCTTCGCCAGCAGAAGCCAGCGAGCAGCGGCAGAGACTGCCGCGGCGGCGGAAGAGCGTCAAGGTGGCGGCGGAGCGGCAAAGAAGAGCGGAGGTGGAAGCGGCGGCGGCAGATGCAACACAGCGGCAAAGCGGCTGAGGTCAAGGTTCTCGCGGCGAATGCAGCCCATCTCGCCGATGACAATACCGACGCGATCTTGAGCCGGAGAGAGAGGCGGCGAGGGCGAAGCGGCGCGATGGCGTACCAAGACGTCCACGAGCGCCGGCGACAATTTCGACAGCGCGAACGCGGCGGCGGCGCTCTGGAGGAGGCACGCCGGCGGCGGCAGACGGGTCGACGGAGAGCGCGCCTTCACAGCGACGCGCTCTCTCCCGGTTCGGCACCGTGGTCACCACGAGTACCAAGTCGTCGTCGAGGACGCCGGCCCGGCGGCGGGTGGCCTACCTCACCAAGACCAACTACGCCGAGTGGGTCGCGGTGATGAGGGTAAAGCTCCAGTGCGGCATATGTGGGATGCGGTCCGCACGGCGACGCCGACTACGACCAGATCGACGGCGCCGGATGCTCTCATCGCCGCAGCCCGCCCGAGATGCGCTTCGCACTAACAAGCGGATCGCCAAAGAGGCTTGGGACGCCATCGCCGCAAAGACGACGGCAGCGACCGCGCCCGCAAGTCTACATTGCGCATTACGCAGGAGTGGGAGAACCGGCCTTCAAGCCGGTGGGACGTTGATGACTTTGCTCTCCGCCTCAACACTGCTGCGTAAGATGGTGCGTTCGGCGACGACACCTACGGCGAGGAGAGAGCGTGGAAAAGCTCTTCCGCCGCGCCCCGAGAAGTACAAGCGGATGGCCCGCCGATCGAAGTCTCTCGCCGACCTCTCCACGATGACGATCGAGGTGATGGGTCGCCTCAAGGTCGTTGACAACGATGAGCCACGCGCCTCTCGGGACCCGTCACCATTGGCGGAAGCTCCTCACACGGGAGCAGGTGGTCACCGGCCAAGGTGACAGGAAGAAGGGGAGCCTTCTTCCACGACAAAGCATCGCAGCGTGGCAAGCACGGCAAGCCGCGCAAAGACGCCAGTGGGGCGAGGGACGCCGAGGGTGATGACCGTGGGCGCCAGGCGGCGCTACCGGCAAGCAAAAGCCAAGACGAGACGATTCTTGCCACAATCTGCGCAAGCTTGGTCATTGGGCCAAGGATTGTCATCACCACGACGCGGCCAGCCCACGTCACAAGCGCGAGGAGGAGGAGCAATGGCTCGCTCATTGCTCATACGAGCATCGAACCACCTCCAGCGCACCGGCCGCAGCGGCTCTCCTCCACCTTGACGAGCCAAAAGCACACGCCTCCTCGGCCACGGCCCCAAGAACGACAAGATCGACGGTGGTGCCTCGACACCGGCGCCACCCATCACATGACCGGCCGACGGAGTTCTTCGCCGAGTTTGACTCTAGCGTCCGAGGTCGCTGTTTGGGGTCGCCTCCCGTGGAAATCAAGGCGCCGGCTCCGCCATCCTCACCATCGTGTCCGTGAGCACACCGCCACCGGTGTCTACTACATCCCGATCTGCGAACTCCATCATCGCCTTGGGACACCGGATGAGAACGGCTCATGGTCGAGATCGAGCACGGGTGTCTTTGTGGATTTGGGATCTTCGCCGCGCCTTCTTGCCAAGGTAACCGAGGCGAAAATCGACTCTACATTCTTCACGCGGTGTGGCACAACCCTCTGTCTCGCCGCCGTCGGACGACGAGGCGTGGCGGGCACGAGCGCTGGGCACCTTTCACTGAGGCCCCGGCGCTCGGTGCCACGGAATGGTGCGAGGCCCGCCGTGCCTTGACCATGTGGAGCGCTCATGACGTCGCGTGTTGACGGGCAGCGAGGCGACTCCCTTTCCCCAATGGGCGAAGTTTCGAGCCAAGGAGAGGCTCGAGCTCGCAGACGGGACTTGTGTGGCCCGATGACACCGGCCACACCGGAGGACGACGCTACTTCCTCGCCGTCGACGACCTCTCCCGCTACATGTGGGTGATGGTCCCGGCAGCAAGGAGAGGTGCGGACGCCATCAGCGCACGCAGTCGCCGCGGAGGCGAGTGCGGCCGCAGTCTGCGCGTGCTACGCACGCACAACCAGCGGCGAATTCACGGCGGGCTGACCCGCGTCATCTTTACCGATGAGGGCGTTCACGCCACTACTCGCTACCGCATGACCGCGGCGAACGGCGTCGTCGAGCGACGCAACCGCACGGTTGTGGGATGGCTCGGGCCCTCCTCGCGCAGGGATGCCTACCTTCGGGAGAGGCGGTGACGGCCGCTCACATCCTCAACCGCCGCCTACCAGGCGCCGACGGCAGATCGCCGACGAGGCTTGGCATGGGCGCAAGCCGGCGGTCTCCCACTTGCGGGTCTTGGCTCCCTCGCTTGCCAAGGTGCTTGGCCACATCAGTAAGCTCGACGACGTGAGCACTCGGAGTGTTCATCGGCCACGCGAGGGCTCAAGGCTCACCGCATCCTCGACCTGTCACACGCCAGCGTCCGCATCTCGCGTGACGTGTTCGACGGGCGGCGGGCCGGACGGGACAAGGCGGTGGACGACGGTTCGACTCGACTCGGGACTTTGTTGTCGACTCGCCCACTTCGAGAGAGCGGGAGCTAGCGGCTGCCTTCACCGAGCTCGTCCACCTCGACACTTGCTCGCCACCGCCCCGGCGAGTGCTCCACCACCTTCGCACCAGCCACGCCCACTCTTCACCACCGCCACTCCACGCCTCCCGCACCGGCCACCACTCTCCCGCACCGCGCCACACCACCGGATCGGCCCCAACAGCTTCGGTCCAAGACGAGCAACGATGGTGGAGTTCGCTACTCATTGCCTCACGACGAGGACCGCGTCGACGCCTACCACGACGACGAGCCTCGCGCTATCGCACCATGGACAACATCCTCGGCGAGCCGCCTGTCCTCGGACCGGCGCGAAGACGACTTCGAGGCGCGTCGATTTGGCGTGCGACAACGGCGAGCCCCGCTCCTTCGCCGAGGAGGAGACGCGGCGTGGCGGTCGCGATGAAGCGTGAGATGGACGCCGCGAGCGAACCGGACGTGGAGTCGGCGGATCTTCCCGCCGGCCACCGCGATCACCCTTAAGTGGGTGTTCAAGGCGAAGCGGGATGAAGCCGCGCCATCGCTGCAAGCAAGGCTCGCTTGGTGGCACGAGGCTTCGGCGGCAGGAGGGGTCGACTTCGATGACGCCGCACCCGCCGCGCGCATGGAGTCCGCTCGCCTTCTCCTCGCACTTGCGCCCGGAGGATTGGCGCCCATCACATGGACGCCAAGTCCGCCTTCCTCAACGGCGACTTGAAGGAGGCGGCCACGTCCGTCGGCCGGGATTCGCATCCCGCAAGGAGGGCAGGTTCTCACTGCGCAGGCCGTCTACGGCGGCGGCAGCACCACGAGCTCGAACGCTAAGCCGACTCCACCTCAAGCAAATGGGGATCCAGCAGAGCGCACACGAGGTCAGTAGTCTCACCGGCGGGGCAAAGGCGGCAACGCCGGTGGGCGCCTCGTCGCCGACGACTGGTGATCACCGGCCCAAGGAGGCCGAGGTCGAGGCGTTCAAGGCGAGATGAAGACCGCCCGGATGAGCGACTTGGGCTCCTCTCCTTCTACCGGGATCGAGGTCCACCGTGACGCCCCAGATCTCCTTCGTTAGACCACCCACGCCAAGCGCACCGTCGAGCCGGGCGGCCTCACCGATCGCAACCCACCCCACACCCTATGGAGGAGAGGTCAAGCCGAGCCGCGACAAGACGGCGGAGGAGGTGGACGCGACGCAGACGGCGCATCGTGGGCGACCTCGCTATCTCGCCCACACGTCCAAATTTGGCGTCATCGCCGTCGGCCACGCCGGTCGGTTCATGCAACGACCAACGACGAGCATCGCAGCCGTGAAGAGGATCCTCCGCTACGCTGGGCACCTCCGACCACGGCTTGCACTACCCGAGGTGTCCGGCGCGCACTTCATCGGCATGCAATGACAATGACCACGCAGCGACATCGACACCAAGAAGAGCACAAGCGGATTCTCTTCTTCCTCGCAAGTGCCTCGTTAGTCGGGCAACAATCAAGCGGTGGGTGGCCTGTCCACTGTGTGAAGCCGAGTACATAGCGGCTTCCACCGCTCGACTCAGCGCCTGCTCGCTCGATCGCTGGTGATCTCTCGGCAGACACAAGCGGTGGCGCTCGGGGTGGACAGCAAGTCCGCCTGCTCGCAAAGAACCCCGCTTTCCACGAACGGAGCAAACACATCGGGTGAAGTACCACTTCATCCGAGGTCGCTTGGATGAAGGCGATCAAGGCGAGCTACATCAACACCACGGATCGCCTTGGACCTCGCCACCACGCCTCTTGGGAGGGTCAAATTCCTCGAGCTCGCCTAGGATCGGGATGGTTCAACTTTCCCACAAGACGACGCACAAGACTTAGGGGAGAATGATGAATAAGTCCCCTGACTCGTGGTCTTTGTAGGGTGGGCACATGGTTCTTGTATGCAGCCTTTAGACTAGCATCTTGGACTAGCTTTAGGGCAGCTTTAGACTAGCATCTTAGACTAGCTTTAGGACAGCTTTTGACTAGCATCTAGGACTAGCATCTTAGCATATGCTTGGCTGGTTCTCAGCCTATAAATTTGTATCCCCAATCCCTCAGGTTGGTATGGCATTGTGCGAGAAATAAACCAAGAAAATTGCCTCATATCCAAGTGTCATCCTCTCCATGAGAGTAAGGATCTTGCTATCACCAAGAGCAAGAGTCCAGCGACTAACACGTACAACCATTTGCACATAAAAGTATGTTCAAGAGGACATACCATTTTCATCAAGCATGTAATGGTATGCAACATTTGTTGCATAACGCTGGTCTGTAGAGCTCAGGTTTCCTACTCAATGCAAGGATGAAAAACAAAATTGGTTCCATCTAGTATTTTCATTTCAAAATCAACACAATCAAGATTTGCTTTGGCTTAATCTAATCAGACAAAAAGAACATTTAAGTCACAGAATTGCAGGGCTTTGTGGGATATGAGAGGGATGAAAGCTTTAAAACATGTTAAGAGAAAGGAATTGTATGTCCAGTTCGAAATAGTAGCGAGCACATTATGCCTGCAAAACAATAACATACCTTGGCTTAACCATGTAGAGAACTATGAAGCCCGTTGCAAGGAAAAGGCACAAGCCGCCGATAGTCAGATATGCAACACCAATGAAGTTATTTTGGCCTCCAATCCAAGAAGTAGTTGAAAGGACCAATGCTTTCGACCTTCCAAAACTATATGTGTTATAGTTGTTCTGTATAACCACTGTTACTTGATCATTTGCCATAATATCTGTCTCAATTCAGCCGTAAAGCTTTCTGAAAGTTGGGAGGGCAGCAGTTCTCATCCAAACAATGAGATCTTCTTGCTCACTTAACTAAACAGTGATTAGAGGCAAAAAACAATAAAAAAAATAATAAAATTTACGGAGAACAAAATGCAGAAGAAGATGTGTGGAATGAAGATGATGAAAGTATGTCATGCTGTAGATAGAGAAAACTATCTGACATACCGGTATGCTCTCATTTAGCTTCGCACCACCTATAAGACCTCCCTTCTGAAAATTACTGGGATAAATATCACTGCCGAATTTATTGTTTTTGTCACTCTTCCAAGTTATATCCTTTTATTCACTTCAATAGCCTTCTTGTTGACCGAAATTGTATAAGTATCATTGAACATATTCCAAGCAATAAGGCCACATGGAACAACTGGAGCACCATCAGCAGTATTACCTTCAGGTACACAAGCTTTTGTCAAGTGCACAGCTTTCTTGTAACGCAATTGTTTATCACTTCGATTTTTCACATACCTAACAAAAGAAGGAAGGCCAACAATTGGTCCAATTATATCAACATAATTCGTACTGACAGGACACCATCAAAGTCAATTCACAACAGTTTAATGCGCCTGTTAGTGCAGTAGATATAAATGAATACACATGATTCAATTCAACAGTGTCCTATAAAATGCAACATACTTAGGGATCATAAAGTGAAAAAATGATTTCAATTTTCTTGTAAAGCACAATGCTCTCAATTTGCTTGTAAAGCACCGATTTAGAATCAAAAGGGAAGCAATAAACTTTGTAAATAAAACATTTGATTCAAGAACTTACCGCCGATGGTTTTGATAGAAGCCACCGATCTAGTAATATATTTGGATTGGGCTCTTCATATGTTTAGGCACCTAAAAGCATGCAACAAACCAGTTATTTCATTACAAAGTCTTAAAGAGATAAGAGACAAAAGACTGCATCCTAACAGCATGAGCAATAAGCAACGGCAACCATCACATGTAAAATGTACGCTTAGGCGCCCCGGCGGCGGAGGAGGTCGCCATGGTCGCCGCCGCCTCGAACCACCGCTGACGCCGGCTAGGGTTCGGACTTGAGCCGGACGCGGGAGGCGGCGGGGGGAGGAGCGACGCAGGAGGCGGGGGAGAGGAGCCGACGTGGAGCCCGAACCCTAGCTTCACCGCCTCCTTCCATCCGCCGCCCGCCTCCTCCGTCCCGCCGCCGCTTCCTCCTCCCGCTGCCGTCCTCCTCCCGTGCCCGCCCACCTCCTCCAGTGCTCCCGCCCGCCGAGGGAGGGAGGCGACGGGGAGGCGGCGGCAGAGGAGAGGCGCCTGGGAGGAGCCTGGAGACGGGAGTGGGAGTCGACGGGGAGGCGGCGGCAGGGAAGGCGTCGGGGGGAGGCGCGGGAGGGCGACGGCGGGAGAGGAGGCGAGAGAGGAGGCGAGAGGTCGGGAGCCGGAGAGACGGAAGAGAGAGAGTCGGAGACGCAAGCGTCATGGGAGTGTTTATCGCGGAAGACCGCATGCATCGCCAATGAAGAGTCGCTACCGCCTTCGCCTAGGCATCGCTGCGCCCTCGCCTAGGCGCCGCCAGGCGCCCGTGCGCCTTCACTCGCCGTGGTCGCCGACTCGCCGTGGCAACCATGGTAATAATTGAGATAAATCCACATTATCATTTCCAACTCACAATCAGAGTTCCCGTGCATGTTTTGTCAGTCTTGGAGTTCTGAATGAACCCGACCTTGTCATCCATGGGTACACAACTTGTATCATATCTATCCACCAATTCGACAATCTACATTGCAGTCAAGTTACAGAATAAAGGAAATGCACCACACAAAACCGTAACAAACTAAAAATAATGTGGCCAAACCATTTGCATTTACCTCTTGTGATGCAGACAGCGATGCGAGCCCAATTGGGACAAATATGATGCCAATGAGCGAGAAGGCAGCAATGACCTATGCATGTTCGCATATCATCACATGAAAGAAACTCATAAATCTCACAGGTGAGGTAGCGGAGCAAACATATATATGAAAATAATAATGATTAGTGAATGGGTTGGTTACAATTCCAGGAGTTAGCAGTGGCTTGCAAGCTGGAAGCTCCTGTTGTGTGAACTTAGAATCTGCACATTGAAAGAACCAATATCTTATCTATGTATGATGGTAGTACACACCTATCAATTTCTTCAACTAATATTAAATACAAGGGAATTGCTAAATAACACTTGAGTGTTTTTTTTACTCGGAGCACTCAGATTTTTTCCCATGTATCCAATATTTTTATCGATATTTGCAATATTTTTCGCTCATGTGTGCAACATTTTTCCATGTATGCAATATTTCTCGACTGTAACATGTTGCATACATAGGAAAAATGTTGCATACATGAGAAAAATGTTGCAAACATGGGAAAAATGCTATATACATGGAAAAAATCTGAGTGCTCCGAATCACAAAAAAACACTCGAATCACCCCTAGATACCTCCTAAATACAGAAATCTTCAGATAACATGGCATGCATTTAAGACAAAATAAATTAAGGGCCAGAAAGAAGCTAATACATTTGGGCTTACTGGACTTCCGTAAGTCACCCTCCGATTCCAAAGGATCCATCTGCGTGAGCAACCAATAACTTTAGATAAATTTATTCTGAAATGATGCAAAAAAAAATTGGGAATTGGAAACGATCAGAATGCTGCGATTGAAAAAAAAAACAGAGTGGTCAAAAGACCGTCAGAATCATGTCCGTGTAGTGTACACTTGAGTTGAAAGGGGAATTTGTAGTGATCGGGACCCACCAGATCCTAAACAATTGAAATGATAGAAAAAGACCGTCCTTTTCTCTAATGTCCCATGACTGTTTCTTTTGCGCTTTATTATCTCTGTCTCTACCAAAACCGCGATTACGTGATAACGATACAGATAACCCTACCAAGATCACAGACATGTACCGGAGGCAATCGCACAAAGATTACGACATTTCTTTCAGCTGATATGCCAACCTAATCGCGTGCCAAGAACGGAACTTCTTTGATCGACGAACTCCACAGCGACACCAAAATTGCGATTGATCTAAGCAACAGGGGGGTGGCATGGCATACAAGGGTCGGATGGAACCAGAGAAATTGCTCAGGGATAAGAAGCAGCGAGGAGGATTGGATCATCGGAAGCTTACAGAGGAGGCCCCGATCCCCTATTCCCCTGTGCGGAGGGGAGGAGGAAGAGGAGGGGGAGGACGTGAGGTCCGGGCGGTGGACGAAGGGTGGCTTCGGTGGGCGGTGGAGGAAAGCGGAGAGCGACGGTGAGGGAAACCGACGAACAAACCGAGATGGAGAGGAGGAAGAGGAACTCGGTGGTGGCACGCCACGCGGAAGCGGCGGCCCGGCCACATTCTGATGGGCTGTCCTGGTAAGTGGGCCACATTGTATCTAAGGTCGAGCATGGGCAAACGAGAATAGGCCAATGGCATGGCCTCAAACTGAATTGCCTAATGGCCTTTTATTTGCAGTATATTATTTATAGGTTTCGTCTCTTCGGATTCTACCACTCCCCTCCAGTTTATTTAACAAATTACGAGCATAATATAAGGGAACAAATCGATGGTACATAAGTAATTTTAAAGCCTCCCAAGTGGTTAGATATGTTGTTGGGTTGTTGACGGCAATGTTCTTTCCACCAAATAGAAGCAAAGTCGGTAAATTCACTAGTAGCAACTCTAACTCGTCTATTTTCAGGAAAGTCATGGCAAGCAAATTTTTGATCAACAGCTAGTTCCCAATCAAGATAACCATCAGGATCATATTTACCATTAAAAGGGGCATAGTGAATTTAACCTTAGCAAAAACATCATCGTAGTCACGTACCTCACGTCGTAGGGGTTCTCTTCTCATACCTTGTTGGTTAAAACGCAATTGTCGACAAGCTCGATCGTTGTTGTGGTTAGCCCTGCCGTCGGCCTTGAAATCACCCACATGATCGAATTCATCTTGTTCCTCTACCGGTGCAGCAGGATGAACCACAGCGGATGCTTGGGCAATCTCCTCAAGGCGCCATAATACACCGCTAGAAAGCGTTAGTGACACCTTGTGTTCTCTCCATCGCAGTGAGCGTCGCGTTTGTCCCAATCTGGGCGCCCTCGAGTTAAGTCGCTCATTCGTGACCCTGACATCCTCCTCAAGGCCCTCTGTACGGAGATTAATTTCGCGCCTGAAATGTTGTATGATTCCCTTCGTACGAGGAGTATGAGATGTATCCTGATCTTAAAACTCTCCAGAACCTGCCATTGTTAGCAAAAACACAAGAATATATCCGTAGGATGTGGTGGTTCAAAAGTCGCCGCACTCAAACCTTCTATCAATTCTTACAAATTCTTACCAAGGACACAGTGGCGATCGGCAACCAGCGATGGCAATATATCTGCGAAGATTGGATGGAGCGATTGCCAGGTGAAGCTCAACCTGTACAGTGTAGAAAGGTGTAGCTGGGAAGGCTCAAGTTTGGTACCAAGGAGTAGCAATAATCAATTCAGAAAATGCAAGTTGAACAATCGCTCAACGACAGATCTTGTCTTGGTCCTAGGCTAGACCGTACTAGAGACGCGAGCCTAGAACACAAACGAAATACACCGCGCAGAAAAAAACTAGATGACGCTGCACACGGAGTTCGGAAGCTCGAAAAAGAATGTCGTCTTCACGGGGAACCTTAGAATCACTTGTAGAAGGGCTCTGTCAATTTTGAGCAAATTCTGAGAAACTTGAATTTTTCTCGATTTGCGGGCCCGTTTTGAGGCCCTAAACGACGTTTTTTGGGGTGAAAGCTGCTGCGTGTTCCTGGAGGGTTATGCGGATCTAAAATCTCCAGATTTCCTTTCCAACGGATCAAGAAACGCCTCAATCGAAGTCGTATGCAAAAGTTATGTGTTCTCTCTGTCTTTTTTTTTCTTTTTTCCAAAACCAGCTAGGGTTTCCTCTTTTCTTTTTTTTTTTTCTAAACTGAATCCATCTGCAGCAGTGAGACAAAACGTGAACAGAACTCGAAACTCTAAAGGAACTAGACGCTAAGACCAGCAAAGGACACGACGATGCAACCGAAAGTTCAACAATGCAAAGTACTGAAAAGAAAAATTGCGAGGCTAAGACTGGTTTGGACGGGATGATCTACTGCTATTTATTTTGTACTCTAGGTAAAGGAAAATAATCTAATCTATGATACACTGGAAGTTTTCACCGAGCAACCTTGGGCTCTGATACCACTTGATGGAGACGGGGTGCCTGATCTTTCGATGAGATTGATAACTATCGATTTCGGTGGAGATGACTCTGACGATCCGACTACAAACGCACGACGTCGCTTGCGCCTTAGCAATCGCTGAACCAACTCCGAGATGTTATTGACCTTGCTGGAGGCGCGATCAACCTGAACACGAAGTTCAATCCCTGCGAGCAATCGAAGAACTATCAAGAATAAGACGTAGGCAATCTGATATTGCGAATATGAATGAGACGTAGATGGTATTACGAATAACAAAGTTGGGATTCCGAAGCTGTCTTGACAGGTGGTTGTCCGACACAACTGAAGAACAGATGTTTGCACAATGGCTAAGCCTAAACTCAACGAAATCCAATCTTAGCAAGGAGGCGGCGGCTCCTATATAGGGATAACGACCAAAGGTGGCGTCCAAAGTGTACGCCCTAGGGTTACAAGGCCCATGGGCCCAAGTGATGATAGCGCAGTACCTTTTTGACTCGGACTCAGAAACCAATGTAGACTATTTTGATGATTTCGGTCGGCTCAGATAGAATTTGAAGATAAGGTTGGATCCGTTGGAAAGTAGACTTCACAAGCTTTCCATGAAGTATAAGAACGTCCCAAACGGAGTCCGTATGAGGAAGTTATGGCCGTTTGAACTTGGCACCATTGCAGTAGTCCGAATCTGATTCCAAAACGAGTCCAACTCGAATTCTTGCTTAACTTGGTCCCAAAGTGACGTGGTGACCTACATTATTCCTTCCATGCATGTCCATGACTCCACGTCCCTTTCCTTCGTCCTTTCCTAGATTCCTAGGCACAATTAAATCACTTGCATTAGGTAGCGGTCTATTCTCAGTAACATATGAACCAAGAAATGAATTCACCTAGTAATTAAGTTGACGAGCACGAGCTCGAGTAAGTGGTCCTTGTAACACATGCTGTGGATGAGTTGTATCCATGGAAGGGATGTCCTTATCACATGAATTAAACAACAAATTATAAAGATTAATGACAGTTGTATATCTTATTGATCTTGCCTTTTTTTTGCTCTTTCCCCGTCAGCAAGAACTATCCATCTAAGAGAAAATTATATGTTCCTTCCATGGAGCAAAAATTAGTATGTAAACAAAAGCAATAAGGGTCCAACTAGTTGCTCATTGCCTAAGGCAAAGACTGTATTTTTATACAACATCTTATTAGAAAAAACGAAGAAACCAAATGCTAAGCTCCAGAAAGAATCGGAGAAAGAACAGAGCAAGTAGAGCAAAGCAGACCAAGAAAGAAAATAAGTGAAGTGGGGCGAAGCACACCTAGATCTGAAGAGAAGACGATGACGATAAGTTGGACATGCTGCTCACTTCCCGATGCCACGCTCCTTCCCGGCTACCGCGCTGCTCCCTTCTTGCCGCCCGCTCCCTACCTCCATGTTCGTTGTGCCACTGCCTACTTGCACATGACACCTCTCTAGCTACTCGCCCACGCTGCCACACGCTCACCTTGCACCCCGCGCCGCCTCACGCATGATTGTTGTCACGTCATGGTGCCATGTCCGCATCTGTCGATCGTCACTCACCTCCGCAGTTTGCACCTTCGCTCGCTCGCCACTCGAAGGTCGGAGCCGCTTTTCACATAAACAGCCACAAGATGAGAAATAGAACAAAGATTATGATTTTGTTTATATCTTTACCTCTTTAGGCCTGTGTGAGGAGGGCGAGGTGGAAAGAAAAATAGGTCTAATGTATTACATAGGCTACGCACGAGATATAAGGAGTGTGGGCTGAATTTATTTGCAGGCGTAAAATATATTTTTAACCCAACTAACAGTATATACATCTAGTACATCTATTATATATTTGATATTTTATAAAAAAAATTTAGGTGTTCAGCTGAACACCTTTGACCTCTTGCAGATCCGTCCATGCACACGGGTAAGACCATAATCCTGGAAGTTGCAAGGCCTGACACCATTGCCGCAGTCAAGAGTAGGATCAAGGATAAGGTGCGCATTCCAGCGGGCTATCATCATGGATTGTCAAAGAATGTACCATCCACTGCGCATTTTACATGAAGGGCAGAAATTGATTTCATTAGCAATTTTTATTTTCTTTTAGTTTTAGCATAATTGATATTTTCTCCACGGACGAGTTCAGACTTCAGGACAATGGGATCCTTAACTCATTCAGGGAAAACTGATGAAGACATTGTCACGACACTTATTCAGAAATTCAAACAAGTAATTACCTCTCATTCTCTCATCACATATCACTACAATGTACGTGGACAAATGTCTCAAATCAGAGAATTAAGAACACATTGCTGCGTGCAGTTATGCACAGCAATTAGCCTGGTATTTCTCTGGATTCGCAGTTGTTCTTCGATTCTCATATAATATCATGATTTAATCTCAAGGGAACATTAATGTCGACACAGTCCTAAAAAATACATGAATAACCTCCCTCCTCCTCCCACCCGCTCTGCGTGCCTCCTCCCACCTCGCCGGATCCGGCGAGCGAGCTCAGCGGGCGGCTGGCGGCGACATGGCTCAATACGGTTCCTCCGTGCAGCAGCACAATGAGCCGGAGATGGGTGGATCGAGCGGGATCCGCCGAATCGAAGAGGCGACGAGGATCCGGCGGCGAGGGCAAGCGGAGAGGCGGCGGTAGGAGATGCCGCAGCGACGATGGTTTAGTCTATAAGCACCCGCGCCTCTACCGGCCGACCGCGATGGTGCTTGATGAGGTGGCGCCCTCCACCGGCATTGCCCCTCAAGACCGTCCTCCTCCGGTAGCCGCCTTGTCTCCTGAAGGTTCTTTGGAATGGCATCGGTGGTGGAGGACGTGGCATCGGCTGCGGCTGCAGCGGCAACGACGGTCTCCAACGACGGCATAAGAATCGGCAGTTGCAAGCGCGAACGTGATTGAATAACAGTTGCATTTAGGTAACTTCCTCCTTATTTATTCCTGGTCTTCTTACCTGCTACTGCTTCTCGCGCTTGAGTCTGCAATGTGAATAAGGATTTGACATCTCCCATTTCATTTCGTTGCTACGACAGCGGCAAGGTGAGTACCACCACATTATCATTTCCCTTCATGTGAGGTCTATTTTGTTAGGGATGTTTTCATGAATATTCCTGATAATCGAGCTCCACCTACGGTCATCGTAGATCCTCCAATTTCTGGCATGGACATGCATCTCTCCATTCTCTGAGCGCAGCCCCCAATTAGTGAAACAATTTGAATCTCTTCTGTCTGTTTCTCTCTCTCTTGCTTTCTTGCCAAAATGCTACAGATTGTTGTATTACTTTTTTAATGGAGTTAACTGTTATTAGGCTTGGTAGAAATTTATTGTTTGCCCAATAGTGTATATCATTGTAACGATTCATGCCTCATAAGTTTGCAGTGGAAGTTCGGCAGAGGCATTTTGCGTTTCCTTTAATGCTCATAATAAGTCACTCCTTTTGACAATTATTGTTCACAACAAAAGCGAGACAAGGTGGTGCATGCCTGGGTGTAGCGTCTGCGTTATCGCCCCGTCGACCTGGCTAATGATCTGCATGTCCGCATGCGTTCGTGCGCACACGGAGGCGGGGTGCATGCAGACAGACATAGGGCGATCGATCACCGATCGGAGGCGGCGGCGGCGGATCGCGGGCGGAGGATGCGGCACTGCTCGGAGACCTTGTGCTGGAGGTAGTAGGGGTGGAGAGGGTGGTCGGGCGCGAGGAAGCCCCAGCGGCGGCCGTTGCGCGTGATCTTGAGCAACCGCAGCAGCAGCGCCTCGGCCATGTCCCCGTCCCGGTCGCGCGCCACTAACCGTGCCACCCGCTCGATCCGGTGCTTCTCCTCCACCGACAGCGACGGCGCACGGCGATCCAACGACGTCTCCATCGATCAAAGCAGATTGGATTGGTCGCTTCCGGTTGGAATTGGATACGCACAGCTCAATCTCGAACAGAGGAGAGGGGATAGGAGATGAGATGAGATCGGGAGCGAGTCGTTAGGGTTTGGAGCTGCGCTTAGCGGACGAGTGAGGAAAGGTTCTGGTATCCTTGCATGGCGCCGAGCCAGCGCAAGTGATCTGTAACCGTCGGATCAGGCATCTCCCGAACGTGCTTGGACTGGCCATGAGCCGTCAGATGCAAAATCCGAGGGCCCTGGCCAGTCGATAGCCTCGAGCAGTTGGCCCGATGAACCGTTCGTGACGGAATTCTGCGCCGCCTTCCCGGCCGGCGGTTCGTACTTTCACATACAACTAGAAAAAAGTATTCTCCTTTTTAATGGCAGTTCCGAAAAAACGTGGCGTATTCGTAAAAATCTTTGGAAGAAAAAGACTGATTTTTTCATAGTACAATCTTATTCTTCAGCAAAATCAAGATCATTTTCCAGCGGCAACGAGCATCCAAAACCAAAGGGTTTTTCTGGGCAACCCAGAAACGCGCGCCGCTCGGCGTCAACAAGGCGCGAATCGGCATGGAGCGGCAGCCTGCACAAGACGGGCGCGCGGCGCGCCGGTTGACATGAGCTGCAGGTAAGGTAAAGGATGCAGGTCAAGTCAGGTTTAGATTTCTTTGTACTGGGAATCATGGCAGGGTCTAATTCGTGGTGAACATGAACGTCAGTTTGTGCGCAAGAGATGCCCCGATTTGCGAAATCGAGAGGACAAAGCTTGCGAAACATTTGCATTCCTTACTGAAAGATGAGCCAGCAGCATTACATTACATGGTTCTTTAGGAACAACTTTTGTACCTAGCTCAAACATCATAGTACAAAGATAATCAGAGGCACCAACGCCGGCAGGAGATTGAGGAAGGTATATGCCCGGTTTTTCGGATCTGCGCCGCCTGCTCTTCTGTTCTTGCTGCTTCTTGGTTCCTCCTCACCCCCGCGGCCTCCCACTTCGCCTCTGCTTTGTGCCTTGCTGCTGCCAACTTGCTAGCAAGCCTGTCGTGCTCACGAGCTCGCTTTATTTCCATCTTCGCCTGCGACTCAGAGGAAAGTAATCTTTAGATACTGGATGCTTGAGTTTCTCTTCAATTCTATTGAACCTATTTGGTTATCTGCCACGAGCTAAACAGTTTTATTTAGACGTGGCTTCGTATAATAAGTTGGACATGGTATAAACCGGTGAGTTACTGGAGCTGGAGGAATTAAGCAGCTTTTTTTGGAAGTTTTCTATTCAGGTCAAATTTTGCTTGGGAATGAGTGATTGAGCTTCTAGTGCTGCACCGATTAGTGCTGATTGTAAGTTTAGAATTAGCAAATTGCATCGATGGGCTTCAAATGAAAAATATCAATGGCGTTAGATCATCGTGAAATAAATAGCAGGACATCAAAAGGTTTACCTCTATCCTCTTCATTTCAGCTTCAATTTTTGCTTTCTGGTGATTTTCCCAAGCTTGGATCTTTACCTCTTCCCTCTGAAACCTACAAGCATTGCAGGATTGGAGGATGATGAATGATAAACCTGATTTAGGACGAAACTGTGCAATCAAAATGATATTTCGCAGCTGTGAAAATTCTTCAAATAACCCTACCAAAATAACGTTTCCTTTCCTTGCCATATGTGTATATTTCTACCAAATGGCCTGCCCAAATTGTTCTAAACATTTATCAACGCAGTCTTCTAAACTTCTCTACTTAGTACTGATTTGAGGATTATGACATTAGCACATT
The DNA here is from genome assembly GCA_036346245.1 of Bonia amplexicaulis. Lineage (NCBI taxonomy): Eukaryota > Viridiplantae > Streptophyta > Magnoliopsida > Poales > Poaceae > Bonia > Bonia amplexicaulis. The sequence continues at coordinate 729,545 of CM070742.1, forward strand.
ACAATTATACTAGTATCCATTAGAAGATAGTCAAGAATGAGCAAATATACCTTGCGAGATACTTTGCTTTCTCTGCCTCCTGCCAATCTGCAGCATGGGTCTCTTGATCGATTTCTACAGCCTTATCCGCTGTGGCATTTGTTAAATTTGCAGTAGCTTTTTCTTCCTTGCTTGCCCATGCAGCTATAGTTGTCTTGCCTAGCCGTTGACCAAGATCCATAATTTCCTTTCTGGTGTTCAATTTTAGCTCCTCCTCAGACATTTCCATGTTGCTGGAATTAATTTCGTCTATACCGAGTTCTACTCTGTGGTGTGGAGTTGGTGTCCGAGAAGAAGTGGGACTAGATGCTATTATAGGAGTCCCGGTCCGAGAAGGCTCCTGGCTGGCAATTGGAGTCATCTCGGTGCCCATATCTCTCATCGAGACAGACCTAACAACGGATGCTGGTTCATCAACTATTGAAGCACTCTGTGCAGGTTTAAATGAATCAGGCTGAGCGACACCTACAGACATAGCATAACAAGAATTTTCATTGTAAGTGTACTGAAATTTATCAATCAAATAGAAGCACATAGAAGAAACTTAATTTCTGTTTTGTAAGACATATAAACTAGTTTTTTTTTCCTACGATGTAAGCCTGAAGATGAATTGTAACAACTAGTAAGTGAAGGATCTAGTATCCCTGAAATATATATTGGTCTGGCACAGCATTTTTCTCGCTACAAACTCCTCATCTTAAACGGACAGTATACATAATGCACGTAGATTTGTATACAAATTTAGCTGAAAAACATATGAAGCTGCCTACTTAAAAAATCTACAAAAATTAAGGGGTGAATGAATAACAGGCCTACTATGATGAAAAACATCAATGTCACACCTTTTTCCAACAGCAACTCATGTCTCATGATGTTATGCTTTACTTGTGTGCAATTCACCCAGCACCAACAACTTCAAATTTGCCAACCTAACAGTTCTAATTTCTAAATAATTTTTTGGCTCCACCATAGATGCTATATCATAAACAATTATGAAACATGCTAGTTCACCCTCCAAAGTTCAGATACACATGGTTTGAAATTCCAATCACAAGCATAAAGAAAGAACAGGTGCGAGAACATAAAGAATCAATAGCATGGGCGAAGTTCTTGCTTACCAACTGAATTCTTAACCAAAGTTCCAGTGTTGCTGAGCACCTCGGCGACCACCTTAGCAACAGCTGGTGGGCGGTCTCCATGCTCAGGGAAGGCCAATGCCGACTTCTTTGGCACAGCCCCAGTGGCACTGCCCACACGGCCAGTACGGTTTGCCGTCGGGCTAGAAATCCACTTCTCAGCATCGTCCCACTTCGACGGCATTGGTCTAGAGAACGGTGGCATCAATGCAGCCAGGGCCGCGGACCTCTTCACCGTCGGTGGCCCCGAAGAGCTGCTCTCAGAGTCAAAGCTGTCGTCATCCTGAGCTCGGTTCCTTGATCTGTGACCACTATTGCTCGACATTTCGGTGGAGGTGGAGCATTCCATGCTCCCTATCAACACAATTAGTATCTAAGATTTAGTGTTTGGTAAATGACAACGATTAATCTGTACAGGAGTTAGATGATAGGTCAGGAGGTGGACTTACTCCGGTCGTCAAGCTCGCCGGAGTCGTTGGCCTCAGGTGATGTGCCCTCGCTGTTGTGCTGATGTTTCTCTAATCCGAGAAGCATTGCTCGTAGCTTAGCTGGGGAGAATCCACCCAACTGGAGCAGAGAGAATCAGGGAAAGATTCAGTGAGGCTGAAAGAAGGGGATTGGAACGTTTGGAAAGCTGTTTGTGGAAGAAGAATCAAAATGGGGAAATGGAGCAAAGGAGAGAAATATAACCAAGAATTTGCCAAATTTGATGGAATCACATCAGAATGGACAAAAGATCCCAGATTTTAGTGAAGTGTGCACCCGGAATATCCGACCCATCACAATCCCATGCTACCACAGCCATCCATTGAAAGCTACGGCACAGAAAGCATCACCAAATTCAAGACAAAATTGAGCAGAAACAGCGCCCGAGTTGCATCAAACAAGGATAAAAGCCGCAACTTTTCAGCAAAATGCGCATCGAATTGAGCAACAGGTATGATCGTTCCAGACCTGGACATCATAGGCTGCCACCACACAAGTACCAACCAAACAACCACACAAGTGCAAACCAAATGTAAGGCAAATTTAGGAGAAGAAAGAACGAAAAGAAGCGGAGCACTGCGAGGAATCTGTCAAAACCGCCAAAATCTCTACCTATCAGTGAAAAGCGCATCGAGTGCAGCAACGACAGGCATGCCTGCTTTCCAAGAACTAATCATTAAAAAGGCTACGCCTCAAGAAGCACAAAATAGTACGAAATGCCTCAACCGTTTGCCACGAACTGCACAAATCCAAGACTACCAAAAACGGGCAAAATTTACCAAATCCAATCAAGATCATCGGTGCTAATGCCGATTCCCATTATACCGCGCAAACACCCGAACACGATAACCCCCACCAACCATCAAAGGTGGGAGGCGCCATGAGGACCGACCGCCCAAGGGGGCAGCAAACCAAGAAGAGCACCCATAAAAGATCCAAAAGGGAAGGGAACACCTAAGAAAGAGCAAATTCACACAGGCAAGGATGCGGAGAGATGGCGACCTGACGGGGGAGCGGCTCGTGGATGCGCTCGTACTCCATTAATGGCGGGCTCTGAATCGGTGGCGAGGTGGCGTGGGAGTTGGGGAGGAGACAGGAGGGTTAAGGATGGGTTCTATGAGTCGCTTTGTGAGTGGTGGTGGGGTTAATTGAGGTGATTAATCAAGGCTAATTTGGAGACTTAGCGGCAGGAGGTCGTGAAAGAATTGCAAGTGGAGGTTTTTTTTTTAAGGACTTGGCTACGGACCGTATGATGTGCGTGAATAATGCACGATTCAAACAAGTTGGGACAAAAAAAGCTACGGACAACAGGCATGTGTGTGAAGAGTCAGTATAAACTCGAAGTAAGTTGGTATAAATTTGAAAGCAAATGGGACAAACATTGAAGCAAAGTGAGCATAATTTGCAATAAAATTTTCAAATAAAATGTAAAATCAAATTTGTAAGTCAGAATAAATCTAAAAGCTTTTGATTATAAATTTGAAAAGCAAGTTGGGATAAACATGAAAGTAAAATGAGCATAGTTTGCAAGCAAAATCACAAATAAAAATGTAAAAAAATGCGTTTATAAGTCAGCATAAATTCAAAAATAATTGACTATAAATTCAAAAGTAAGTTAGGATAAACATGGATCGGATGGAACGCGAAGGTCGGCAGCTAGGCATAGCCATATAATTTTACGTCATGTGATTGGTGAGACCTCTGACTTATTAGCTGAAGAATGGCCGCACTGTACAGTGGCCTGAGAACAAAACTCGTATCAAGTTGGACAAGCAAAATATGATATAATTTTTAATGGACATGTGGTTTGGTCAAGTGCACTTATCCTACCTCGTATCACTAGGACACGACAAAATCAGTCGGGATGTCACGGGATTGCTTCCCTTTCCATCGGACGGCTTTGGACATCATGAATTGCGCGCATTCCAACCAACACACGCACGCGGAAGTATGCATTTCCATTTTTTAATCTCTTCTCCCCTGTTTTCTAACAAAAATAATAGTTTTTTTTGTTCTAATGTGTTTGGAATTTGGAGCAAAATTTCAGAAATATTATAGAGTACTTTTCACAGCATATGCTCACCAAATCCTTATCCATTTCTGTTCTCAAAACATCGTTATATATGGTTAAGCAACATCGGATATATTAGTTGAACACAGAAATTTACAGAAATATCTAAAAAACAGAATAAATCCTTTTTACTTTGAGAGGGAAACAGAAGAAAACTTGGCTAGGAGGACAAAATATTTGTATCAGCTCAGTGGTTAACTGATGAGACGTGACAGGAGAACCAGAGAGGACACGTCAACGTGCAGTAGCAGCCAGTAGGCAGACACATGTATCAGAATTCAGAGGTTCTTTCTTGGTCCAGTAGTATCGCTTGAGGTAGGGACAAAGCATGGAGTTTTGTACCTGTGTGTGTTCTTGGGAACATGGTGGGCCTATTTGGAACCTAGCATTATTGCCAGGAATTTAGTTGAAAGTTCACTTTTTTTTTGTTAAATTTACCAGGTCAAGAACTCTTGTCATTTACCATCGAGGAAGGTGAAGACCGCAACCAACGCACCAAACCAACTTGACCTATGATCAGGTCTCGAAAATTCACATAAAATGATTTAATTATCGTAGGAAGCTTGGGAAATCCTTATGTTCCAAACGGGCTATAGATATGTATATTCCAAATCTCTGGATAAGGCTGGAGTTTCTGCATGTTTTTGTAGGCATTAAACTATTTTGTGTGAAATGTTTATACTAATTACTACTTAAAAGAATGACTTCGTGAGTGCTTAGTGATGTGTTTTCCAACTCCTCTCACATCCCTCTTCTGCCCTAAAAATCTCTAATAAACTAACTAACTAATTTTTTCCTCCTGCTAAATTCCTTTTATATGGGTCTCTGTCATCCCCATATATTTCTGCTTTTCAGTCGCCACTAACGAATAAGATTGCAATAGATGTTGATATTATTAGGTCATCTTATCCATCGCTGTCGAGTGAGGCCACATCTGTTAGCCCAACGTGATCCAATTTGGTCGCAAACGATACGACAATGTTAATGCCTGGCTGGGAATGTGGTGTAAGTCAAGCTCAACAGCGGGCCAAGGGCAGAGCTGGACAAGGCGCTGCAGCGGAGCCGAGAGCGTAGCACAAATCAGCCCTATCAATATTAGCTTGATGTGCTTGCTCATATGATTTTTTTAGTAGCAACTACAGACATTAAACTAGTAATAATACAAAAAGAGTTGGTGATTATGATGGTATATTATAGTTTTCTACCATCCTCCCATTTCCTCTCCTTACTTGAAAAGATCTTTATTTATGGATCTACATAGATATGTGCCTTCTATTTGTAGAATCTTCTGAAGAGGATTGTATTGTTTGCACATGTCTATATGCATGTGGCGGTCCATCTGATGTAAATTATGTACGCAATTTTTTTAAAAAATATAAGGATAATTATATTTTTATATTTTCTTAAAATTTAGAACTTATATTTATTCGAGATCCACCACATGCAGCTAGTTCATGTGAAATTCATGTATTCCTGACAGCCCCACTCTAAGAAGGCTTCTCCAAACATTTACACTAGGGGTGCAAACGGGTCGGGTTAATCCCGACCGATCCGGCACCGAATCCGGAGAAAAAATATGTGTTAGGATATGGTAACAACAATATCCGTCCGAATCCGATCCGTTTGCACCCCTAATTTACACGTATGTATTGGTGTATGATTACCTTTTGTATGCAAACATGAGTTCAGGCAACACTATTCTCGGTTTCTGGTTGTAAAAGACACGAATTTCCATGGCAACCTCTTCTCTCTTTTTTTTCCCTTGCTTTCAAAACAGAGTATACTAGTACTTAACAATCATGTAATTATGCAATCAGCCAATCACAGTGTATGACTTTGACCAAAAGGGTTTACGTGTTCATGTTAATCTATATATATTGGTGTATAGAGCATAGGCTTTCCTTGGTTGGTTGTCCCGATTAGAGAAGGATCAAATAAACTATATAGTATAATTCCGGCCGGCCACTACCTTCCATTCTTGCAAACACGTACATAGGTCCAAAGTTGGGAGCTCAAAGCATTTCCTGATAGCGATTTTCCAACTACTACCTCCAAATTATATACGCCTGACGTGATTTTGTAGTTGTTCATCATCTGCATGGATGTTGGCTAGCCGCTTTGTGAGGATCTGCAACGAAACGGCATCATATTTTTGTCTGAAAAACATCAGATTGTATTAAAAAAAAGGTTCATGTTTCTCATTCAGTACGGTTTAATTCGCATGATTTCTTACTTAGGTGGTCAGTGCAGCTCTCGTCTCCCATCTGTGCTACTGCACTTTAATAGTTAGTTAGTAAGAGCACTTTTACTTAACACTTACCGGCCCTTTTTCAGTTTTTAAAAGCTGTTTTTTTATTTTTTTATAATAACTAGTTTTTAAATATGGTGTCTTTTTAAAATAGTTTATAAGTTAATTATAGCATACACTATAGTAACTTCATTTATATCGGACAAAACCGTACGCGAGTTTCTGTTACTCCGTACTCTCGCTAATAAATAGCTTAAAAGATATAAGCCGCAGCCATTACTCGAAACAAAAAAAAGAACACGCCAAATATCACTGCACAGCTTGATGTGAGGATCAAAATAAAACCCCGAGCATTAGCAGGAACAACCATTGTATAGCCAGTATGTACTGCTGCTGCTACCTGAATACCTGATCTGGCATTATGATCACTGTAATGTTTCTGAAAGCAAAGCTGTAATGATCAATCAATGCATGACTAGCTTCACCTGAAAACCATACGAGCTAAACAAATCAAGTGCACTTTAAAACAACCATCTATCAAAATCACACAGACAGATTTAAGTCCTGGTCGATTATCCATCTAAAATAAGGTCAAAACCAAGTAGGGACCGACTCCTCATAGAGATGATTCCATACAAGTTTCTCTGTGATGCTACACACGTAAGCAACCATTTGGAACACGCATAATTTCCCAGATTCAGGTTCCAATGCCATGAATTCAGCTATTTAGGTTTCAACATGATGGCACGAAGGAAGGAGCGTAGCATAGGAATCCGAATATCAAATCCAAGCAAGGCATCACTGACACTCTGAATACTGGATATCCGGCTGGCTAGACCTCTTTTCTAAGGTTTTCTGTAATAAATAAAGGATGTTTTTTTGTCATTTATAAAGTGATTTATTAGAGTATTTTTCTTCAAAACGACTTATCGATATGTAATTTATTTATACAAGTGATCATGCTAAAATTAAAAATCATTGATTACAACCGCAGATTATAAACAAAGAAAAAACAGCCGCTCGCCCGTTCACCTGGTCATGCGGTTTCCTCGGAGACCCATTTGTCGCTGTCAAAAGGTGGCCAAGGAATGGAAGATACACACTGACACAGCTGCTGCACAAAGCACAGCATCTGTCCGCACGAGCGTATGGACATCTCTGCCTTCCCGTCGGACCCGTCCTAGCAATCATTTCGCCTTCATAATTTCTGCCGGCATCCGAGAGAGCATCCATAAATTTTCTGTATTAATCTTGCGTATGTGTGAAGGGCGCCTTCTGGCCCATAGAAATTTTACATAAACTAGTGTTCGTACATTGCAACGAAAATCTAAATATATATGTTAGACTATGATACACGGATACGTGGTACTAGTATGATGATACGGTGTCTTGCAAAAACACCTATATGCCGGTACACTACATATATTTGTATATCTTTATGTAGGTCATGCTGGACAAAATGAGTCTGCTTGAGGCCACGTATATTTACAGAAGGGTATCCGGCGATAATGGGGTCATCCCTGCCACCTGGCCAATCTTACGTCGTGACCTCGCTGTGTCAGTTGATGCCATTGAGATCATCTTTGTGATGGCTGGATGATCTGCTAGATCCACAAGTGGATGGGGGTGATCGGATCCGATGGTGTTGTGCGGGGGACGACTAGATCCGCTTGCCTCGTCGCCCTGGCACGTGGCCTCGCATGCTGCGAAGGCGACCGCCATTGTATCCTTTCTCCTCCATCATCCTTCACCTATGCAACCCACGCATCACCAGTTGAGTGTTCGCTGAGGATGGTGACATCAGAACAAAAGGAGGGAGGAGAGAGCAACAGGGAAGGAAATAGGAAGGAAACGAGATACAGAGATGATGACCAGGGGGCCAAAGCGGCGACGCATGCGTCGCCTAGGTGAAGGAAGTGGGCAGGAGAGGGTGCCCTCAACGCCAACCTCACATAGGGGAAGGAGAGGACATCATGGGGAGCGGTTGGGAAAATGAACAACTAGTTCGGGGAGGAGCCCTGTGCGTGTGGGGAGGAGGCGAGGAGGAGAATGAATGTACAACCACTAACTCGTATTTTGACTTTTCCTACCAATTCAAAGAGAATCATAAATTATTGTCTTACTAAAATATTGAATTTGTGAAGATGAATTGAGTATTTAACTAAGCTAAAACAACATAGCCCTATTCGTATTATAGTACATCTCAATATTTCTTACCTTTTATTTTGCTAACATGCTTCGTCATTTCACTACCCCTGTATGCACAAATTTTAACAAAGCTATAAACACCACCCCTACCAGGATTCCAACACCACAATCGACAACTCAGAAATTAGGTATCAGGATAACTTAAACTGATAGTGAGCATACATGTGAAACTCTAAGCACTCCAAAAAAAAGCCATGGATGTAGAACGACAATTATATCCATAACAAAAACAGGACAAACAAAAACAGATTTGGAAAGGCATGCTTGTCCATCAAATTGATACAAAATGTTGGAGGCGTCAAAGGTTCATCCCATAGTTCAGGTGCTGGTAGGCGGCAGCCGTGACCAACGGTGTGTGCCATTTGCTTTTGTCTCGAAAAATATAGACAAAAGTTATCAGTTATAATAAAAAATCATTAATCGTAACATAAAAATCAGGGCTTTAACCGGTAGAAATCTAAAAATTGCTTTCAGAGCTACAATTCCAGGATACTATTACAGGCGGCATTTTTGGCAGTCAATGCATTTTTTGCAGGCTCCAAGAACACAGTTCCCAGGCTTTTTAGTGGAGTACAAGCAGCTAGCTAGCCTACACTATCTGTTAGAGTTCATAATCTTATTTTCAGTTTAGAAGTTATAGTCATATTTGAGTCGGAAGTCGAAGTCGTGTATGAGTCGTTGTGGTCGTGCTTATGGTTGTGTATGAGTACGAGTCAGACTATCGTGTTCATGTTGGAGTCATAGTAGTCGTAGTCGAGTCCGCTTCGTAGTCGTATAGCCGGGTATAAAATGCAGAGCCATTGTACCGAGAGGTGAGCACCAAGTTGACGTGAAGTAGTCGAGAGGAGATCGCAGAGCAAAGGGCGACTGGTGTGGTTGTAGGCGGTCGATGAGATCACATAGAAGAAGACGACCGGTGTGGTCGCAGGCGGTCGAGGAGATCGCAGAGAAGAAGATGACCGGTGTGGTTGCAGGCGATCGAGGAGATCGCAGAGCAGAGGGCGACCGGTGTGGTCGCAGGCGGTCGGCGTGATCGCAGAGCAGAGGACGGCCGGCGTGGTCGCAAGCGGTCGGTGAGATTGTAGAAGTTCGCAGACGTGATCGTAAAGGAGTTACGACCACGGTGAACAGAGGATCGCAGACGTGGTCGTAAACGGAGTTACGACCGGTGATCGAGCGGAGGTGTCCGCAGGAGCAGCAAACGTGGTCGTAAAGGAGTTACGACCATGATCACAGAGCAGAAGATGTGGTCATAAAAGGAGTTACGACCACAGCGGGGAGACGTGGTCGTAAAGCGTTATGACCACAACGGTCGATAGAATCATTGCGTGGTTGTAAGAAGCTACGACTATGGTGATTGACCGTGGTCGAAGGAAGTGCAGCGCAGAGGCGGTGAACGTGGTAATAACTTCAGCTGAAGTTTACGACTACGTGGTCGGAGCAGAGAGAAGTGATTGGAGAGATCACAACATGGTCGTAACGACTGTCAGCGTGATCGGTGAACCAGCAGAGCGGTCGTAATGACACGGGAGGTGGTCGTAGCCTCTTCAACGTGATCGTACGGTTGTAGGTGGTGGTCGTAGCGACTAGATAGTGGTCGTAGAGATCCTAGGCATAGTCGGGAGTAGGGCTGTTAACGAGCCGAGCTCGAGCGAGCTTGGCCTTCCAGACTCGAGCTCGGTAGAAGCTCGAGCCGAGTTCGAGTTAGGGTCCGAGCTTGAATCCGGGCTCGAGCTCGGCTCGGCCTAAGCTCGAGTAGGCTCGAGCTCGGTTCGGTGAAGCTCGATAACAATTAAAATAATTTATTATGCACTATTTTTCAATAATAAGAAAATTTTAAGTTCGAGTTTGGCTCTAGTAAGCTCGATAATAGTCAAAATAAATCAAATATATACTAATTTTCAACAATAAGAAAAGCTCGAGTTCGAGTTCGGGTCAAGTAACCTCGGTAAGAATTAATATGTATTACTATTTAAGCTTGAACCGAAGCTCGCGAACTATTCGAGCTTGGCTCGGTGAAGCTCGCGAGCTCAAGATCAAGCTCGAGTTCGGCTCGTTTAAAGTTCGAACCGAGCTCGAATCGAGCCTAAAACGAGCCGAACTCGAGTAGCTCGCGAGCTTTGAGTTTTTTTACAGCCCTAGTCGGAGGACTGTAACACTATCCATCAGCCATCATCAGACAGGCACAGTGGACAATATTCAACACTTTAGCGTGCATCGTTACATGAGCTAGCACACCTGACTTGCTACTACAGCTAGCCCGGTCGGGCGGGCAGAGGCGCCGAGCACAAGAGAGAAGAGAAGACACAATGATCGCACACACTCTCCTCGATCGAGTTGGTCGATTACATGATGGTGCACGCGTTGACGTCGTCGTCGTTGAACATGTTGCTGACGGGGTCGGCGCCGCGGTGGGGCTCGGGGAGGTGGCCGTGCTTGTCGCCGTTGTAGCCGTGGCGGTAGTAGTTGTAGCTCTCGCGGAAGGACTCCTCGTCGCGGAAGTAGTCCTTGGCCGACGTGAAGTGGAGCGGCAGGTCAGGGTTGGGCCAGAACTCCGCCTTCTTCCCCGCGCGCCGCACCTCCTTGAGCACCTTGTGCCGCTCCACGTACCCCGTCACCGTCACCTTCTCCATCTCCACGTCCACCTCCACCGAATCCACCCCTCTCAGCTTCATCAGAGCGTGCTTCACCACCCTCTCGCACCCTGAGCAGCACATCCGCACTTTGAGCTCCACCGTCTGCCAAACCAAACCACGCACAGACAACGAGTCAACAACACTTGCTTCTCCCTTTCTCGCTTTGTTTTTAACAGCAACGTCGTGCACCCTTGACGTTGAGGTTTACTGCAATTATCGCGACAACTTGATAATATATGCGACTATGGCTGCACACTCAAGAGTACAGAGTTCTATGTAAGGTGAGAAACAAGTTCATTAACGAACAAATAGTGGCGGACAGTAGTGGGCAGAGAATAATTTGAACATGTGCAGTCGCAGTCGCATAACCAAGTTGCTGTACTTGCACATACTCGTCTGAACAAATACATTTCTTCTTCTTCTTTTGCATGCATAGCATGACTAAACACAAGAACAGAGCAAGCAGGAATAACAAGCTGAATAAAAAAAAAAAAAGAGTACACAAACCTGCAAAGACAGCGGCCTGCTCCGGCCCATCCTGCGGCTGGTGAGTCCCCCCACTCCCCCCTCGGGGTAATAGAAGGTGTTGGTGCTCGTCGGGTGGCTGCTGTAGTAGTGCGCGCCGGCGCGGTGGCCGTGCCGGTGGCCGCCGGTAGGGTAGAAGCAGCAGTACAGGAAGGACGACAGGGCAGAGGAGACCGTGTTCGACATGGCCGGCAAGAACTTATACCACTACCTCACAGAGAAAGAGGAGTGCACGGCAGGCTTGGGGAAGCCGGCTAGCTACCCTCGGAAGAAGGTTAGTCAGAATCTTAGCCAAGGAGGCTAGGCTAAGCTGGATTCCGCCCAAGATGTCCCGGCCAAAGCATGCACGCCTCCCGCCTTGCTCCTGCTTCTACTGCCACTGCAAGGAAATGCTTAGCTTGCTCAGCTCACTCAGGATTACTACTGCCTGGGCGTTTCTTGCTTCTGCTTTTATTCTCTAGCTCGCTCCCTTGCCGCCCTTACCCGGTGGCCGGTGCAATAGTTTACAGGCTTTTGGGGGAAGGGAATGGTATCTGGCGAGGAGGAGGAGAGGTATAAGTAATGGGGGTTGAGAGGAAAGGGCGCAGGTGGTTGAGTACACCTGTTCTGCCACCTCGGCCGTCGTTTAGTCCTGCTTAAAAAGGAATTTTGGTATCAAGAAATGCTAATTAAGCTAGAAAAAGAAGGTGTTGTGGCTATAGGCCAAACAATAAATTAGAAGAGTAGTAGAGTGATTTTGACAAATGAACTGGCATTGGTCGTCGTCCACGGCCAGAGCACACACATACATAGGAATCCTCTTTTCTACACCCAGGTGTAATTACACCTGATATCGTATCTCATAACATAGGAAGTATCTCGTGTAACGGAGAGTATGTACATATGTATATATGTATATGTGTATGTGTATATATATATGTATATATGTATATATAACCATAAGGTCTGATTATAACAATACCCTGCACAATTATGTACCATGTAAAGAGACATATAAGTCCTTATATGTATCCCACTAAGCTTTTTAGCTTTTAACAGATCAGAGGGTTTAGGTGGGGGCACCCTACTACCGGAGGGATTATGACTTATGAGTAATCTCAAGATATGCAGGAAGATGAGCTGGCTAAGACATGAATGGCAGCAAGAGTGAATATTCTATTCATTAAACTGAGTCAGTGATCACATTTCTACATGTTCTTGCAATGCAAATTGCTCGACAACAAAACAATGGTCAGAATTAATCGAGCATGAGAAGTGTCGCTTTTTTTCAAACTCACGCTCGATCTCAATTCTCAGCTGCTAAACACTCAATGACATTGTCCGTGTAAAGCGTAGACGACAAGAAAATATTTGTAAGTGCATGTTTTTGTCGGGCGATTACTGACTGATTTCTCCCAAAGAAGTAGTACTGGTGCAGAAGGCAGGAAATGTGTTTGATGGAGGAATACGGTGGTGATCATTTGGGCTTATTTTTTATGGCTTATGGTGAAAAGCATCAGAATTGTTTGAAAAAATCAGAATGACAGAGGCTTATTTAACATAATTAAATTTAAAAAAATTAAAAAATTAAAAAATATATGTTAGCCCATCGCAGACAACGCAAACGAATACGGCAAAAAAAAAGAATCGGCAAAAAAACTCAAAAAAAGTCAAAAGTTCAGAAAAAGACGAAATTATGAATAGTGAAAAATAAGGCAGAAGCCAGAAGCTGAAGCCGAAACGAACGAGGCCTATGTCAGGTTGGGGGCGAAAGGAAAAGTTTTCGAAATATTCTAAAAAATCTTCTTCTCTTTTCATCTCTTCTATACTAAGCTAGCTAGCTCACTTCGGAACGAGCTCCAAAAGCCATGCCTCCCTCAATGAGATTATGCCTTGTGCTTATTCTGTCCAAGCTTTTGTGCACAAAGCATGCACCACTGTTGCATGTGCCCTTAACCTGATCTGTATCTTCCAGAGGAATTCTTTCCTTGCTTTCTGTGTAATTTTGATCTTGTCTGTGGGTTTCTGCATTTTGCTGTTGTGCTTATTCCAGCTTTGGAACCAAGAACAGTGCTGATACAATAATGCTCTTTCTGAGGGTATCTAGCTAGCTGGTCTTTTTCTTGTATAATTGAGTCGACGAGACGGTGCTAGATTAGTTCTTAGTGGCCAGATTATCATAGGATCGATCACAATTCATACCTCGGTGTAAAAACTAATGTTGAATCATTTGCCTATAACCCGTTCTTTTGGGCTACGATTTATAACTTTTGACTACGACTTATTAGTTACTAATTTAGTGTTGTGTGTTATTAAGAAATTGTTAGAGCGGACCTTGGTCGTGTGGTTAGTCCCACCGGGTTTACTCTCAGGCCACAGGTCCAAACGGGCTGCCCACCTAAGCCCACAGACTACCGTATGTAAACCCTAAAGTAATAACCTTGTAAGTGGTATTATGTATTCTCCCTTCAAAAGAATAGTCCTATGGGTAAGATCTCTCCCACACTTATGAGTAGTTTTTTTCCACAACAAATATAAGATTATTCCTAACAAAATATGCTACACGTAATTGAAATGAGAGCAGTGACAACTTGACATGCGGCGCCAGGAATTAATGCGGTTATGCTATGTGATCAAGCTATATTGCGAGCCTCATATCAAGTGATCAATGGTCAAACTTGTCATGGTCAGACAATATTACATGTGAATATACAAGCAGGCAGGCGTGTATCATGAAAGCGTGTATCATGGATAGAAGGGGTAGAGAAGATGCATAAGAGGCTGGTGTCAGCAACGGCCATGGCGGTGAGGAGAACAACTATGGCGATGATGTACAGTTGACGGGGTGGCTGGATGTGTTGGGGGCTAGCAGCATGTCAAGAAGCAACAACAAGAAACTATGAGGGCATAATGGTTATTTCTCACTCTTGATACGGAAAACATGAATTTGATGGTAATTTACGGACTTTTTAGCCTTGTAATGGTATTTTCAAGTAACAAATCTTTGTGATGGCGCTAAACAAATTTACTCCTTAAAATTTCCCTTTGAGGTAGTGTGTTCAGCTTGATCGGTAAGACCAAGGGGGTCGGTGAGACCAGTGCCAGTGCAGCAATAGCAGGCGCAGGTACAACGGATGTTTAGGACGCTGCTGCAGATTTATGACTTTTTAGCCTTCTAATGGTATTTTCAAGTAACAAATCTTTCTGATGGCACTGAACAAATTTACTCCTTAAAATTTCCCTTTGAGGTAGTGCGTTCAGCTTGATCGGTAATGGGATATTGGTTGTAATGGATGGTCCATGGAGTGAACTTGAAATAATGAGATTTGGATTATTTTTATTTTTGAAAAAGGAGATTTGGATTGTTTTTTAGATGTACGAATGGTTCTCTCATAAGAAAAGTTATGGCAAGGACTTGATAATATACAACCTTATCAACTGGTCCGGTGATCTTATGCTTGTAGGCACCTAGTTTAAGCTTTAGCTTTATGTAAAGAAAAGGGGAGAACAAATTTTAGTTTGGTATTAGTCATATGAAAAATCTAAAGAATGCTACAATGATGGAACTGGAGTTGCTAGAAAATGCATTATGAGGTTATGGAGAACATTAATCTATGCCAAGGATGCTGAGGAAAGAGAGAACATATTCTGATAACTTATGGTAGAATCCAAAATGATCTTGCGTTTTTTCCCCTTGCAAGTAAGTACTCCTTAGGAGGTTAAGAACAATCTTGCTATTTTTCACCACTGAAGATGGGGACAAAGTTACTTTCTAAATAAAGTTTCCCAATCCTATTCTTAATATTATTTTCCTTATCCTTTCCATGACAGGTGTGTTTCCTGAAAGAGTGAAAATATTTTTAGGAAATTTCATTTCTACATTCACTATATTTTTCTTTTCCAGTAAGTAATTCAACCAAGGTATCTGAAGGTAAGCATACCAATCACTTAAAATCGAATGCAGAGCCGTGCTGGAATCAGATCTGAACAAAAGTCAGATTTAGAGGAAAGAAGATGCTTTTGAAGAAACACAAGTACTGCGTGTCAGAAGAGAACGCCGGAAGAACTGCATCTCAAGGAGCAAAGTAATAAGTCCTAAAAGCTGAGGATGACTGAGAATAACAAAAAAGCAAGAAATACTTGCTTACCGCTGAAGTTGCTCGCAGCACGTCAACACCACTGCAGTCTGCCAAAGTAGGGGAGTTGTCAATTTCTGTTTGTCGATCCTCTAATTCAGAAAACCATGGTAAACTTCAGTCCTTTCTTCTTAAACACTTTCAATTTTCAGTTAAAGTTTAAGGAATTACTACATACAGTCTGTTCCTGTTCCTAAACAAAGTATTCTGTTTGTTACTTACTGTTGGAATAACCTCACTTTGATTGTAAAAAGGGTAATGAACTTAACTTCAAAAAAGATAGTCTTCCACCTCACAAGCTAGTTTTTAGGGATAAAAAGACCCTTACGATTCAACAAGTATTATCAAAGCCTAGTTAAATCCTTTTTCATAGATCTTAACTGGTCTTAAAAGCCATAGCATTAGGCAGGTATTCCACTAATCGTCTTCGATGGGGTCGACTTGTCATAGTGGAAGGCAAGGATGGTTGCATACATTCAGACTCAAGGCTATTCTATATGTGAAAATGTCAAGAGTTCCTATATTATCCCTACTGATGATCAGATCACTCTGATAAATTTTTCGGATATGGAGGAAAATAGTAACGCTAGAAACCTCCGGATTCAGGGACTCATCAAAAATGAGTTTGACCATGTGTCTCATCTCGCTTCAGCCCACGACATTTGACAGACTCTCACTGATTACCATGAGGGCTCGACAGCTACCAAGAAAGTACGTCAGAACCAGTTCAAGAAAAAAAACCTGAAGAGTCTTTGGATGAGTTATTTGTTCACAAGATCCTCAGTGACTTGCATGTTGTCGGTATGGTCTGTCCATTTCTACGCTGAAATAGGACACTATAGTGTCTGGGCACCATGATTTCAAATACACAAATTCAACCCAAATTCGGGTTTTATTAAATATCAGTTTTAGACTATATACCCATATATATAACAATTTAAATGAAACATATATCTTTGAAAAAATATAATCTATTTCATAAAAAATATACAATCAAACTATCATAAAAAACTACTACAATTCGGATTACAGTTCAAACTTGTTTGAACTAGTTAATAAACTAGTTAAACTCGACATCAAAAAATCCTAAATTTTTTTACATATAATATATAGAAAAAATCTATTTTAGATTATAATGCTCAGCACCATAGCATCCTTAGTTAATTATACTACCAAGAGTTAGCCCGACGTACGTAACTTGTGCTTGTCTGGGAAACCTCGCGAAAACCCCTGCAATTAGCTATCCACTTGCAGGATTCCACATAGAAAGATGCACATGACCAGATCACCGCACTCATTTCAACTTGCTCGAATATATAGCAGCAGAACAAAAGGTGACAAAGGCCAAGTAAAAACACTCCATAATTCAGCATATTTTAGGTAGCTAGCCTGGAGAATGGAATTCATTCCTTATCCAGAAGACCAGAAGCCGCTAGCTGCTACCGCCTCTGGTCCGGATCGATCGATGGATAGCAGCGAATTTACACGTCGGCCGGCGGTGAGATTCCCGGCGTACTAGCCGCGGCGGGAAGATGTTCGATTCCTTTGTTACCGACGAAGAAGGCGGCAATGGGATTTAGATCGGAGAGGGTCGGGCGAGTGATGATCTGGAGAAGAAGATCCCGTCACGTCAGGTGCATCTTTGCTTTGCTTTGCTTCGCGCTTCAGACACACATATTTCTTCTTGAGACAGCCATTCGGCCTCACAAATTAAGGTGGTTTCCACCCTAGACAGAAACAAATTTTATAACGAATTTAACAGGGACACGTCTACGATCCGCACGTACATGCGTTTGTGATTTCCACCGCACATCCTCACTTGCTATATACGATGTGATTATTGAACTGTCCGCAAACGCACGCATATTATTTGTGGCTACACAATAATCTATTGTCTCTTTCTTATTTGTCACTTGCTTATGTCCTCATGTGTCTAGGTTTGTTACCATAGAACAAGTTAGTGCAAATTTCGGAGCAATACAAATCCGGTAAAAATTAGTGAAAGTTCATTAGCAAAAAGAAGCAAATTAGAGGTGCAAGATAGTGCAAAAATTATAGTACAATTCTCACAAAAGATTAGTGAAAATTCATTAGCAATTCGGTGCAAATTTGGAGTAAGTTAGTGTAGATTTTAAAGTAGTACAAACCTCACAGAAAATCAATAAAATTTTATATATGGGCAAATCATACAAATTTAAGAATGATATTAGTGTAAATTCAAGAGTAAACCAGTACGGACTTAAGAGCAATGTATTGCAAATTCAAAAGCACATCATATAAATGTTGGATAAATGGGTACAAATTTGAGAGCAAAGTAAGAGTAAATTCGATTGCAAATGATCCCTAATTCAAGAGCAAATTAAAATAAATTTACAAGCAAATCAAGACAAACATACAAATGAAACAAAATTTGGGAGTGTGGGGCTCCTTAAGCTGCCATTATTGCTGCTGATACCATATGGCTTATCGTCCTCAAGCCGCCTCAGACCATGCATCTTTGTCCCGTCACGCCCTATGCAGCTCTCACTACTTTTTCATTCTCCTTTTGTGTTTCCAAAATCACACATAAAAGTCCGAGCTATCACAACGGTTGATACCCAATGGCACATTGAAATGAAATACCCTGCAATCAGGAAGCGATAAATCTACATAGCTTGTGCTAAAGGGACAAGTGAGATTACTGGACCAGCATTGCCCTTGAATCAACTACACCGATGTATGCACTTGCTGCGGCTGAGGATTTGGGTGGGTGGTAGAGAATAGAGAAGATCAAAGAATAACTTGAGTTGGTATATAGTAGACTAGACAAGGGAGGAAGAAGGTAATGTCAGGAAGAGATAACGATGAGTGAGCCCAATGGTTGCTGAGATTTTACTTCATATTAACGCATATTACTTACTCGGGGGTACTTTTTTATTACTTACTTGGGAGTACTTTTTTACACACCAATGATATCCTTCTCATCACATACAATAGTCACGGTAACCGTGAGAGAATGCACCAACGGATGCATGAGCGGAAACAGGACTTTTCGATTCAACAGAAATAAAAGTGGAAGACAGTTTAATTCCCGCCAGAATACGAGAAAACTCTGTGTTGTAAGAATTGGGCCCAAACTGAGCCTCTATCGAAAGGCCCAGTAAGTGGGCCGAGGCCTACCGGCTTCCCAGGAAACGAGACGCACGCTTTGCCGACACGACACGCACTGTGCTTTGCCAGTGCCACCAACCAATCGCCACAGCCCGGCGGCGAGATGATGCCGTACTCCGGCGATCGCCGACTCTCCCGCCGCCGCAGCCGCACGCGACCTTCTCCTACCTCCCCCTCCGCCGCGCCCTTCACCGTCGATCGTCCCCGCGCTAACCCCGATCCGATCCCCAACGCCACCAACGCTAGCCCTTACCCCGACCACCCCACCGCGCCGTCGCTCTACGAATCCTGGGTGGACCCTCCGCCGAACTACATGGCGCCCGCCGCCGCAGCGGCTCCGGTGTACACAGGTGAGCTGACGCCTTCTCCCGTGTGATCAGGGCCGTGGAATTGTGCTGCGTCGTTTGTTAGATTCGATATTGTTATAGTGGTGATAGTTAGAAAGGAGATCCATCTGAGGTGTATTCAGGGTGTCGAGGAGTGGGTGTGTGGGCATACTACCTGAGATTATGTTATGCGATCGTGACTACTGATGGAGTAATTATGCGATCATAGATGGAAAAAAAATTCCCTAGTAGGCAGAGTCTCTTGTGTTTGAACTTTGTAAGAGAGAACAATTGGTTGCATACTTGCATGAATGGGGTAAGCTAGTCATGAGCCATGGTATTTAACTATGGGGTATCTAGATGCATTTCACTGTTCATGTTATTAGTGTTGTATGGTGATTTTAGTGTCATAGGTGATTTCATCGAGGGTACTAACAGAGCACTATTGTCTAGTTGCTTTTTTAAAAAAATAAAAAAATGGAAATGGCAACTATAGTCATTGAGGCTTCGAACAAAATTACATTGTCACCTGACAACGTGAACCAGATTATGCAGGTTTCGCTAATTCTGATGGGTTTCTGGTTTCTGAGAGTGCACCACGTGACATATACTCTGGGATTCATTTTGGTACCTCCATGCAGCTACATCCCTTCACAACAGGCAGCTTAGAGTGGATGGAAGAGAAGTACCCAGGAATTTACCAAAGAACTTCAAAAGCCCTTGCAAGTGATTTTGGATCATCAGTTGCCCATCAGCCTTCCTTGCCTCCTAGTATGCTTGATTGCTTAGACAAAAAGCCGTGTCCCATACCTCAACCTGTGAATCATTATTCTGCGTATTCTGCTTATGATAACTACATGTCACATTTTCCGTCATGCTCGGCATATCCATTGAATTATGATCTGTCCATACCATCCATTGCTGCCTCACCTGCAGTATGTGCTATATCAAAAACAGTGACGTCAACAACAGATTGCCACCTTTTGGAGAATTCATTCTCCTTGCCATATATGAACCCTTGCAGAATCAATCTTGATTATCTTGATACCATGCAGAATGGTCAGAAAGTTTCTGTTGGATATCAGACTGCTCACAAACATTATGGTGACTGGAGTAGCTCCTCTAATGGTATGAGAATAATGGGAAACTGTCCACTTAGTAGCCTTGGAGTTGGAGAAAACTATCATGTTGGTGAGAGTTCTGGAACTGGGAGACCTGTGCAGCCTTCTTCGGAAGTAAAATCTGATTTAAACAGCTTACAAGGATCATGTTCCAAAATTTCTCCATCGGAACTTGCATTTGCTCAGCCTTGTGATCCTTTCACCGAGTCACTTGAGGTAAATAACCCTGTTGTCGATTCTCCTTGTTGGAAAGGGACACCAACTGTACATCAGCCATCATTTGGTGTTGCAAAAAATGATGAAGCTCCTTATTCTACTGTTAATGGCTCAGGTGATATCCATGGTTCACATCAAGGACAGATGCGTTCTGAGTTTAGTACTAAGAAGTCTGGGTTATTTTCCAAGCACTATGACACATCAAATCCTGAGAATGATCCTTCTCTACCTTATTTCATGAATTACCTTTCAGCATTTAGTCTGCCTTTAGAATGCAAAACATCTGAAGGTCATAATGATACACAACCATCCAATGTTGGGCTTGCAATGGTACGGCTAACCACACTGGTTATTTGTCTGTAGAACAAGACATCAGAAGAGATGATTCTGAGAATGTGTTAACACCAGGTCAACAGGGAAGTGGTTTTCCTGTCAACAAAACTAATGAATCCATAGTGTTAGGCAGAAACATTGGCAGTCATGTTGGGAGTATGCGTGAAGAATCTGTTAAGAAAGTTTCGAGTCATGTTGGTTCCGCTCCTATCGCACAGGCTAGGAGTTTGATAATAGAAAGTCTAAATGGAAATACTTCTGGTGTCCATAAAGCTGCAGCGACACGGGAAAACCTCCTGTGCTCTGAAATGCGTATGAACAGATGTCAGGAGCATTTATCTCATTGCAACCATGGCGCTGAGGACATAGTGAAGATATCTTTGGACAAAGTCACCTGCAGGTCCAAGACTCAAGCAGAATTTATCAAGTCAATGTACAATTTGTCAGTAATGCTTCTATCTACATGCAATTGTGGTTGTGAGTTGGAGGAACCTGATCATGCACTTATTCAATCTGCTATACGAAATCTCAATTCTCTGAGTCCCAAGAGAAGCAAGGTATGATGCAAAATCACTATTGCCAGAATTCACAATTCCTAACTGAAGAAAAGCACTTTGTTTAATTTGTGAACATTACCTCATCTTCATGTTGATTAAATTATGTCTTCATGAGTATTATTATAAAGTGAGTTTGGATGACTCGTTGTATACATTCTTAGATCTTGTGATTCAAGAATAAAAGACGTACTTTTCACTACCTGAAAATGATATTAAGTTTTGGGACTTATATTTAACTGCTATATGTCATATTATTGTTTATTGTTTAACATTTTCTTCTTGTGGTTTTATCTGGGTTTACTTTGACCTGGTGCATGGTTTTGCTATGTGTGATGTTTCCACTTTCCACCCTCGCTTATAATTTGCTTCTGTGATACTAAAAATGGCTAATGTTATATTTTTGGTAGTGATACGATTTTTGGTTCACGGTGACTGAGATTTTATCCTCCATCACCTGAAACGTGGTATCTTTCTCGCCTTCCTTTTAGCAGTGTTAACAGCAGCTGGTGTTGATGTAAAACATTCCTTGTCAGGCTGAACATGGCTTGGGCCAGATAGTTAACACCATGATCCATGTGTTAGCTGAACAAACCTAATGCCTTGGGCAGTGATCTTGATTTTTGATCGATTTTATAAAACAAATCTGGCTAGGGCCCACTTTGGAATTACTCATTAAAATTCTTGTTCAGTAAACGAATAGTAATTTCATTGTATTTCTAGTCAACATCGAAAAGGGCTATCAAATTCATGGCTTTCTCATTTCAATTTGTTTTCTTGCTCATGCAAGGCTGCATTAAAAGTTGATGATGTCAATAGCAACTACTGTCAATCAAGAGTAGAAAAGACGAGGAGCAATGGGAATACTTGCCAGCCTGAAATGTTTGCTGAACTTGATTCGGGGAACATCGGCACAGATTTTAAAACATTTATCTTACAGGTAGTGATTTATATATTGGACAGATTTTGGAATTATGTTGGGTATCTGCTATGTTTGAAAAACATGCTTTTCCTCTTGAGCATATACTTTATGTTATCTTCTTGCATGCAGGATCTTACTAAGCTTCCAGAGGAGAATATGGTTGGTGATACTAAAGATGCACAAATGGTGGTATATAAGAATCTGTGGATTGAAGCGGAAGCTTCCGTGTGTAAACTCAAGTATGAACTTCAATTTGCCCGCATGAAACTTGCAATGAAATGTCACAATCAGCAAACAGGTCAGTATTTTTTTGTGTGTAGCAAGAAAGTGTGACCTAATTTATCTTGATACTTCCCAACATATCCTTTTGGATGTTAAATCTTGTAGGTGCAGCTCCTGTTGATTCATCAGGAGAAGACAAAGCCTCAGACTTGCCCAAATCCGAGAACTCATTATGTATTGGAGTCCATGATGATTCTAGCAAACAACAAAACCATGTGAAGGAAAACAATATCTGTAGGGCAACCTTGCTACCTCAGGGAGGTTATTGTTGTGGTGGGCAACTTCCTGAAGTAAATAGAAGCGTCGCAGGTCAGATTGATGCAGCTGTCTTTGCTCGACTGAAAGCTTTGAAGTCCCGTGATGATAATATAAATTCCTTCCATGAAGACAATAGTGAGCAGCAGCAGGAGACAGGTAATAATAACAAAATAGGTGGTATTGATGACGCTGTCAAAGATAATGTGAGCGTTTCAAAGTGCGGTGATGATAGCATAAACGCTTTAGTGGAGAACATAACCAAAGAGCGGCTCGAAGCAAGTAAAATCAAAGGTGATGAGTCTGATGGTGCTATTATTGCCACACTTGAAGATGTTATGAGCTGTAATAATACTACAAGCTCATTGGATGAGGACATCAACCAAGAGCAGCCAGAAGCTAGTAAAAACATAGCTGATGATGCTGTTATGGCTGGGCTCAAAGATTTGATCTGCTGTAATGATAATATAAGCTTATTGGGTGAGGGCAATGCTAATCAACGCCAAACAGCAAGTAACAATGAATTTGGTCGGCTTGAAGATGGTGTTATGGCCAGATTGCAAGTCCTGAAAAGACGCATAGACAACACTAGCAGCATTGTGGAGGGGGGACAGGAAGTTTTCCATTCAGATGATTGGGCGGGGCACTTTGAAAGAAAACCATTTTGTAGCGTAGGTCCTAGCGGAGCACATGATTGGTTAATTGAAAAGACCGATTTGACTGATGATGTTGAATGTACAACCCCATCTGATGGAGTGAATGGCAAAACTTCAGTCCAGCACCTTAGTACATTGCTTAAAGAGTCTGCAAGTCTACACTTACATGACGAGCAGTTAAGCTACTCACCATCAGAATGGGAGCATGTGCTGAAGGAGGACTTTTTCCATCCAGGGAACCCTTAGAAGTGACATAAGTTCATATGTATATGAGTCTATATATGTTCTTAAATAGTATGCACTATGCAAGCTTGTGACATGTTGCAGGATCAACCATCGTGATGGTGGCTAAAACTGAACTTGTATGTAAAAGAAAAAATTCATGGCTGATACTGAACTTTTGTGTAAATATGACGCCTGCCCTATCTGGCCGTATGCTTGAAAGGATCATGCACGGTATTTAACAGTTAATGTTTGCAGACGTATGTCGGTGTAGATCTTTTACTCATGATCTGTTTTTCGTTGATACAGAAATCCATTTTCAAGCTTCTGGTGAGGATTTTGATCCCCGGTTTTAGATTGTAACATGCAGGTTATACGGAGTGATCCTATATATGAATTGAAACCTGCTTCAATGCTATATTGCCTTCTGTAACTTTCAGGGGTGTGATGAATAACCACGCAATCGCTGTGACATAGGAGATCTTTGGCTTGTAGAGTTGTAGTGTTTTAGAGCTATGAACATCACATCTCTTTCTTTCTGCACCGAACCACTACGTTTACAGGTACAACATAATGCATATAGCCATTCATCATACATGCCCAGAGCCAGAGGAGATCAAATCCAAGCCGCACCCTGTGCTCTCCACGATGTTCAGAAACCTGCAACTGGGACGAGCATTACCTAGCTTGCACCTGCATGCTCGTTGCAGAGCTGAGTTGGTACCAATCTTAGCTACTTTCAGATCCAATGCATGTGCTATTAATTGAGGAAGATACGATCAAGCCGATCTCTGAAGTGCACATCAGAGGGTTCAGTCAGGACCAAAGGCTCCAGTTTACAACCTGGAGGTACAGTACAGCACAGTCCAGTTGCAATCTGGTGGATCTGGTTGGAGTGACCCTGTCAGCTCAAGATCGATTCTCCGACGGCCATTTTCACGGCAAAGAACGCGAATTTTCGGTTGATCTGGACGTTGAAAGATGATGCACAAACTCACGGGTGGACGACTAGACGTCCCATGTTATTACTGAGGGGTAATAACACTTAGACAACGGATTATTATTCGTTTAGCTGGTAGAACACAGTTCTAACAAATAATAATCTCATTAGAGTGTTGCAGCGGAACAATATCTAAAGACAATACTTTCTTATTATAGTACTTTTGCTACGCAGGGTTAAAGCTTTTAAATACATAACTTCCTAATTTATAACAATTCTACAGAACTTTTACAGAAGTTCTTTCGTAGGCTTTAATTATACAAATAACCGATACACCTATTTAAATATCCTAACTCCTAAAAACTAAACACTAAAGGCAACCCGCTCGTCCCCACCTCCGAGTACGGCATCCAACTCACTAAGGTCTTTGATATGCTCACCCATGTCTCATGCGGCATCCTCTAGGTCTAAATACCCCACGTCCAACATGAGGTAATCCTCAGCTAGATAGGATCTAACAAAGAAATTTACTAGCAATGGTGAGTACAAATGTACTTAGCAAGGATTAATAGCAAAAAAATGCATTGTATGACTCATCTCTTTCTCATTATCACAATTTCTAGTTCATCTCTTTCTTCAGAAAATAGGCAATCAAATTAAGTGGAATTTTCAAGTTTTAATTTTTGAATACACTACTAGTCACTCGGTGAGAAGAAAGACCCATAGTGGTCTTTGTAACCTTTAATCCAGGAGACAGTCATGAATAATGAATTCATGATCTTAATTTTTAGTACTGTGCAGGTTGTGCCACTTTATCCATAGCCACTCTAAGTTCTCTTGAACTGGGCATCTTGAACTGATGGATTTAATTATTGAAAAAGGATTGTAAATGTTTTAGTTAACATGTGTTGATTGGAAGCATGTTGAGAGCAATTCGTATTCGAGAATTTGAATTTTGAAATGGCTGGTAAATTTTGAATTTGGACTGGTCTTGTGCAAAGAATTTATTTATTTTTTCTTGCATAGAAAAAAAAATCCATGCACCATAGCTTAATTCAATGCTTAATTTATTCACTGACTCTGTGCTGTCTTCATATGCATGCTACCACAACACTACACCACGTTGAGTTCTGCGCAGTTCTGAAGGCTGCATTGCAAATTTGCAACACTCAACACCTTGGCTTCTGTTTACTAGTCCAGTTTGCAGTAAGCATTTCATGCGAGAAAAAAAGAAGAGAGAGAGAGAGAGAGAGAGAGAGAGAGAGAGATGGACAGGCTGTGCAAGGGAGAGGGAGTGTTGTGTTAAACTTAGAGAGAGAAAGGACGGCCCTGCGGAGGTTACAGTGAGGATGCAGCCAGCCAGTGCTGCATACAGGAACGAGAGAATAGGACGTTACGTGGCCAGTGGTCTTCCTTGTGGAAGCAGAAGCAACAGATGCCAATGAATTGAGCTAAAGCGATGTGGCGACAGCTTGTGATCTCTTATCTACGCTGCAGTACACGCAGCACTGATGAGCCCCCATTGCCTTTTATTTTCAGCATGCATATCCCAGTTGCAGGCTTGCAGCTGCTGCAGCGGCATCAGATTTGTGCTCACTCGCCGTGATACAGTACTGATCGAGCAGAGAAGACTGCGTGGTAAACGAAAGAGGTGGAGGCGTTATACTCGCCTTCTGTGCGTGACACTGACACATGGGTTCCACGTTGACGGTAGGGATGTAAACGAGTCGAGCTTGAACGAGCTTGGCCTTTCAGGCTCGAGCTCGGTAGAAACTCGAGCTGAGCTCGAGTTGAGATCCGAGCTTGAACCTGGGCTCAAGCTCGGCTCGGTCTAAGCCCGAGTAGGCTCGAGCTCGGCTCGGTGAAGCTCGATAACAATTAAAATAATTTATTATACACTATTTTTCAATAATAAGAAAATTTTAAGTTCGAGCTCGGCTCTAGTAAGCTCAATAAAAGTCAAAATAATTCAAATATACACTAATTTTCAACAATAAGAAAAGCTTGAGCTCGAATTCGGTTCGAGTAAGTTCGGTAAGAATTAATATGTATTACTATTTAAGCTCGAACCGGAGCTCGCGAACTATTCGAGCTCGGCTCGGTGAAGCTCGTGGGCTCGAGATCAAGCTCGAGTTTGGCTCGTTTAAAGCTCGAACTGAGCTCGAATCGAGCATAGAATGAGCCGAACTCGAGTAACTCACAAGTTTCGAGCTTTTTTTACAGCCCTAGTTAACGGTAGTATGGAAAAGCTCTACGGAATCCGGTAGTTCCCTCAGCTATGCGCGCCCACCATGGTAGTAATAGAAATGGTGATCTATACCGTTTCTATCCGTAGTGCGCTAGGATATTTTTCCTCGAGGGAATATGCATGGCTGGTAAGGTCAGGACTCAGGACATACACAACCGCAGATATGTCCTAATAGGCGGCACGGAAAGCCCGAGTCTAACACGGCACGAACTTGTTAGGCATGGTTCATTTAGCCCGTCAGTTGAAACAAGCTATGTCGTGTCGGTGTGTAGGCCGAGACGTCGGCCCAGGCATGGCCTAGAGAGGTTTCATGCCGTGCCAGACTCGCACGAGGCATGTTTAGCTCGTTGGGCTATGGAGGCACGGTACACTCGTTTAGCCCGTTCGGCTAGAAAAATTGAAAAACTGAATTGTTCGAAAAATGTGTAGAATTCAAAAAAGACGTAATAAATTATAGAAATTATATAAAAATACACATTTAATTATAGAAATTATAGAAAAAGACACAATAAATTGTACAAATGTTCATTGTACAAATTAATGTAATAACGAGCTTTTATTGATGTTCAAATGGCTGCTTCGTTAAAAACATTTTCAAGTAAAAACTCAACTCAAGAAAATCTTGATAAAGAAAAAAGAGTACAACATGTAGCTCAGTATTATAGGTGAAAAATCATACAAGTACAATGTATATATGGATGCTCTAAGAATCGACGGTGTCGTCAGCGTCTTGACTATCTTCACCGCCATCTAGATAGAGATTGTTGAACACGTATTCCAACTCCGTATCCACCACACAGTGTTGAGCTCGTGCATCAGTTTGTTCCTAGTATTTCACTGTGAGAAGTATTTCTACCATCTCACTCATGAGTTTTATTCTTCTTTCCTCCAATATTCTTTCAGAAAGGCTGAAAGCAAACTCGAAAGAAACCATCGAGATAGGAACGGTTAACAGAATCTTCTGGAGGAAAAGATGTTGCCCCACACGTTTGTCTTTTACTTGTAGTGGGCGCTGGTGGAGGTCGTTGCAAGCGAGCTCCCTGAAACTTATGCTCGTACTTCTGGTAAAACTTCAGACAGTTGTGAACGAGCAACTATAAAATAATTGGAATAATCTATCTCTATAGAATCATCTATAATTGAAAGAGCATTAATGAATCCCGCAATTTTAGCTTTTGGATCAAGAATAAATGCAAATGCATATAAGTACAAAATCTCATTCTAATATTTTAAATATTTAGTTTTCATAGCGCACCGTGGAAAACTTAAAGATATGGATCCAACCTCTTCAAACCGGTTTTAACTATAAGATTAAGAATATGGTAAACACATCGCTAATATAGAAAGAAGGATTCGGCGTATGTACCAAATAAAGGAGTAAGAATATCCGTTGCTATCGAGTTTTCTGCAGTATTGTCTAGGGTAATTGCAAAAAATTTATTTGTAAGAGCAAAATCTTCCACGACTTTGATAAAACATTCTACTATATTCTCACATGTATATGCTACGTCAATAATTTAAATCTGATGATTCTCTTTTCCAATACCTCGTCATCATTTATGTAATGAGCGACTACACTAAGATAATACCCCCTACTATGATTACTCCATATGTTCGAGCTTAAGGCCACCGAAAATGTATAGTTCCAAATAGTTCTTTAATTTTTTTCACGACCATTATTGTAGTATCTAACTAAATATCTAGTGGCTGTTTGTCTAAAAACGTGAGTAAATATAGGATCATGAGCAGTTCTAATGGACTTTTAGAATGCACCTGACACACCAAACTTCAAAGGAAGATCTTCTGAAGCAATTAAACAGGCTAAAGATTCTCGAGCTACCTCGGGATTATAATCCCAGTTATGTACTGTACCGTCTAGGTTGTCCATCAGCTGTGTCCACCTCGTGGCAATGCCTTGTTTTTCTTTATATCTCTAGGCATGTCTATGCAAGTGCCCGGTTTCACTTGTAGAATTTACAGACAATTCATGATAACATATTTTGCAAACAACAACTCTTATCTAATCTTTAGACAACAATTGCTTCATGGCCTTGTTGAAATCTTCACACACGTCTAACATGCTCGGTCTAGACCTCTTTGCTGTAGTGCTTGTTGACGTAGAGCCACTAGTAGAGCTTGACGATGGTACAACCACGGTCTGCTTGGCAGCGGCAGCCTTGGCCATTTGAGATAGAGGCGGAGCCGTCCTAAATAATGCAAGATCTTTCGGATTAATTCCGTACTCACAACAAATTCGTCAAAATGTTCCATGAAGAAATTTAGAAATGCAAAAAACTGCAAAATACAAGTACAAAATTAAACTATTATGTATTTTATATCACAATAAAGAGGAATAAGAACAATATAAGAACATGAAAATTAGTATTTTTACCTCTTTACTTGATTGCACGCCGTATTCCGAATTTTTGGAATTTTGGCAAAATTATTTTGAATTTTGTTAAATTACCACAAAGTGCTTCATAGTTTTTGCAATAGAGTGAGGAGAGGAGATTGCTGATTTGAGTATGAATTAATGAGGGGGGGTATGCTGCTTATTTATAGAAAATTTGGAATTTTGAATTTTTCGTATTTTTAAACTCATAAATGGCCATAATTTAAAAAAGAATTATCGCTATCGTGCTAAACGGGTCAAATGGGTCATGCCCATCATGTTGTGCCCATACCTAATGGTCGGCCATCATGCCTAACGATCGGCCTTTGTGCCGAATGGGCTGTGCCCCATGGGTTATGCGTGCCACATGGGCCTTATCGTGCTGATGGGCCACGTGTGCCTGGGGGGCATGTCATGCCGTGCTGGGCATGACACTATTTGTGCCATGCTGACACGGTGGGCCGAAGCGTCGGCCTAGGAATGGCCCATGGCTTCGTGCCGTGCTAGCCTGGCCCATCAGCCTTCATGCCATGTCGTGTCGTGGGTCGTGCCTACAGTGGGATAGTCCATTTGGACACCACTATACACAGGCTGGTCGCATCGATGTCAAAAATTTAATAAGGAATTCGACACACTAGATATGGGTTGTTTTTTCTACGATTGATAGCATATGGCTATGGTTGATGACTTTTAGTCCTAGCGCAAGCGCTTATATGAATGAATCGAATATCAATTAGCCACTTTAAAAAGGTTGTTCCGAAAAGATGTCAGAGAAGTTGTCCCGTTTGTTTATTCGGAGAAAGCCATAAGTTATAAGGCATAAGCTGAGAAGAAAATGCCATATATATATATATATATATATATATATATATATATATATATATATATATATATATATAAAAATACCTTCTATACCCGGGTGTAGTTACACCCACCTCTAATATACCACATAAACAAATTTGAAATACTCCTTTATCACTTTAGGTGCATTTGTATACTAATTATAAGATACTCCAATGTGAACCACACAAAAACTTGTAAAGGAGTTCATAGTTTTAGCGTATTTTGTAAATACCCTTATATACGCACATAAAAAGGGTATGTCGAAAAAATGTACATATCACTACAAAAATTGTTCATACCACCTAGATGGCCTTAAATACTTGTATACTACACGTACATACCCTCCGTTAGCGAGATACTCTCTACATTCTGAGATACGATATAGGGTGTAAATATATATATATATATATATATATATATATATATATATATATATATATATATATATATATATATATATATAATATACTACTAATGCCTTTTGGCCATAATATGAGCGTTTGTGCAAACAAATCGAATGTTAATAAGCCGATAAATCGCTTCAAAAGGTTGTCCTGATAAACCATGTATTTTAAAAAATGACGAAGAAGTTATCCTATTTATTTATTTGAGAGAAAATGTAAGGCATAAGTTGTAAACTTAAAAAAAACGGAGCCATTATCTACCTTTCACCTCCAGTGGGCTACCCTTAGGTATCCTCGTTGCAAGGACCAACCAAGCATACTTTTTTCTTGGTAGACAATTCAGTTCTTTTTTAATTGCAAAAGCCATGTGACAGTTTAGTTTAATGGCCAAGATTTCGGTTTGCCCTGCATCATGTTCGTTGCGATCCAAAATTAAAGTTGCATATCCGCGTATATACACAGATCAGGAGAGGAAAACAACGAGCTATAAGTCAAGCATATATAGATCGATTATTTTTTATTAAAAAAAAGCTGTGCAAATCTTGCATGTTGAGCTACGATTCGGGTAATTAATCCAAACACACACTGATAATCAGTACTGCATGCACCCTAGCTCCCTCCTGTTAGGCCATGCATCTGGTTAATTACCTAAGGATCTTTATCAAACATGCCCATAGCTAGATATGTTGATACAATAGCTAGGTTATACTAGGTAGGTAGCTAGTCTTATTGTGCTAGGCCCCAATCCAAAGTCCTTGGTGATGTTGAAAGGGCCATGCCCATAGATAATCGGTGGTCCATGGCATTGGCATATGCTCTAGAAAACAACATGAGAGAGAGAGAGAGAGCTAGAGGTCTTTAAGCATGGCAGGGGCAATACTGATCATCAATATCTTGTCCATGCATGGCACCATAGCACATGTATGCACTGTACCATCCCCTTGCCTAGCTCGCTCGCTCGATCGATCGAACCCCTCTTCACTCACTCCGGCCCAGACTTCACCGGTCACATGTACTCAAAGGGGCTGGCTGGTCCCCTCACTACACCTCCATTACTGAACACCACATAGCTCTTCCCCACCACCACCACCACCTCGCGCCACCGCGAGCGCTATCGCGACGGCACGCGTCGCGGGGACCCCTAGCTCGATCGATCGCCCTCGCACGCACCTCGATCGGGGCAGGAGAGAGAGAGAGAGAGATCCATTGATGGCGAGATATCATAGATAGACATGTATTCCTACATATGTAAAGACTAAAGAGAGAACGGTACTCTTGTCTATATATAATCTACTCTCTAGCTAGTCATGGGTATTAGATGCATGCCATGCTCACTCGATGATGATTCACCGCAGCCTCCTCTTCAAAATTTTGCCCTAGTAGAGTGGGCCGGGGCACACATGTATATATGCCTCCTAGGGTATGGGCCTCTAAATATGCAGTATGTCCTTGCAAGCCCTGGGGCCGGCGTCTTGCCCGATGGAAAAGGCACAACTGATCAATCAGGCATGTGTAGGTAGGATAAAATGGAGAAACGAGTTGAGCAAGGCCAGCAAAACCATGTACGGTTTCCATGACGTGTCCCTGGCACGTGGAAGTGATGTGATGCTTGCAACAATCGATTCAAAGGCAATGTATATATATACACACACGGTTACGCTAATCAGTCCATGAGCGTATGCTACACGCGGCGCGCACAAGCATCCTGGTGCGATCTATGTTTGATGATAATTTTATGTGCATGAGATAATAACTTTGACATCTGTAAGTTAATCGATGATAACTTTATATTCAGTAGATAGTAACTTGATGAATTATCAATGATAACTTTATGTTCAGTAGATAATAACTCGACTTGCATGTATGCATACAGCAAGAGAGAGAAGAGAATAAATGCACTTGACTTGTGATTTTTATCTTGTTTACAAGCTAAAAAAATATAATAACTCTTTCACCAAAAGCCCAATATGCGATCTGTTTGCACCATTGTGTTCAAAATTATGAGTTTAACAAAACAAGATATATGTTAAATATATTTCGATACTGTGAAATTCGTGTCATATAAAGTTATTATCGTGTATGAGTGAAGTTACTGTCAAATACATGTAGAGTTACTACCAGTTTTATAGTGTTACAACGGACAGTAACTCTACATGTGTTTAGTAGTAATTTCACTCACACACGGCAGTAACTTTTCGTACGAGTTATTTGCTATTGACATGCATGTTGGCAGTAACTTCACTCACATACGACAGTAATTTCATGAATTACGGATGATAACTCTAAGTAACTTCATGAATTACAGATGATAACTTGGTGCATATACGATAGTAACTTTACCATAATTAACAAATACTAGTAACTGTCCATGGGGTGGGATGGTGGAGCAGTTGGCTGGTTAGGTCGGTCAGGGGCGTGTGTTTATTTTACGCATAGCCACTGATTAGTAATTATATATAATATATATGTATGTGTATATATATAATAGACACACACTACAACAGAAAAGGTCATCACAGGCGGTTTTTGACCCACCTGAATTTATGTGTATGTGATAACAGGTGGTTATTACAGACGGCTCTCCAATCGTCTGTGATAAGTTATAGCACAGATGGTTTTAGTAAAGAATTGTTTATGATAGTCTAATATCATAGATGGTTCTAGTTAAAAACTGTTTGTGATAGTCTGTTATCACAGATGGTTCTAGTTAAGAACCATTTGTGATTGCGTTCTCGCGTCCTCATAAATAGACCTTCTTCAGTTCATCAATATTCTCTAATTGCGCTATAAAAATAGTATAATCAGATAATGCAGATGAACCAAAGTAGGCCTATTTATGATTGGCGTCATGTCTCTGATGACTCGTTGTTTAGGTTGTAGGTGCTATTGTTTTGTTTCTTTGGTACGCCGTGGTCGTAAATACGCAGTTGTAAGCCATGGTCGTAGGTGCGTGGTTGTAAGCCGTGGTCGTTTACGCTTAGTTTGTTAGCAACTATGTGCGCCATCAGCAAATTCTGTTAGCAAACAGAGGAAACAACCTACAATACGAACGGAGACAAGTTTAGAGAGCTAAGAAAGTAAAATGCAAGTTCTCAGAGTAAACTGGTAGGAGATATATCACCGGTGATGCAAGTTTAGAGAGACAAGATTTACATGACCGAAACCCTAGCCAGCCAACAATTTCATAATTTTATATCCAAACATGAAGGAAGAGAGAGGAGGGGTGGGGGTTATATCACCAGCGATAAAGGAGAGGCCGGCGACGGCATCACTGTTGTGTCACAACGGTGATATTGCATAAGACACTATTACGACAAGAGTGTCTTATGCAATAAACTATGGCGTCACAACCAGAGGTAGAGGAGCTCGCGAAGGTTGTCGGGTGAGCCTTCTATTTTTAAGAGAAAATTTGGCAAGGAGAAGTGGATGAGAAGTGAGAAGAGAGAAGAGGAAGTGAGGAGAAGAGAAGTGGAGAAGGAGAAGTGAGAAGAGAAAAGAGGAGAAGAACAACCGAGCTTTCTATTTTAAAGAAATATCAATAGAGAATGATCGTATATCGCGGAAGCTGGATTTTTACGGGCCATGTTTGGTCTTGAGGTATCCACTTCAACAACAGGGTTAACATCGAAAGCATAAATAGCTCTTTTATTACTCTCATTCCAAAAAAGTTGAACCCAAAATCCCTGAATGATTATATACCAATTTCATTAACGAACTCGGTGCTAAAGCTACTCACTAAGGTTCTGGCAAATAGATTACAAAAAGTTGTTGTTCGACTGGTCCATGCTAACAAATATGGCTGCATCAGGACTAGAACAATACAGGACTACCTGGCCTGGGCTTTTGAGTACATTCACCAATGCAAGCAGAGTAAAAAAGAGATCATAATCCTCAAATTAGACTTTGAAAAGCTTTCAATACAATCAAGCATGAAGCAATATTGGCGGTGATGAGAGCAAAGGGCTTCCCTCATAAATGGATATCTTGGATCGCAAGTATTCTCTCATCTGGTCACTCTTTAGTGCTCACAAATGGGGTACTTGGAAGTTTTTTCGGTGCAAAAGAGGAGTCAAGCAAGGTAACCCATTGTCACCACTGCTATTTGTCCTTGGGGCAGATATCCTTCAGTCAATTCTAAATGAAGCAGCTAGAAGAGACCTTCTCAAGTATTCGATTCCGCCACTTGGAAATGAAGATTATCTAGTAGCATAGTATGCAGATAACGCTCTAATTTTTTTGCCAGCATGCACCAGAAACTCTTCTACCTAAGAGGACTCCTTCAAACCTTCTCTAACTCTATTGCCTCAGAGTGAATATTCATAAGTCAGTGTTAATCCTCATCAATGTCCTACTTGACAAATTGGCTAATCTAGCAGGAGTGTTTGGATGCAAAATTGGATCTATGCCATTTACATACCTTGGACTTCCGGTGGGGATGACAAGACCAAAAGTGAAGGATTTCTTATCTCTTGTTGATAGGATAGAAAGACGTCTAGCCAGGACGACGAGTTTACTGTCCTATGGAGGAAGATTAATAATTGTCAATGCAGTTCTCTCCTTTCAATCCATATATCACACGTGCATGCTCCGATTACACAAGAAGGTGACAAACCACATTGATAAAGCTAAAAGACATTGTCTTTGGAGAGGTTCCAAGGACTTGCAAGGACGATGTAATTCACTGGCAACATGGAAGCACGTCTGCAAGCCTAAGAATAAAGGAGGTTGAGAGTTCTCAATCTTCAGACTCTCAATGAGGGGCTGCTATCGAAATATTTGCACAAGTTCTATGGAAGAATTGAGGCCCCCTGGGTCAGCCTGATCCGGCGCAAATACTACTCAAATTCAGTTCCTCATGCAGCTAGCACCTAAGGTTCATTCTGATGGAGAGAAATCATGAAAAGCATCAACCAATTCAGGGGTATTACTATGGGACAACTGGGAAATTGTCACGACATTCTATTCTGGAAAGATTGTTGGAATAAAAATCTGCTCTGTGCAAAATTCCCAAATTTGTACCTGTCAGCTTCAATCAAGACATCTCAGTCAAAAACTACATGCAACTATATGAGCCCCACAGTGCATTCCAGTTGCCCCTTTCACATCAAGCATACCAAGAGTATCTCCAACTTCTGCATCTTATGGATCAAGTGGTGGTCAACCAAAACACCCCCGACCAATGGACTTATATTTGGAGAACTCCCATTTCTCTTCACGAAAATGGTATACTTACCAGTTCAAATAGCTCAACGCCTCACCGGTATTCCCACCTTATTTGGAAGAACAGATGCCTCATGAAGCAAAAGGTCTTTGCGTGGCTCCTTCTCAAAGAAAGACTCAATACGAAGGATATGCTTAGACAGAAAAACTTCATCACTGATAGGAATATACACTGTGTTTTGTGCAATGGCCAAATCACCGAGACCATCACTCATCTTTTCTTTCAATGTTCCTTCTCCATGCAATGTTGGAACGCGATTGGGTTTCAATGGGGCTCTGATCCGAATAATTCAACGAGAGTCCTAAATACAAAATCCGACTTCACATGGCATCTCTTCATGGAGAAGTTTATACTGACAGCATGGCTTATCTGGAAAGTAACGAACGAGCTTATCTTTCAACAACAGTGGCAGTCTCTCGGATTGACTTTCTAGGTTCAGATTGGAGGCATCTTTGGTGCTCCTTAGAGTCAAGCCAGCTTTTCACTCTATTATTTCCAGTTGGATTAGCTCTATCTGATTTTGTTTTTGTGTTTTGGGCTTCCTCCCCTTCTCTCTCTATCTCGCCTGTTGTTTCTTTCTGTGTACATTATTATTTATTTAATATAGTGCAGTAGAAGTCTCTCCTACTGTTTTTCTAAAAAAAAGAACCGTATGTGATAAGTAGGTCATTATAGACGGTTTTTGTTTCGAACCATATGTGATACATCATAAACGATTCGAAAAAACCCGTATGTGATAAGTACAGACATCACAGACGGTTTTTATTCTAAACCGTCTGTGATGTATCACAGATGGTTCGGAATAAAAACCATTTGTGATAAGTAGGTTATCATAGACGGTTCTTTCCATCGCGGTAAACTTAGACAGTCTATCTTGTAAAATTGTCTGTGATAATTTTATCACTGACGGTTTGTATTGAATTGTCTGTGATGAGGTGTTTAGGATGATCCTTTTTTAGTAGTGACATATATATATATATATATATATATATATATATGTGTGTGTGTGTTGTTTGTATGTATGTATGTGCGCTTATTCCGCCACATGTAACGATACCAATTTCGTTGCACGTACCGAAGTTGTGTGTAAACTTTCAATAACTAATTAAATCTGGTTGCTCTTTTTCTGCCCGTGTACTTAATACATCAATCAGCTGATCGATATATGATCCATCCATTGAAATCTGTCTTGCCTATCCTGCATGCCATGATTTATTTGCTTCGTCCATATTGCTTGAACAATACATATGGTCAGTACTTGCACCAGAGTAAGCTGATCTGGCTAGCTTTTAGGCCGATCAGCTTTTATGCCTAGCCATACAGACACAATGACACATTGACATTTGCATATAAGATGAGACGCCATGCAAGGCAAAGGAGAGCAGAGGGCATGCAGATGCCTATCCAAGGGCTCCTTTTGGTCCTGCAGTGGAAATGGAAAGAGGAAGGTCATTCAGGCTGGGTCTTCTTTTTGGCTGTGGCTTTTGGCTTTTGGCTGAAATTTTTGAATTTTGGTTGTTTACGGTATAGATTACGGAGAGACCGATACTCACTTACGATTTTGGCTGGTATAGATGTTAGGCTTTTAACGTGTACTACGTTTAACTTGTAGATCCCGTCTTGAGAAAATACTATGTTTGAAAGTTAGATACTGTAGCAAAAATCAAAAGCCGTCCGACTTATCACCTGCCGAACAGGCCCTATATAACTCTGCTGCATTTCTCTTCTGTTCTCTTCCCTTCTCTTTGTGGAGGCCTGAAGCCAAGGAGGGTTCCCTGCAGTGGCCTGCATGCAGCTTCTATTATCTCATGACTAGCTAGAAAAAGGCTGCCTTCTTTCATTAATATTCACCTGCAACTTTCTCTAGTGCTTGCACTGCTAGCTTGTTACTTACATGCATACAATTCTATGCAACAGCGCCTATCGACATCTCTGTCCATCTCTAGCTGCCTCCCCTTCTCTCTCCTCCCTCATTTAATTAACCATATGCATGTTTGTGTCTATGCATTATGATTGCAGGGTGTTGGGGGCCTAGAGCTGTAGCACATGCCTCTAGCTCGCTCAGTGTGCCTAAATGTACTTATTTTTCCTATTTGTTCATAGCTAGGGCATGTATACCAACATGTATCAAATACGTCGCAGAGTGGATCAATCGATACGCACGTACGGGATATATACGGGAATATATCGAGCATGCCACAACGCATATGGTCAGAAAACTTTTGTTGAGTACTGTCTCAACAATATTGTGGAGTGAGACATAAAGCGATGTAACAAAATACAGCTAGTCAGAACTAGCGCATGGAAGATTTTGCCCATTGAAGGAATGGAAATATGGAGTCAAACTGACGCGGATTTGTGAAAGGAATCGCACTGGTTGACTCTGTCCATGCGCGTCGAAGACTTGTGCTCTGAAGATCAAGTGGTCAAACTGAAGTATGCCTGTTATGCTTGTCCCAAGTTGGTGAATTGATCGATTCCATTATATATTGTACAGTGCAACAAATATTTATTTTGGCAGCTACAAATCGATATATAGACAGACGTCGATGTGATACGGACAAATGTGCATGCGTGCAGCTGCTTTTCCCTGGCCTTCATGGCGAACAGATCCTGATTGCCCAGGACCTCCTCTCTGAATCTGATCGATCCAACATTTTCAGAACATCCATGAAGATCGATCAGTGCGTCAACTGTAGCTGTACCAGTGACAATTAAGTCATCCCAGTCGATCTTTACTGATCTAATAATACATCATTATCAGAAACACGCATGCACAACTAGCTAGCCAGTTACAACTTGATTACAATCGTTATCAAAACAGCATGCTCCTCATTTGGTGTAGTCCAATTAGCAAAGCATCAGGTTCTCCAAGTTCAGATCACGAGGGTTAAAGTCGTGCATGGTATTGTCAACTTTAAGGTTAAGTACTCTGACGGACTCTTCCTTTCCTAATACTTCAGAGCCAAGGCAAGACTACTTCACCCGAAAAAAAAGTTGACCATGCCAGTCATGTCTGAATCATCTCACATTCATTTGAAGAACACTGGCCTTGAGGTATCACTTTTCAGCAGAAAGGATCACTTAATATATATCATCCTAGATTACATTAATTCACCACGAGCACTCAACAAATGCAGTACTGTATGAACAGTATACGCAATTGAGTTCACAGGAGGCAGAAACTCAGCTCGCCTACTTTCTATCAGCCCAAAAGGCTAATGCACATATAGTATTGTACTAGCTATCTAGCATCACTAACTAACCATAATTATTTCGGGAAAATCAAATTTTATACTACTATACACACGAATATGCACCAATGCAGAACCCAGATGAGAATTCACTTGAAAATTGACACGAGGAGTGCGTAGTACTTGTCATTTGAGGGTCTGAATTTGCTTGATATGGAGTGTATATATATTTCAAAAGCACCTACATCCACTACTATAGAAAACCGTATTACAGACGGTTCAAAAACGTCATCACAGATGGTTTTCTGAACCGTCTGAATTTATGGGTCAGTGATAATCGAAGGTTATCAAAGACGGTTTTCGAACCGTCTGTGTTGTAAATATCACAGACGGTTTGTAACTAAAAACCGTCTATGATAGCTGATAATCATAGATGGTTTATAAGTAAAAATCGTCTATGATAGGTGATAATCACATACAATTTTTACCTTAGTATTGATGAGTCAAGCTCGTACTACTTGTCCATATCATCATCATCCTTGGACCCTAAAATCTTCTTCTTCTTGGATTTTAACAACCAAAGGTAAAAAATGTACCACAAATATCACACTTGTGGTTTTTTGAAAATAAAAACAGTCTCCAAAGTCTCTTATCACAAAGGACATCATTGGCAAAAACATCCTGGCAAGATGCAAAGAAGACCTCATAAGTTTCTCTACTAGTTGCCATGCTCAAGATCGATTAAGATCAAACAAAGAGCAAACCAGTTAGGCCAATGACGCGGTTTCACACACCGCCATTTTTTCGGTATTGGGCAATTTTACCAAAATGCCCTCTACCGCTTTCTATGAAGCTTCCCGCTTCCTTTGCAACGAAGCATCGTCCATGCTTCGTCATCTTCTACGTGGCCCCAATGACTTGCTGCCAAGAATCTCACGTGTTTGGATCCCACCGAATCGTCCTCGCTTGCAAACGACCCAAGTCACTTGGCACACAACATGCTTCTCTAGAAAAAATGTTCCGTTGATCAGACCGAAACTACTGTTCGAGCGTAACTACTGTGCTCACAACACCGGTACTGCCGCTCTGCGGTATTACCATATAAACACCTACGGTATTTTTTCTTGATATTTCTAGTCCGACCAAATGCACTTTGCAAAACACTAAATCAAACTCCGCAAATACTTTATAAATCAATTACTCATCACAACCATGAGTAGCTAGGTCTCAATACCCCTAATAAATATGCAGCTTTATTTTCTATTGTCTACATGACTACATGCATTCATTGAATATAGTTCTCAGAGATAATAACTAGTGGTAGTCTAGTTATTTTTATTATCTCTTTGATCTATATAATAAAAGTAAATATATCTTATAAATTTGGACAAGTGAGTAGCTAGCAATGGCAAATAACACGGAACGCGCAGGTGCTGGGAAGCTGGCGCGCGCGCGCAGACGTTTTGCACGTTGCATCACGGCGTTGAGGTCATCCCTTGCGGAATCTCCCTTTCCATTGTCTTGGTAGCTCGGGCAGCGCCGGGATTGGGGTACGCACCTAGCGACAAGTGGCGGGTCAGAAAAAATTATCTTAATTACTGCCCATCTCTCGATCGACGGCCACCTTGTAATTAAAAGAGAAAAGAATACTCTTCTCCTTCGCTAACCACACATGCTACATGTCCACTTGAGATGAACACCTCGTGCTGTGCGTGCGGTGCTCAACTTGGGGACAAAGATCTCTTGGGGCTCAACTTGGGGTTGTTTGGGAAGCTGCAAGAGGCAAATTAAGCTGGGATTATTCACCCATGTTTGACCAAACTAATCGGTTGCTAGCTCTTGAGTTACTACTTCCTCTAGCTACAAAGTTTTGAAAACGTCTTCAATTGTTTCCTCATATCTGACAAAGCTATAATTGAATGAAATGGGGTGCGCCCACCCGGGCCGATTGGTTGAGCTCGCTCATGCTAACCAGCCGAACTCATCCACGCTGGGGAGTACTTGTATGTCTCTTTGAAAATAAATTTGTGTAGAATTTAGAGTAATTGAGAAACCTTTTTGTATGTATCTTCATTCATTTAGGACCTTCACGTAATTTAACCTTTTTTCAGTCATGTACTTCCATGTTAACAGCAAAAGTAGCTTCTAATCCAACGTAAAAAGGTCTTGAAGTTTGGAACTGTTATTATATTTGTTGAACCTCAAACCAATAGAGTGGAAGAACAATATAATTAGCAATAGTTGCATACAAGATCAAAGATATCGCTATTTGGTCAAGCACCTTGTGTCTGCATATGTGTAATGAACTATAGACGGTGGAGGCGGCGACTGCCATCTTCATCTCTCTCGTGCCCGCCTCGTTAAAAATCTAGTAAAAATTGAATTAGTTGTGTAAAAACATGAATATGTAAATATTTCGGGGAAAAAGTAGAACTTCTATGTATACACAAACATGTATAATCTAACTAGTGAAAGGATAGCCCAATAAGTTATGTATGTATGATGTATTAAGGTATTAACCAATATTTTGCATCTATATACATGCGTGCATAATTTCTTTAGTTACTAGATGCTAGGGAAAGTATATGTGTAAGTGACGTATAGAGTTACTGATTCTGCCTACCTTTAAACGGAACAATAATTTCTTCTCTTAACCTGCATTTTCTAAATCTAATTTGTAATTTTAATTTCTTTTAATTTTAATTTTAATTTTAATATTAATTTCTCCCTTCCCCCTTTTCTTTTCTCCTCCATCCTTTTTATTCCACCCAGCCGACCCATCCCCTTCATTCCCGTCTTCCTCATCGCCTCCTCCCAATCTGGATCTCACGCTCGTCGTGCTCCCTCTCCTCATGCCATCGGTGCCCGATCACACCCATTTCTTTCCCCGCCAACCCTGCGCCACGCCGCCGTGCCCTTTGCCTCCCACCGCCTTTGTCGCCTCCTCCCGGTCGTGCCTCCCGACCAACCCCGCCCACCGCCGCCTCCGTCTCGCCGCCGGCCATGCCCTTTGCCCTCCTCCCCCGGCGACACCCTTCGCGTCGTCGTCCGAGCCTCCGGGGGTGGGGGTAGGTCGCCACCATCGTCCGGGGTTGGGAAGAGGTCCCTGTCGTCATGTAGGGGTAGGGCCAGCTGCACACGTTAGCGGTGTCGACGGGAGGCGAGGCCGAGGCCGAGGCGGCCGCCGGCGCTAGCGTGCCGACCATGCCCCCCGTGCTGGCCGTGCTCATCGGGACGGGTCGGCCCGAGCAATCGTGCCGTGCCGCCCATCAGGCCGGCTTTCT
Organism: Bonia amplexicaulis; assembly: GCA_036346245.1. Classification (NCBI taxonomy): domain Eukaryota; kingdom Viridiplantae; phylum Streptophyta; class Magnoliopsida; order Poales; family Poaceae; genus Bonia; species Bonia amplexicaulis. Next base: position 771,572 of record CM070742.1, read on the forward strand.
AGACCTGGCCCGGCCCACCATCCATACCGTGTTGATACGGTTCGCCACGTGATGTGTCTGTGCCGTGTTTGGATCATACCAGGCCAACTGGGGCTTGGACTAACACAGATAAACCTAGTCCGACTCCTAGCTCTAACCAATACCAGTGGAAGCAGATTGGAAATGCCCTTTCCTGAGCATGACAGGCCAACTACCCCAGCTCCTGGCCTCCTGCGATTCTCCCACAAAACAAACCGAAATAAAATACGGCCATTGGACACATATATATATTGCCACCTGCCAGGCTCCTGTGCTAAGTTAACACCCAACAACATGTGTGTGCACCTTATAAAATATGCCTTCTACTCGTAATACACTAGCTGCAGATTGCACCACATGTGTATTCGTGTGCTCATAAAATAGACGGCTTCTCACTCCTGGGGCCGAATCAGAGGTGAGCAGCCGGGGAACGCATCTGGCCTACCCACAGGACATCATCCCCAGCATCTGCCACTCACTTTGCATTGAGATTGGTGCGTTCCTACGCGCTACTACGTATTTGCTTGTATTTTTCACACCTATTTGATTTTCCAACGTTCGCATATTATGTCCCGTCATGGCCCCATTCCTGACAAAACAGCTCATCTTGCATCAGAGACGAAGTTGAGAGACCGTCTGGAACATTTCACCAGTTTTCAATTTCAGGAGGAGGTAGAGAGAGAAAGTTCATTATACTGTACATTTCAATCCCTCCCAAATGTGCGGAACGCCCAAAAAAATATTGTCTTTGGAAATTTTGTTTTGTTACGGCTGAAGGAAAAGCTGGAAATGTTCTGGCTCTCCTCCAAAATTTTTGAGATGACATGTTACATTGTTCGAAGAGAGAAGGGGACATGGCCTGTTCTTTTGTGTTACGGCTGGTGGCTTTTTGTTTCAAATGATAAATAGTAACAGCTGATAGAGAAATTGTGAGAGAGAGTATGGAGTAAGAGAAACTAAACTCCTGTGCAGTTTTGGCCGATATAAATAGTATCTATTACAATTAACTTGTAGACCTTTACTTAAAAAGACACTCTTTTTGAAAGCTAGTTATTGTAAAAATTAAAAGTTGAAACTAAAAACAACTGATAAATAGTAACAAGTGATAGAGAAGCTATGAGAGAGAGTACGGAGTAAAAAAACTACCGTTTGGTTTTGGCCGATATAAATGAAATCGCTACAGTATCTACTACAATCAACTTGTAGATCATATCTGAAAATGACACTTCGTTTGAAAACTAGTTAATGTAGAAAAGCCAAAACTGAAACAAAAAAGAAGATGCCCTACAAATTGTAGGACATAACATGGAAGATACCACTAAAAAAATCTATCATTTTTCATACATCCACAAATTTATCACAGAAGTCCCTTTGGGACATTACACCCTCTGGGAAATAGAAAAAGGATCTTGATCAAAAAAATTTTGGTGAGGGACAGTGAGAGAATCGGGACATTTTACATTCAAGCAGCAGCAACAAGGAGAACAAACAAGAACGACGAGCAGGTTTCATTGTTGAGAGGTTTTTGGCCTTTTGCTGATAGTTTTTAGTTTTAGTTGATAAATAGTGATGGTTATTGAATAGTAGTGTCTGATAGAAGCGGTTTAAAGAAGTTAAAGTATTCGTTTTGGCTCATGGATTTTGGTTTTTTGCTGAGTGCATTATAAAAGAAAGAGAGCAAACAACGGTGTGACATAAGACACTACAACATTTAGACCGTCATATGACTTATAAAATTGTGATATAATAAAATACATAATGCGTTACAACATGCGAAAACACAACATAACAGATAATAATAGCTAATGAATAGTAATAATTGATAAACTCAGTTTATAGAAACTGAGTGTTCATAGTAGTTTTGATTTCTGCAAACAGAAACCAAAACCAATCTAAACAGACAGTAATATGAGCAGTGTATGTACCAACTTGCAATCACGTACAGGGGATGCTGCAGATCCGTAGTACCATCACGTCGAATTAATATATGAAGAAAATAACTGAACGACGATCGATGTGCAGTTTTCAGAGGTAGAAATGTGCGCAGGCTGCAACAAGAGTTGTTCAAACTGAGCTTGTGTGATAAGAACCAGGCAACTAAGATTAAACATGACAAGATGTTCAGTAGTTGCCAGAAATGGACCTATTCAATATATCTAAAAAAATGGCAATTTCACGCAAAACAAGAAATACGATCCTGTTTGACCTGAAAGTGCAACGAAATTCGAAAATGATAATACTTGTTGACTAGAGTCAAACATGTTTTAATGTTCAAACAGATTTCTACTTAAAACTGAACAAACTAAAATACAGATCGGTGTCGAATATATACTGTCATCAGTAATATATCAGCATAAAATACAGTCATTTGATACCTACCAGTAGCATGTTGACAATCTGCAGGCAACACAACTGGCATCTTGGGGCTCATCACCTGCCTAACTCACGTAAAGGCTCCCTGTAGCATGAGGAGGACGAGCTCACATGAGCTCAACCATATAACTCGTGGGGCCCACACTCTCTCTCTCTCCTCTCTCTCATCCCTTCTTCCCTTAGAAAAAGCTAGCTAATTGTGTTGTGCCCACCCTCACCTCACACACACGCCCAAGCGCGTACCACCTACACATGCTACAACACACACACACACACACGCTAGCTAGCTAGCTAGGCCAATTGACCTTTGGTTGCAAGCCAAAAGTAAGTCCCCATCCCTCCTTTTCATCATCCTCTTGCTCCCACCAAGAACCTTCATGGTGCTGCTGCTTGCTGCTCATCACATCTCCTAGCTAGAACACATGCTTGCTTTGAGGCTTTGCACTCTGAATCCCACAACAAATTAGGAAACAGCCTCAAGCTAGAACACACACACACGCATCAAACCCTTCCTCCCAAGCCAGGTAGTGGCCACGAGATAGCTAGCCAAGCTCAAGAGCCATCTATCTCAATTCTAAATTCCAATCCTAACCCATCCACTAAACAAAAGCTAGGTAGGTGAGCCCCTAATATATATATATATATATAAGTATGTCCTACACTAACAATAGTAACAACACACCAGTTGAAGCATACACACAGCCGGTCAAAGGTCAAGGGGAGGAGGCGTCTATCTACCTCGACCGAGCGGTACGGTGCGCATGGAGTTCACCCCAATCAGCAGGGCGGCGGCGGCAGGCGGCGGCGCGCACGACAGGAGCTGCATCCCGTCGGCGGCGGAGGTGGTGGAGAAGGAGCACATGTTCGACAAGGTGGTGACGCCGAGCGACGTGGGGAAGCTGAACCGGCTGGTGATCCCGAAGCAGCACGCGGAGAAGTACTTCCCGCTCGACGCGTCCTCCAACGAGAAGGGCCTCCTGCTCAGCTTCGAGGACCGCACGGGGAAGCCCTGGCGCTTCCGCTACTCCTACTGGAACAGCAGCCAGAGCTACGTCATGACCAAGGGCTGGAGCCGCTTCGTCAAGGAGAAGCGCCTCGACGCCGGGGACACCGTCTCCTTCGGCCGCGGCGTCGGGGAGGCCGCGCGGGGCAGGCTCTTCATCGACTGGCGGCGCCGCCCCGACGTCGTTGCCCCTCCCACGCACCGCCTCCCGCTCCCATCCTTCCCCTTCGAGCCGTGGGCGCCCGTCGGCGGCGGCAGGATGCTCCTGCCTCCTTCGCCGTCCATCTACGACTCCCACCACCGCCGACATGTCCACTCCGTCGGGTACGGGGCGGCCAGCAGGCAGGTGCTGTTCTACCGGCCGCACCACCAGCCGCCGGCTGTGGTGCTGGAGTCGGTGCCCGTGAGCGTAGCGGCGGGGCACGCGGAGCCGTCGGTGGCGTCGGCGTCGAAAAGGGTGCGGCTGTTCGGGGTGAACCTCGACTGCGCCAATTCCGAGGAGGGCGTCGGCGGCGGGAGGACGGCGACGCCTCCGCCGCTGCAGCTGCCGTCGCCGCCGTCGTCGTCGTTTGGGAAAGCGAGGTGCTCTTTGAATCTTGACTTGTGAAGCTAAAGGGGTGGTGGTACCGTACGATCTACTACAGCTACTTCAATGATCTGCTACTGACACAAATGGAATGGTCGTGGTGGAGGAGAGGCCGGAAGTAAACAAAGGAGGCGGCGGCGGCCGGTGCGTGGAGTAGCTAGCTCCGTAATTCGTACATATCTCATCTCTCTTTATTAGCCAGTACTGCAGTGTGAGGGGAAACAAGAAAAGAAGAAAGCAGCAACAAACAAAAAATCTTTCTTGATGGTTTCTTGCTTCGATTTGCTTTCCTTCCTCGTGCTTAATTATAATTAAGTTGTCTTAGCTTATCTTCTTTCTGTCCGAAGGAAATTAAAATGATATAGAAGAAGAAGAAGAAGATGGTTTCCTAGCTAGCTACACTTGTTCTAAACTCCAAGCCAATGTATATAACATGACCAAGCCTAGGAAGCACGGACAGTGTGCTCCCCACATATGATAACAATTAATATGCACTACACACACGCATGATGGAATTAGTATACCTATCTTGCTTGGTGAGCTTATGGCGCTTGTTTATATTGTCATAGTACTATATGCATGTACACATGGACTGTTTTTGTTATTGCTGCTGTTTGGGCAGGTCAATTGGGCTCTCTCCTTCCAAAGCAGCTAAGCTTTTGGGGAGGGGAGGATTGCCTGGTTTCAAAACAATTGTGGGAGCTAGCAAGCAGGGCAGGCCAGCCATCTAGCTAGCTAGGACAGGCAGTTATGGGAGGACTGAAGGTCAGATCCTAAATCCTTCTCCTACACATGCTGCATACATTCATACGCATCTCTCTCTCTCTCTCTCTCTCTCTCTCTCTCTCTCTCTCTCTCTGCACACCCAGTACTGTTCTGTTCCGCTCGTTGATTTGCTTTGCGCATTTGTCTCTTGTGCTATTCCTTCCTGCTGCTTCTGTTGCCGCTGTTTCTTCTGCGGCAGCACTACTGTGCAATGTCCATCAGGCGTATATATATATACTACCATGCATACACCAGAGCTAAATGCCATGGTTTGTTCAAGGATTAAAGGAGAAAAAAAAGGAAGTAGAAGTAGATCCTTCCCTCCTATTGGTCTCGGGTTTTCTCCCTCCTTTTCGGTGTCAGAAAGAGGAAGAGAGAAGAAGAAACTCTACATCCATGTGGACAGGCTGCAAAAATGCAGATCACATTGCATACAGTACAAAGCATTGTTGCGCATTGCATGGGTCAATTAAAAAAAATTAACTTGCAAGACAGAAAATACACTTGCATCGATACTGTAGAATTAGTAATTCTGCGTCGCTATCTTCTCCGACTCAGTTCGGGTACAGGGTTCGTACTCCTTTAGGCAGTGATAACAGGTCCTATTATCAATTCGACTTAATTGTTGGTCCTATCCTTTTTGTTTTGATTTCTATTTTTAGCTTTTGGCTTCTCAAAAAACTAAATATCAAAATAGAGTGATATCTTGAAACGGATTCTTCAAACGACTTTTAAAGCTCAAAACCGTGTGTGCCATCCGTGTCGGCATCTCCGTCATCTGCTATCGTATCGAAAACACAGACAAAAGCTATCAATCGTAACCCAAAAGACACACCCTATTGATAGGAGATGAGAGCTTTTCTGCTAGCTTTAGGCCCGTTCCTAACAGTGATAGTTTATAGCTTCTAGAGTAATTATTGATAGTGATGAGAGCTTATCCGCTAGCTTTAGGTCTCGTTTCAAACAGTGATGACTTTTAACTTCTGAAAACCAAAAGCTATTTGAAACACATTGGTTTCTTAATGTTGCTTTTTTCTCTCTCTTTTTTCTTTGCATTATCCATGAAGATGCAACGGTGTTTTTATTTTTTTTCTCATTTTTTTAATTGAATATATAAAAATTATAATATTATTTCAGTTAAAAATCAAAAGACATGACTAAAAACTGAAACAACACTTTCAAACAGGCCTTAGCCAATAGTTGACTCTGCCATTCTGAGTGTCACTCATTATTAGGCCTTAATGCTGGGTATATACCACACCCCGGGTTTGCTGTTCCCAAGGTCCTGTAGAGATTTGTCGTTAATTGATGCTTTCTGTGATTAGTCCAGGCTCCCATGCAGTCCAGTTGTTTTCAGTTTATCTCTTATGTTTTTTCTAAATAAATTAATAGAATAATTTTTATACTATTTTTTAAAAAATAATTTATTAGCTTATCGATATTCGATTCGTCATACGTTGATGCTATGAGTAAAAATCATCAATCATAGTCATAAGACATAGGCACAGTTGGAAATTAAGACGCATGCATATGCCTTGTCAGGAATCCCGTATGGAGCTGAGCTAATGTAGCAGTTTTTTTTCTGTTTGTCCTCCATCGATCTTCAATTCTACTCATATTGCGAATAATGGGCGGATTATTATGAATTTCTGATACTAAAGTCAGGACCATCGGGGTAATACTAGTACAGTAGCAAACATTGAATTACTTTACGAGGAACCAGAGCTGCTTTAATTTAGTATTCAAACCCATTTTGCTATGGGTAGCGTACAAACGCATCGTCTCATCCCTTAATTTACTTGATAATTTGGGGAAGAGGAACTTTCAGTGTAAATATATATGCATTATACATGGCAAATCATGACTTGTTGTTTATCTAGTAATTCGTTTCCATGCCCTTGTTTCTTTGAGATTGATTTGCTCATACAGTTCCTATTAACCAAAGAACCTTTCTTTTGGCGAATTATTTGTTAATAAACCGATCGATCACTTGAACATTAATGCTAGCTAAAGCGTTGTGATAGAGAGCATGGTTTGGTTAAATCGAACTAAGTTGGTTATATATAAAACTGACTAATAAAATAAAAATATTGGTTCGTTTTGTTTTCTTATTTGAAAAGCATCACCTTATTCTTGATTAAACATATATGGCTTATATATAATTAAGAGAAGAGCTGAAGTTGGAAAAGAACATCTTGTCGGAGTTATATTACAAGATCTTATAAGAGTTTGGTGTACATATAGATTATGGGGTAGCTTAATTGTAGGTCTTCTATTAGTTACAAGTGCAATAATGTATCTTGTAATACGAGTCTTAAGGATATGTTTGGATTAGGGGCTTACATTACAAGTTGATCTTGCACCAAACAAGGGCCTTATTCTTTTGCATTAGAAACTCACCTTACTATATAAGCAGTACACACGAACAAGCTGGTTTGATGTAGCTTTTCATGCTTAATACAAATAAGCTAGTTTATTAGAGAAGTCCTTGCTAGGTCAAACTTAGAGAAGGAAAAAAATAGCTTTGGCACGATGAAGACGTACACGTTTTGCCTGGTAGAAATGTCAAAAGTTCGAAAGAACTGTGGATAATAGTATGTCGACATACTACAGTAAAAGTAGCATATTTCTGGTTTACTGGAAACATGCGTTAGTTCCTTTGTCACTGCTATTATATATTTGTAACAATGTAACATGACAGCACGGATCTTCTCCTATTTCAAGCCATATGTAGTACGTATCTGTGATATTTTTTGCTATATATATAGGATATGAATTAGAGAACTTGAGTTCAAATAGTTGCTCCTCAAGTTACTGCAACTCGAGTAGCTATAGTGCATTTTGGTTTTGGGAAGTAGCTAGAACATTTCATGCTTGTATCTAGCTGGTTGCCGGCCTTGCTGTGATCACATAGCTTTTTGTTGATTATCTGCTGCCTTTCATGCGATGAACTCGATTGGCTTAGATATGCATGAACACGGTATAGCTAGCTATCTGATCTCTAATATTCAATAATATATATATGCATTCCTTAAGAAAAACAGAAGCATTGCTAGCTGTTGCATAAGTATACGTAAATATGCATAAATTAGTTTTAGTTATTGGTGTATAGTACACGGATCGACCTAGCTAGCTTGTTGGCAAATGAGTGAAGATTGAGGGCTATTAGCATAGGGAATATATGAAGAGAATAAGGGTGGTAAATAAGATAATTATTGTGAAATAACTTGATACCGAAACCACAAGCGCCAATATTTCTTATCTTCTACCAGATTTTCCATGATGTTTAGAAAGTGAAGTGTGAACAGCGTAGCTAGCACATGTACACATGACGAGACAGAGACTTGTCAATCATCTGCATGTTTCCTATCGCGTTTGTAAGATGTGAATCAACAAATATATACATTGTCAACACATTGTTCATGTTTGATGTACTGTGAGATTTTTTAAAACTTTCTAAACATGCGGATCAATTTTTTCGGACCCAGTCAATTTTTTTGGCCAAGTATTCGGTGCATTCCTTGCAAATAGCCTTTGGAACTTCAATTCTAAGATCAAATCCACTCTACTTTACAGATACAGAAAAAAAATTAGGACAAAGAATGAGTCTCTGTAATCATTCTATTATACACGTGTATTTATCTTTGTATTATTTTTAGAATATAAGGAGAATCGGTCGGTTATATCACATACTAGACAGACACAAACTTATTATTAGAGGGCCACATGCAGTATGAAGTCAATGAACCTGAAAGAAAAAACCACAAAGATGTGAGTCAGTGAGTGGCTTAATTTGGATGTCCTGTTGTATTGCTACGTTTGAGTTTGAAATCTTGGCATTAGGCAACTTGCTAGCTAGAGCTGCCCTCTCTAGGGCTATCACTGGTAGGGTATAGGTACTCTAAATCTATACCTAATTTTATCCATACTAATTTGAAGTCATATTACCTATATCCAAAAGAAAAAAGATATACCCAAGGTGTTTGGGTAACCCAGTAGGTAAGGAGAAGGCAAATGAGGACTTAAGTCAAAGAGACTTATGAAGGAAGTTAGAAAGAGATAATTGATGATTCGCCTCGTCTTTTATTGGTATCAGCTCATGTGGAGGTACCTAGAGAGGTCAGCATGAGGATGGTGTCGTGCGCGAGGCCGCAACCATCGCCGACGATGGTGGGTCGTTTGGTCGGCGACGAGGCCACGAAAGTGTTAGGAACTTTGACCACGACCACTACAACTTCGACCATAACCGTTACGACCACGGTCACTTCGACCATGTCCGTAGTCGTAGGAGCAGTGGTCATAGCGGCCATGATCGTAACGGTCGTGGTCGAAGTGATCGTGATCGTAGCGAGCATGGTTATACGGTTGGTCATAATATTTTTTATCCATCTATGTAACATTTCTTGGCCATGTATGCAACAAAAAATTGATAAGAATATCGATTTTGTACGCATACAATCAAAATATTACACACATGAAATCAAAAATATTACAACAAAAAACAACACCTACCCCCGTGGCAGGCGGCAGCGAGGCCTCGGGTGCGGTGACAATAGGTGGCGTGGATCCAGCGCCAGTAGGAGAAGGCAACGGAGCTTGTGCCGCATTCACGTGGCCGCTATCGACGGTCGAGTTCAGGATGCCACGTAGCTCGCGGAGGCTGCAACTGACGTTGCTAGACCCCCAGGTGGCAGTCGTGGCCACGAAGCTGGTGCCCCGCGTGGGATTCGGGGCCGACGGTGGGGACGGGAGCGAGAGCTCGAATCGGGGCCGCGCCGTGGGGGGAGTAGACGGAGCTGAGGAAGCGAGAGACACACTTGCGGATCCATATCGCGCAGAGCGATTGGATGGCGCATGGCCATGGGGTGGATATGGGGGATTGGGATTGGGGGAGACATGAGGTGGGAGAGGAGGCGAGCAGGAATAGAGAGAAATGGTCATGGGGTTTGGGAAGGGGGTACACTCGAGTGGAGTGATCGAGTAAGGCGTCCGATCGATTTATTCAGTCGGACGTAAGAGCTATATCAATTCCTAAATCTAAATGGGTATTTTATTTTTACCTATATGTTACTCAATAATATGTGTATGAATTTAGAAAAGGGTAATAAGTACTCCGTAGCAGCCTCCTTAGTTGCTCAATATAAATTTTGAACCTTTTTATTCGGAGAATGTTGAAGGCGGCCCAGTCTAATGGTGCACAAGTACGGCACAGGGTACTTTAGAAATTTATAAAATATCTTCGAAGTACGCACGTATGTAGACGATGACATGGGATGCCATGCATATATGCATAATATGGTGCGCGCGCTCTCTCTATATATGTATGTATACTAGAAGTATAGGCGCAGCGCCACGCCGCGCCAGCCACCGTACGAAAAAAATAAAAGAGATGATAATTCGGGAGGAGTTTCTAAAAAAATCGGGGGGCAAAAACGTATTTTCGGAAAAGGCAAAGGGGCTATTCGCAAAAAAACGAGGACCTGTAAAAAAAATCGGGGGTAAAAACGCATTTTAAAAAAAGCAGAGGGTCTTTTTTGAAAAAAACCAAGGACCTGTATGTAAAAAACCGGGACCCGTGTGCAATTTCCGAAAACGCGGGGGCCATCCTGCAAAAACGGAGGGCTAAAAAAACCAAGGACCTTTTCGCGGGAACCAGGGACATGTACGTAATTTCGAGAAAACAGAGGGACTTTTCTGCAAAAACGCCTCCCTAGACCGTACCAAAATTCCAAATCCACGCGTCGGACGGAGCGTCTCGCGGGGTGACGTGGGGGAGCCTCCGCGCGGAGACTCCCCCGGATGTAATAGGCAAAGTATATATAATAATTAGATGTCCTCCATGGAACAGTTAAATATAGAGAGATTGTACACATATATACTATGTATATATATATCTCTACTACTTACAAAAAGAGAGCTATTGGTAGTTGTTTCTCCGCCCCTCCCAACTCTCACTTGTGTTTCCCTAAAAAAACTTTACCGAAAACAGAAAAAATAATCTACCAAAAAATTCACCACCCTAAAAATTCTCTAACAATCTACCGCATTCATGGTAGAGCCGGGGAAGCGGAGGCATGGTACGGCCAAGCGCAGATGCGGAGTCAAGGGTGTGGACCGGACATGTTGATTTTGACAATGTCAACTTAACATATTACGATAATATGATTTTTTATGCTAAAATAATATTTGTTTTGTCCGTAATAAAGGACGAGTATTTAACTAGTATGCACATAATATTCAAGGATCAGTAGCAGGCGTGCGGCAAATTGATGGATCGGCGTCGTCGTCGAACTGCAACTATATATTGTTTTGGCAAAACAAATGGATACCAATTCACAGCTCGGCCGCAACTATGGTTTGCGAGCATGACGTGGAGCCGGACGGAGAGATTTTGTGATGGATGGCTTGGTTGTCTCGATGCAAAGGATGCTACCTGCGGTTGCAGGCCAGGGTAGTACAGTGTAATTGGAGATGGATAGATATCGTTTATTCTATATTTTATTTTATATTTTTTTCGGAGTTAGAGTTAAACATGAATAATATCGGATATCTATTTCTCTATTCCGTATCTATTCCATAATCTTTCGGACGATCGATCGGACGAAAATTATCCGCTTCTTTGCACAGAACATTAGACAGTATGGTACAATCAGAGTTAACATGAAAAGACTAATTACTGAGATGTTGAAGGAAGAACACTCAGTACTCCTGCTTATTTAGATGTGACAATCTGCCTATATATCATTTTTTCCTAAGTGAAGTCATAACAGATTTTCTTATATTATTTGACATACGGATATATACGAACGGATATCACTTATCCCGTATCATATTCCATATTTTTCCTCTGGAGTCAAAGTCGGACACGAATAGTACCGGATCGTATTCACTCCATATGCCTTCGATCGATCGGACGGATAAAAATTATCTATTTCATTTATACCGTACAGGAGAGTGAATTACTACTATACGTGCCATACTCGGCTGGGCGGTGTCTTTATCGCTAGCTATGGTGGCTGCTGTATGAGTGCATGGACCATTCAATGGATGGGTGTGTGTACATATTGGAGGCCATGGCCGGTGTGAGCACTAGTCCGGCCACATATATAATGGTGGGGCAGGCTCACTCTAGCTAGCTAGCTAGGTAAGATCGATCCATCAGGGTCAGGCTAAAGACCAAATATATATATATATATATATATATATATATATATATATATATATATATATATACACACTGTGTTCTCCTGTAGCTACACCACACCACGCTTGCTTTGCGTCCGTCGAGTACCGATCCGGTGGTGTCGCGCTCGGCGCCCATCCCGTCGATCGTGTGCATGCACAGGCAGCACAGATGCACCCCGCCGCGCACACGCAGCACAGACTAGTCTTTTTAACAAAAAAAAAAAGCTCAATACCATATATAAGTCTATTGCTCCATATGCTTAGCTGCCTGGGGGAGTAAACCCGGTTAGAGCTAGATATGCGATCAGGATTCGATCTAACATTTGGTATCAGAATCCAGGTGCCTAATATCCAATACCACTTATAAGTCTATTGCTCCGTGGGCTTAGTCGTGTTCAGCCCGTTTGGACCTGTGGCATGGGGAGTAAACCCAGGTGGAATTTGGTATCAGAGCCACAACCAATGTGTGAGAGGGAGAATGTTGAGAATATTCCCACATGGGTTGTCGAAAAGAAGAAAACACAACTTACAAATGCGAGGAAAACATCACCTATTAGACTAGTCTTTTAGGGTAGAAGATCCAATACCACTTATAAGTCTATTATTCTATGAGCTTAGTTGTATTCAACCCATTTGGACTTGTGGCCTAGGGAGTACACCTGGTTGGATCTAGATATGCGGCTAGGATTCAATCTAATATTTTGTATCAGAGCCCAAACACCTAATGTCTCTTTGGACTTCATGGTTGTCGGGGCAAGAGTGCACACCCGATGTATGAGTGGGAGAATATTGAGAATCGTCCCACATGGGTTGTGGGAAAGAAGAAAGCACAACTTATAAGTGTGAGAGAAACCTCACACATTGGACTGGTCTTTTTGGGGAGAACGCTCAGTACCATATATAAGTTTGTTGCTCTGTGTGCTTAGTTGTGTTCAGCCTATTTGGACTTGTAGTCCAGGGAGTAAACCCAGTTGGATTTAGACATGCTACTAGGATTCAATCTAATATTTGGTATCAGAACCAAAGCACCTAACATCTCCTTAGACTTCATGGTTGTCAGGGCAAGAGTGCACACCCGATGTAAGAGGGGAGAATATTGGGAATAGTCCCATATAAGTTGTGGGAAGGAAGAAAGCATAATTTATAACTGTGAGGGAAACATTACCTATTGGACTAGTCTTTTGAGGCAGAAAGCCCAATACCACTTATAAGTCTATTATTTCGTGGGTTTAGTTGTAGTCAGCCCGTTTGGACCTATGGCCTGGAGAGTAAGCCCAGTTGGACCTAGGAATGCAGCCAGGATTCGATCTAACACTTGGTATCAGAGTCTAGGGGTCTAACATCTTCTTGGACCTCATGGTTGTAGAAGTACACAACTAATGTGTGAGGGGGAGAATATTGGGAGTAGTCCCACATGAGTTGTGAGAAAGAAGAAAGCATAACTTATAAGTCTGAGAGAAACCACACCCATTGCACTAGTCTTTGTTGGGGGCAATCCTTCATTGAGTGCCCAGAGGTCTTGCATATCCTGCACTTTACTGTGCGGCTAATACTGATTTGTTGGCTGACATCCATGTCGTTCTGGAAGTGCCACGGTGCCAATGTCCATTCGTAGTTATCTTTAAGTCCTTGTTGGGGGCCCATCATGTCTAGCCAAAGATACCTATAGTTTATGTCCAAGCTGTATGAATGAAACTCTACACTTCATATACTAAAAAGGTGTTGCATGTCGTAGTACTCAGAGATGTACAGTTCGGACATCTGCCTCATTTGCGCATATGCCTTGTACACATGCGAGCATGACTTGTGCAGGAGCTTCGGCTTGTTGCAGGTGTGTGTGGCTACATCACCCAAGGTGCATGCCTATTTCATTTCACCCCTAACATGACCGTTGACATATTGCTGCTGAAGCCTGATCTATACTTCCTCCAGAGGCCATCGACTACCCGTAAATGGTCACCTCGGGCTGGGAGGCAATCTGCATGTACTGCCTCCATGCTATGGTCCCATTCACCTTGACGAGCTCTCACACACCATTCATACAAGTGATCCCCTTAATCGCAAGTTTTATCGCCATTGCCTCCGTGGAGAACTCCCTTCGGATGTAGCTTCGAAGCTTGTGAATATTCATCACGCCGAGCCCCTCCGACCAGAGCACTTTATATTGGCATGTCCATAGGTTCAACCCATCGAGTCCTGCCCATACAAGACTATCGACATAAAACACTGTCAAGTCTTGCATGTCTGTGACTACCTGAAGCCACAACAACCCGTGTGGGGACCCCGGGCGCGCAAGCACCGTAGTCACCGTATGTGTTCTGTACTAGTCCCATGATGAGTAGCTGGTACACACAATCACATCATTGAGCTCACATCCATACACATCGCACATAAATAGTTTATAGCAAGAAGGGTGACATATATATAAGCGATGCATAAAAGAGTATATATATAAGGCCGACTGGCTAAATAAACATCAAAGTTTAGTATAGAATGCAGTGGAAGTCTAATAACAAAAGAATTTAGTGATTTACCCTCATAACCCACAGGCAATCGACTGGAGTCAAACCCTAGAAAGATCCCCCATCAAATTCCCTGGTGCCAGGGGTGAAGTATGCACCGTCGGACACGTAATCTTCATTCTCTGATCAATAGTAATTTAAATAAGGTTGAGTATATTATTTACTCAGCAAGACTTGTAGTGTATCGCATATTTCACATATATACAAGACTATCAAAGGATGAGACTCTATACTAAGTTATTTTCAGCATAAAACATATTTTATTTTTGCAATATCAATAAGTAATAATTTGCAAACGGAATTGTAAATAGAATTTGACATATAGTGAAGTGACATTTGTATAATTTTCATAACAGTAGCTCAAATCCATTCACAGCCTTCCTAAGCTGAGAACGTCGCACAAATCCTACCATGGGCATGGCACACAGAAGACGCATACATGCATCCCATATGTTCAGTGAAATAGTTTTGAAAAGGAAAACTATACCTATTACAGCTGCATCCAAGCATGCTCATGACCGCGAGTATGGCTATTTAAATAGTTTTTTAACACTCTACAGAGCTTATACAGTTTTACCCATACGAGATAATTAAATACACTGTCAGCCACTGTCAGCCATTGCATGTTTCCTTAGGCGTGCGACGATAGTGATTATCATAAAGCTTTTTGGTCATCTAATCATAACCTTGCACCCTCACCTGGACAAGCCCTCACTTTCATCGCTTCCCTCACCTGAGGCATCCACCATTCACCATTGTATTAGCAAGCCTCGGTCCCAACACCTCGGTAAAGGGAGCCCCTACGAGCTAGACCGTTCCGCGGAATGCCCTACTACTTCTGTGCCTACTACAATGCAAGGCTAGACCTAGACAATTTAACCAGCTAAATGCCAGAGCCCATATAGCACATGTGGTTGTACGGTTTGACTTAGATGTGCGGCAATAATATTCGGTCCTTAATTGATCTAGACGAGAATCTCCCCCTATCTACATGCGAGGTTTCGCCTCACATCTGATAGCTTATCATATAACTCAGTTGCGTAAAAAAACTAGGTTTTCTTATTTTGTTTCTACACCAAACTAACAGAGGTTCCTCCTCTAGGCCAACATTTTGACTTTTTGTTTTTACACCAAACTAACAAATGTTCCTCCTCTGGGCCAACATTTTGATATTTTGTTTTTACACCAAACTAACAGAGGTTCCTCCTCTGGGCTAACATTTTGACATTTTGTTTTTACACCAAACTAACAGAGGTTCCTCCTCTGGACCAACATTTTGAAACCATCCATATCCATGCGCAAATTTTCTGAAATATCAAACTTAGTAAAAGCTTATCCTAAACCATATCCTAAAGGTTACGATAGTGAGGGTATCAAATTCTCAAGGAGGTTCAATGCATACGAGCGGTCATAACTACCATTACCCACAGTATAGCAGTTTTAATGGAACATATATGCATGCATAATGGATTTTGCAAATAATATGAAATAATTGAAATACTAAGATCAACATGGTTAAAGGGGTGCTTGCCTTACTCCTGTTGCTCATAGAATGTTTTCGATACGTTCTCAATGTTGTTTGGCGCGGGGTCGTCTATCTGATAAAATCCAGATAAATGCAAATAAGAGCCAAATAAACAGAGACAAAACTAAAATATTTTTATACAATCAAGAAGATCTTGAGTTTAGAAGAATTTAGAAACAAAGATCACTAAATTTGAAGTTTGTATGCAAAAGTTATAAGCGTTTGAGTTTCAGCTTGGTATGAATTATTTCTTCTCGGTGAATACAATACTCTTTACGACTACTAACATTCTTCAGCCGCTACTGTACTCGGACACTTCAAATACCATCCGCCGACCATGACGCTTTGACTACATAGGTCTTCTGTGCATTAAACGGGTATTGTAGCTTATGTTATGTGGCCTACAACTTCCAACTGGGTTCTACAACTCATGATCGATCTACTGGTATCGAGGATTACGAGTCTATATTTGGTCGAAGACTTCGACACGACAGCGGTCGAAGGTTTCGAGATGTCAACGATTGAAGACTTCAACACGGCAACGGTCGAAGGTTTCAATAGCGGCAGCGGTCAAAGATTTTGACAATGGCTATGGTCGAAGATTTCAACAATAGCTGCGGTCGAAGATTTTTATAGCTACAGCAGTTGAAGATTTCGATAGTGGGTGCGGTCGAAGATTTTGACAGGGACAGCGGTCGAAGATTTCGACAACTACGGTTCTCTTCTCAACTTCGACTACTATGGTTCCCTTTATGAGTTCGACTACTTTAGTTCTCTTTTTGACTTTAATTATTTCTGTTCTCTTTTCAACTTCAATTACTTTAGTTCTCATGTCTACTTTGATTACTCCACATGGGAGGATGAGCTCACCGAAGACAAAAATGGCTCATGATAAGGAGCGGAAGAAGCTAGCGTCGGAGACCTTGCTGGCGGTGAAGGGGTCCGTGGTGACAATGATGTCTGGTAACAGAGAAGCTACAAAAGGTTGTGCATGACTTTGCTTGCATGCATGCGGAGGTACGGGTGAAAGGAATCGAGGTACGGCTCAAAAGAAAGTGAGTCTTTCGGCGGTGTCCTGGTCGGAGATGGAGAAGAAGGCCTAGCTCGAGTGACCCACTTTATGAAAGGTCAATAAAATGAGTAGGGTGCTTAAGGGAGAGGTAGGAGCATTGTGATGGAGTTTGGGGATTGGAGAGGTTCACCAGAGAAGCTAGGACACAACAACGTCCTCTTCGGCGTCGCATATGACTTTCGTTTTCTCGATGTTCCAGAGAGCGGAGTGCTCAAGGATCGCAAGAAACCGAGAGGGCGAGCTGAGGAGAAATGACACGATCAGGTGGGGGCTTTATAGGTACAGAAAGGCTGAGGTAGAGCGTGAGTTCTCGTGAGCGCGGTCAAAAACTCAAGGTGGAATGCGAGGCATGGACGGGGACAAAGGGGAAGATGTGTGTCACGTTTGAGGCGACGGGTAGACGGAGTTGGCAGCAGCAGAGGAGAAACCATGGGCGTGGCATCTAAAACCGGGAAAACTTGAGCCATGACCATGGCGGAGCTAGCGAAGGCGCGTGAGTTGGAAGACGAAGTATGCGCTCAGGCTCCACACAGCAGGGAGGGGGAGAGAGAGAGGTGAGGTGAGCTGAGAGGTTTTGGGTATTTCATAAACCCATCAGATGTACTCGAAAAATATATGAAAATTTCTGCGAATGCTCATGACATAGAGTTATTAATGATTGTGTATGCTTCTCAGAGTTTTATCCTCCCTTGATTTTTCTAGAAAAATTTATGAAAACTTCTTATTGAATTAAAAATTTGCTTGTTTGATTTGGATTCTATTTGATTTGTATTTCATGCACTTTTAATTTTTGAAAATCAAATTTTCCAAAGAAACTCCAATAAAAGCTAAGGCAGAGCAAGCGCATGCAATTTTTTAAATTACCCTCATTTTCAGATTCTCTAGAATTTTGGGATGTTACAATCTGGCCAGCAGTAAGCGTTATAACAAATAATGATGACAAGCAGCATGCAAGTTATTAATTACATGTGTGTAACTACATCCAAATAATTCATTAATTATCAACAATTTGATTACTCGTTCTAAAATTAATTATGAGTGATTCATTATCGTCGTTCTTACCACTTAATTACTTACCACGAACTTATTACTTAACTCTAACTAATTGGCACTATAGTAATTACGACTGATTAGTTTCATCGTATCATACAATAACAAATTATGGGTATAGTACCTACAAAAAGTACAAAACTGCGGCTAAATTATTACGACCTACTTACTTCATAATACGAGCTACATTATTTACAACTAAATGAATAACACTAACTAACTACGACTATGAGAATAATGTCGAATGAAAATTTTAAAAAATTACCTGTCGTTCGAAGGAAGCAATTAGGACTGCTACGATAGTGACGATTGTTTTGATATTTACTCTCTAGAAAATCTTAATTCTCAACGACGAGCGAAAAGGGAACTCGGTGCGTTGGCACCAGAAATTATGGACTCGTTGTCGACGTACAACACTGTGGGTGAGGGTGGGTGGCATGGTAAGAGTGACATATGTGCGGGCGATGGGGGACGGCATGGACAGAATGACATATGTGCGGACGAGGGAGCGGGCAAGGGGGACAGCATGGATGAGCTAACATATGTACGAAGGAGGGATGGGGATAACAGCAAGGAGCCGACATATGTGTGAAGGAGAGAGGTCACGCACTGCAAAAGATGGCCACCGTATGGTGGCCATGCAGCCTACAATTTCAACCGCGAATGAAATGAGCATCGCATATCGCTAATTATAATTAAATTAACATGAATTAATATAGAAAATTTAGAACATACAAAATTCACAAAAAAATTAGACAATTAGGTTGACTGTGTCGGCAGCTGCACATAAAAGTTTATAATTTTTTGAGCTCATTTGCTATATGCAATAACTTCTTCAAATAGCATAATGTATAAATTTGTGAGCAATATTTAGAGTGGGTAAAATTACAAAAATTATAAAATTATGTACGTTATGTCAGGAGACTATACATAAAATTTCATAATTTTTTGAACTCATTTGCTATATTTAAAAATTTACATAAGAAGTAAATATAAACTACTAATTAAAGCAGGTAATTCACCGGCTTAATTACCTGTCGCCCGGTGGCCGAGCGGCAGGCCCCTGCCGCACAGCTATGAGGCACCGTTGGCCATGTATCAGCTCCATAGCGTTGCCGTCCGGTCATCATACGGCAAAAATGATATTTTTGTAATTGTCATACGACTACGATTATTCTTACAAATATATATTCAAAACGTGCTAAAAGTGTCAAAAAGTCCTCAAACTAGTTTGGTAGCTTTTACCTTACGGACGACCGGCCATGGGGAGGGTGAGATAAAGAAAATTCAAATTGGATTGAAAAAAATGAAACCGAGAATTTTCAAACCAGATTATATAAAAAAAAGAACTTTCAAATCTCGTCGTAAATAATTCAAATCAGAAAGGTGCGGCGGCGCCGGAGTCGGCGTCGGGGGAGCCGACCATTGACGAGCTCTCCCGGCCCATCGGTGCCAGTACCCGCCGCTCTCGTTGTTGTCACTAATTAACCGAGAAGGAATGTGCAGCGACTAAATGAGAGGCAAAGAAAATTCTCGGGGAAGAAGAGCGACGGGACGGGAGGGAGGGGAGTGAACGCGCGCGGCGCCGTTGGAAATTTGGATAGCGACTCCACCTCTTTCACTCCCCTCACAAATTAGCTACACGTGTCGCAGGCACATCGTCTGCAAGGAGTGGCCACACGAAATGATTCACACGGGTAACCGTAAATTATTGAATTCCAACTACTTTTGGTTAGATTTGACTCTTCAGCGTAAAATTAATGCATGTACAATACCGTCTCCTAAAGCTGTCTCCAGAAGGGGTGCTTAGTTCGGTTGGAATGAGCCTACTTACAGTATTTTTGTACTGTAGCTATTTATTTTATACTATAGTTATTGGTAGCCTTTTAACGTAATTAAAATTAAAAATTTTAAAAATAGAGAAAATATGTTGGTCCATCAAAGACAATACAAACAAATACAAAAAACCAAAAAATCAAAAATGCCAAAAAGACAAAAAAACAAAATTAAGGAATAGTGAACTAAAAGTCAAAAACCAGAAGCTGAAACTGAAACGAGCGGAGACCTCATCTAAATTAAGCACTAGAGATAACTTCTCAAACAGTAAATCATTCCTTTAACTATTTTTACCATAACTTCCTACCTCATACCCTCTTACTATTTATGTTGGTTTGTGGATACAAGTCGTCTCTTGTATAAGAGAATATATTATTTCTCCTCGTCTCTTTTCTTCTTCATATAGAATTTTATTTATTTAATATAGCAAAGAGATATATAAGATAATACTACCAAAGATGATCTTACTGCAAAAACTAAAACTAGACCAAACAGATTCTAAGCAACTTCGATAGTACAAGACACGTCCCATTGTGCCTTGTACTATATTCAATGATATAATTGAATTATATATATATCTATCTATCTGTGTGTTGTTTGAGGGTAAGTCAGCCGAATCTTACTGTTACTGGGTGCAAGTACTATTGGTAACAAAGTGAGAATAACAATGCATCGTGGCTTTGCTGAAAGATGGACCATAGAGTGCAGTACACATCCAGTGTGCAAAAGCACTTCTTAGTGTACAAACCGTCAAACATAATTGCACGCTGCCAAAACTGCGAAGCTTGGACAATACTAGCCTCATAGGCGTCAGCCATCTTACGTACCAAAGTAAAAAAGGTGATAATTCGTGAGGAGTTTTTTAAAAAAATCGAAGGCACATACGTATTTTCGAAAAAGGTAAAGGGCTTTTTCGTAAAAAAATAAGAACATGTACGTAAACAAACAAGGACCCGTGCGCAATTTCAAAAACTGTGGGGGGCTATCCTGCAAAGTGGAGGATATGTACATAAACAAACGAGGACCCGTGCGCAATTTCAAAAACCGCGGGGGCCGTCCTGCAAAGTGAAGGGGCTAAAAAAACTAGCAGAGACATTTTCGTGAGAACCAAAGATATATACGTAATTTCGGAAAAACGCAGGGACTTTTTCGCAAAACTGCTCACCCGACCGTGCGGGAATCCCGCGGCCACGCGGTGGGAGGAGCGCTGGCGCGGGCTGGCGTGGCGCTCGCTCCGCGCGGAGACTCCCCGGCGTAATAGGGGATGATGGATCTAGCTAGTTGCCAAATAGACCAGTAAAAAAAAGGTGACATTGGTGCGCATGGACACGAATCTCCATGTAAGACTCTTCCTCTTTCTATTCTCCTAAAACCAAGCGCACCCTATTTTTCTTCTCGCATGTAATCTGATCTACATGGAGATCTTCCACCACGGCCTTTCGACCATGTAAAAGGAGAGAAAGGAGATCTATGCTCGTTTTGGGATTGAGGGGTGTTCTTTTTGGCTGCAGCTTATAGCTCTTGACTAAAATTTTTGAATTTTGGCTGTTTCGGTATAGATTACGGAGAGACCGATACTCACTTACGATTTTGACTGGTACAGATATTAGGCTTTTTAACGTATACTACGTTTAATTTGTAGATCATCATCTTGAGAAAATACTTCGTTTGAAAATTAGGTACTATAGCAAAAGTCATAAACCGTCTAACTTGTGCTCAGCCGAACAGACCTGAAAAGGATTTCGAAGGGATGCTTTGCGCGGAGATTCGTGCACGTGTGCCACGTACAGTCTGTCTGATGGTTATCCTATGGAGACGAAATGGAGTCTGTCCTTCCCATTTAGCCATATGCGATAGAGGAGAGAGAATGTGAGGAGGGGAAATTTACACGTTGCTTCACTGGACCAAATTGAATGGGTCTTCTCTTATTTGGAGAATGATTAAGGTTGTGTTCAATATAGCTTAAGCTTATTTTTGTATTATTCATAATTTTATCTTTTTCTGAATTTTTAATTTTTTTGAGCTTTTTTGTCGGTTCTTTTTTCTCGTATTTGTTTGCGTTGTTTGTGATGGGCTAACATATTTTTTATATTTTTCAATTTTTTTAAATTTAATTATGTTAAATAAGCCTCTGTCATTCTGATGTTTTTCGATCATTCATGTTTTCAGCCATAAGCTTTCAGTTTTCAGCCGAACCGATCACCACCTAATGCTGATCTGTCATGGATTTTTAGGACCTGTTTGGTCCCCTGTTGAATTAATCATCGACCAAACCTCAATTTTCATGCTAAGATAGAGGGACCATTAGTGAGGATGCAAACCCCTGATCTCTATATGTATGAATGAAGCTTAAGATCCAACGGGACAACATCGTAAAAAGTTTTTGTTTGTATGTGACAATATAATGTAAGTTCTCCCCTCACTCGATAGCCTACTAGACATGCATACGTTATTAGCCTATGACAGGTCTTTTTAATTTAGTTGAGTGCAATACATCCTGAGACTTAAAACTTCACTTATATATATGCTGATAGTTGACCTAGCACCGTATCCTCTTATGACTACTCAATGCAAACTTCCTTTTGGTTAGTGACGCTAAGGTGGTGATCGGTTCGGCTGAAAGCTGAAAGCTTATGGTTGAAAATATTGTAGCTGGTGAAAAAACACTATAGCTGACAAATGCTTATTTAACATAATTAAATTTAAAAAATTGAAAAATATAAAAAACCGTGGCTTAATCGTCACTTGTTTCTTTAAGTTACGTTAGGACGGGACAAGAAAATTACATAAGGAGGCCCAGGAAGATCAAAATCATCCAGCTGGGGTCAGGTGCATTTTTTCTCTTTGTATTACATAGTCAAAATCTATATAAATAAAAATAGCCAATAAGATTCAAGGTATCTCGATCCTTCATTTTGAGAGCAAGAAAATCTCATAATAATTTTAAAAATAAAAGTTATAAATAAATTTTTTATATTAATATTTATTAAAAATATTAATATAAATAAAAAATGTCATATTAATCCCCCTTTCCTTTAAAAAAAGTTAAACCTTTGTTCTTGAGAAAACTATTTACAAATAAAATTACATCCACAAATATAATAATAAAGCGAACACATCACTTCTCTTGAAATACTGACAATTAGTTAAATAATTTTTTTTATGTAGCTTACTGAGTACCTAGTATACTCTAACTTACTTATTTTCATCAGATCAGACACCAGAAGAAGAAATAATGTTTCAAACTTTCGTGTTAGAGTTACGACCATACTCAAACGTTTCTATGGGGATTTCTTCAGTTCTTCTGAATGTAAGTTAAGTATTAGGATTGGACACTTGTAAAGTTGCTAAAGTTGACTATTAGGTTTAATTTTAATAAGTTAATCCTTTTAAAATGTTCGTGAGTAAGCATGATACTTTTTTTGTTCATAACTGAACTCCTAAGCTGTTGTGAAAAGTACGACGGCTCTGTTCCAAAAATAGGATCGGCACATTCTCCTTTTGAGGGCTATTTTATAATTTCCCGTTAATAAGACAAACAGTACTTGGGGCGGCATTGATATAGAGATCTACTTTCGGTTCGTCTCCATCACATTGTGCCTCATTTGCCGCCCATGCCTCCACAAACCACAACTCCCTGAGAATCCAAAAACGTGCTTGATTGGCATAGTTTTTCTCGATATATATGCGGATAACACGTATGCAGTGTGCTTAAAATACGCATACTCCATCAGCTTAGTCAAACAAAGCAGCTGCAATGACTAAGAAATCGATCAAGTCGATCACTTTATCAAAGCACACACACATTGAGAGCAACATTTAGTACGGCCGGCTCAGTTACGGACATGTGTCGGCATATTCTTTTTGGCTGCGGTTTATGGCTTTTGATTGAAATTTTTGAATTTTAGCTGTTTACGGTACAGATTACGGAGAGATCGATACTTACTTATGATTTTAGCTGGTACAGATGTTAAACTTTTAACGTGTACTACGTTTAATTTGTAGACCCGTCTTTAAAAATATTCCGTTTAAAATTTATGTACTATAACGACTGCTAAAAGCCAACCGACTTATGTCCTGAAGAACAGGCCTGTCTCCTGTTCCCACACACAGCACGAGCAATTAGTTTGCAATAGTTGCAGCCATTACACATAAAGGGAGAGAGAGAGAGTTGAGCTTATCGATTGGAGCAGGATTAAATTGTAAAGACCAGCTCTGGTCGATACAATGGCTGATCGATTGCGTGCTTCTTGACAGCCCGATACACAGTAGCAAGCTGTAGTGGTACACTGTAGTACTGTGGATCTGAACAGAAGATAAGACCGATTCTTTTCGACTTTTAAAAGTTATTTTTAGTTTTTTATGGTAACTAACTTTTAAACAAAGTGTCTTTTTAAGGTAGAATCTACTAGTTACTTGTAGTACATATTGTACCGACTTCATTTATATCAGTAAAAATTACACATGAATTTCTGTTACTCTATAATCTCTTACACGAATAACCTAAAAGTCATATACTATAACTAAAAGCTATAAACCGCAGCTAAAAAAAGGCTCTGTATTGTTCCCTGTTGATGGCACATCTACTTTGCCAAGCACTGTTCAAGTCCAGAAACACTCCTCTGTAAAGCGGTTCTTGTATGCCCCCGACACCTACCCACTTTGCCAAGCACACGGCTGCCGATTCCATCATGCACCAAGTGTTATGTAGACTCCTCGAGAGAAAACTGCGCATGTTGTAAAGTAAATGAAAGAACTCGGATATTGATAGGGGTGGAAACGGATCGGATACGGTTGAATAGTATCAAATACAAATATGAATCCATATTTTTAAAACGAATACAAATTTGAATATTCTCAAATACAAATACGAATATTCTCGAATACAAATACGGATATTTTCGAACACGGATTTTCTCGGATAGGAATATCGGATAAAACGGATTCCTAGCGATTTTGCCGATTTTCACTGGTTTTTGACCGGTTACCGGTTTTAAACCACCTAAATTCAAATTTTGAATCACAAAATTTGTACGAATTTTTAATGGGTTCTAGAAATGGATCGAATACGAATCGAATAATCTCGAATACGGATACGGATACAAATATTCTCGAATACGAATGCGAATACGAATACTCTCAAATACAGATACGAATATTTTCGAATACGAATACGAATATTTTCGAATACGAATACGAATATTTTCGAATATTTTCGAATATCGGATAAAACAAATTATCTGTTACCGTTTTCACCCCGGATATTGATACGCACCGAACTGAACAGCAATGTAGTTTTTCGGAATACCCGGAATATAGTTTGAGCACTGCCTGCCCCGTTTTGTTAATAAACATGAGACGGCTACATGCTGGCATTTCGGTTGACTATTCGGGATGACATACATTTCAACCTCTTTTTCATGATTCTAGCCGCCACTATCCCAAATTAATGCTTCTAAGCATATCCATCGTCACGTGATTGCTAGCTGGCCGATTTTTTGTTACTTTTGAAGTACCCGGTATAACTCATAGACACTTACATATATCACGACACCTATAGAAAACTAGAAGAGCTAAGTTTGATGAAGAAATGATGAAATCACTTCGACACCTCGCAAATGGGCACATTACCTCTGAAATAAAATTCTCCTAAATAAGACACATAGGCTAAACTAATATATATAAATAAAAACAACTTGTGAGATGCAAGACATCTCCTTCGTTTTAATGGCAAAAAAATCCCACAATAATTTTAAAAATAAAAAATCCTAAAATTTTTACATTAATCGAGAACAAAGAGAAGCATCTCTACCACTTATTTTGATAGGATCAGATTGTAACGGTGTAGATTAATTATATATATATATATTAGAGTTGTACAGAAAGTATAATTGTATTTTAATTATAGATAGTAGAGTTATATATAATAGAGTATTTAGTTACGCAACTGCGTGAATAAACTGTAAGGAAAATAAGGTGTCCTGTCAGAAGTTGCTCGCATCTTTGAGAAAAAGTGGTAACTAACGAGGCACGTAGCGCGAAACTTTTCCAGCGGGACCACGATCTGCCTTCCACCAGCTTGCATATATGGATCCTTTCGTTTACTGGTCTAATCTTTCGATTCCGTAAAATAATAGGAGATCGCAGACAAGGGTACAATGGCAATGGGCACCGAACGAACGAACAGAAAAAGTAATTGTGGAGGGCCCACAGCGACGTTCTAAAGTCGTCAGAGTGGGTCCCACTCAGCAGGCAGAGCAGGCGCAGTGGGCGCGTTGGCAGACGTGGCAGTGTCCGCGCAGGCTCTCATTCCCTGCTCCCCTGTGGCGCCATTAATTTCTCTGAGCTGGAGTAATACATAACAGCAGGGTACCCACTTCCCGTCGGGACCATGATCTTTCCGGACCGACGTGTCAGTGACTACTAGGTGAGGAAGCCAGTGTGCGAAGCCTATGCTCAAGACAAAACCGGGAGCTCCGGGCCGATGGGCTTGTACTGTATCTTTGTATCGTCTGACTGCGGGCCAGTAAGTGAAATTGGGCTCAGCGCCTAGGAAGCTATGCTCTATCCAAAATCCGGCTTGCTTATATTAGGTAGCGATCCGAATTGTCATGGTGTTTTCGCTAGACACTGTGTTAGATATGGCGTTAAGCAGTGTATGGGCTAAGGCATGTTAGACGTGACAACAGTAGCGTATTCGACTCGATTTGATTTGGTTTACTTTTTTGTGCAGTGGCACGGTTTAGATATGTTGAAATTTGTTGTGCTTGTAATATCTCTTCATATAGTGAAATCTGCTTTCATATTTCCTGTAAGGGTTTCTCATGTTAAATTTATACATCATGCTCTTTTGTTTATATATTTTTGCCATACATTTTATCTTTACTATTATAAAAATATGAGTTGGTGGTTGGTCCATTTTTCCTCCTTTCTTCTTAGCCATCCGATTTGATCTGGATCATTCGTCTCTCTCTTCCTCTCTTTCTCAGGATACAACCACCCATTCCATCCACTTTTCCTATCTCCTCGCGCATTCTGGCCACCATTCTCTCTCTGGCGCTTGCTCTCCAATGTTTGATGTGTGAAGTTGGCGGGCAATAAGTTCCGTCTCATTATTTTTATGACTCCGTTGCAACGCACGGATCTCTAACTAGTAACAAGTGATTTAGAGCTCCAGTTTTAGATCAAAACCACTGCATCAGAAATAGCAATCTCAATGTCCGAGGCAATCACCTTGTGGCACCCGCACACAGCATCAAGGTGCGCAAGACGCATCCTGGATAGATAAGTGCGTTTCGGCGTCATCTCGACTTCTGGGCCAACTCGGCATCTTCATCGCAGTTGGCGATTCTCGTCGAGATGACTCGTGAGTCCGAAGCGAAGTCGCGTCTAAAGATGGCAATGGGTGCGGAACCCGATACCCGGTGGGTTTTTACTCTATTAGGGCATGAGTCTGAGTCAATTTCCTAAACATGGGTCTCTTAATAGGCAAAAAGCCCAACCCATCGGGTCTGCTGAGTTTTTACTCTATTGTGGCGCTTCTTATTTGTCGGGTTGGTTACATAAAAAAGTTAAACAGATTGCCTCACGAGTATGAATGGTTCATCTTTGTGTCCTACGCGTTCGAGGTCCACAGCCTATGAAGTTGGGACCCTATGAAGTTGGACCCAACGGCACCGAAATAGAGGGATCTTAAAAATTACGTAGTCGACCTTCCAAATCACCTCTACAAGCCCGTAGTAGGAGCTTGTGCCATCAATACTGAACTGCCCATCACAAAATGCATCTATGCGGACACCTAAGTTCTGGACTGTGCTCTTTCTGTCCTGATCTGTTGTATAAAATATGTACCCATTAATATCATATCCTTACCATGTTATAATTATAAATTTTGGTCCTTTTGCTAACTATTGCAATATTTCACTTGACGACCTCCCAATGAATCGCACCCTCAACCATTCGTTAAATCGACGGTTGTGTTATCTCATGATCCAAACCTCCGACCGCCCTGGATTCTCTTGGCGTAGTATGCCCTTGTGCTCTTCAATATTCGGGGACACTTCAGTCATTTGTTGCAAAACTGTGAAATGGGCTTGAGTATACGTATCCAGATCGGGAGTATTGCTTTCCTTCCGATGGTCCCGATACCCTCTAGCCTTCCCCTCGTGACGAGATACAGACACACCTATCAGTTCAACCTGAGCCATGTAATCGATGCAGAACTCAATGACCTCTTTGATTGCATAACCTTCAATGATGTTGTCCTTCGGCCGAGATCAATTGCATACATTGGACTTCAGAATTCCATGTACCTCTCAAATGGGTACATATGACGTAGAAAGATGGTCACATATCAAAAATGAAAGAGGAAAATACATCTCAAGATGACATAGAATCGTCACCACCTCAATATATTCCCCATTCATGTTTATAGGCGTATTTTTTGAATAGCTTTGTCTATAAATATAGGGCGCATTTCATGATCCAATGTAAAATTAGTGCGATAATTCTTTTATATCTCTAACAAATATGCAGTTTTACTTGCTATTCTTAATGTACATATGTATATTGAATATAGTGCTTAGAGATAATAACTATAGATAATTTACTTATTTTTATTATCTTTTTTGTCTATATGTCAAAAAAATACGTCCTATAAACTTAAAAGGAGTGAGTTCTTGGAATGCTGAACGGGAGGGTGAGAATGTCTTGTGTCGCGTGTCGGTGCTTGCTCACGATGTATATATCTTTGATTTTATAGTTGGGATGTAAGTCACGTCATATGGCGGAAAAATATAATTCACGGACTATCTGTTTCAAAGTAGTGGTGAGAGCGACTACAGGAAGTTCGTGCTGAGAAAAACATGTGTACCAAGTTACCAACAGGTCTTTCCTTCGAGATTAGGTAGCGATAATTGTACCAGCCAAATCTTTTTTCCTCGAGTTATTTCTTTTACAATTTCACATGTGGATGTAGTAAATCTAATTATTTTTTCGTACTAAAAGTTACGTTATTGGGCCTGACCTTTTATTTCCGGTATACTGTCCTTTCTAGTGGCATGCAAAACGTGAAACATGTGGACGCAATAAATAACTAAACGTTGTATTTATCATAGCCATCGATACCTACTAATATTTACTTTTCTTGCAAAATAAAATATAGGCGAAATGTGGACCATATTTCTTTGCTGTGCACTGTTCCAAAAGGGAGGCCATTACCAATATTCATCAGGAGCAACCAAGTTAATCGCGACTAGTACCAATCAAAAGGAAAGATCAACATCTTACTCGACTTTTTAAGTTGGCAAATGCCAAATTCAAACAATGTACTTGACAGGTTATGGATTGGTTATTTTTAGCCAGGTGCCCAAACCTAAAACCTAGTGGCAGTGCTCCAAACGGTTTAAATTTTTGCTGTAGACTTTGACTGTAATTGAATTGTTGTGGTTGTTAGCGTTTTCTGAGTCAAAAATAAGAAAAATAATAAAAATTAAGAAAATTAAAAAAACACCGTTATATTTTTAAGATAATATAAAGGAACAAGAAAAAACTAAAACTTAAAAACTTAAAAAAAAGTCATAATTAATTTTGTTTAGAGCGTAGCCACCTATGTGTCGGCCAGTGCGACGGAAATTTGGCTAGATAGGTAGCCATTAACTTTCCATATGTAGCCAGTAGCTCGCCTAGCTTTCGCAGCATGGTGTGCGGTCATAAACAATAGCACGAAGTGCGTGCATGGCCCGAGACGGTCAGGCCTACAAGCAAGTGCAGACACGTCACCTGGATGGGATGGCTATCCAGCTTCCGTGCGAACGATCGAAACCGAATCCCCCAAGTCTTCACAGCGACGTCCCATCGAAAAGACAGGAGCAGAAAATAAGAAAGAAAGTGAGGTAACAGAGAGAAGGAACGACAGCTTTGATTGAGATCATCGGATCAATCGATGATAGCAAAAACGTGCGCTGCCCAAGGCATGGACTATCTCTCTTTGTCAGTTTACTGTTTGCTAGTGTCTGCGTGCAGGAGGTTGATCAATGGATGCAGGTGTCCCGAACTGAAGAGATCACCACTAAGCCTGAACATATTGGCCAGTCCGGTCGAGATGATTCCGATAGAAAACCAGTAGATGTGTAGTTAGGTCTGGTCAGAAAAGAAGCGATGGGGACACTAGAGCGTGGAAGAAATTAAGGATTGCACATATGTAAAGCCAGCTTTTGGAATTCCAGCACGCACGGCTTCCACAGTCCACACACGGGGCTTTCAGGTTAATCATAAGGCTAGCGTGAGAGGAGGAAGGAGAATGGGTATCTTCAGGGAGATGTCTCCGTGTCATCATCGATCCCAGCAATCTCTGTTCTATATGGGGTGTTTGTAGATGGAGCCACTCTGATGCATGCATGATTGGTGTCATATGGTGGAGAAGAGGAAATTGCAATCTCTGCTAGCTCCTGTCTGGATCACATACAGATTGGACCAATCGATCGATTTTGACAGGTACTTTTTACTTAAGTCCAAAAGCATGCGCGCATATTTCTGGTCTAGCTAGCTGCAAGCCAAGATATATAGCCATATAAACTTCAGATGCTTCTTGACTCGAGCACTAGCTGTACGTCCACAGCTTCGATCGCTTCTTCTACAGGAGAAGAATGAGAAGAACGGCATGCATATAGAAGCTTCGACAAGCCTTATTATCTCTGCTAATTAGTGACACTAGCTAGCTAGTAAGCAGGGTATCTCTGAACAGCTACCAAAAGCGAACTGCGCCGTACTGTGGCAAGAAAGGGCCGGACACTGGGTGTGTTGATCTGTCTATCTACCCGGCCGCATGGATCTAATGGAGTTGGAACCTCTCCACCGATCGATCAAGTTGACACTTCACCAGCGATCGATTAACTGGGCAACATGTCATGCCGAATTATCTACCTACCTACCTATTTATCTATCTATCTATCTATCTATCTATCTATCTATCTATCTATCTATCTATCTGAAGGATCATATGATAAGATCATGATTGATGTTGTGACACATGGCAAGTCAATGGTGAACCTACATGTGGCAAGCATAACGATTGCTTGCAATGGAAGATGAAAACCAGGTCAAGAAAATGTATTTTAGTAGTTTGGTCAAAATATCGGAATCTACCTTGGATCAAAACCGTGGTGCATGAGTGGCGCTTGGAGAGCGGTTTAGGTCAAGCAGAAGGTTGTTTGATCAAGATGGATCACGACTAAATGACTTAGTAGATTCGGATTTATACGCTTTGAAAAGTGTGTATAAGTGAATATGTGTGAATAAAACTCGAGAGTTGAGTGTGTTGTGTGCTCTCTATCTTTCAAAGTGGAGTTGCTGTAAAACTTACCTCCTCAATTAAGCAATACATCAATCTTTGATCATCTCCATGGATCCCTCATGTGTTTGATTGATTTGCTCTTGATTTGGTTGGTTTTGATATCTCCTCTTCCTCTTCTTAATCTTGTTGTGCCTAGGACGTAAATGAGATGGAGATAATCTCATGAAAGCAATCTCCTATCATCTAGGCACTTTGGTAGAAAGTTTATCAAAAACCGGTTTTGGTTGTTTTCGGTTCACCAAGTGATTTCTCATTTTAAGTGTTTTTGGGTCGTGTTCTTTGGCTTTCTAGTTTGTTGTGACATGTGAAAATATATCTAGAGTCATCTTGGCCATCATTTATCCACGAGCAAGTTGTATTCACCGTTTTTTGTTTTTGGTCGGTTTCGATGCAATCTTCCTTCAAACTAAAAAGGTCTCAACTTTGGCTATGATTTTTTATGATCGTTTATTAGAATTGGTTCTTGATATCTTAAAAAAGATCTCTGCAAATGTTTATATTATTTAGATCTATGGATCAAAAGTTCTATTAATTTTGGCTTTTGAAATCATGCTGAAATTAAAATACTATTCACTCTGATTCTACTGTAGCAGCGGTAGTACCGCAAGTGCTGTAGCAAGCGTTAATACCGCTGTTCGAAGCGGTAATACCGATTTCGTTGATCTTTTCTCCAATTTTCAGCATTTCATTTTGCTAGATTTTGTGTTGGCTTTCTATTTTAATCTTCATAGTTTTATACATAGTAAAGTGAATAATTGATAAATACCTATATTAAAAATTTTAAAACACTATTTATCCCTCTCTGACGCAACATTCCAGGGCGGTAGAGCTGGCTGGCTGGACCAGCAGTCCAGCCTTGTTTCCCCCATATATGCGCACACCATGCTGCATGCATAATAAGTGGGTGGGTGGAGCTGCTTGTCTGTCAACTGATCTGTGATGTGCTGCTCCTCGGCCCGTTTTCCAAATCAGTCGGGGATGGGTGCATCGTCACATCCCCATCCGACGTCAATGAGCGCCCCTTTATGCAGGTGTCTTTGGGCCTAAATAAGACCTATGTAAGCTGTAAAGCCGCTCGCGCTTTCGCGCCCCACCCGTGACCGAAATCATAGAATCTTCTACCTCGGCCCACCGTTCTTCTACCTCCCCGGCTCTCGCTGCCCACGTCCCGGCGTCCACCGCTTTTCAGTGGTCGGTCAGCGGCGTCCACCTCTCGCTGCTCGATGACAACGACGAACAATCCTGGTAAACACAGAACACGGGTTGTTCAAATCGATTTTGGCACTTTCTTAGAGAAATCGAAATCCGATTTGTACATACACTGAAGTGGTTCTCTGTCATTTCCTCCGTATCCGTGTCTTTCAAAAATCGTCTTTCAAATTTTGTTACAAAAACTACATCTTTCTACCATTATATTCCATTTCAATCGAAAGTCAACAAATTTAGTTAAAAGTCATTAGCTTCAACCAACTAAAACACACTATACAGAGTACCAGTAACAACTAACGACCGTATGCAGTAGTATAGCTTTTTATTGATCACTATTGGCATATTATAAGACTCAATCATTACATACAGTTCTGACTTCTCCCTGTAGCTAGATACGTACAGAGGCTAGCTAAAAGAATAAATCTATAACATCACGTACAGAGCCATACAAGTAGAAGAAGAAAGTATGTAAAAAGAAAAAGAAAACAGCAACAACAACAAAAGACGCACGAGCTAAGCTAAGCTAGCTAGCACGTACAGGTCGATCAAATTAGTGATCAAACATGGCTCCAGCTACGTCGTACGTACATTTTAATCACACAGCCCAACTCATGAGGCATGCGTACGTGCATCGAACATTCGTCACCGATGGATCAGCTGGCCACCCTGCAGTTGGTCCTGATGGTGCCGCTGGTGCCGGTGAGGACGCCGACGGCGCCCATCTTGACCATGGCGTCGGCGAAGTCGGTCTGGAAAGTGTCGGGGCTGTTGGTGTAGCGGACGACCTGCGCGGCGGTGGCCTGGTCGCTGAGGAGCGCCTGGTCGGAGGTGAGCAGGCCGCGGTTGGCGACGACGGCGGCGTAGTAGTTGGTGTCGAAGGCGGTGGGGGTCACGGGGTCCAAGGCCACGAGCTGGCTACCGCCGCCGCCGCTCCCCTGCTGCTGCGGGCACTTCTGCGCCAGCGTCGCCAGGTAGCTCGGGTCCATGCTGGGGTCCTGCCCCGCGTTCGGCCCGTACGAGTAGAGCCGGTTGCTGAACGAGCTGCAGTGCGACATCCCGATCGTGTGCGCCCCTGCACAATCATCCACGTCAATCTCACGCGCGAAGCTAGCAAAATTGGATCTTTTTTTGCACGCTGGGATCTACCTGAGAGGGCGACCATTTCAGGCTTGGTGAGGCCCTTGGAACCGAAGATTTGCGTGAGCTGGTTGACGTCTGCGGTCGCGGGTGGCAGGTTCCCGTTTGTCTCCTGCGCCACCGAGACGTTGCCGTCTCTTCGCCCCGCCGGCACCTGGTACGCGTTGCCTCCGACCTGCACATTGCACACCACAAATCAACAAAAGCTTGCGTACGTTGCTTCCAGTACTTCACTCAGAATGCAGCCGTGTTGAAGTTGGCAGCTCATTTCATCGCGACCAGTACTACCCGTGCATCACCCAGCACGCATGGTTGGTGAGCCGGTAATACGGGACATGGGTTCCAAGCCTCCAACTGGAGGAATGGGCACAGAACGGATGGCATGTGGATTGGAGTGCCGGCCACATGGGCGCAACGCGGATGCACCTAATGTCTTGCTCCTTAACGGTTTTCGTAGCTTTCGATCTTTCCTCTCTATGTTAGCACTGCTCCTACTAGTAGTACTGAACTTACGGTCTTACCTACCATACCAGATTGTACCGTTGTTGCGTCGAATTAGAAAAATAAAAGCATCCATCGGAAAAGAATAACAAAAACATAATCAAGACTTGCATTTGCTTCCCCTGAGCTCAATAACATGGAGATAGTACAGTCTACGATTTTCTTGCGTGGAGATCGGAGGAGAGCTTGGGAATGGCCCGATTAGCAACGGCTGCGGTTTATAGTTTTTGGCTAAATTTTTTGAATTTTGACTGTTTACGGTACAGATTACGGAGAAAGAGATATTCACTTGTGATTTTGGATGGTACAGATATTAGGCTTTTAACGTGTACATCGTTTAACTTATAGACCCTGTCTTGAGAAAATACTCCGTTTGAAAGTTAGGTATACTATAATAAAAGTTAAAAATCATCAGCTTTGGAGAAAAAGAATAGACCCTCAAAACGTCAGGCTTGAAGTGAACCTTTGACGACATTTTTCTCCACCAGTGTGCAGTGCCATGAACAGATCGGATTACTTACTCTCTTGCCACATCCCAAAATAAGGTTAATTAGGGAAAGCAAGCAAGTGGGCGCGACACGGTCATGTGATGCTGATACGGACACCGGCCGGTGTGTCCGTGCAATAACGGAAGCAAAGGGCGGCTCCGCTCCTGCATAGGCCCCCGTGCCGTGCGCGCGTTGCCGGATTCCTCCGCTCAACCTGCTCGTGTTCTTCGTTTTCGCTGCTGTTACCGGACCGAAGCGGCTGGCAATGGGTAACGTGCAGGGAAGGGATCGGAGTGCGTGCGTGCGTACCAGTGCGAGGGCGTCTCTGGCCGCGAACGCCAGCACGTCCGCGCAGGAGACGACGCCGAAGCAGGCCTGCTCCAGCCGCGTCTTGGCGCTGTCGATGACCTCAAAGCCGCGAAGGCTCGTGTTCGGGGACGCGTCCTTCTCCGCCTGGTTGTTCGGCGTCGAGTCCAGCAGGACGGATGCGTCGCAGCCCTGCACTTCCCCGAGAAGGGAAGGTTCGGTTAAACCAGATGTCAGACGAAAGCAGCTAAACAGGTGAAAATCCTGGCCGTCGTATCGACTGGATGTACACCTAGAAGAAAGATCACCACCGGTTACTCACTCGTTGATTGTGCTACTAATGCCGATCTCATCACTGGTATTCCTAATGGTGTCATGCATCGCCCGTAAACCCTTATACCCAGCACATCTCCAATGGTTGAAAGTTGGAGATATCCATGGTTTGCATCGTATTCTCCGTACCAAAAGGCCAGAAATAAATAAAATCCAGCTTATACTATCTGAGCACCATTCTGGTATTGGAGGAATATAATGCTCTGGATAGCGGGAAAACAGGGGGAGGAAAATGGATCACTGTAGCTTTTACGTACTAAGCAGAGCAGGGTGCGGCCACCTTCCTTTCAATCCTCACATCTACTTGCTCGCTGTAAAAGTATACTCCCTATGCGAGAAACAGACGAAGCAGAGCAGGCTGCACGGCAAAAACACAGGGACATCACACGCAAGCGAAGCACATCCCCACAGGGACGTCACGTTGCGTTGGATCGCTCGAAGCTAGCTGCAGCAAATGCATGCGTGCAATGCGAGGTATCTACCCCAACAATATTACATCGATCTGGCACTCCAAACAAGAAGGTCTCATCAATGGAAGGAAGGAATTGGAGAATTTCCTGTACTGACCCTGACGAAGCAGTCGTGGAAGTGCAGCCGGACGAGGCCGGCGGCCAGGCCCGGGTTATTCGACACCGCCTTGCTGACCTCCTCCTGCACGATGATCTCCGCCGCGGGGCACAGCGTGTCGTAGAACCCCACCTGGAGCTGCGCCCGCGACCACGCTGCCATCGCCGTCAGCACCATGGACGCGAGCGCAGCCCGCAGCCGCATTGGCGCTCCTCCTCTTCGACGCGCTTCCATCTCCCACTGGCTGCCTGCGTGGTTAACCCAGTTCTTGCTTGAGCGCTAATCCTGCAAGCTGCAGCAGCAAGAGGCCAACTTTTCGGTGGCGCTATGCTTCTTGGTTTTTTTTTTTTTGAAGGGTATGCTTCTTGGTTAAGGACGGCGAGAGACGGTGGGACTCGAGGTGGTTTTATATAGGTAGGTGTGGCAGCATGAGCCATGTGGGAGGGGCCGGGGCCTTTTGGGCTATGATTGAGGCGATAGAAGGCATCGCAAGAAAGAATACGATGCATGAGGAAAAGATCTGTAAAATGCTTCAGACTTTTTGTTTTGATCTACTGTAAATTTAGTGGGGATGGACAATTGGACCGGCCAGAGAATGCACAGTTTACAGTACGTTGCAGCATATGTTACACGAAAACTGCAAACTTTTCGCACAAATAGTATTGTAGCCATCTTTTTTTCTCAAAACTGCTGCTTGTTGCACTGAGCTGACATTTGTGATTATTATGTTTTCCCTTTTCGTGGCTTGGAACTTTCTTCTCTGTTTTCACCCTATATTTGTCTGTCATCTATCCTGTAACTCACGTGGATACCATTTTATAGTTACTAGTTAGAGACTCGTGCCTTGCAACGGAGTCATAAAAATAATGAGACAGAACTTACTGTCTAGCCAATTTTACACATCAAACATTAGAGAGCAAGTGACAGAGAGAGAAGAGTGGCCAGAATGCGCGAGGAGATGGGAAAAGTGGAGGGGGTGGGCGGTTGTATCCTGAGAGAGAAAGAGAAGGAGAGAGACGAATGGTCCAGATCAAATCGGATGGCTGAGAAGAGAGTAAGGAGAAGGGACCAACCACCAACTCACACTTTTATAATAGTAAACAGGATGTTGGACTTCAGATAAGAAAATCAAACTCAATTTTACTAAGTGCTTTTTCAGATTCAGATTGGGCAGGTTCGTCTAATGATCATCGTTCTACTGGAGGGTATGCTATCTTCTTTGGATCAAACCTGGAGTTCTCGCAAACAGACCACGGTATCACACTCAAGTACCAAGTCAGAGTACAAGGCCCTAGCGAATGCTACTGCAGAGCTCACATGGGTTCAATCGTTGTTGAGTGAGTTGGGGATTTATCAGAGGAGACCTCCTGTACTGTGGTGTGATAACCTTGGCGCCACATATTTGTCAAGCAATCTAGTGTTTTATGCTCACACGAAACATATTGAAATCAATTTTCATTTCGTACACAAGAAGGTGGCTCAGAAAGCACGGGATGTAAGGTTTATTAGTACTCACAAAAGCATTATCAGGGCAGCAAATTAAAAAAGACAGCTGATCAATCTCAACTTGAGGAACATTGCCAAGTCGTGATTGAGGGGGGCTGTTAGAGATAAGTATGTATTTGTATTTAGTATGTATTCTAAAGATAGAAAGGGTTGTAAACGCAGAAGGCTCAGATCTCTTTATCTCTTGAAGATCAGTTTTGTATTCAGTTATGTTTTGTATTTGGCGTCCTCTAATGTTCAGTACCGTGGTCGGTTTAGTCTTAAAAATGTTGGGTTTCTTGATGCTTCAGTTACTTGCGTGCTCTATCCGTGCGCTCATGTGCAATCATCTCTTCCTTAGCTGCATCCGGTGCGCAAAGAGCGTCAGCTACGCGGGATGCGCGATCTTGCCAGCTTAGCTACACGGAATCAGCGGGCACCGAACATGGATGCTTGCTCGCTCGCTCGATTGACTGATTTGTTTGACTCCTGCTGCTTAGAAACGGACGCTTTCTTAACAGGCATGATTAAAAGCTCTCTCATAAAAAAGCATATTTCATGCCTGTTTGTCACGGCTGCGGTTTATGACTTTTAGCTAATTTTTTTGAATTTTAGCTGTTTGCGACATAGATTATGGAGAGAGATACTCGCTTGCGATTTTGGTTGATACAGATGTTTGGCTTTTAATTGTAGACACCGTCTTGAGAAAATACCTCGTTTAAAAGTTAGGTACTATAGTAAAAATAAAAAACCACTAAATTTGGTCGAAAAGAACAGATTCTTTGCTAGTGTTTAACAGAAGAGTTAAAGGGAGAAGGTTATTTCATACTCCGTACAGTGTGGTTAGTTAGGGGCGGACAACTCAAGCCAGGTTCAACTGGCTTCCACGTTAAGGAGAATAACCTTTTTCTTGACTAGCACCATTCTGCAATGGAATACCACTACGTTTGGATCCGTGCAAAAGCTTTACCGAAAGGAATCGTATAAAGCAGGGGCGATCGGGTCATGCAGATTTTGGGTAAAGTTACATGTAATTAACTCATTAATGGTAAAAAGTTGGGAATAAACGGACTGTTCTTTTATGTTAGGGTTTATATTTTTTGCTGTAACTTATTAATATAATAAATAAATTATTATTATTAAAAGAAGATAAAACCTAAAAGAAAAAAGAATAGACCCAAACTGCCACCTACCGGAGTGCAGAGAGGAGCTGCCCTGGTGCCTGCACATGCAGATCGTGTTTGGTACAAGTCGCGCTAAGAAACCTGGCTATTTATAGCCTAACATGGACTGCTGTCGGTTTGACCGAAATTGGAGGAACCATATTATTGAGAGTCGGTTTACATACTGCTGTTGAAAAAAAAAGAGGCAATGAGCTTTAATTTTTGTTATACCAGAAGTCTAATTGCTTATATAACAGTTAATAGTATTTTACTGCAATTTGGTGTAGTGTGCTTCATCAGTGCAGAGCTAATATCCTTCCAGTCAGGAAAGGAGCAATTGACCCATCTAATAGTTCTTTCTTAGGCATTGTTCCAAACATCTCCTGGATTCAGAAACCAAAAGTTGTTTAAAATGTGTTGCCTCCTTAATATAAATTTCCCTTTTTTTCTCTTTTTTTCTCGTTTTTTCTTTGTATTATCAATAGAAATATAATGGTATTTATTTTATTTTTATTAATTGAATATCTTTAAAAAAATTAACAAACACTACGGTGTCATTTCAACTAAAAGTTACGGCCAAAAATCATTAACACTTTTGAAGGAGGCTTAGCCTTCTCTTGTACCCCACCCAACCACTAACTCCTCATTTTTTGTTGGCTTCGTCGCAAAGTTAGTTTTGCATTTGTTCCGTTGCAGGCTGTTGCTTCTTTTCGGCGTGACCTTTATGGACAAAAGCTAGTGACCAGCAATTGCTCGTGGAAAGGCTCGTGCTAAGGCTTATCAATATTCGCTGTCGGCTTCTATAAACAATGTGGTAGATTGTTCGGTAGGCGCCCAGGATCGCTCGGCACATGACAAAAGTACGTACGCGCGTAGGGAGCGTGGCCGCCGATCCATCCATCAGCCAAAGCGGCCACATAAAAACCGCACTTTTCCCCGTATTTTTTAAGGCAGCTTCGAGAACCTGTGAGCTTGAACGGAAATTCAAGATCGTTGTATAATTCCGTTGCATCTTATCATTTGACAAAAGACATGGAGGCAAAAAGAATGTAAAAGAACACGGGGAGAGGCTGCAAGAAATGCTGCTTGATTTACAAGCCTGCAGTTGGTATGTATCTGGCCGTCTCTGCCGGTGAGGACCTGGATAATGCTGCCCATCCTGAGTTCCTGACCATGGCGTCGCTGAACTTGGTGACGAACAGGTACAGGCTGTAGGCGTTCTGCGGCACGAGCGCGGCGGTGGCGTTGTCGGACGTCAGGGTCTGGTGGTCGGAGGTGAGGAGGCCGCGGTTGGCCAGGAGGTTCTGGAAGTAGCTGGTGTCGAACGTGTTCGGGCTGCCGGCGTCCATGGGCACCGTGTTTGCCCTCCCTGGCGGGCACTGCTGGGATGCCAGGGCCGTGTTGAGCGCCGGGTCCTGGCTCGTGCTGGAGTTATAGAGCCTCGAGCTGCAGTGCGACACGCCCATAGGGTGCGCTCCTATCAAACGAGAAATGAAGAAGAAGATTTAAGAAAATGTTCAGAGGCCGAATTTGATGGTGAGGGATGGGCTGTGGATGTTAATTTGGGCTGTGGATGTTAAAATGGGCTGTTTGTATACATGTGGGCTGCTTGGCAGTACCTGAAAGCGTGACCATCTCGTCCTGGAAAAGCTCATTCTTGGCGAAAATCTGCGTCAGTTGGGCCACATTTGCCGTAACTAATCTCTCTCTCTCGTTTGATATGGTATCTGAGCCCGGCCACATTTGCCATAACAAAACTCACGAAAGTAATAGATGCAAAAATTAGGGTTTTAATTTTTTATGGCAATTTTCGATTTATAGACTCTCGGTGTTAAAACAACATGCCTAGGGTTAGGCAAAAAGCTTGAGGCACGTGAGCCGCTCGGGCTCGAGCTCGGCTGTGCACAAGCGAGCCAAGCTTCACTTTGAGCTCCCCGTCTCCCCCATTGCCCCAGGCGCTAATAGGCAAGGTGATAGCCACATCAACTCCCGTCTCCCTCATTATTTTCTCTTCTCTGCCCTCCCGATCTGCTGCAGCTTAGCCTGCAAATCCACCGCCGACCCCCATCTCCCCACCCACCAATCGATCAACAATCAACATGCCAATCTACCATCGCCCCCCTCTTCTCCACGCTCGCTGGCTACTCAATCTTCCTACCGCGCCCCTCCTCCCCCACCACCGCCACTGAGCCTCCCGATCCACCGCCTCCCTTCTCCTAGCCCGCTGGCTGGTTAGTCTGCAGATTTGCCATTGTCCCTCTAATCCTCGCTCGTTGGCCACTCATGCTTCCCCACTGTCACCCCTCCTTCTCTCCCACAGCCGTCGGTCATTCTCCCCTCCGCCGCCCCTCGTTCTCCCCCACCGATGCACCGGTTCAGCTTGGCCTCGTGTAGTCTAGTGATGCAAAGGAAATCCTACATGAAAATCAAGATGGAGAAACTAGTGGTAATATATCTTGATTGCTTTGCAGTTACAATGATTGGGTGCTGAAGTATTTTTCTTTCCACATGGATGCCTATTGATTTTTTTTTTTGCATTCTTGTTAACAAATTGTGTTTTAGGTAGTGATTTCATACAAGAAGCTAGATGATATCCTATATCTTCTCTTTTCGTTAAACAGTTGGTTTGGATCTATTTTACACAGCTAATGTCAACCAGCTCGCAGCACAAAGTGAAGTTATGTATATTGGGAAGCCTAAAGAAGTAAGGAGAGGAAAGAAGGATAAGACCAGTAGGGGCATTACATTTATCTCCTAATCAAAGTTATTCTGAAATATCAGCTAAGTGTGGCACATAATGTTGACATGCATTCCTTTCATTGGCTACAGAGAAAGAGAAATCAGGGGAAAACAACAAGAAAGATAAGCATGCATCAAGCAAAGAAAACAAGTTGGAGAGGACTGTTCCAGAGGAATGAAAAGTAATGCCTTCAATTTTGAGTCTTTGATCCCTGCGATATGATTTTTTGTTAATCTCATACTGATTTTATTCATGGAGTTTGTTGATAAAAAAGACAGTGTTCACAATCAAAAGGCAAACATCAATGCGCTGTATCCAAGATATACTCACAGCGAATTTGTTTCAATGACTTAGTTAATAGAAACTAGAAAGACTATGTAGGATATATCCAGCTTGTTGGTTCCTGCAAGAAATCAGTTCTAAATCCAGCCATGTGTGTCGCAGACTTGCAGTGCTTTTGTTTAGTTATGTTCTGCTCCAGTAATTGCCATTGTATTTTTTTCTGAAATTTAGAGAGTAGCTCTAGAAGCTTTGCAAAAATACTGTTCTAATGTACATGGGCTTAGTTTCCCATTTCTTAAGATTTTGAAACCAATTAGTTTTTTAAGATTAAACAGAAAATGAAACATATGTATTGGACAAAGCCAAACGGTTGTGCTATTTCTGTGTACATGATACAAGCGAATACGTATATGCCTCAGTTAAAACGGGGTTATCTTTATATTGATAATTTCTGCATCTATAAGAGCTCTATCACATTCAATCTGAATTTCACTTATGTTATCTTGACATGGCAGATGCTGCAGAAGAATGTAGAATCATCATAGACATTGTAGAGTCAACATGGCCATATGGTGTTCTGCGGGTACTTTTGAAGAGTGTAAGCTGATAGAGATGTTCCACTCGGCACTAGAATATCTTCCTAAGCTATGGATGAGAAGTGGTTGTTTTGAGGAGGCTTCCTGGAGCAACATGGAGGAAGCAATTTTGTTGTTGCTCATACAAGAAAGCTAGCCCTCCAAGAAATGAAGTAGGATCCGGACCTTGTGAACCATTTGATGTATGCATTATCATTATTGGGGGATTATGAGGGGCATTATGAGGTCTTGGCCAACCATCTAGAAATGCTGTTGCTTGGAACCTACAGTAGATCAGACAGATGGCATGTTCTTGCAGTTTGCTACACTGCAGGTCTGCAGCTGGCATGGACGAAAGTGCCTTAAACATTATAAGGAATGGTTTTAGTGTATTAAAGCGGAAGGGAAAACCTCATATTATGTCTCTTCTTTTAAGAGCTTTTTAGGATGATACTGGTTTGGTGGGATCACTCAGGCTTGTGAGTTGTGAGGCTAGTACCATTTAGTAGCTCAGCTCATGAGCCCTTGCGAGCTGGCTCGAGCTAAGAAACGAGTCAAGCCGAACTAGGTTTCTAGTTTGTTTTCTTAACAAGCCGAGCTGAGCTGTAACTTCAGACGAGTTTGAGTGAGCTTGGCTTGAGCCAGCTCGGCTCGTTTTCAACTCTAGCCATGTCGTCCGGTTCATCGTTCGTAGATCATAGGCCCACCTGTTAGGCACCGTTCATTTAGACACTACTAAGTGGAGATAGGTATACAGTTCTCGAGAGAACACAAAAGAATCGCAGTCGATACTGCAAGTTGACACTAGCATTCCGCTCCAGGAAAGAAACGCAAAACGAGAATCGTCAACGAGAAAAGATAAGCCTGGCCCACGACCCCACCTTTTTGACAGCCCGTGCGAGCACTTGGTAGCCTTCCATCCGTTTCCAAAGAACAAAGCGCAAGGCTTTTCACGGGCTATCATTTTTTTTCACACCTCGACCGGTGGACGACACCCGCGACCGCACTAACTACTGCAGCGCTCTCGCCTCTCGAACACCACCGACCGCACGTCCGCACTAGCGCAGGCTAGCGGCAGCGTTGCCGCGTCCCACACGACACCTGTCGCGTGAGCACAGCGGTGTCCTACACACCTGACCACAAGAGACCCATCCGCAGAAGGATTCATGTTAAAAAAGGCTTCGAAGAGTACGCCCAGACCCCCACACCTCTTCGGAGGCCGGGCCCAGCACCGGCTTGGGTCTGAAAAGCCGGACATATATCTCATTCAAGACCTACTGACAATACGGCCCCACAACAT
Source organism: Bonia amplexicaulis (assembly GCA_036346245.1). Classification (NCBI taxonomy): domain Eukaryota; kingdom Viridiplantae; phylum Streptophyta; class Magnoliopsida; order Poales; family Poaceae; genus Bonia; species Bonia amplexicaulis. Next base: position 814,946 of record CM070742.1, read on the forward strand.
GCTAATCCGGCTATAACAGAGAATAATTGAAAAACTAAGTAAAACTTTTCTCTTTGTCAAATGATGATACATGACATTAGAAAATTTAAACTATGCACAGTAAAAAAGTGCAAGAGCAAGTACGATTATTTTCAAACTTTGTTCTACTTTACCAGAGAGAAAAAATTAGATGCAAATAAGAGTACGTCTAGTGAAATGTAAATTATAAGGATTTTTAAATAGTCTCAACTGGCCCCAAAAAATACATTCGAATAGTAGAGTATGTAGTGCAAGTGTCAGATGTCAATCATAACACACGCATATAACGTATAGCTTTTCTTAGGGAAGAAGTGCGCTAAATAATTTGGCCAAACGAGGAGAGGTCAAGGAGGCCCATAACGACAGCTGCAGAAGCATAGCCGGACAAATACCAACTGCTACAAAATTAAATCAAATTCAACGGTTGAAAATAAATAGTAGCCATCGAAAGAAGTGTCTTTTAGAAGGATAAGATGAGTGGTGGGGAAAATGGAGGAGATATACGTGCACGAGACGGGAGCGAGATGAGTAGATTGTGTGATACATCCTACTTTATCTCTGGAGCAAGATACGAGCGAGAGGAGTGAAGAAGGCGTTTTGAAAAGTCCGGTGTTCATGGTTCTACTCTTTTAGGCTTTTGGCTTCGGCTTCTTCATCCTCATCAACATTTTTGCCATCCACCACCATCTCAAAAAGCATCGGCCAAAAGTCTTGTGCCACCGGTTAGGCTGAAAATAAGTGGTTTATAACTAAAATCGCATTATAGCTAGTTAAAATTACACTGTAACTGATGGTGGCTTATTTAGCGTAACTAATTTTTAAAAAAATAAAATAAAATAACAGGTTAACCTATTACTAACAATGCAATTAAATATGAGAAACAAAGTTTTGATAAAAAAGCTAAAAAATACAAAAAGTAAAAAAGATGAAATTTAAAAATAATAAAAAATAAATCAGTTTATTTCAACGGGCCTCTAACCATCACCAAAAACCACCCGCCACAGTAAAAAAAACAGGGTCATATATCGGCTTACGTCTCCTCCAAACAAACCGAGCAGCAGAAAACAGGTCCGTAGATGATTCGGAGAATTCACCGCCACAGATATCCCCCACCAATCCCACCACGCCACCGCTACGCGGGACCGTAATCCAAACTGCCTGTCATGTACACTTGCGGCCTCGATCAAGATAGTAGCCCCCCAAAACAACTCGCCTTACCGGAGACGCATCGGCGACTACGACGATGACTGCGGCGGCGGCGGCGGGGGCTCGGTGGAGGGGATGAAGAAGGAGGTGAAGACGGAGAATAACCTGCCGCTGGTGGTTGGGGAGTACGAGCTGCGGGAGAAGGTGGGGGAGGGCGCGTTCGCGGTGGTGTTCCTTGCGGCGCACCTCCCCACCGGCGCGCGCGTGGCGGTGAAGGAGATCGACCCCAGACGCGTCGACGAGTGCGCCCGCGGCAGCATCCTCCAGGAGATGAAAATCCTTGGCGGCCTCTCCCACCCAAACATCCTCCGCCTCCTCGACACCATCCAGGTAACTCCCGAAACCTCTCGTATATCCGCAATCATTGCGATCGTAACCGCAATTGAGCTTGAACTAGTGTACTTCACGGTTTCGCTTTAGTAAAATCTGAAATGCCTTGTGGTTTTCGCCGCAGATGGAGGACAAGCTGTACCTGGTACTGGAGTACTGCGATGGAGGCGATCTCGAGGCGTACAGGACGGCGCACGGGGTGCGCGGCCGGCTGCCGGAGGCCACTGCGAGGTACTTTGTGCGGCAGCTAGGTATGGTCTCGATCGAGCTTTGAGGGGAGTTTCCTTGTATTAGCGTTAATATTATTATTGGGACGATGTTTTTGATGCGCCTATTCTGCGTTACTCTGTGTTGTTTTGGATGCGTAGCGGAAGGGCTGAAGGTGCTGAGGGGGAGGAACATCGTGCACCGGGACCTCAAGCCACAGGTTAGATCTTACGGTTTTTTTAATCAGATTTATTAGGGTTTAGTGGTCGGTCTGGAGTTGAAAATTTTGGAAGTTGTTTATGTTCATGTCTGGAATTTTTGCTGATTGGGTCGATGGGTTATTTGTGATGTTTTATGTTCGGATACCAAGTGCCAAACTAAGAGTAAGATTGTGTGGAGCTAAGACATTCATAGCTGTTTGTGGCTTTGTGCAAAAGGGTTCCATAATTAGTAACTAAACGTTGACATAATGGGGTTAGCCCCAATTCCAATCAATGTCAATTTACCATCAAATGCCAAACTACATAGAGGATTGTTCTGTTCACTCATGCTAGTTTTTGAAGCTCAGTCAATATATGATCAGTGAAAGAACAGAATCGCACATCATAAAATTTTGTATATATTTATTTATTTTGGCTAATTTGCTCGATTATCCTCTTATCCTTTAGAGATACATTATTTACTCCATACTGATCAAGCTGTGCAACGTGTAGAACCTTCTGCTATCAACTAATGGTGATGTCATTACATTGAAAATTGGTGATTTTGGGCTTGCTAGGTGAGAGCATATTTCCTCTTTGATGTCTATAAATTTGTAGGACTATTTTTTTCTCCTCTAATTGAAGTAATCGACTCACCCAAAAAATATTACCGGGAACCAATTCCCTGACATTTATAGATATTATCTTTTTTTCAAGTTCTATAATATTTTTCACAATGGCATGATGTTTTACCATATTCATACTGACATTTACCCTGTACATATTGCTTCTGAATACTGTATTTACTGTGAGCCTTTTTTTGTGGTCAGTACTATGAGCTTGTTGTAAGTGAACAATGGATAATTGAAAATTTTGGTGTTGTTTCAGGTCTCTGAAGCATGAAAATTTAGCTGCCACAACGTGCGGGTCTCCATATTATATGGCCCCAGAAATTTGGCGTTGGGAGAAATATGACGCAAAGGTTTGTTCATTAACCTGCATTAAATCCATGGATTTTAAAATAACCTGGCAATAATCTCTACCAAAAAAAAAAACTTTGCAGGCAGACTTGTGGAGTGTTGGAGTCATTCTTTTCCAGCTAGTCACGGGGAAATGCCCATTTAGTGGGATTAACAGAATCGAGGTTTGCTCCTCTTATTGTATAATTAGATGCATTAATACAATCACAAGACATACATCCCCTAACACTGTTGCTTGCTCATTGTTTCTGAATCCAGCTGCGCCAGAACATCCTGACATCTGATGGCCTTAATTTCCCTCCAGATATTGAGGCTGATATATATCCTGATTTCATTGACCTGTGCACACGACTCCTATGCCTTGATCCAAGTGGGTCTGCTGTTTCACTTTATTTTGTTACAAAGCAGGCGTGTGTTAACTAATTTATTCACTTTAGTAATATTAATTGGCTCAACTTTGGGATTATTTAATAGTTTTTGTGATCTTTAAATTGATAAGTCATCTATTGGTTTTGATCTGTTTATACCAATTGGCGAATCGGATTAAAATGTGCTTTCAACTCTGCAGAGAAGAGAATATCTTTTGAGGAATTCTTCAATCACAAGTTTTTGACAACAACAAGGTCTTCCCTTTACTCTGGTGCTAGTGTTCACATGTCCATATGACAGTGTTGCATCATCTACCTTGTTTCCATAATCTGTGTCCATACTAAGTCCTGCGATTTTAACTTAGCAAATCATGAGTGCATTTCTATCAATTTAGTGCGTGCCTACCAAATTTCAAAGATTGAATTCAATAGTAGTGAGCTGAAAAAAAAAAGACAAGCACTGCTATAGTGCAATATAATACATACATATATTCACTAACTTCTTTTTTTTTTGGTTCTAGCACCTACAGATGAATTTGACTAAGAATTTTGCAGGTGTGCACTAGATCACATGCAATACATCCCTGAGTTTTCATGACCTTAGGAATAGTGCATCGTGTACTTTTCATAAAGGCCAATTAAACATTTCGCACATCTTCTCTCTCCTGCTGCCTGCTGGCCAAGATAATATTATTATAATCGCTCTAGTTTGTTGTGGCAAATGTCACCATTTTGGAGTTCCATATAGCCAAACCACGATTTTAGAGTGTTCCATGGCAAATGCCCTGCCACCATTTTACAGAGTCTTGTAGCCAATTTTGCCTTTCATAAATGGGGATCGCTGTTCAATGTGCAGAATCCTGCAGTCTTTTCTAGATTTTCCGTACATATATGGACTAGTTACAAAAACTGACCACTATGCACTTGGTTTGATTGTGTCATATTTGTTTCCTGTTTTAAAGCTTGCTGATTGTGCCTTTTCAGGAAAAGTGAAATTATCAGGGAGCCCAATCGCCATCATGCTGTTGATTTGAGGGATGCATGCCAGACCATCTCTTCTGATGTCCTCAAAGTAAAGTCTGAAAGCATGGATTCAAAAATTTTGAAAGGTAGTTTACGCTCCGTCTAGAAATAATAATGCATGTCTTCTGCTTAGGCACTTATTTTGTATAATTTTTGCAGTACTTGATTCATGGGAGTGGATCGAACGAGAATACGTACTAGTTCATGTGAACCCTACTTCCATGGAGATGTTGTCTTCACTTGAGGAATCGATGAAGGATGGTACAGGTGCAAGACCTGCCGATTACGATAGGTTCACTGGCAAAGGGTCTGTTCAGAATCAAAACAGAGACTCCCTCTGTAGAGTGGTTGCTTCAAAAAGCCACGGATGTACTCCACTGTCCATTTCCCATGAGTTAACCACTGCAGAAGATCTGCGACGGAGGCGACCTGATTGTTATACAAGACTTCACCTTCTGAATCAGTATATTGTTGTTCTAACGGAACTCGCTCAGGAGAAGGTACTACCACTGCTGTACTGCAAACAGTACTATGTCAATTGAACAGAATATTCATCTTCACTGCCATAGCATGCAAGCTGGAACTCCTTTTCTTCAGATTTTCATCATGACCAGTCTGTGTTTTTACTTTTGAGAACAATGTTAAGTTAATAGTGTCGATTCTAATGCATCTTTCAACATCCCTTTTGATACGCTACATGATTTACTTAATTTCTTCAGGCAATTTTGTTACTGCATGCACAATAAGGATGTGTTTTAGTGTGTAGAATTTGTTGCATCTAATTGGATTGCCAAGCTTCATATGATGGTATTCCATTCTCAGTATGTTTCTTGTTATCATGCTTTTAGAGTTCAGTCTGAGTAATTTAGCTCATGCGGGTGATGTTTATATTTCACATAATTTTCATGTCACAATCTTCCAACAGACCATGTTGTTGTTTTTAGTTGATATTCCTTGGCAGAAACACATTGCACAATGCTATCTGTTACATGGAGTTTTTTTTTATTTCTATCAAACAGATGAGTCTCTGTTGGCTGTTTCACTGTTAGTTCAGATTTCGATGCCACACAAAAATCTCTTTTTGACCGTCGTAGCTATGATATTTTATTTGAGAACTTGGATACGATAATCCCCACTTTAAAGTGCACATCACCTTTTCTTATATGTATCTTTGCTTTTCTGTGTTATGCAGCTTTTCAAAGGGATGGACCTGGAGGCACTATCACTTGAACTTGTAATTTTAGCTATCTGGAATGAGGCGCTTAATGCATGTAGATTATTCATGGATGCTTTAGATGATGGAAATTTCACGACATTTACTTACGAGAATTTCCTGCCTAAGAGTGATCGCCGTCCATCTCTAAATGTAGCACAAGGATTGGATTTCACTAGGTCGGTTTCTGTTTGTTCCTGGGCTGAAAGTGGGTTCATCAAGGCATATGACCGCGCAGAGAAAATATCACATAGGTTGCGGGAGAACAATGGTCAGAACATTGATACCTTCGAATCCTAGTATAGTATTGATTCTTAGTTGTAAGTTGTAACCATCGTTTGTTTCCAGATAACACTGAGATGCCAGATGCAATGGAGATCGTATTCCAAACCGCTTTAGTATATGGGAAAACTGGTGCTGTAAGTATCACTATGAGTTTCTTCAATGGTTTCTTTGCAAGCTTTCATTTCTCTAAGCACCATCATGGATTATGGATGTTACCCCTGTTTCCCATTTTTATTTACATGGACAATATGAAAATATGATGTGCATCCCTTAATAGAATTTTTTTGAGGGAGAGCAGTATGGGAGAATCACTAATAATAGCCATGAATGGGCAAGTCATGAGATTTCCATTCTATAGCGATGTAGTCTCAACCAAATAATTCATGGTTGTGCAATGTTGTAACCTCTACCAAATAATAATCACCATCATGGATTATGTATGTTACCCCTGTTTCCCATTTTTATTTACATGGACAATATGAAAATATGATGTGCATCCCTTAATAGAATTTTTTTGAGGGGAGCAGTATGGGAGAATCACTAATAATAGCTATGAATGGGCAAGTCATGAGATTTCCATTCTGTAGCGATGTAGTCTCAAACAAATAATTCATGGTTGCGCAGTTATTGTGTAGCAGGAAAATCGTTCAAATGAAGCAACTCAAGATTTACCACTGGTTGTCCAGGCATTTGACCATTGGTTACCACTGGTGCCAGGCAAATTTCTAGTAATGGTTATTAGTTTACAATTACCATCAAGAACAAGGGCCAGAAATGAGTAATTCATATTTTACATTTTTCATTCAAAAGAGAGCAAAGCTTTCTTCTACAAATGAGCGAAGATGCTCATTACCAGCCAGCCCCTGCTTTCATTTTTCCCCCGAAAAGTACACCAGTCATAACCCCTGCCACTCCCTGCTACCTGAGCACACTTTTTCCATTCTTCAACTGTTTCATTAGATTCTTATCAGATATAAATGGATCTGTGGAGCCGGTGGTGGGGTTGCATTATTTCTCATCTTCTGTGAACCTACTTTTAAATTTGTGCTGAACGTGTTTATTCACTTATTGGTTTAAGTTGCTATTTTAATTGACTTATCTACTTCAACTATTTCAGGCAAACGAATTTTTGGGATACCAAAATAGATCGATGGCGCTATACTCAAAAGCAATCATCTTACTCACATTTATATTGCAGGAAGCAACTACTTTGCCACTAAATCCACCCTTTTCGCTTTCACTATTCAATCAACAACGTATCCATAGGTACATAGCTAATTTGAGGAGTCATCTCTGCAGCGCTCAGTTGAACGTAAAACAACAGAGATCCATCGAGAGATAACTTTTACATGGGAAACTTCATTTCACAAGAACTGAAAGATATTATTTGCATGGCAGTTTTCAACGAAGCTTTGTTTTGTTCTCGTGAAGCATTAATCCTTTCCTCCAACCTTTTTGGAGAATTTAGCTAGCATGAACTTTTGTAATGTTATATTCGTAGAACATCATGGTCCACATGCCCTCCCTTTTGTATATAACACTTTGTGGCTATTTCCCATCAAGTTGAAATGACCTCTTGAATTTGTATATAAATATAATATGTGAGACTTGTAAATAGAATATTTTTTCAGACCTTTGTTTAACTGTATTGTCTCGTTGCCAGCAAGTGTTCAAACTTTGAAGCAGGCAATATTTACAATGCATTGCTCGTACATGGTTTCCAGTTTCACCTTTCTAGCTTCACACCTGCTTGTAGTGCCAGTCACGTCATAATGGAGAGCAGAAAGATCACGTTTTCAGTTCCAAATCTGAAGGTATGTAGTCAGGAAACTCTCATTTACTAAAGAAGAGACATCTCCGATCAATGCTTCCTCTATAAAGCTTTCGCTTTGTTCATATTTTGTGTGGCAGGTGCTGATATGTGCTTATTTTCTTTTTCTGTTGAAGACTTTGGACAGGTTCTAAATTTAATTTGACGTTAGCACTATCCTTTCAGTTAACAAGGGAAACTGTTGGCTCAACTCAGAAAGTGGTGAGCAAATATGTATATCATTAACATTGTTGTTCTTTTTAAGTGAAACATGAAATCCACTAGATAGTTATGCTTTTGGAAGAATATTACTTCAGATGTTCACAGCTAGCTCCAATCCCTAGGTATTTGACTTCCTACCAAAATTGCTCCTCTTATGGTGATGGGTCAAATCCAGTCTGACTTCATTGTTCTCAGTTATTGTCACCGAATAAAGAAAAAGTTTTTTTAAAAAAAGAAAAGGGAAATGAATGAATTGAAACACTCGATTTCACTATATGAATCATTTTTTTCCTTCGTGATCTTGAATTCTTTTCCCCCATAATGCAAGGATCATTTGCTTTGGAAAAAAATAAAGAAGTGCAATGATTTGTTTTCTGTTTCAAAATTTGGCTGCTTGTACGTCAGTTTGAAAATTACCAACTTGCAGAGCAGGTAAATAAGTGTTGATTAGCCTTGTACTCGAAGCAAGCTTTGTCATATTATTGTATAGTCTGGGAGACTATCAGGTAATAGAAGTGTTTGACCCTGATTAATGATTGTTATGTTCCAAAAGGTCATCAAGAACAAGGTGACATAAGCCATGCTGGAATTAATCGACGTTTGCTGCGGATGCCGAATTACTTGCATTGTCATGAAGATACATGGTAAGATGTACTCCACACTAAACCTACAATTACTTCCCTTTGGTGAGGTCCATTCTACTACTGGATAGAATTGATGGTAAAAGATAAAAAGAAACCTAATGGGTGAGCGTACTTACAGAACGTATTACATGCGTTTTCTTCAGTAACGTCTAAACTATGGAAGGTATAAACCATCATAGTTAATCTCATCTGTTTCATTTAATAATAGTTAATATCTGCCCTGTTCTGAAACCATTGTAGCTCTAATTGAGAAGTGTCCAGTAGTAACTTCTGGGAATTAGCATTCAATATGGCGGTAGTGCTTGCAAAAGAAGCGCATAGTCATTCTGCTTGACGTTAGCCTGCTTTCCCTGGACATGGAAATCATATTACTAGATATCCAATTTGTACATGATTGAAATTTTCACGGAGAGAGAAGGAAATCATATCAGATTGGTTGTGGCTGTAGTGGAGCGGTCATGGTCATGGATATCGAGTCACCGACGGCGCGCTCTGATGACGGTTGTGTTTTGGCGCGAAAATGTGAAAGTGAGCATGGGTGAGGCTGGTAATGGTTGGGCACCACCTGCTGTCTGGTGAAATAGATGGCGCAGGGCTTTTCATTTGTGTATATCCAGTTGGGAGGTTCCATCCGTTAATTGTTTATAGCTCTTGTGTTCATTCCATGGTCGCGCAGAGAAGGTTTGGTTGGCGTTTTTAGACCGTGTCTTATTAGTTTAATAAGGATGAAAGAAGTCAAAGCTAAAAATCGACTGAAAGATAAAAAGAACGGACATTTGTGTTTTAGTAACAAGCATGCATTGAACTGAGTTGCACAATGCAAGAACGAAAAAAAGAGACTTATGTTCCATTCGTATTGGTTTTTATTTTGAAAGTTAATATAAATATATGGTTTTTGAAGTGGCTTCTCCGTTCTTTTCGTTGTTATCTTGTTTCGGGGATAAAATAGTGGTTACGGGTATATCATCCACCTAACTCCTCTTAACTTCTCTTGCTTTAGTTACTCGCATGCATCACTTATTTTTTTTTTGTATCATTTGTCTTTTCTTTTATAGTTTTTTTAGCCACTATTATTTATTCTTAGCTAAAAAGTATGAGTTACAGCTAAAAATCATGTCCCTTTTAATGTCATTTTTTGCATATGGTCGGAGATTTCACCGGAGCAAGCATACCCCAGCCCCATTAAAACGGGCCAGTACCACCCTTTGGTAGCATGCACTGCACGGGTCATCAAATCCCGGGAACAAAAACAAATCTCTCCAATTATTTCCCGGCCGTTGCATGCTGCACGATGCATCCAAAGCTCCTGCTTGCCTGTCGCCCCCGGCCTTTTGACTCCGTGTCTGCATCTGGCTGAGGGCACCGTGACAAAAGAGTACGGACTGTGCGTCTGTGCCCCGCTAGGAGCCCAAGTTTGCTCGATAAAATATGGAGCAAAACGCAAAGGAGCAGCAGACGCAATCTTTTGTTTTTTTCACATCTATAACACTCCCATAGACCATAGTCCCATCTCTCTGGCTCTGTCCGTGCGTGTCAAAGCAGGGCGAGCTGCGACCGTGCAGGAGCAGCGGCATGCAACGACTGCCAATCTTTTTCGCTACCCTTCGCTTCCTCTGTGGCTCGGTTCAGTTCTCAGAACACTACACGGCCATGCTCCTGCTACTTCATTGGAATTTGCTACCTTCATGCTAGTCTGCATCTACGCACCAGTGGTCGTCTCTACCTGTGCGTCTATGTACTTTCTACTTTGACTATCAGTACTTATGCTCAAGTTAAAGCCACTTTTAACATTATTTCACATCGTATTTACAAAAATAACCATATATAGACCGTATTGATAAAATATATCATTTCTATCATCCGATGGGTAGGTGGCAGCGCCTGTGAGGCGACACGCGACGCTGCCGTCGGCGACAGGCGCCTGCCGCCCTCTCACCAGACGGCAGGCAGCCTGCCACCCGGTGGGGAGACGGTAGGCTTGTCTGCCATCTAGTGAGGGGTGGCAGGTAATTAAGCTGGTTGATTAGCTGGCTTAATTACCTACCCTAATTTTTTCCGTTTAGCATTTATTTGAATTTTTAAATAGATCAAATGAGCTTAAAAAATTATGAAAATTTATGTACAGCCTTCCGACGCAACGTACCTAGCAGTGTAATTTTTGGATAATTTTATCCATTGTGAATGTTTCTCAAAAATTCATACAATTTCGATAATTTTACGAGTTTTTACATATAGCAAACGAGCTCTAAAAATTATGAAATTTTATGTGAAGCCTCCCAATACAGTAATAGTTATTGTATATTTTTTAGGAATTTTATGTGGTCCGAATTTACCACGTTTATTCGGGTTAGCTTAATCATGAATTTATAAAAATAAATATGATGTGAAACAGTAAAAGTAGCTTCGTTTTAAGTCTTTTTTTACTATTCATAAATTCATCTTTTTCTGAACTTTTTTTTTTGAGCTTTTTGCCCGCTGGATATTTTTATTTTTAAAAATTTAATTATGTTAAATAAGCCTCCACCATCAACCATAAGTCATCAAAATTAGCTCAAATGATCACCACCTTACTCCTCACGCTGTAATGCATTCGTTACCAAATGGCTTGTGACATAAGTATCTCTTAGAACCAAAAATTTTAAATGGAGTACTTCTTGAGACGGAAAGATCATATCTTCTTATCTGGTCCATACCTGAGGGGGGACGTCCTTTTGGGTGGTTAGCCATTTCGCCGAGAAACGGGGGATGGTGCTAGAGTGCTAGTGGTATCATATAGTAACAGTAATCTTATGTTTATACTGGTTTTTGTTAATAGCTTTAGCTGTGATTGATAAATATTAGTGGCTAATAAATAATAGTAACGGATAGACGTAGCTTATAGAAACTGCGATGTTTGTATTTGTTTAATTCTTTTATCTTTTTGATGAGTACATTATTTAAGAAAAAAACAATCGACGGTGCAACGTAAGATACTATAACATACGGAAGACCGTGCGATTTACAAAATTATAGCATAATAAAATATATAATATGTTATAATATATGAAAGTGCAAAGTGATTGATAACAATGGCCGATAGAAACTAGGATATACATATTGATTTTAACTTTTGGAAGTAAAAACTGGAAGCCAAAATCACTACAAATGATCCTACAGCCAAATTATAGAATCGACCACTCCATATTTACAGTGAAAAGATGCAAGCTAAAGCTGAATCGGAGGTGGTGGTGATGCAAGTGGAAGTGTAACCGTGTACTACTACTACTCCGTAGTCCGTAGGAAGAACGTAGGGAAGCTATCCCGATAAGGTGCAGTGGGGGAATTCCTAATGGTCAAAGAAGGCTAGCAGTGCAATGTAAGAGAAGCGCAAGGTAAAAAACCACGGCAGTTAATTGACTCCTGCAACATCGACTGAGACGTACGCCAGAGGGCAGCGGGGAAAAGAAGTTACGACAAGGGAGAGAGAACAGGGGGGAAAAGGAGGAGAGAGAAAAAGGGTTTGGTTCTCGAAGAAGATCCAGAAACGGTCATCTCGAAATCCCATGGTGGGCTCATATCGTAATCACCAATAATACAAACGCTCTCGCTGATCCCCCATTGTCAGGACATTGTAGACGCCGATAAGAAGGGATCGCAGCATGTCCAATGATATAATATCTATTTTTAAAAATCTTATTACATAGAACATAAGATAGTACAGAGAAGAGGAGAGAGAATTGAGAATTAAATCGTTTTTATGTAATAATCGACTGTAACATAAAAAATATAACGTATTATGTCATAAAGAACCTGTCTAAAGAAAGATGCAAAAAGATAAACTATAGAAGCTATATTTAGTGCTATCTATAGATGACATAGAGATTATTATACACATCGGTTATGCATGCCCTCACCACCGCGCCTATTGTATCGCCGCCTACGTGGCTCCGCCATGCAGGGGTTCTTGCTATGTTATTACTGTGTCTTGTGTCATGCGAACCGTGGTATGTGCTTCATCTTTTGGAGGATGAATAGCAACATGGGAATTGCCACTACTACAGACAGTGTTATCATAGACGGTTCAAAACTGTCATCTCAGACGATTTTTGAACCGTCTGCGTTTATGTGTCAATGATAATAGCTGGTTATCACAAACGGCTCCCAGACCGTCTGTAATGACTTACAACAAAGACGGTTTTCTAAAACCCATATATGATATTCGACTATCACAAACGGTTTTTTATATTAACCGTAAAACCGTATGTGATATGCATGATATCACAGACATTTTTGTTATTAACCTCTGTGATATGGTGCATATCATAGATGGTTCGGTGTTCCGAACCGTCTGTGATATCATGCATATCACAGACGGTTTGGAACACCGAACCGTCTGTGATAGCTATTTCAATAGCGATGTTGATTGCTCTTTTTCGGTTAGCATCAGGATATGCTAACCATGCCATCTGAAAACAAGCAAGATCACTTATATATAGCACATGACAATCATTAATAAATCTCACAGATGAATGGAACAACACAAGTAGATCACATATATAGTATGACTATAGTTACACATATATCACAAATGAATTAAATTGAATGAATTGTTTGATTAAACACAATTGAGTGATTACAATTGAATCTAATGTTTCAACATCTAATCACCATTGCCGGGGTGGAACTCTCCAGTCTTGTTTATGACCTCTGCTAGCAAGAATTGAGAGATGTTTCCTTGAATTTTGATGAGTTTGTCAAGATCAAATGTACTTTTGTCGAAATCCACACGTTGTCGCCAGGAGCAATATTAAGCCATTAATTAGCATGTGTGTATATATACATATATATAATTAGAAAATAGTAATAATTGAAAGGTTGACAAACCTCTAGATCATTCGTCTTAGCGTCCATGATTCCTTCATATAGCGGTAAACATAGAATCCACATATGTTGCCCTATAGCTGCTGGTGGCACTGCAAAAATAGAATTACATATATAGGTATTGTCAATTCTAGAGGTATTATAACAAAGTATGATATATGATTGTTGTGTTGTAGCGGGTACCGAAAATCGCATCCTGTCTCGCAGTATGTCGTTGGATTCCTTGTGTCTCCCTCCCTGGGCAACATAAGCGCTAAACGACCTACGTGATTCCAAAAAAGTTAGCCTCGTCCATTGCAAACGAAGGAAAGATTACAATAGAGTTATGTAAGGAGGAAATGAGTTTATCTGGCAATTGCTTGTTGCACACGAGTGAAGTCGTGGTTGCTCCTAAGTAGGGAATCAAGGTATATTACCTTGCTCCATTTTGGTACAATTACAATCAGAATCCAATGAGACCTAGTCATGTGTGTCGTCATAGTGATTAATGCTAAGTTCATGTAGCGTATAAAGTACAAATGAAACTTGTGTAGCAACTAGTGAAGCGTTTACCCTTGGTTGAAGGGTACCATGATGTACTCATTGTCACTATCAGCAATCAATCCCCTCGTTATGTAATCTTGGATGAAGGATGTATTTTCGTTGATGGATTGCTCAAAGACCAAGTGTGGGTCGAGGAAATCCACCAGTTGTCGCCATCGTCGGACTTGTTGGATCATGTATCTATACATAAGGAAAGAGTAATGTCATTTATCGGTATGACATGAATGTAGAACTTCATTGTATAGTACACTTACAGTGTCCAACATCGTAGAAGTGAGGCGTTGAGTTCGTCGAGGTTGAATAGTAAGAATAAGTCTTCGAAGGTCACGACGAAGTAGCCCGAGTCGTGGAGGAAATACGCCTCCGTGTATCTCACAGTGAATCTACTATGCCGGTTTGGCTTCATGTTGGACCTCTGCATGTACCAAGTATGCAATGTATTGTAAACCAGTCCAAGCCTGGGTAATTTTGACTCGGGGACCAACGGCACTCCGAGAATGAACTGCCATTGCCCGGGAGGCGCCTTAATCTTCTTCGGTTGGGTCTTATCGCCTCGCTTATGATATATTTTGGCGTCGTCTCCACGGGAGCCGATGCAATAGGCTTTAGAATCGGAGCTGAATGTGGAACCACGGGAGCCGATGTGATAGGTCCAGGGTGATGTCCCTCTTGGGCCATTGGATGTGAAGTTCGCGGCACGGACGAATCGAGGGTGATGTCCCTCTTGGGCCACTGGATGAATGTGTGGACGTCATCCTCTAATGTCGTAATCTCTTCGTTTGGGAGCTTCTCAAGAGGGACGGTCCTAAAAACATCATTAACCATGTCCACCTGAATATTCACAAACGGATCTCTAGTTGGACACCGTGCACCAGCGTCCCTGACAGCCATGGATACGCCATCCCCTGCCCAGCGTTAATGGGAATGGAGCCAACAAGCCTAACTCTGAGGATACAAGGCGTGAGCTCCTACATAACGATACACGATGAGTGAAGGCATCCACCAAGTAGATCTATCTATGCAACATTATAAAGAGGTATATTACTTAGATGTCATCAATAGGTAAGTGGACGTCGCTATGTTCAATAATTAGCGTGGACGTGCAGTTACTCCGACGTTGAGGCGGACTGGGTACCACATTGACGGGGGTGAGTTGCGATTGGTTGCGGACTTGTCTCAGTTCTTCCTCTATGAATCTATCTCTCCTCGAAGTGAGGCAGTCTTCTCTTGAAATGAGGCAGACAACTGTTCCTCAAGTTGTGCACGAAGCTCTTGTTTTATTTGTTCGTTGCGATAGACCTTGGATCTCTTCCTACTCCTATATATCTCGGAGTCATTTGGGAATCCCTTACTCCAAGATACGTAAACCCCCAGGCCTCGCGTGCGACTTAGGTGCTCCTTGTTTCCTAGGGCATGTGATAGTATATCTCTCTCCTGTATTCTTCAAACGAGCCTCGGGAAGATTCAGTAGTCAATGAATGATGCAAGAGGCAATCATGTTATTTTCGAACCCATGAAGTTCAAGAGGTATTAACAACCCAGATTCGAGCGCTCGTTCGCGACCTCGTGTTGCATCCTCCACTGCGGGATTTTACCCGCGTACCCATCGATGCCGAGTCTGTGAGGGTTAGTGTTTTGTGACTGGAGAGCCTTGTGTGCCGCTCTTTGTTGTTCAAATTTGGTGTCTTCATCTACACAAAGGCCTCCCATGTTTCCGGCGACACGAAAAAGGGCGTGAGATCCTTGGCCACGTACTGCGTGACAAGAGTGCTTTTGAAATTCTTTCATGCTTTTACCATCGCGAGGAGCGCCTGCCGTTGCATGAGTCCCTACACTTCTATTGGGATCTCGAACAAATATGTTATTTCCACCCACAGCTGATTTTTCTGATCCTTTGGTAAATCTTTCCACCTTGCTATGGTGATGGGGACCCATTGCCTTCCAATTATCCTGCAGGTAGTCTGAAATGCTGCCGCTGCTTTCTTCGGTTGCAGATGGACCCCATCCGGAGAGACCACCGTGATGGTCATTCGACCCTCGCTTTTCGATACTCCTCGGTCATGCTTAGTTATCCTGATCTTCAGAGCGTGAGACCCAGATGACGACGACGATGACTGTGTGGACGCCATCTCTCTTATAAGAAAAAACTAACTGTAGTGGGCTATGAGCGTAAATAAATTAAGTTTTATGAATCGAATTACACACACCAGTGTCTCAAGGTCCCTTTGGAACAGTAACATGCCATTTCAAATAGATATTGTAGCTAACAAGTGAAGCATATATCATGAAGTACTAAACATCATAAAATAAAGTTCTATTAATCAAATTACAAACACTAGTGTTTCAAGTTCATTGAACATGACACACTGGAGTGTATAACTTACTTCATGCCATTTGAAGGTCTATGTGGCATATATTATTTCCATAAAGGTCCCTATGGAACAATAACATGTCATTCCAAATAGATCTTGTAACAAACAAGTGAATCATATATCATAGATTACTAAAGGTCATAAAACAAATTATCTAACTATTGAAAATCACAAAATAAATTAGCCAACTATTGAGACAGACCACAAGATTGACAAATGACGGTAATAGTAACAATTTAGAGCTCAAACTTGAATATCAATTTTGGTATTAGATCTTGTAGCTAACAAGTGAAGCATATATCATGAAATACTAAAGGTCATAAAACAAATTAGCCAACTACCGAAGATCACAAAATAAATTAGCCAACTATTGAGACAGACCACAAGATTGACAAATGACAATAATACTAACAATTTAGAGGTCAAGCTTGAATATCTAATTTTAGTATTAGATCTTGTAGCTAACAAGTGAAGCATATATCATGAAGTACTAAAGGTCATAAAACAAATTAGCCAACTACTGAATATCATAGAATAAATTAGCCAACTATTGAGACAGACCATAAGATTGACAAATGGCAATAATACTAACAATTTAGAACTCAAGCTTGAATATCCAATTTTAGTATTAGATCTTGTATCTAACAAGTGAACTATATATCATGAAGTATTAAAGGTCATAAAACAAATTAGCCAACTACTGAAGATCACAAAATAAATTAGCCAACTATTGAGACAGACCACAAGACTGACAAATGATAGCAATAGTAACAATTTAGAGCTCAAACTTGAATATCCAATTTTAGTATTAGATCTTGTAGCTAACAAGTGAAGCATATATCATGAAGTACTAAAGATCACAAAATAAATTAGTCAACTATTGAGATTAGATCTTGTAGCTAACAAATGAAGCATATATCATGAAGTACTATATATCATGAAGTATTAGACCAGTATCATCATCAAGCTAATATCCGGACCCACTATGGGATTTGGGTTTCGCATCAGTAGGGAGGAGGCGGCCGTGTCGGGAGGAGGGCTGAGTGAGGGTGAAAGCATCTAGGCCCCTAAAATGATTTTGGTAGAATTTATATGAATATGGGACTAACCGCGAGTGTTTAAAGGTTAAGTCCAGGTTATGGTTGACAAATGCAAGCCAAAGGATAAGGATGAAGATTAAACATGGTTCAAGATAGAGGTATATGTAGAATATGATTCCCTTTTCAATTTTACCTGGTCTCTTTTCTCCGAGCACCCTCCGGATGCCCCGAGTTTTAGGAGGCGGTAGTTCACTGTCGAGCGGTACTACCGGCCACATGTAGTTCGGATGGGAATCGAGCCTTTTTCCAGAGACTTTTGGAGCTCGGCTCATGCGGTAGTACTGGCCGACTTTCTTGACTACTGGGTGAGCGGTAGTGCCGGACGTTATAACGACGGTAGTACTGGCCGAAGCGGACCAGCGGTCCTGCGAAGCTCGACATAGCCGTTCGATGCGTCGGATAGGGGCGGTACTACTGCCTCGACCGTGATGGTTCCGCTCGCCCGATTTTTCCGAATTTGTTCCAAACGGCTAGTTTTGGTAGGTGGAAGGTATAAATACCGTACCTTTGCTCATAGACGGATGCTAGAGACTCCATTGATCATTCTTGAGCATTGGGCATTCACTCCACACCTACTTTCACTCTTGAGCATTCATTTGAGGTGTTTGAGCAAAAGTGCATAGCATTCATTAGTTTGATCCTTGGCACTAATTTGCAATCAAGCGAAGCTCGTGGTTTGTTACTCTTGGTGCTTGCTTAGGCACACGGACGATTGGGAGAAGCTTGTTCGGTGATCTTCTCAAAGAAGCTTGTGAGAGACCCGGCTTTCGTGTGAAGGTTGGAGCTCGCCTACCGGGAGCGGGAAGAGCTACCTCTAGTGATCGAGGTGCTTGGCTCAATTCGTGGAGCCGGTTCGATTGCTTCGAGCTAACCTCAACGTGGACTAGTGGGGCAAGCAAGTTTCCGATACCACGGTAAAACATCAAGTGTGCACATCTCTATTGCTTTCTAAATAGTTCTAAGTTTTCATGCTTAGTGCTTTGTTTAGTCCTTGTTATTACTAGTATTGCTAATTGCTTGACTAGTATTGTGTAGGCTTAAAATTGTCTTTCATTCTTGTTCTTAGAAATAGAGAATTTAGCCTAGTTGAAAAGAAAATTTAAAACCGCCTATTCACCCCCTCTAGTCGGTATCCTTGATCCTACAAGTGGTATCGAGCTTGGTCTCTCATTTTAGACTTAACCGTCTAGAGAAAAGGATGGCTAGCGAGGATTTGCTATAGGCAAGGCACCTTTCTTTGATGGATCAAATTATGCTTATTGGAAAATTAGAATGTCAATTTATTTAAAGGCTATGAGTCCAAGCGTTTGGAAAATTGTAAATGAGGGTTACGTCATGGCGCTTGATCCATTGAATCCAACGGATCAAGGCAGGCGAAATGCTCATTTAGATGCCCAAGCAATGAATGCTATTTTGGAGCTTTAAGCGGATGAGTTCAATAGGGTGAGTAATCTTGAGGCGGCTCATGCTATTTGGACAACCCTTTCCGAAATCCATGAAGGGACATCCACGGTTAAAGAAGCAAAATTGCATCGACTTAGGATTAAATATGAGACATTCACAATGTTGCCTCATGAGGACATCAATGAGATGTACACACGACTCAACAATATTGTGAATGAGCTCAAAGGCCTTGGTACTAACCTTTCCGATCTTGACATTGTGAGAAAGATGCTTAGGGCTTTCTTGGGAAAAATACGAAATGTTGGTGACACTCTTCCTCAACTCACCGGAGTTAGCAAGAATGACTCCAACACAACTATTGGGCAACCTCATCACAAATGAGCTATACAAGAAAGATAAGGAGGAGCTCTTGGAGCAATCCTCATCAAAAGCCAAAAAGATCACCGCTTTTAAGGCCAAAGCGGTGGTAAGTGAAGAATCCAAGATGATGAGGAAAACTCAGAAGAAGAACTTGCTCTTCTAGTAAGAAGAATGAACAAGTTCATGAGAAGGCGTTCAAACCGGGCGCAAATTATGACAAGGCAAAGAAGGGCACTCCTACTCCAACAAGCGATATAGCAACATCCGTTGCTATGAATGTGATGAGAAAGGGCACATTGCCTCAAATTGCTAACAAGAAAGATGACAAAGAGAAGTCATCAAACAAGAAGAGTTACAACGGCAAGAAGAAGCTTTTCAAGAAGCTTCACAAAGATGGCAAGAATGAAGCCCACATTGGAGAATGGGATTCCGAAGAAGAGTATTCCGACTCCGAATCAAGTGAAGATGAGTCCTCCAAGAAGGGACTTGTCGGAATTGCAATCAAGTAAGCTCCATCACTATTCTCCACTCCAACTTGCCTCATGGCAAAAGGAGATAAGGTAAAATTCCTTGATGATGATGAGCCTTCATATGATGATCTTATGGATATGCTTGTTGAACTAAATGAGTTTCTTGGAAAGAGAAATCAAAATTTAAGATCTTGAAGAGGAACATACAACTCTACAAGAATCTTATAAGGAGCTAAAGGAAGCTCATGATTTGCTCATCCATGAAAAATCTTGCACTAGCATTGGAATTACTTGCGATATTATAAATGAAATGCCTAGTGTAAAAGTAGCTAAATCTAGCATATCTACATCATGTGATGAACTCCTTACCTTGCCATGCTCTTCTAATATTGATTCTAGTAATGCCATATCTTTTGTTCATGATGATTTACTTGTTTATGAAAATAAAGATTTAAAGGAACAAGTGTTAAAATTGAACAAAAGCTTGGAAAGAGCATACAAAGGAAAGGCTACACTTGATAAACTATTAAGTGATCAAAGATGTTCATTCAACAAAGAAGGACTTGGGTACATTCCCAAGAAAGGTAAGAAACCAGGTATACAAGCCCCCAAGGTTTGTAAAAGAAAATGGTAAGTATTGTACAAAATCCTGGATTTGGGACATAAGTCTCAAAATTGTTCTAAGGGTAAGATTCAATCCATTGGTTTATATGACTCATGTTATATGCTTAGAAAAAGCGAAAATGGAAATATTCTTGCTCATTTCATTGGCACCTCGATTTTGGGTGCTAAAAGGAAATCCATTTGGGTGCCCAAAACCTTGGTTACTAACCTCCAAGGACCCAAACAAATTTGGGTACCTAAAGAACTTGATTCTCTTTTGTAGATGAACTACAAGACCGGTGGAAGGCATTGGGTGTTGGATAGTGGATGCACTCAACACATGACCGGAGATCGGAAAATGTTCACCACCTTTGAGAGCGGGAGCAATGAGAAAATCACCTTTGGAGACAATAGCAAAGGAAAGGTACTTGGTTTGGGTAAAATTGCTATCTCCAATGACCTTTCCATTTCTAATGTATCTTTAGTAGAAACCCTAAATTTTAATTTGCTATCCGTTGCTCAATTATGTGATTTAGGCAACTTGTTCTTTCTCTAAAGAAAATGTCATTATTGCAAAAGAAAATGAAAAGGAAATTGTTTTCAAAGGTTTTAGATTTGGAAATCTTTATCTAGTGGATTTCACTTCAAATGAGTCTTGCTTAAAAACTTGTTTAATTGCAAAAACATCTTTGGGTTGGTTATGGCATAGAAGGTTAGGTCATGTGGGTATGATTCAACTTAAAAGCTTTTCAAACATGACTTAGTTGTTGGCTTGAAAGATGTGAAGTTTGAGAAAATAGACTTTGTAGTGCTTGCCAAGCCGGAAGCAAGTTGCAAACTCTCATCCTTCCAAAAGTATCATGTCAACATCTAGGCCATTGGAACTCTTACATATGGATTTGTTTGGGCCAACAACCTATAAGAGTATCGGAGGCAATAGTTGTTGTTTAGTCATTGTAGATGACCACTCTAGATATACATGGGTGTTCTTCTTAAATGACAAAGGCGAAACCTCAAGATTTTCAAAGTTTCTCAAAAGAGCCCAAAATGAATTTGATTTTAAAATAAAGAAAATTAGGAGTGATAACGGTTCGAGTTCAAAAACACCAAAATTGAAGATTTTGTGATGAACTTGGAATAAAGCATGAACTTTCCACAACCTACACTCCGGAACAAAATGGAGTTGTAGAAAGGAAAAATCGAACATTGATTGAAATGGCTAGACAATGCTTGATGAATATAATACTTAGATAGATTTTGGGCGAAGCTATTAACACCGCTTGTCATGCCATAAATCGCTTTTATTTGCATCGTCTTTTGAAAAAGACCTCCTATGAACTTCTCATTGGGAGAAAACCGAACATTTCCTACTTTAGGGTATTTGGATGCAAATGCTATATCTTAAGAAAGGGTGTTCGGCTCTCTAAATTTCAAAGTCGATGTGATGAAGGATTTTTATTAGGATATTCTTCAAATAGCAAAGCTTATAGAGTTTTCAATAAAAATTCGGGTTTGGTTGAAGAATCTTGTGATGTGCAATTTGATGAAACTAATGGCTCTCAAGAAGAGCAAGACAATTTGGATGATGTAGGAGAAGAAGGATTACGCAAAGCCATGGAAAACATGCAAATTGGCGACATCAAGCCAAGGAAGATACTACATCACCCATCTCATCAAGACAAGTTGAACCACCTACTTCTTCAACTTCAAACGATGTACAAGTATTAGATGATGAAGCAAAAGATCAACAACAACCCTTCAAGATCCATAATGCAATTGCAAAAGATCATCCAATAGACCAAATATTGGGTGATGTGAGTAAGGTGTTCAAACTCGCTCTAAAGTAGCTTCATTTTGTGAACATTATTCGTTTGTGTCTTCTCTTGAGCCAAAGTTTGTAGAAGAAGCTCTAGATGATCCGGATTGGATAAATGCCATGCATGAAGAGCTAAACAACTTCTCCAAAAATGATGTATGGACATTGGTGGAAAGGCCCAAGGAGCAAAATGTGATTGGTACAAAATGGGTCTTTCGAAACAAGCAAGATGAGAACGGACTTGTGGTAAGAAATAAAGCAAGGTTAGTTGCTCAAGGCTACACTCAAGTTGAGGGTTTAGATTATGATGAAACCTTTGCACCGTAGCTAGACTTGAGTCAATTAGAATCTTGTTAGCTTTGCATCTAGCTTTGATATCAAGTTATTTCAAATGGATGTTAAAAGTGCCTTCTTAAATGGAACTATCTCGAACTTGTTTATGTTGAACAACCTCAGGGTTGAAGACTTGAAATATCCCAATCATGTATACAAGCTCTCTAAGGCGCTATATGGTTTAAAACAAGCTCCTAGAGCATGGTATGAGCGCCGAGATTTTCTTGTTTCAAAAGGATTTAAAATTGGTAAAGTAGATACCTCTCTATTCACAAAAATCATCAATGGTGATTTCTTCGTTTGTCAAATATATGTTGATGATATTATATTTGGTTCTACTAATCAAGACTTTTGCAAAGAGTTTGGTGATATGATGTCTAGGAATTTGAGATGTCAATGATTGGTGAACTAAGTTTTTCCTTGGATTACAAATCAAGCAATTCAAAGATGGGACTTTCATAAGCCAAACAAAGTATGTGAAAGATTTATTCAAGAAGTTTGGGATGGAAGATGCGAAACCTATCAAAACACCAATGGCAACGAATGGGCATCTAGACCTCGACGAAGGAGGTAAATCGGTAGATACTAAACTTTATAGATCTATGATTGGTAGTTTACTCTATCTTACCGCATCTAGGCCCGATATCATGTTTAGTGTTTGCATGTGTGCTAGGTTTCAAGCTTCTCCAAAGAATGTCATTTAAAGGCCGTAAAAGGATTTTGAGATATTTGAAACATTCCTATAACATAGGGCTTTGGTATCCTAAAGGTGCTAAATTTGAATTAATTGGATATTCGGATTCGATTATGCGGGTTGCAAAGTGGATAGAAAAAGCACCTCGGGATGTTGTCAATTTTAGGAAGATCCTTAGTTTCTTGGTCTTCAAAGAAACAAAACTCAGTAGCACTTTCAACCGAAGCCGAATATGTTTCCGCGGAAGTTGTTGTGCTCAATTATTGTGGATGAGGCAAACTTTGATGGACTATGGAATCAATTTTGATAAAGTGCCTTTGTTGTGTGATAATGATAGTGTCATCAAAATCTCAAATAACCCATCCAACACTCAAGAACCAAGCATATAGATATCCGCCATCATTTCTTGAGAGATCATGTTGGGAAGGAGATATTTGCATTAGCCACATCCGGACCGAAAACCAATTAGCGGACATTTTCACCAAGCCTTTAGATGAAAGCCATTTTGCAAACTTAGGAGTGAGTTAAATGTCTTAGACTATTCCAACATTGCATGATTTTATGGCTCACTTAAATGCATATTTTTTTTGGAGTGGCTTGGACAATGTTGTGAAAAAGTTTCTTGTGAAAAGTCTTTAAAATTTGATTAAATGCAAAATTATTTAAAATTATTATTTTAATACATTTAATGCATAATGATCCTTAAAGATGTTAGTTGAGTGCAAAACTAGGGATCATTTGCATACTATACCTTTCTTCTCAAAATTACGCAAGTCCCGAAAAATCGGTACTATCAGGTCTCAAGCGGTACTACTGTTGAGCTGAACTACTGCCGCAGGCGAACTCTGGATATGACTTAAAAATTGGTGGGATTTCAAACCCTAGTTCCTTGCGGCTTCTCTCTCTCTCTCTCTCTCACTTACGGTTATTCCGCTCACTTGTAGCCTCTCTCTCTCTCTCTCTCAAAACACCACAAAACCGAACTTGGATCTTCAAATCGCTCGGTTTTCCTCGGATTTTGGCCTTGCGTCTTCCCAAGGACTCATCTCCTCCATTCCTCAAGGTATTTGGATCATCCCCATCTTTTATTGTCTCTTTGAACCCTAGTTTGATTTTTAGGGTTTTCAAAATGAGGATGATTTCTTGCGGTTTAAACTAGGGTAAATGTGGTATTTTGGTATCCAGAGGTGTTTACACACCCATTCCATGGATTCAATCCAAGAAAATACCAAAATCTCAAACCCATTGCTTAACCTAGAATCGGTCGGTGACGGTACTACTACCGAGCTAAAGCGGTACTACTGCCAAGCTACCTACCTCCCGAGCAGCGGTACTACCGGGTTGCCACGATTAACGACAACTTCTTCCGATTCTTTTCAATTCCTTTTGATCTATCCTAGTAAGGCTCTAACACTGTATCCTCTTAATTTTAGATGCACATTACTAGGAGAGCGACTAGAGACTTTACTCTCTGTAGGACGGTCAGGAGAGTCCTCCGCTCTCTGCCACTTCGAGGCCTCTCGAGGCGGCCAGACCGTGGCAAGGTCCGGTGAGGAGGCAGTCGAGGGAGAGCAGAGCCACCGCAAAGCGGTATAGCTCTCCCATGGAAGATTCGAGGAGGATCTCACGAAGGAAGATCCTCAAATTGATTTGAGGAAGATTTCTGAGGACTACATCGGACTTCGTCAGTAAATCGAGATGAGTTACCTTCCAACTCCATCAATCCCAAGTTTCACACTAAATTTCGAGAGCAAATTTTGATCATTTGTATGGAGAGTCGACGACGTCGGCGATCATAAGTGGAGTGGATTGGGAGCACTTGTCCTCTATTGACAAGTATGATGGCACTCTCGAGCTTTTTCAATGATGTGGTACATCGGTGGCGACACTGCATCGGACTACAATGAGGAGATCATTCGCCAATTTTATGCTACGGTGCACATTTCTCAGTTTTGACACATGACACGGATGACAGTGTGCACACAGTTGGAGGCGACCAAGCATGAGTTCGAGCTTGCCTTGAGAGTCGAGTTGAGTGGACATGAGAAGGTATATGACAAGCCGACTCTTGAGATCTCGCATTTTCCGCCTTCTACAACCTCAATGAGAGGTGCATCCCGGCACCTTGGTTGGTCTTCTCCTATTCCTAGCATCATCAATAGGATTATCAACCATACTATTCTTCCCAAGAGTGGGAATTTCGATGCCATAAGAGGACATGCTTGGAATCTTATAGACTACATCATGAGGGGTCGAAGTTTGATGTAGTGGACTTGATCATTAGGAGATTGCCTCTTCCAAAATGACGAAATCAAGCGCATTAATTATGGACCTTATATCTTTGCCTTGATTGAGACCAAGTTCGATTTAGAGGCGCTACAACAAGAGGCATAAGGCGTATAAGCGAGACTGAGCCTCCATTCCCACTGCCGCCAGAGCTCGGCAGTCGAGATCCAAAGCGGCGGGAGGATCCTCGGCCCGGCACCGGCGGCTCTGCGGCCCAGGCAGCGGCTCCAGCTTCTCGGACCGCGTGGCCACTCTCTCGTGATCTACTCCACTGCCCGGATGAGAGAGTCTCGGCCGAGGGTTTGCCTCCTCTCTTCTCGCATGGACTCCTGGATGGGCGTGTTGCGACCATCGAGCAGGTCCACAGCTCGACCTCCTTCGCCCATGCGCTATACTCGTCGCCGTCATCGCGATCCTTCTCCTCCGGTCCCAGGGTAGCTTCTTTTGGTATTTGATGCCAAAGGGAGAAGAATGGAAACTAGGGCTATTAGGGCTATCTATCTCTATTTTATGTTTTATGGATGATTGTAATGAACTTGGTTATCTATGCTTTTGATGTATTCGGATGTAATGTCTATTGTTTACTTCTATGAAATTGCTTCTATTATTTGTCTCATGTTATGATCTCAATTGTGCATCTTGTCAAAATTGTGATAAAAATGAAATTTTCTCTACTGTTGTAAAATTTCATGCACAAATTTAGGGAGTTTTCACCCTCCTTGACTTTAAAAGGAAAATTCATATTCTTGCCAAAATGAAAATCATTGCTAGAATTTTCTCTTTTCAAAAGTCACAAAAGAATATACAACTAATTGTCAAAATAAGTGGTATATTCAAACATTACATTCCATATAAAATGTGTTGTCATCAATTACCAAAAGGGGAGATTGAAAGCATCTAGGCCCTAAAAATGATTTTGGTAATTAATGAATTTATATGAATATGGGACTAACCGTTTAATGAGTGTTTAAAGGTTAAGTCCGGGTTATGGTTGACAAATGCAAGCCAAAGGATAAGGATGAAGATTAAACATGGTTCAAGATAGAGGTATATGTAGAATAGGATTCCCTTTTCAATTTTACCGGTCTTAGGAGAATGGTGGAAGACCGGATTATAGGGTAAATAATCGTACCATAAAGAGGATCATGGCAAGTAGCTTGATAGCAATTCTTAAGTGTCCATGGATCAACTAGGATCAAGCATTCTTGAAAAATCTGTTTTAAAGCCAAAAGCGTACTCGTGCGGACGTGCGGTAGTTCGCGAGTTTTCAACGTCGGTACTACTGTCGAGCGGTAGTACCATTGGAGAAATCGGAACTACCGCGATCGGAAGTTCCGAATCTCAAGCGGACCCATTTTCCGAGAGCACCCTCCGGACTCATTTCCAAAATCGAGAAGCGGTAGTTCATTGTCGAGCAGTACTACCGGTCACGGGTAGTTCGGAGGTGGATCGGACCCTTTTCTCCGAGAGCACCCTCCGGATGCCCCGAGTTTTAGGAGGCGGTAGTTCATTGTCGAGCCAGTACTACCGCCCACGTAGTTCGGGATGGGAATCGGGCCTTTTTCCGTGAGAGTGACTTTTGGAGCTCGGCTCATGCGGTAGTACCGCGCCGACTTTCTTGGTACTACCGGTGAGCGGTAGTCTTGGGCGTTATAACGACGGTAGTACCGCAGCCGACGGACCAACGGTCACTGCGAAGCTTCGACATAGCCGTTACGATCGTCGGATAGGGAGCGATACTCTGAGCCTCGGGCCGTGAGTTCCGCCACCCGATTTTTCGGAATTTGTTCCAAACGGCTAGTTTTGGTAGGTGGAAGGTATAAATACCGTACCTCTGCTCATAGGCGGATGCTAGAGACTCTATTGATCATTCTTGAGCATTGGGCATTCACTCCACACCTACTTTCACTCTTGAGCATTCATTTGAGGTGTTTGAGCAAAAAGTGCATAGCATTCATTAGTTTGATCCTTGGCACTAATTTGCAATCAAGCGAAGCTCGTGGTTTGTTACTCTTGGTGCTTCTTAGGCACACGGACGATTGGGAGAAGCTTGTTCGGTGATCTTCTCAAAGAAGCTTGTGAGAAGACCCGGCTTTCGTGTGAAGGTTGGAGCTCGCCTACCGGAGCGGGAAGAGCTACCTCTAGTGATCGAGGTGCTTGGCTCAATTCGTGGAGCCGGTTCGATTCGATCGAGCTAACCTCAACGTGGACTAGTGGGAACCGGCAAGTTTCCGATACCACGGTAAAAACATCGAAGTGTGCACATCTCTCTATTGCTTTCTAAATAGTTCTAAGTTTTCATGCTTAGTGCTTTGTTTAGTCCTTGTTATTACTAGTATTGCTAATTGCTTGACTAGTATTGTGTAGGCTTAAAATTGTCTTTCATTCTTGTTCTTAGAAATAGAAATTTAGCCTAGTTGAAAAGAAAATTTAAAACCGCCTATTCACCCCTCTAGTCGGTATCCTTGATCCTACAGAGGGAAAGGCGGATGGCATCGGGACGGAGAGGCGGCCGACATTGGGAGGGAGAGGCGGCCGGCATCGGGAGAGAGAGGCGGCGACGGGAGGGAGAGGCGGCATCGGGAGGGAGACACGGCGTTGCGCGCGAGTGATTAGTCAGATCCAGGAAAACTTAGCAGTGGCGGCGGCGACAGAGTGCATGAGTGAGGACTCTGCGAGCAAAACCTATCCTTTGGGTATATTTATAGGGAAACTATTACAAACGGTTTTATTATGGAACTGTCTGTGATAATACTATCACAGACGGTTTTTCTTTTATGGAACCGTTTGGGATAATGTTATCACAATGATTCTTTTATAGAACCATCTGTGATATTCAACATATCACAGACGGTTCTATAAAAGAACCATCTGTGATAGTATTATCACAGATGGTTTGTTCCAATAAACCGTCTATTATAGTTCCCTATTTTTCATCTAGCCACAAGAAATGCATGTTGGCCATGCAATATGAAAAACACAAGCATAATGATAAATATAACTATTTCTTAGTTACTGAATTAATTACAATTACAATGGAATATAGTTCCATAATTACATGCCGAGTTTTCTAATTATGATTACATTGCAACAATTTTCAAATAGGTGTTGGCTGTGTGAGATCATTTATTACACTTGGCTATTTCCTTTTAAATAAAGCCATTCACGATGATCGACACACATATAGCTTGCTTCAATGCCTTGTTCCTCCTCGAGCCTGATGTCGTCTCTGAATGGAGGAAACTCATCAAATTGATTGTACTCTTCCTTATACACGACATTCTCAACTCCGACAATCCTTCTTTTTCCATGAAGAACTATATGGCGCTTCTTATTTGCTGGGTCGGTTATATAAAATACTTGAACAACTTGCCTCACGAGTACAAATAGTTCGTCTTCGTATCCTACCATTCGAGGTCCACGGTAGTGACGCCGTACTTGTCGACCTTTACAACCCGTGGGAGTTGGACCCAACGTCACCGAAATAGAGGAATCTTGAAAATTACGTAGTCAAGCTCCTAAATCTCCTCTACAAGACCGTAGTACGAGCTTGGGTTAGTGATACTGATGTGCGGATCAAAGGCATCTATGTGGACACCTGAGTTCTGCATTGTGCTCTTTCTATCCTGATCTATTGTGTGAAATGTGTAGCTATTAATGTCGTATCCTTGCTATGTCATAATTGTAAATTTTAGCCCTTTTGCCAACCATTGTAGTGTTTCACTTGATGAATTCCCAGTCAATCGCCTGACTGGCCTGCATTCTCTTGGCGTAGTATGTCCTTGTGCTCTTCAATATACGAGATCACTTCAGTCATGTGTTGTAAAACTGTGAAATGGGCTTGAGCATACGTATCTCGATTCAGAGTTATTGCTTTCCTTCCAATAGTCCCGATACCCTCTAGCCTCCCCTCGTGACGAGATAGAGGTACACATATCGGTTCGACCTGAGCCATGTAGCCGATGCAGAATTCAATGACCTCTTCGGTTGTATAACCTTCGATGATGCTACCCTCTGGTCAAGATCGATTGAGTACATAGGACTTAAGAATTCCCATGCACATCTCGAACGGGTACATTTGACGTAGAAACATGGGGTCGCATATCTTTATCTCTTTCACAAGGTGGACAATGAGATGGACCATGATATTAAAAAATAACGGAGGAAAATACATCTCTAGATGACATAAAGTCGTCACCATCTCGGTCTGCAGAGCATCTAGTCCATCGGGATCGATGACCTTCTGAGCAATTGTGTTAAAGAAATAACATAGCCTTATGATTGTCACTCGAACCTTACTCGGCAAAATACTTCTAATTGCAACAGGTAGTATTTGTTTCATTAGCATATGACAGTCATGAGACTTAATGTCAATTAATTTCAAATGTTCTATGGAAACAAGTTTCTTCATACTGGTGGAGTGACCGGACGGAACTTTCACACCATGCAAGCACTGGCACAGTTGAGTTCTCTCGGACTTAGACAGAGTGTAGCAAGCTAGAGGAAGGTACGTCCGGCTTTTATCGGTCTCTATCGGTGCTAACTCGGTCGTGATGTTTATAACAACCAAGTCACGACTTGCGTTGACACCATCCTTTGTTTTGTCAGAAATGTTTAGTAAGAGACCAATCAAAATGTCACATACATTCTTCTCTATGTGCATAACATCAATGCAATTGCGAACTTCTAAGTGTTCTCAATAAGGCAAGTCCCAAAATATTGACATGTTCTTCCATATGTTCTTCCGACAGGTCCTTAATTTACGTCTCATTCTAAGCACAACGTCAATATTCTTGACCATATCATAGACCTCTTTCCCGTTAGAAGGCATTGGTATTGAGTCATCTTTTTTCCGTCAAATTATTTTTTCATCTTACGGTATGGGTGGTACTTTGGAAGGAACTTACGGTGACGCATGTACACAGTTTTGCGTGATTTGTTCAACCATACGCTCTCGGTATAATATAAGTAGTGCGGACAGACTTTGACTCCTTTTGTACTCAACCCTGATAGGTTACCAAGAGCAGAAAAATCATTAATGGTGCAGAACAACATGGCGCACAGAGTGAAGTTCCCTCGTTTGTCCGCATCCCATACATGTACCCCTTCGTTACACAGTATTGCAAGATCTTCCAGCAATGGTGTTAGGTATACATCAATATCGTTCTCAGGTTGCTTCGGCCCTTGGATAAGTAGTGATATCAAAATATACTTCCGCTTCATACACAGCCAAGGAGGAAGGTTGTACATGCATAGAGTCACGGGCCAGGTGCTATGTCACAGACGGTTTTTATACGAACTATCTGTGATGTCCGTAACTTTTACAGACGGTTATTAACACGAACCGCCTATGATGTCTTAATTATCACAGACGGTTCGTGTCAATAACTATGTATAAAATATCATAGACGGTTGTTAGTATAAACCGTCTGTGATAGTTTAATCACAGACGGTTCATAGGAAATCGTTTGTGATGTAGCCGTCCAGTATAATCTATTTCGTAGTAGTGTGTTGTGCCTCCTGCTCCGCATGTTTTTCAAGTTTTATGTTCAGTTTAGAACATACGAGTTCTACTGTATGAATTTTGAAAGATGGTAATGTAAACTTTTCTTTGGTTTTCCATTTGATCAAGTTGCGGTATGAGTAAACTGTCTGCAGCCAGCCTGGTCGGTCGTCCGGTTATCCATGCATGCAGATGCGGCTCATACTGTTCCATTTCTCGAATCAGTATCAATCGCAAACCGCCGCTGAAGAGGCTCATCTATCTATCCTACTCCCGACTCTCGGTACGAAAAGCAGGCGAAGAGCGCGCGGCTCGCCACATCCGTTGCCATTCCGGCGGCAAACATCCACGTCTTCAGGTGCACTCGGCGCCGCGCGCGCGACGGAACAGAACGTGACAACGCCGGCCGGCCTCCTTGTTGCATCCACCCAACAAATTAAGTCTTCGCTTTTCCATTTCCTTGCTTCTTTTTCTTTCATGAGAAGCACCGAGACGGGAGGAACTGAATTCAATCGTGTGCGGCGCATTTCGTGTTGCGTTGGCCCATGCAATTTTGTGCTAGCTTACATCTTTTTTGCGCACTGCTGAAACACGAGTGTTGTCCACTTCACCCGTGCACCATTGTCGGTTTTAACAAGTTTGTGTGCTACCACGTATGGCCAGGGCACAAAGGTCCATATATGTACTCCATAATCAGTCCATTTTTGTCGTATTCTTCATATAATCGGTGCTAACTCTGCCGTCTGATCAATGTGAGATCAATAGATTGTATATTTGTTAGTTCTGCTTTTGGACGCCATTGCCGCAAGCTTCCATGCATAGCAACGATGAAACAAATTAACATGATGCCTTTCTTACAACTGTTACTAGCTAGATGGCTCATGGCAGGTATACATGGCATATTTCAGCTACGAAGTTTAATTACCAACGTATAGTAGCTACATGTGAAGGACGTACGTGTAGCAGTAGGGTAACCCAGGAGCCATCGGATCCCTCCGGAAAATACGGCCGTGGCATGAGCCCACATGGACCGTGCAGTGAGACCACCACTACTACAGAAAGCCTAATACCAACGGTTTTAATTTGGACACAATCTCTATTAATGGCGTCGAAGAAAACTAGTATCATAGACGGTTCTTACTGATTAACCGCCTATGATATTTTAATATCACAGACGGTTTTTAATAATACCATATGTGATAATCTGGAATTATCACAGACGGTTTTTTATTAAAAACCGTCAGGGATAAGTCATTATCACAGATGGTTTGTATTAAAAACCGTCTGTGATGAACTAAGAATTATATCACCGACGGTTTTTATATTAAAAACCGTCTGTGATAATGGCGCTATACATTTATTGCGCCGCTCAGAACCGCACTTGTCTTCATTTCGATCCAGATCTGACCGGTGCTGCACTCTTTCACTCAGGAGGCAAGCTAGGCGATTTCAGGCCAATTAATTTGGTGGGAGGAGGCAGAGATTGAGCTTTAAATTCACTTAGTATTGCTCTAGATATGGTTAGTAATGAAATTTATTTTTCTTTGCATTGCAATTTAGATCTATATTTTGGTGAGTGTTATTGAAGATAATTTGCATCACTTGACCATACATGATCAGTTTTCGTCATGTGGGAGACCAAATTTGTCAAAATTATTGGTTATATACCTTCAACGATCGCTGGGAAAATAACTGTTGTGTTTATAATATGAATTAAGCTAGCAAAGTCTCAATGCATTTGGTATATATGTAGTAATAATTAATTAATTTAATTTTTAATACTAAGTTGTTATATATATACATAACGTAGGACCGAAACTGTATGTGTGTCGCGAATCGTGTGAGTGAAGAGTACATTAATGGCGTGTCTGCTTTTACAAGAGCTGCCGAGGAGGATATGTTGAATAAGAGGGTGGAATATATGTATTGTCCATACACTGACTGCGAGAATTTAAAGATGTTTAAGAACCGAGGGCAAATTGAAGCGCACTTGATTCGTAGGGGTTTCAAAAATGGTTATACGTGTTGAAAAAACACATGACCATGTTGACAAAGTGTGAACTGAAGCAAACACCAAGAAAGAGCAAGTTTTCTACAAAAACTCCAAATCACACCTAAAACCTCATAAAAGCCTAATCTTGCTCATGGTCCAAAGAAAAGAGTAATTGGTCACCATGACCATTTTCATAGCAAGATGACCAAGAATTCTCCCCTTTTAATGTCTGTTGCACCCCATAATGCATTTTTCTCCATCATTCTCCCTATTTTGGCAATAGAGTCATCAAGATGCATGGAAGAAAATAGAGCATAAATAAAATAGAGTGACTGAATTTGATTCGTTTTAATCAATGGGAGCCATAAAGATTATCCAAAGTGATTTTCCAAATATTACACCGAGCCATAAAAGGTGAAAATGCTATCTAGATCATGACAAACCATGTATTGCCAAGCTAAAACCAAATAAGCCATAATCTGAAATTAAATGGATTGTTTAACATGTGAAGTCATTCAAGATCCTAGTCTAGCTAAAGGTATCCAAAAATAAGTCAAGCCATGTCAATATTCTAAGTGGAACCAAAATCTATAATTGAGTCAATTTAGAGTGCTACGGGTTCACAAATGAAACATTGTGTTCAAGCACTAGATATCACTTGTAATTGAGCAAGTTTAGCACATTTGGCATTTTGAGAAATTCATGGTTGGTTTAAAGCATTGTTTATAAGATTTTGTTTTCTTAGCCATGTGCTAGATCTCAAGCCTTATGCGACCACTCCAAGCAAGAAACTTAAGAAAATGATCTTGGTCATTCAAACCCCCCCCTAAATTTATGCCTAGTGCAATGGCAAGCCGTCTCATGAGAAAGGATTGGTGAGATCAGTTTTTTTGCACAAAAGAGATCTTTTTGTATTTTCTTGACTTAATTCAAGAACAAAGAGTTAATACTAACTCATGCTTTACTAATGAAGTAGTATAGTTCAATCTAAAGCTCAATGCAGATTCATGATTCAATTTAGCTTATTTGACATGGCATGAATCATAAGAGGATCACTAGAGCCGGACTAATCATATGATTTAACAAGACATGGTTTAATTCAAGTTGTTCACATTTAATAAAGTGAGCATAGCAAAAGCTAAGCTACACATAGAAGGACATGAAAAATCTAGCAAGCCATCACAAGACATGGCAAGATATAAGGCAAGATATCATGTCACATAAGTATAATAGTCAAGGCTCCATGATTTATACATGCATTCATGTATATACAATGCAATATGACAGTAATGAATGCACAACAAGTAAGCTCCCCTTGAAAAACAGTCTGAAAAGAAAGAGAAGCTCCAACCCCCCTCCCTTAAAGAAGGCAAATTGAGAAGAACCAAGAAATTAGGCGTAAGATCTAGTAAATAAGGGTTCAAACTCAATGAGATGATTCCCAAACACATCATTTCCTCATAGTGTCTAGCCCATGAGCTCATACCACGGAGAAAAAAGCACACTAGCTATCAAAGCACAAGACACTAGTGGCCAAAAAAAAGTTCAAACTAGGTAGTAGAACCAGAGAACCACAACTAAAACTAGGCAGCAAATAATCCTAGAGAACCATTTAGAAGAGAGGTGTGATTGAGACAACATCACGTAGAGAAGACTCTTATCTACCCAATCAGACTCTTCCTACCACTAGAATAAAAATACTGTAACACCCCAGGACCCACATTACCCTGGGATGCCACTAAAACCACTCCACAACTAGCCAAATTATATGATAAAATAATCTGGCAATAATTCCTAAACAATATAGGATAAGCGGAAGCATATACAATTAAGCGAAACATGATAGTGATAATCAATTTAATAATTTAAATCAACCTCCAACAATCAACCAAAGAATAGTTCACAAGTTTAACGCTATTAAGTTAAAGTAAACATTGACGAGTGAATCTCTTCATCTTTATTACAACATAATTTTATGATCCAAGTGCATTAAGGTGGTGTCGCTCTACCCTTCCCATACATGCTCAATGATCACCTGTAAGGGGGAAAAACAAGGGTGAGATAAAAATCTCAGCAAGCAAACTGTTTAACAATCTAATTAAACTACAACAATTTAATCATCAATATTTTATTTTCCACAATAACCACATTTATATCCTCAACATCAAATCACCACCAACAACGGTAAAACAATAGCAAATAAATCTTGTTTGACTACTTTAAAACCTCAACCACTACCACTACCAAAGACAATAAAATATAAGTATATTTTACTTCACTACTTTATTATTTCTCACATCCACAACTACTATCAACAATTATTACAAGAGAAAAGAATCTCAATCCACAGTCACAACCCCTACCATACCACAAGGGACGAACCCTAATCCCCGATCACATCCACAATCCCCATACCACAAGTAGCTCACATGAGCCAATTCCACATTACAACTATGAAGTTGTATAAATATTCCACATTAAAACTATGAAGTTGTATATATATTCCACATTACAACTATGAAGTTGTATATATATTCCACATTACAACTATAAAGTTATATATTCCATATTACAACAATGAAGTTGAATATTCCACAAAATAACTTCACCACAATACATTGCATAGGTATGCAAATGATCTTTCCACAATACAATACATATGAATGCGTATGCTCCACAGCACCCTTACCCAACAAGGTAAGAGTGTGCATCGATTCTGACAATATACGATGTCAGTCTTAGACGGTCGCGGCTAGGTGCGGCGACATCCACATATGCAAATGTCATGATATGATATGATATGATAATCATAAACCACATTAATTGCACCCTCAAAGGAGTATCATCATATTCACAACATATCCGCAACCATATATCCACCACATATTTGTTTTCATATTCCGCATTAGCATACTAAACAAATTTCCACATGAATACGAGCAATTTATCCAACATATCAATTGATCAATAATTACTACCATCACAACCACAAATATTCACTAAGAATACTACCACTTAGACCACAATATACTCATAAAGTTTTCTACCCCACAACTATATTGATTCATCAAGAACAATTCCGCATATCCACAATTAAACCATCAAGATCATAAACAATTGAATCCTTAAAACTACTACCATCTGGATCACATTAAGGAAGCATGTAACAATAACATAGCACCTCAAATTAAGAGAATTAATTAATGTGAAGGTAGAATAATTAACGAGTTAAACAGTAGCACAACCGCTACGTTTACTTGCCTCAACAGTTGAAGCGAAGCAATCACGTGCGCTCAGGAGCAAAACCACCTGTCCACAAGGTATCTCTCAGCACAATGCTACATCATAGTAAACACGATTTAAGAAGTAAAGACGTCGCTAGAACCCCAATCTCGCACAAACACCTCTCCGCTTAACGATTCATCAATCTACCCACTGCAGCAGCGCTGCTTAATATTTTTGTATCTTTAAAAATATTAATCCATTTACAGAAAACAATATACCTCTGGATTTCTTACTTAAATGCCTTCATGTTTCATGTAGATCGCATATTTTTATTTTGATCATAGCTAGGTGCAACTTAATGCACAAAACAGAGGAAATTCTCTGTTCTGGCAGTCTGGACAGCAAGGTTCTAACGCGTTCCAACCACAGTACAAGGATCCAAAAAATATAATTTTTATACAACAGCTATATTACTGAATTACCTACATTTTTCTCAATTGCGACCATAATCATAAAAATCATTTACTACCCCTAAATCATACTTGAACAGCAGTATGTCTCAATCTGCTCCCCTGACAGACAGCGGTGTTCCCGACCCTGCTACACTCATATCCCACGGCCAAACATTCTGCAAAAAATACAGAAGATGGGTCTCGAAGTCCTCTACAAATTTACTTTTGGGAAGACACGCAGGAAAAATCTTTTCATCGGTCTAAACCGCGCAAACAGACGCACTGAGCGAATTGATCTACATGCAGACAGTAGGTAATTTCTAATCGGGTAATCAATCTATTAATTTTCTTCAATAATTTTCTTCAAATTACGTACCAAGAACCCTAATTACTCTATAAAACAGTGGGTTTGAGATGGGAAAAAATTACCTAGATGATCCCTTGGGATCACCCCTCTTCTTTCCCTATCTTCTTCTCCTCCTTCTCTTCTTCCTTCTCATCCCTTTCTTCTCCTTCCTTCACCTTTCTCCTTGGCACCAATGGCGCATTGTTTTGGGGAGGGGAGGCGCACTGGATTGGGGGGTGCGGCCAAGGGGTGGGGGTGACGACCAAGGGGTGGGAGAGGGAAAAGGGGTGGCTAGGTTAAGGGTGTGACCACCCCTTAGGCCTTCGGCCCAAGGTGGTCGGCCCACTCTCCAGGTAGTCCACTCCGAGGTTTTTATTTAAATTTTAATTTATTTTATTCATTTTATACTGTTCCACAATTTTTATTTTTCCATTCCCGCGATTTACCGAAAAACCGGTGACTCCGCGATTATCTTAAAAAAACTTACGCCGTAACGACGTTCAGGGTATTACAAATACTATGCAAAGTAAAGTGGTGGGATGCAAGAAACCGAAGATCACAAGAGAGCAAACCTCTGTCACATCGCTCGGTGGTGTGTAGTTGATGTGCTGAAAGCTGACTGAAGTTGCATTGTGAAATCAAAAAGCTCAAGGGAGGTGAGAGACCCATAGCATCAACATAATCCACATGGTCTCCCCCTCATATTCACAACATATAGCTCAAACACAGGAACAACTGTGTCCTAGTACTTGAGTAAATGACATATATCCAGTACTGAGACATATGACAATAAAAGTAGCATCACAAGTAGTAATGACAAAGAACACATAAGAACACACCCCCACACAAGCTCAATCTAGCCCTCATCAAAGAATCTAGAATAACAAGCCTAATGCAACCCAATTCTAGAAGAAGTTTATGAACTAACCAAAGTTCTCATGATATCTAAGCATAAGCACAATATAAAGTTATCAAGATGTCATACAGACTATTTCATGCCAGAATAGAAATGAACAAGATCAAGATATACATGCATCTCAATGAATCACAATGCGTAGTTCAAATTCCAAACCAAAACAACGTAAACTTCACGGCCTTTCTTCTCTCACTCTCTCGGTCTCTTAGAGTGCCTCTTGCTGAAAGAAATGGAATGGAGACGGGAAGGGCAATCGGGGCCATTTTATTATGCAGGACGCGCATCGCAAACTAGGCGTGCTCGGGGTGGGAGGCGTGGCCGCACGGGGCGGCTATGCAACATGCAACACATGGCGGCAACAAGCGGACCCACGATTGGGGGACACGGCTGACAGCGGGCGTGTGGGGTGAGGCGGGCCCACGTGCGTGCGTGGCCTTTTCCGTAGTAGGGTGGTACGGAAGTAGGCCCCGAGCCTGCCGCAGTCCCGTGGCGCGGTACGGCAATGGCCCCTGCCACTGGTCGCGCGCAACCAAAGCTTCCCGCGCTCGCCGTTGCAGTCAGATTGAGCCCACGTTTCGCGCTTGGGGGGCGTAGTGCGTGACATGTGTCAGCCGCCTCTTCTGCTTTCGAGGAAGGGTCAAATTTATATAAAAAATTCGCTATAAGGCTAGATCTGGAAAAAAACGCGCTATAGGCACAAAAAAAATTTTCCAACTTCCGCTGCTACTAATACCTACACTACTACTGGCAGTGGTGCGGAGTGTACCGAGTTCCGCCATATTAATTGCTGCTACTGTAGTTGCGACTCCGCTTAAATTGGAGGAGGGGTTGCTGTTGCAGCTTCTGCCTCAGGGGCTCATCACTCATCAGTGCAGTTATTGCTACCACTGTATACTCTGCTGCCCAAGTGTTTCTCCTCTCTAATGGAGAGGATGCAACTGCAAGGGCCCATCCGCTCGCTGGTAAGCCCCGGGGCCTTACTACTACTCACAGCGCCACGGCTGTGCTACTAGTGCTAGTGCTAATTGAGCAAGCAGCTTCCATTCCTAGTCCCTGGAGCACATGTGTGCGTCTAAATGCAGTGGCGTATTAACTGCATGCTTGCAGCTTCCTTCCCGGCCTTGCGTTACTAGTTCCTCATTTGCTCCTTCCCTAATGTTAGCCAATGGCTAGGTCGCATGCATCGCCTATCTAATCTAGCTCTGCGCGCGCACGCACGCGCCATTCAATGCCTACGATACTTGCATTGCTCTGTCATCTTGTACTGATATCTCTTTTATGGCGTTGCCATTGTTGCTGTTTCCTGCTAATGTGCATTCCTGTGCCGGTTCCTGGCGGTGGCGCGGCGATGCTGGTGCTAATGGAACAGTGGGCGGACCAGGCGGCCAGCGCCAGCGCCGCGCAGATGCCCTTCTTGGCGCTGCTCCAGGGCGCCATGGAGGAGGGCGACGCCCGCAAGGAACACGGCGCCTTCGCGGCGTGCCCCTGCCTCTCGGCCGCCGACCTCGACCTGCTCGAGAGCTGCGTTACGCAGGCGGCCGCTCCCCCTGTTTCGGCGCCCGCGACCAGGGCGGAGCGGCGGAGGAAGCGGCCGAGGCCGCGGCCGCGGCCGCGCCGCTGCCGGAGAAACGCAAGAGGCCGGTGGAAGCGGAGAGCCAGCGGATGACGCACATCGCCGTCGAGCGCAACCGCCGCCGCCTCATGAACGACCACCTCGCCTCCCTCCGCTCGCTCATCCCCTCCCACTACATCCCCCGAGTAAGCCACGCCACAACCATGCAAACCGCATGGCACAATAACGCACAAATTATAATCTTTCGTACTTCATTTTTTAGTTCATACCATGCAATGCGATGCATATCTCCGTAGGGTGACCAGGCGACGGTGGTGGGGGGAGCGATCGACTACGTGAAGCGGCTAGAGCAGCAGCTAGTGGCGCTTCAGGCGGCCGCGGCGGCGCGGCGCGGGAGTGGCTCGGTGGCGACGGCAGCCTCGGCCGCGTCGGACGGCGTGTTCGTGTCGCCGAAGTACACGAGCTACTCAGAGGCGCGCGGCGGCAGCGGCGTGGACGTGGAGGCGATGACCGCGGTGGGCGGCCACGTGCGGGTGCGCGTCGCGGGGAGGCGGTGGCCCGGACGGCTCGTGCACGCCGTCTACGCCATGGAGGACCTCCGCCTCGCGGTGTTGCACCTCGCCGTCACCTCCGTTGGCCACGACGCCGTTGTCTACTGCTTCAACCTTAAGGTCGTCACAAAGCTACTCACTTTACGCCTCGTCTTGTCTTCTTTAATCCATTGCTTACTTTTTCTTAACCTGCATTTGATTGCCGCAAACAGTAGCTATTTTTTTTGTTTTTGTTACACTTCGCCATTTGCTTATTAGTAAATTGGTACTGTAGCATAAGGTCAAGGTTTTTTCACCAGGAACAAAAATAAAAGCACAGAGAGATGCACTGGCTAATGTTAAGTTTGAACTCAACACATAATGCCAATTTCCGTTTTGTCTAGTTTTCTCGACGAGTAGTCGAGAAGGACAAGCTACTTTGTTAAAGTGTAAATTGCATTTTACATCAAATAACTTGTTGTTTGTTTTATTTTACACTAGGTTTAACCTATATTCTTACTTTGCACCAGGGTGGTCTAAATAATATTTTATTTTGCACTAGACCAACCTTGTCTGACTCAAACATTTTTACTTGATCTATTCTTTTAATTTGATTGTCTTGTTTAGTATTGGAATTGATTGGTTAGCACAAAGTAAAATTTTATTTGATCACCCTGGTGCAAAATAAAAGTATGAGTTAACTTTAGTGTAAAATGAAACAAATGACAAGTTATCCGATGTAAATTACTCTTTATTAAAATGTGAACATTCTTATACCCATAAAAGATGCTACAATTCATGAATCTAAACATAACAACTACAGATACTAGGCAAGCATTATGCATAATGGAGTAACATCATTTTAGTGACGATGCAGTCTTTTCCGCTTATGAGTTATGAATTTATCCAAACAAACAAATGGTCTTTGTTGTTTTTTTGAAGAGACTTATTGAGATAATCTTTTTGAAACGGTTTATCAGTTTATCAATATTTGATTTATTTACATAAATATTCATTCTAGAACGAATAATTATCAATTATAACAATTAATCATTAACAATAGTTGAAAAGAATTAACCTATATAGATGTTGTAGTATTGATATTCTAGCTGATAAGTAATTTCTTGGGCTTCGCTCCCTGCCGAGTGTGGGAAGCGAATGGGCTGTTTTCCTGGCAGAATGCTGCGTGGGATTTCGAAAAGGGCAGTGGCTTTCGTACGTTTCTGTTATGCTCCTTTGTAGTATGTAGACGGAGTGTTCGAATACGATGCGCAAGCAGTACAGACAACCGGGCTACATTTCCAGACAAGTAGTAATTACAAGCCCCAGCTTTTCTTCCATGTCCTTTTCTTTCTTGTCCTCGGAAAAACACAACCATCCAACAAACAAATGTACAATACAAAATACTTATATATAAATACTTAAAGAGAAAATATAACTATATGTCATTAAACACCCATGCAAAAAATATTTTCTCTAATACAAACATCTGTTTCGTGGATGTTTAGATCATATATTATCTATTAATTTGGTATAGCTATACACATAAGTATTTGCTAAGCACCGATACTTATGTAAGCATCGAAACTTCAAAATAAGCATCTCTGTCCTATGCAGGGCCGTGCCCATGGGGGTGCGGGCGTCATGACCGCACTGAGCCCCCAATTTCTAGGGCCTCAAAAATCACCCAAACAGAGAAGGCCCATGTATTCGTGTGAGGCCAGCGCCAGATAGGGGTGAAAACGGATCGGATACGGACACATAATATCTCTACCATATTTATTTTCATATTTTTTTAATACGGATAACTCGAATACGAATACAAATACGAATAATATCGAATACGACACGGATCGAATACGAATCGAAACAAATACTGATTCTGAATATTTATCGAATATGAAAACCCCTTAAACTATACATCCAAAATTAACAAAAATACATAAATAGTTCATTTTGTCAAAATATTCATGAAATCTAAACAAGCATAGTCTTTTTATCCATAATAAATATACCCAATAGTCGATCATAACATAACTACATAAGTAGCAACAACGTGCAATTCATGGAATACACATGATGACATAATAGCAATTTGAACAAGCATAAGAACATTTCATTCCTCCATTTCATCCACCAAGTCCTCCATGATAGCAATTTAAATAAGCATAAGAATACTAGGCTTCTCAGATCAGATCCGTATCCGGTTTAGATCTCGGGCTAAAATCTCGGATATCCGGTTTCAGATATCCGAATTATCCGTATCCGTATCCGTATTCGACGGATACTAGGTTTCTCAGATTCGTATCGATGTCGATAAAAAATCCGTGTCCGTATCCGATCCGAGAACTATCCAAAAATCCGATCCGACACAATCCAGTATCCGTATCCGTCCGGATCCGACGGAAACTATCGATCCGCTTTCACCCCTAGCCCCGAGCCTAGCTCGAGTCCGTCTGGCGTCTCCGCTGACGACTTCGCGTGCGTGGCGCCAGATTCTCGGCTCGAGCCCCGAGGCCCCACGACGTTTCGTATTCTCTCTTGTATTCGTGACTTCGCTGGGTTCGTGTTCGTCTCGTTTCGAAGCGCCGGCCACCGTGGCTCGTCAATGTCCATTCATCTAGGGCGTCGTGCTTACTTAGAGCTTTGTCTGGGGGTCTCCAAATTTCACGGCACGGCCCTGGTCCTATGGGCAAGAAATTTCGGTTTTTTTTATTACTGAGCATCTCTCTGAGCGTCTGCAATGTACATGCTCTTAGGCCCTATTTAAGTTAGCTTATGCTTTTGGCTTTTAGCTTGTAACTTCTTAATTTCGTCTTTTTCTGTCTTTTTTATTATTTAGGGCTTTTTGTTTTTTTCTGTATTCATTTGCATTGTCCATGATGAGAGAATCTATTGTTTTATTTTTTTAAATTTAATTACGTCAAAAAAAATTACAGCAGTTACAGTGAAAAAAACTCAAACAGGGCCAAATAAGCTCAAAAGCCAAAATCATAAGTCAAAATAAGCACCCACAATGTTCTTTCTACGTATCGCGAGCAGAGCCATACATTTCAGAGAAGAAAAGCAAACCACAATAGCTAGCAGTAGAGAACATCAGTATCTGCATCTGTGTTGTGTTTATGGTCATTCTAAAACTCTCGAGACGTCCGTGCAGATGGAGGAAGGGTGCGAGCTGGCGACGGCGGACGAGGTGGCGACGGTGATGCACCAGATCTTCGCCTACGCCGGCACATGCTGCTGACGCCGACGGCAACGAGTCTTAATCTGTACGTAGTTTAAGATAAGCAATGGGGGCGGCATCATGTACCGGCGGCGATAAGTCAAATTCGCGGGGGTGGCCAAGACGGACGGAGGAGGGAGGACGGCGATGCGATCAGAGGAGAGAGAGAGAGAGGGAGGGAGGGACCAGGCATGACAGGTGGGCCCACGACCACGGCTGCAGTGGTCCTGGCAGGTCGGGCTCACTGCTGACGATCGAGGAGACCTCTCGTGTAATTTGGCTGTTTACTTAACAGTGTAGGATGAGGGGGCTACCAGCTCACCACACAAACCTTTTCTTCGATATTTCGTTTTCTTTTTCTCTTGGAGCTTGCAGTGAGTGATGCGATGCGATTGGAGATGATCGATCGATCCTTGTACGCTGTATAAATACACATATTGCAATCCTGCGCGTGCGACTTTCTGCCTGCATGCATCTCTCCTCTGCGCCTGCGTCCGGCACGGTCAATGCCCGTGCCATCATTTGCGGGTGATGCGAAAGCTTTTTCTATTCTGTTTCTGTTTCCGCATCGCAAAATCGACTCTTTTTAACAAGTAAAAGTCGACTTTTCTGGCTGTTAGATGTCCTTGCAAAAATGTACGTGCTTCAGTTATTATATCGATGCGCCGATTTGATTTCTATCCAATGAATGAAAAATGTAGGTTATATATATATTTTTTTAAAAAACAGCCATCTTATAAATAGACAACCGCGTATGTTAGTTACACAGCAGGAGAATCGTTTTTCTAAGATCAATCTAAATTAGGTTGAACAAGTTTTCTGATTATGATTAAGTCTGAGTTTGCAAAACATGCGCCTGCAACTTCCTTTACAGAAGACTGTAAAAAAAATAAAAAAAAATCCTTGCCAAATTCGATGCTATTTTCGCAATGGTCCCAATATCAAGTCCCAGCAACGCGCAACTCGACCTGCTGGAGCGCCGGCCCGATCGAGAACGATCGTGTGTGATTCGATCCGCTCGGCGCCGCGCGTGAGGCCTCCTTAATTTCCGCCTTCCCTCATGTGCCGCGCCATTAATTGCCAAGACCTCTTCTCCTCGCTCGCTGCATGTCGCTGCTGGGCTCCATCGCATTACGTACGCGACTCGCTGCTGGCTGGCTGCATCGGCACGGCGATTTGTGCCGGCTGAAAAGCGAAAAGGTGATGGGGGCAGGCAGGCCGTAGTTAACAGCTTAGCATCATGTGAGTGATTTGTGCAGTACCACCCAAATGCTTCAGACTTCTTCTTTTTTTTTTGAAACTAGAACGGCTTCACAGTTCAGAGTTAGAATTGCCTTTAATGATCGAAAAGGCTGGATAGCTGTGAATAGAACTACAATGCTGAAAAACTCGTGTATTTAAAAACACAACAATGGATGATTGGCTGACAGAAACAGTAAAATCTTACTCAGATCTGACAAACTGAGCTATCGACTGATGCATAAAAGCTTGGAATACCCCCTTTTCAGAATTCAGATGTAATAAATCATAAGGATTTCACAAGAAAAATGTTGAAAA
This sequence comes from Bonia amplexicaulis, assembly GCA_036346245.1. Taxonomy (NCBI): domain Eukaryota; kingdom Viridiplantae; phylum Streptophyta; class Magnoliopsida; order Poales; family Poaceae; genus Bonia; species Bonia amplexicaulis. The sequence continues at coordinate 859,611 of CM070742.1, forward strand.
ATTCTAGGATCAAATATATAGCTGCAGTATGTGAGTGCTCTACAATTTCGAAGTAAATGATTACAGGTTGCCAAAAAGACAACTGTTTGCTCCCAAACTGACCAGTGGACATTTTGAAGCACTAGGCACAGCAGATTAGATAACCAAAAGGAAACGAAATCTACAGATGGACATTGGTAAGGAGATTTGTGGTTGCCAGCAAAACATACTACAAGATCACCTTGTCTTTCTTCTCGAGGATTGGAGGGTCAACGTCGATGCCCATATTAGCGGCAGTGCCTGCTATGATTGGCATAGCTGAGTCAATGCTCTTGCAGTTCAAGTCCGGCAACTTCTCTTGAGCTATTGCACGTACTTGATCTGCCGTTACTTTTCCAACCTTCTCTCGCTGTGGCTCTTTTGAACCTTTCTCGATACCTAAGAAACAGGATTGAGAAAATGGAGCTAAGGAGCCATTTGCTTACTGAAATATACATGGCTGACAAGAGAGCTGCTTGAACATATATAAATAGAAGGGTAACAGCAGTCGTATGGTTCTGTTGTTGGTAAGCGTTTGCAGGCTCTCATGCATTCATACTAGTTTTTAGCCCATAAACATACTTCAACATGCAAACAAAATTAATGTGTTGTGACCAATGAGTCCATGCAACTTTATGTACGCTATATATCCAAATTTACGAAGTTTCACAAAAATTTAAGGATAATTGGCAAACTGGAGTTGAACCACATTAAATTACTGGTGGACTAGAATTGAAACACAGTAAAATATAAAGATATGATCCAGTGAATACTCCTCATTTGATTATGTCTCGGTTCTTCCTGAAGAACTAAAGGTCTTAACCATAGTACTACTACTACTTACGTATCGGTTACCAACGCCCAGCTATAAATTAAGTCAGTTGGTTACCACCGCCCAACTACAAACTAGATTGAGTTTCAAGTACGTGAACAAAGATGCATGAGGACTGTCCACTGTGTCAACTTTTACGGGCTAACTTATAACTTGTTACTCATAGACAGTATTAAATAGTACAGACTACAGACCATGCAGACTCTAAAATCTAAAAAAGTTTAAGAAGCAAGAATGGTTTGGTATTTTCCTTTTGCCTGGTCATTACTGTCTTATAGAAGTCTGGAACGACAGTCAGAACAAAGAACAAGTGAACATCAAATTTAGGGAAGCCTACAGGTTGTGTGTTCTTTTGAGCCCACTAGAAACTCCAAGATGGCTGAATAGGAAAATGAATGCAATCAAAGAATTTGTATATGTGCTTTTGACCAAAATAATCTGAGTAGATGTTAACTTGAGTGGTTACTTTTCAGAGGGTTCTATACAAGGTCCATATGCACTTTGCTGGATCCAGTTAAAAATCAGTACTTCCCATTCCTGTAGACCTGGTACTAATTAATCATCCAGTGGAAATGCCTATGGCAAACTAGCAACACACAACGAGGTTCTCTAAATTAGTTAAAATTTCCACACACACGCTTCTAACTAAGAGTCTAAGAGTCTCTGAATACTAGGATAAATTGAGCATTAATCCATTCCTACGCACATTCTAAAATTCACCCATATTACTGTCATAGCATTTCACCACACCCGTCCATCCACCCCTCCAAAAACAGCAACCTAGCAAAATCATTTTCCTTTTTGTTCAATTGTTTTATATATTGGTGTTGGTCTGTGTGTGTCTTGGGCCAAGGCCCATATATATGTATATGTAATAGCAAACAGCAAGAAAAATCTTTACTAATTAATAAATTTGAGTTGGTGGTTGGTGTATTCTTCTTCTTCCCTTCTCAACCGTCCGATCTGAATACTGAAATCTTGACCATCTATCTAACATCTCTCTTCCTCTCTCGTATATCTAACTACCCCTCCTCTCCACTTCCACCGATAGTTACCATCTCCCACCTCCTCTTCTACCTGACATCTTCTACGGATTTTAAAATTTTATCATACTACATGTTCTAAAACTAACGGGTGATAAAATTTGTTGAAACGTGCATACAAATATGTTCTATTTTTTTTAAATCCGTAGTAACACAAGTATTCAGCTAGTCTAACACAGAAATTTTACTCTAAGCCGACCTCATGGTATCAGAGCTCAGGCGATGGGTGCGGCGACCAGCGAATCCCTAGCTGGTCTCCGGTGAGGCAGCGGCAGCCCTCAGTGGTGTTGAGGTTGGTGGTGCGCGGCTCGGCTTGCGCAAGGGCGGTGCGTGGCACGGGCAGCGGCATCAACGATGCGGTGAGAAGAAGAGGCGATGGAGTCTAGGCGAGGCGCCATGTTCCAGCGGTGCGACGCGGGAGTAGGATAGTGGCCCGGCGACATGGGCGCCAGCGACGATGGCTTGAGGAGGTGCAGATCGAGCTGTGGCGACTGGGAGAGGTGGGGGCCGAGCGCTGCTGTGCGAGGGCGGCACGAGGTCGCCGGAGCTGTCCGGCGGCGGGATTTGGCAGCCCACGACTGGATCTGGCCCGGCTCGGCCTGAGGAGTTGGAGGAGGAAAGAGAGGAGCAGGGAGTGTGCGGTGGAGGAAGAGAGAAGAAACAAAGATGTGTTACAATTTGCTTGCTGTTCCCTCTTAAGCTGTTGTTCTTAAGTTGGAAAAGGAGGTGAGACTTTCGGGCAGCAATTGAGCAATGCTTGAGAATAAGGTATCGAATAGGTGCTTAAGAAATTACCTCAGTTGCTCATTGCAAAGGTTGGTGGGACTTCATCAAGCCAGGCAATTGTTACGTATATGAAGCCTATCTAGAAGGTGGAATTGATGCCAATTATCAAATGATATTAGATTGGACGGTATCATGAATTACTTGAGTTGGTTGAAGAAGGTATTATTGATCTTGAAGACAAAGGGATTGGAGAGCAGGGGCGGAGCCAGGAATTGAATATAGGGGGTAATATGGACAACAAGTAGAGTAGAACTAATGAACCATACCGAATTTACCGATCTAATAGTCACATATCAGAGTAATATATTTCGCAAATTATAATGCAAAGAAAATTACATCTCTATTAACTTAAATTTAGTTCTACGACTACCAGCAAGATCATAGGCCTTAATAATATTATCATTACTAATCTTTGCGACCAATTCCTTTTCAATATAAATTACCAAACAATCTCGTAGAAATCCATCTCCCATTGTACTTCGAAGTTGCGTCTTCGCAAGTTTTATAGCTGAAAAACATCTCTCGGTGGTTGCAGTTGAAACCGGAAGAGTTAAGACTAATCTTAACAACATGTCCACCATAGGATAAGATGAATCTTTACCAGTCTCAACTGGTCCACTTGTTAGATTAGCAAGTAATGGTAATGCACTTAGGTCTGGATAGTTGCATACATCGAGTTGAAAATGTGGCAATTGACACTTCAATTGAGCACTTTCTTGACTTGAGAAATCAGCAGGAATCCTTTGGGAGGATAATATTTTTTTGGATGGCTGCAGGATAATATTTTTCTACTTCACTTTGGGAGGATAATATTATTGACTTGAGAAATCAACAAGATCATTAGGTGAAGTGTACTTTGTATTTTTTTTGAGGGACCAAACCAGTGGCGGAGGGAGGGGGCTGGGAGGGGCCTGGCACCCCAAGCTTCTACTAATATTTCATTACGTAGTTAATTACATGTGTTTAATTAGTGGTTTGCAATATGACAAAAACAAACATGATACTTGCATATGTTCCAGTATGTAATTCAGGTTTAAATCACTTACAAAAGTCCAAGGTAGACAAGCCAACAGAGCCACCAGAATCAAATCATCATTAGCCAAGTACAATATACTTGCATATGTTTCAGTATGACGAAAACAAACATTGCAAACAGCAGCTAAGTAATGAAATATTAGTAGAAGCTTGGGGTGCAGGCCCTCCCCCCTCCTCCGCCAATTGTTGGAGAGTACAGAATGGAGGATTTGGAGTACTATCAACTCACTGGTGGTGGCATGGTTGTTAAGCTCTTTGTCTTCGACCGTTGCTGCAATGGTGGAGACCTTCTCAAGCGTGACTGAGGTATGGAAAACCTTGTCAAAGTTGTACTCAGTAGAGGGGAATGTGATGTTGATGGTTGAGACACAAACGAGGATTAGTAATTTGAAAATAGGAGGAGCGTTTAATGATGGAGTATGTTGTAGAATTGCAACGATTGTGGGTTGACCTAGATCACTATGATCATCTCGAGTTGACACATTCAAAGTGTATAGCCATTGTTAAGAAGTGGATTGAACGCAGGAGGGTGATAGAGTTCTCGAAAGGGCTAAACCTAGAATTTGATAGAAGGTGAGCTACTATGTTCCATCAGCCTACCCTCCCTTCCTTGGAGGAAGTTATTGCAGTAATTACACACGAGGTGACCAGATTGAAGATAATGTCTGGCTCCAAAGTGTTGAGGCCATCAATTCGTCCTGCCTTTGCAGTAGTTGAGACCAGAGAGTGTTTCAATTGTGGTAAAAAGGGGCTCTGGAGGTCTCTGTGGAGGAATTAGAAGAGTTAAGGCAATTGAAGAAGGTTGACGAGGATTAAATAATCCAACTAAATATGGCTTTAATACTTAATTAAGGCCCTAAGACTCACGTGCTCGTAAGCTTTCCAAAGTTGTTCCCTAACTACTCCTAGTCGGAGAACTACTATACATTTTACTCGACCGGTAGACCACTTGGAGATTCCATGAACTGTTATGAGGGCTCATTTCTAGGGAACTCCTTCCGTGCAACGAATAAAGCACTTGCTTTATCCACTCCAAACAGCAGCACGTTTTAGCCTTATGTCTCTGATAACAATACCATATAGTTGTTCCCACGTTTAACTTCCACTGACAACAACCAAAGATTAGTTATCATCAGATATATCTCTCTGACAACAACCACCCCTCCGATCAAACGTGGTGATTAGTTATCTCTCTCTGACAACAACCAAAGATTAGTTATCATCAGATAAGGAAGTGGTGGCCATAGCAGCGTGCATAAAGAATCTGTTCGGAAATCGGTTTCCCTGATATCGGTTCACGAAGTAGATGGAACAAATCAGTCTTTCTTGGAAGACGTATTTCAGAACACGAAATCCATGAAGAAAATCCTGCAGCTACTTTGCATATGCTCAAGATAGCAAATGGTACGGGAGACAAATAGCAGGAGCACAGAAAAAGAGTAATCAAAACATGGATATTGAGTAGCAAACTGTGCAGTGTTTTAGGGTATTCCCAATAGCTCGATACTATAGCTTGTTACTAGAGGGAAGAGAATGATTATATGCAATTTTCGATACAACCACTATAATAGTTTGTATCTTTAGTTTGTTACTAAAATTTGTATATACGTAAAAAAGAATGATTAGTTTATAGAGATGACCCTACTAATTTCTTAGTTTTCTAAAAAGGCTTATACTTACATAAGCATCAAACTTCTTCTCTCTTCCACCCCACAAAAAGATAACATGGCATAGGCTAAGTTTCTAGTAAATTGGACTGTTGGGAGCGCCCTTACTTAGGGCAGGGCCGAATTAATCCACAGCTCAGTTCTGTAATGATTGACACACTCGATAGTTCAGGTTAAACACAAGCCGGATATTTTGTTTCTGCGTGTGAAGAATGAATACCTGATAGATCTTTCCACAGGTAGCCCTCTATTTAACATTGCTTATTTGGTGACACATTTACACAGGTGTGGATCTCCTTACTCTAAGGATCGCAGGACCGACGGTGAAAAGATATGGATACAAAAAAAAGTATCAAATCACACATTTCAAAAGAAAACAGATCAGTAGAATCCATGTTCCCGACATTTACTATTGAACCTCACCAGTTGCAGCTCCCAAAACGAACAAATCAACAAAGAAAATCAGCAAAGACCTCTGATACCACTCATATTCTATTATCAATTTTGAAGGAGTCGACGACTGTGTGTAGCCTATCCTTCATTTTCTCCCATCTCCTCTCGTTTGCTCCAGTCGTCAACGTGTAGAATTTGCCTGCAAAATGCCGTCCATAATGAGAACATAATAGATAATAGTCATCAGTGAAACATTAAACAAACTTTTCAAATACAAGTTAGAGAGTTCAAATTTGAGTTTGACAAAAGAACTTGATGGAAGCTTGTCAAGGGCATGTGATACTACAAACAGAACATCTTAAATAAGAGAGAAAGATGTCAGGTAGTAGTTGATACCGTTTGCAATGGCAATTGCGCCAAGTGCATGTCTGGTGTAATTTGGAGCCTGAGCAGTGAACTCAAAAGTGTAGTAAGCTCTACCGTCAACATCATTCTGCACAATGAAATGCATCTTGTGAGTTTAACAACAAAAGAATAAGAAGATATGTCCTTTGCAAAAGGGAATAGCATGGAAAGTTGTAAAAAAAGAGGGATGTTGGACAAACTATCACTTGATTCTAACACCCTGAAAGAAAAGGTACTAGTTTGCATAAAGGTTGATATTATAGCTGCGCTTATCTTTGTCCAGGTGATATGTCCACAAGACTTGTTGAAAAACGTCACCACATGTTAGAATAATGAACAGGACTTCTCAGAAACAATAACAAAGACAACACACAGCAGCAAATGCATAATGCGGAGTAAGCTATAATCTCTTTGTTCTTAGAAATTAGTTAGCGCTATAAATATTAACCTGAACCGCCATATGGATTGATCCCTAAAGAAGTAGGTCAATGCAGATTCCTTTGGAAATAGTACTATTGGGAAACTCCACTTAAATTACACATTCTGCTTCCATATCTCAAGTTTCAAATAGCAACAGATGTAAGTGTACAGAAGGATTTCCATCAAATACATTTCTTAGAGTTCTGTTTATTTATGTGCCTCGGAATTATATGATATAACGTAGAACAGATCGATTTTACTACATGTTTACTACTACTTCATAAGGCATTTTCAGAGAAAGGTTGTACAGCCTATTGGCTCAACATTATCAGAAATTCAGACATAGGACAGTTCAGCAAGACTGGGGTCTCATCCAACATTTGACATGCATCAGCGCACACGAAATTATGTAGTGATAGAAATAAACATCACTTTTCTTTTGCCATGCATTCTGTGACACCATGCATGAAAAATTGGAAAAAGAAAGCACACCTCTTTCGCCTCAATTAACTTTGTCTTTTGCGAAGGTGGAGATAAAACTTTTCATATCAAAGCCTCAGCAACCTGGAGAGCGCAGCATAATGGATCAGAAATCATGTTTCCTTTCTTAATATAAAGCCAACAATTGCTGGAACTTTCAAAGAAAGGATCATAAATCATAATCGAATATTTTTCCCTGTATAAATGACTGGGTTTGATCACACACACACACGGTATTGCTATTCTGCGCGCGCGTGTATTTTGCGTGTAGTTTTGCGCATCAGCAAGTTATTACCGGTTGTTCGAAAAATTATCGGTTGTGAAGAAAGTTACCACCAACCAGTGGCGGAGCTAGAATTTTGTTACGTCTCGGACTTAGTGGTAGAATAATCTAAACTATCTATGCTAGACCATAAAAATGTTACTCAGGCTAGACTGAATTTACCCGGACTATATACTAGATATTTTTCTACACTTCGGGCTGAAGCCTACCCTGCACAGGGTGTGGCTCCGCCCCTGCCACCGGTGTGGCTCCGCCCCTACCACCAGCTATGTACTATGAGCATTAGCAGTGACTTCACTCGCTACCGATGGTAACTTTATGCAGAACCGATGATAACTTTTTAGCACTATAAAGGTTTGACAATAGCTTTATTCAGAACCAATGCTAACCTCATTTAGAAATGTTAGTAACTTGCATATATTCTACACCTGTGCGCTGATTACTGTGTGTATAAAGAAGAGTATAACTGATCCGGAGGACCAAGCTCACCAATGTCTTGCTTGGTGGTCGGAATCGTGTTGATGCTCACACTCCAAAGGTTCTATGACATCTTTGTACACCTTATCTTACCCTTGCACAACCACTTCCTGGATAATCATCATTAACCTCACATTACCATAAAGAAAATACCTTGGGTGTTGCTAGCGTCCGGACGTCTATTCCATACGGTCGGATGCAACTTTTATCACTCATATATACGATAATTTTCAGTCATATATGCAACAAAATTTTTGATAAGAATCTCAATGTTACACTGGTTATTATTTATTATTGCACATATAAAATCAAAATGTTGCAACAAAAATACAACATCGAGAAACAGATCATACAACCAAATGATTAGATCCCGAGGCGAATCAATCCGAATCTCCCCAAGGCAAGAAGGCACACTACCCAACCACTCACTGGGATGTTCGGCCGGACGACAACAACCACATCCGGCCTCTGCTCCTTGCCCGCCGCCGCCGCCCCCTCCTCCTCCTCTCCCCACCATCTCTCCCTCTGCTTCCCCCCTCTCCCTCTCCCGCAACAGCAACGGAAGCCTGGGCGGCGGGAGCGGGAGCTCGAATCGGGGCGCCGGGGCAGGCGGCGCAGAGGAGTAGCGGAGCCGAGGAGGCGGGAGGCGGCGAGGGTGGCTGGCGGCGTTCTCTACGGGGTGCCAGCGGGGAATGGCGAGCTCGGCCGGGGCTCACGCGGAAGAGGAAGTGAGAGATGGAGGGGATGAGTGAAGTAGTAGTGAACGGAGCCAGTAGCTTCGGAAAGAGATTCGGACTAAAAGAAACCGTTTTCAATCTCGCTTTATTGAGCTCGTGGGCGGTGGGCTGTTTTTGAGCCAGCGTCCGATACATCGGACGTCTGGTTTGGTATCAATTCCCAAATACCTTGCGCAACAGGGCAGTTCAGATTAACTAGTAGCCTAAACTAGTTGGTGAACAGGAAGGAAAACGAAAGCAGTCGGTGAATGAAGCACTTGTCACCGCCCGGCGCTCTCCTCTGCGTCACCTCGCAAAACATGGCAATGTCGCAAATACTAACAGGAAGGAAAACGAAAGCAGTCAGTTGGTGAATGAAGCGGCAGATACCAACCGTTGACGGAGCAATGCCGCTTACGGAGCGACGGGGTCTTGGGACGATGGTCCGCGGTCGTGGGGGAAGCGCGGCGAGGGAGGGAGGCGGTGGACACGGCTGTGGCGGCCATGGGGGCGGGAGGAGGACGCGGATAGAGGGAAGGGAGGCGACGACGCAGGTGGAAGTGGAAGGCGTGCGGACGCGGTGGTGCGGCTGTGACCGCGAGTAGGATTTCGCTTCGTCTCCGCGCCGGTCCACACGAACCCAGCCGAGCCGGGCGATACGCACGACAGCAGCAGGACGCACGGCGGCACGGGGAGCCGACTGGGCTCGGTGGTGGCCAGTGGGAACCGTGGTCCACGGCACGCTTCGCCGGCCCATATTTGCATCGGAGCCGGCTGTTTCGTGTTGGACTTCAGCCCGGCCTATTTCCTTCGAACACACCGCACGGCCCTTTATTTTTCACCTGGTCGCCTCCCAGCGTGCGTTTCTTGAAATCATCTATGGCTTAGATTGGACGGTCTACTAACGACGAAATTGCGTTCGAGTTCGTCCATCTGCTGCACCGGACTTGCCAAAATTTGCAATCCAACTGGGGGTACAAGGACTTCAAACATCGCTCAACACAGTTTCTATCCTGGGTTTCTTCGCACTGAAAAAAAATGAAGTAGAGTTTTCACCCGGGATCTCTCCACACTGAAGAACCAAGCGTCCATATCTAAAACGACATACGTCATTCATAATGAATCTGATGGAGTAAAGAGTATTACACCCGAACAACTAGCAGCAGCTACTCTGCTCTAACGGATTGTAGCACAAGGATATCATGGTCATTTCCACCTACCATTTTCCTGGTCTTATAACTTCCTTAGTCACCATCAGAATCCTGAGACACTAAGCTCTCATATTTTTCAGACATGTATCTAGGTGCTGCTGCTGCTACGTTCTGAAGAGCTCCAAACAGTGCTCTTGGTCCAGGTTTCTGCTCCAAACTTTCTTGTAGTACTCGTCGTCGTAAGTGTAGTTCCTGTAGACGCCTGGAGAGTTATTCTTGCTGATGAGCTTCTCGGCAGGGCCAATGAGCACGTTGCTGCAAGGGCACAGGAAGGACGCGACGGACATCCTTGCTCTGTCAGAGCTGACAACGGCAGAGTGCCAGACGCTCTTGTATCTGCCGTTACTTAATGACTGCAATGAAAGTTTATTTACAACTTCTGCACAAGGATATAGGTAGCAGTGCTGGCAGTTTTCCTGAAAGTATCTAACTACCTGTGTAGACCATATACAATGCCACTAGTCCATTTTAAATTGCTGACATTGGAGCTATACAGTGTATCTGTTTTAATTGTGTATGCTACATGGAGTATTATATGCTTCCACGTAAAGTATATATTGCAATTAATTATTGGGCTGTTTATCAGTTCTTGTTTTACAGTTCTTTTGTTGTTGGTCAAGGGCTTGTCTTATGTGGAGTTAAGTAGAAGCAGATCCAACTATATTTGACTGCATTCCAAACAATTAGCACCGTCTGCTATACCTAGGTCGCTTACCACAAGATATACCTTGAATACATAAAATACTGCAATTGAACTTGGCTAGATTTTCTGCAATTCAGCAAGATATACACATATAATTGCGTTACACCATAGAAGATGTGTATCACCTGCAGTTGATCACCAGTGCGTTGGGTCGTGGATTCACCGCGATCCATTTGCCTTCCTTGAGAACCTACAGTCCTAAGTTCCTCTGTCTTGTCCATCTCATTGGTTTTTGCCAAGCTCCAATGAGCTCTCAGTGAAATCCACATCCCCGCCCAAGCAAGAGAACTTGCCACTTAAAGTTGCAAGAGGCGGCCTACGCAATCGGCACTAGTGGATTCTTAGGAGGTGAAATGTTCCCAACACTCATCGTGTGACCACCTCATCGTTTTTGTTGTTGTGATTTCATGTGATTGAGTACATGACAACATGTGCTTTTGTACTAGAAAAAAATGTGGTTCTCATTGCACTGTCTTGGTGCATCCTTTTCTGTTTCTTTCATGTCCATGCTACAAGTTGCCTCTTATGGGTGCAGTAGCACAAAGGGCATTGACAGGTCACACTCACTCCAGTTTCTTCCTGTTTTTGCTCTCCCTCAGGTGATCTCGTGCTAGTTGCTAGTAAAAACATTTAGGACATGTTGGTTACTGGCCATAATATGCCGCAACCCACTTAGACATGTCTGAATTTTTTAGGCTGTTGTTTGGTTTGATGCCACACTTTTGGCATGCCACAAAATCTGAGCCTGGTGCCCTACTTGTCATTGACACATTTCTTTGCCATATTATGTCACAATTCTCACTGTTGCTAGCAATGAAACACCCCCTCAGGTCGGTGGAGTCGTCGTCTCGTGCACCACTGCCATTTTCCCCTTCCTTATTTCTCTGTCCTGAACGATCTTTTTGCTGAATGCAGGAGCTCTGTCTGTCCAAGAGAATGGTTATGGAAGGCCTGCCTCTCTAGCACATGGTAGAGTCGTTCAAGGTACAGAGTGGTCAGTCTGGTTTTTTCAGACTTTTTTGAATCATCGTTAAGTATCACGAGAAAAAAAAAGATTGGTTTCTCTGTATCTCTATAGTTGAAGCTTGAAAACGTCAATAATTTTGCTTTGGTATTCGTGAGTAGAGATTTAAGAAATGTGCATTTCCCCAGGAAAAAATAATGCTGAAACACGAGGACTTGAAATTAACATTGTGAATTGGAAATGTAGCCACATGGCTTGTCCTGTTCAAAAAAGCATTACAATTAATTTTAGCAACCAAGGTCCAGTGAGAGAACTACTTGCAGTCTTTACAAGCGAGCAAGGAAAAGTAATGGAAGCAAGAAATAGTCACTGAGCTTGATGATACCTGAAGGGTGGTGGATTGGCTGGCCAGTCCAGGACGAACAGCTTGAGCGGGTGGCAGTGCAGGCGGAGGTAGTCGCGCCAGTTGTGCACGGTCTCCTTGCACACGTTGAAGCTGGTGGACAGCCGCATCTTCTTGGCCGGGTCGTCCAAGTGGAGCTTGGCTTTCTCCTCCGGCGGCAGCCGGAAGAACCCGTGCGCCACCGCCATCTCTGCCAGCATCAGTTCCACGGGTATCCTATGGTTCAGCACCTGATGAATTAATTTCACACGACAGTGGCCAAAACAGAACACTGAGTCGGGTCGACCCCTTCACTGTCAATATTGTTGGAGGAATCACTACGAATCTTGTTGCAGCACGGAATGAACTTAATGTTGAAAATAATCTTGTTTAGAAGTTATGTTCAAGTTTTGGTCGTGATCGAATTCAAATTCGAATTGTAATCGTAGTCGAAGTTGATCTGAAGTCGGAGTCAGCATCGAGTTGTATCTGTAGTCGAAACCCGAGCAAAAGTCGTAGAGCCAGGTATAAAAGGGAAGAAGTCATGTAATCAGATTAATGCGAGAAGTAAAGAAGAGAAAAGATGAACTTTGAGTACCGACTTCATTGTATGATCTCGCAGACGTGGTCGGAAGACATTACGACCACGGTCAATGTGGTCGGAAGGCGTTCGACCACGGCAAAAAAGGTTTGAACGTGGTCAAAAATTATTATGACCACGGCAAACGAGAGGCAGAAGTGATCGAATGTGGTCGGGAGGTGCTACGACTACGGCAGTGCAAGGTGAACGTGGTCGGAAGGAGTTACGACCACGTTGTAAAAAAATGAACATGGTCGGAAGAGGTTTCGACAATGTTGTGAAGTTGAACATGGTTGGAACAGGCTTCGAGCACGTTGAAGCGTTGAACGTGGTCGGAAGAGGCTTCGACTACGTTGTGAAGTTGGAACGTGGTCGGAAGAGGCTTTGACCACGTTGTAAAGAGCTGAAAGTGAACGGAAGGTGCTTCGACCACGTTGAAAGTGGTCGGAACACGCTGTGAAGTGCTACGTTGTGAGGAAGTGAACGTGGTCGAAAGGGTGTTTCGACCACGGCGAACAGTGATCGGTAGAATCACTGCGTGGTCGTAGGGAACTACGACTACAATATTTCAAGTGAAGTCGAAGGAAGACCAGTGCAGCGGCAGACAAGCATGGTTGAAACTTCAGCAGAAGTTTTCGACTACGAAGTCGGAGCGATCGGAGGGGCCACAGAGCGGTCGAAGCGCAACGGGAGGCGGTTGTAGCCTCTTGTAAGCGGTCGAACGACTACAGGAGGTGGTCGTAGCGGTTGTAAAGTCCTGGGAGTAGTCGTAATGATTGCAACAAGTGGTATCAGAGCCATGGGAGAGACATCAAAGGCCAAGGAGTTCGTATCGCTGCAGTATCCTCTTCTCACCCTGGACAACTATCCGGTTTGGGCCATGAAGATGAAGGCCAATATGCGTGCTCAAGGTGTCTGGTGCGCAGTTGATCCAAAGGGGGAAAGACAAGGTGGTCGATGATCGACTAGATCAGATGGTGTTGGTGGTGATCTATCAAGCCGTGCCCGATTCGATGATGCGGCAATTGATCGGCAAGGAGACGACGCAAGATGCTTGGACTGCACTGTAGACAATGCATGAAGGCATTGACAGAGAGTAAAGGAAGTTCGACTCCAAACACTACGGAGCGAATTTGAAGCAATGAGGATGGGAGAGAGCCATACGGTGAAAGAATTATCTAGGAAGTTCAATGAAGTCATAAATGAGATCAAATCTCTTGGTAACAAACTAGAAGATGAGGCGGCTATGAAGAAATACTTGAGAATTCTACCGGAGAGGTTCCTACTGGTAGTAACTACTCTCATGTATTCCCGAGATCTCACAAAGATGAAGATAAAAGAGGTAACTGTGGCTCTCAAGGCGCATGAGGAGTTATTGAAGGGGTTTCAGTCACACAAGGAGCAAGGATTTTACAACCAACAAGTGTTACTCGCTAAGGAGGACACAAGGAACCAAGGCAAGCCGGACCAGACAGACTCATCATGTAGTGGCTTTGGCCAAGACTCATTCTCTGGTCGTGGACAAGGATGTGGGTATGGCTAGAGATGAAGTAGCTTCCAATATGGAAGAGGAGGATGTGGAGAAAGACCTGATCGAGGTGGCGGCAACATGTTTCAAGATAAGTCACACATCCAATGTTTTGAGTGTGAAAAATTCGGCCATTACGCTGCCGAATGTCGAAGCCATATCCAGTGCTATAGCTGCAAAAAGTTTGAACATGTAGGACCGAAAGGCGACAGAGGGGGGTGAATGTCGTTCTCTTGAAAATCGCCCCCGAGAATTCGTACACTGATTTTTCAAAAAGATGCAGAACAAAGCAACTCACAGAAAATTAATTCTGCTGAAAACTGGAACGCATGTGATACTAAAAAATTCAGCATAAATCAGAGAGTAATCAATAAAAATTTCAGCTGAAAATAATGCCGTTTGATCTGCATGCAAAATGGTCAAAAACCAGCAAAGAAAATGTAAAAAACTTGATTCTGAAATTTAACTGCCGAAGCACAGAGTGTACAGACTAAAATGAAGTAGCATTTTGGCTGAGCAGTATGTGAACATTATGGACGAAATTGCTGAACACTTCCAAGCTGCAGATTTTGCCGAAACTGAACACATATAGGAAAACTCAAAGAAGTTGCTAAATAGAGAAGTGAAGAGAGGACTTCTGAACTTCTGTAATCAAAAGACTCTGGACTTAAATCTGAACAGCAAAACAGTCTTAGTGCCTGAAACCAATCACTAAACCAGAATCCAACCTGCCGAGTACAGAGTCTGAATAGTCACCGAAAACAGAAGTGAAGATTCGGACAAGATAGGGGAGATAATTGACTGCAAGAGTTGTTTGGTTCAACTTGCTGTATTTTTGATTGGCTGTACAGCAGTAGTTTGTAAACCGAAACAGTGTAGAAAAGCAAAAGGAGTGCAACTTGAAAAACAGGCTGCGGCTAGCCGTGAAATGAAGAACCTGAAGACAGCAGCCGACTGACGTTGCTGCCGAACACCAAATACTGGGGGTACAGATTTCAGGGAATTTTGTCAAATTGCTTCAATCCTTCTTATGCCAAAAGAGCAAGAACTTGATTTAAATAGCAGCAAAACTTTGGAACTCAAAAGAACTCACCAAGTAAACAAGAAATTCAGATTTGAGTCCAAAAATTGAAAACTACAGAGACTCCACCAAAAACCAAATTGCTCTCTATCCTTTGATCTTTTGGACATGATATTGTGAGGATATGTTAGCAATAGCTACAAGGCCCTCTAGACCAATTCTCAAACCATCTTGCAAATCAACACAAAAATTAACTCAAACCCTAGAAAGAGAAGGTGAAGAACAGAGAAGAACAGAGGAGGTTAAATTCCAAAAATTGAAATTAAACTCGATTAGCTCTTGGGAAAATTGATCAAATGGTCTAGGAATGTAATTCCATCATAGAGCAACTCATTTTGCTACTTCCCAGCAAAAAAACAAGCCAAAACACAAAATCTCAAAAATCAAACCATGAGGGCATAGTAGAGATAAATAAACAGAGAACCAGAGACTTAATCAATTCAACCAAAGTCATTTCATAATGATATAAAGGATCACATAGATGTCCCCATACGCATGTACACTTAAAAGATAGATTACATAGCCCTCAAATCCTCTTCTTCCTCTCCATATCCTCAAGAACACCAAGAACACAAGGAACAGAGGAGGGAGAAGCTACGAAGGAGACACTATCCAGACGACTCCCTGCCTCTCCTCAACAACCCATAACAACTAAAGCTACTAAAGCAAAAGTCTTCTCCAAAAGCTCTTTTGACTAACCAAAACCCTAACTCTCTCTCAAGTGGTCTACCTACCCAAAGGCTCAGACTCAGGGCTACGCCATCTGGCGGAAGGTCAAGGTTCGGTTTGTTGTTCCTGCCGATGAAAACGTCAATGCCGGAAACATGGCTGGCGTTGAGGCAAACGCAAAGGCAAGGAACATCATAACCCAGGGTTTGAGCAGAAGCGAGTTCGATCGCATCTCTCACCTGTCGTCCGCCTACGATATCTGGGTGACCCTCGATGCATACCATGAGGGCACCACTCAGATCAAGACGGTTCGACAGGACCAGTTCAAGCGCGAATACAACAAATTCGAGATGCTTGCTGGTGAGTCCCTCGACGAGTGCTTTTCGCGTTTTCACAAGATCTTGAGCAACCTCCGAGCGGTCGGTCTCACTTACCCCAACTCGGACAACGCTCGTTAGATGCTTGCGGCACTTGATCTGCGTGTTTGGGAGATGAAGGTGACTACCATCAAGGACACCACGGACCTCTCGACCCTGACTCTTGACGCGCTTTACTCGCGCCTCAAGACTCACGAGATTAACATAGTCTCTCGTAGGTCAAAGTCACAGTCGATGGCGTTAGTCACCGATCCCACTTCTGGATCTTCTTCTGCTGAGCCGATGTGCGGATTCTCCCTTGCTGCTCTCTGTGACATAACTGATGATCAGTTAGAGCAGCTTGCGGATGAGCAGTTAGCCCTCCTAGCTCGGAGATTTTCCTATGCTTACAAGAGGAGGAGGGACGGAAAAAGAGAAGGACCCGTGATTTGCTTCGAGTGTGGTGGCCCCAACCACATCCGAGCAAATTGCTCCAAGCTGGGGAAGGGCAAAGGCGACTACGACGGTTCGGGCAAGAACGACTACACCGACAAGAACCGCAACACGAAGCCCTCAGCACCTGTCCAAGGCAAGAAGAAGTTTCGCAACTTTGGGAAGGCTAAGAAGCTCTTCCACTACGTCCTCACAGCCTTCGACGACCTCGACCTCAGTGAGGTGGAGGGATGGAGCGACGACGACGGGACGGGTGATCAAGACCCCAAGAGCGGTGACGACTTCTCCGGCATGTGCTTCATGGCCCTTGAGGGCGAACTGAGCGACAACGAGCTGTACTCCGACTCGGACGAGGTATGCCCCACCTACGACTAGCTCAATCATGCTTTTCTTAAGCTAGGTGGTTTTCATGCTAGAGCTAGGGCTAGGTGTACTGAGTTAGAGAAGGAAGTAGATAGACTATCACGGGAGCTTACTTCACTTACATATGCTTCCTCCCGTGATGATTGTGATACATGCTGTGCTCTGTTGGGTGACATGGAGAAACTAAGGACCTCGCATGATAGTGTGTCCTCTGAGCTTGATATTGTTAAGGTAGAGAATGTTAGTCTGCTTGCTGAGTTAGAGTTGAGTAGGATGGCTGTTACCCTACTTACTACTGATGAGACTACTTCTCCCACCTCATGTGAGGTTGAGGACATTGCTGCTAGAGGACCTTATGCCATGCTCCTTGATCTGCCCGAGTCTTGTGAAAATTGCAAAAACTTGAAGATGAACTTAAAACGGGTAGATCATAAAATTGCTGAACTACAAGCTTCTTTACTTGAGCCGATTGATTTATGCTTGAACTGTCCTAAGTTAACTGCTGAACTTGAAGCTGTCTTCAAACAGTTTCAAGATATGATTGATCATGATAGGAAGTTGGCTCAGTTTGCTTCTAAGGACCCTGTTAGCTCACCATACATTAATTGTAACAAACTAAAATCTGACTTGATTGCATTGGATGAGAAATGTGTGAAGCTAACTAAGGACCTTCTAGAGAAGCCACATTGTGCTTGTAATGTGATTGTGGAGAAGGGGGAGAAGCCCCAGGGTAAGGTTGAGACGCTTAGTGACGTGAACCAAGCGGCTAGCGATGGGGATCGTCCCTTCGTAGTCGGTGTGCGTGCACAAGCCATTCTTCCCTCTGCTGTTGGTTCTTCTTCTGCTCCCTTACATTCTGCTGTCTCTTCTTCTCCCTGCTCTTCTTGCACCCCTCTCTTTCGGGAGTGTTAGTATCTTATGAACACTCTCGAGAGGTTTGTAGGCGGCAAGAAGAAACTGAATCTTATTCTAGACCAGTCTAAGATTTGTAGATTTAATCAAGGTCTAGGATATGATTTCTATGAGGACATTAGGAAGCATCCACCTGCTATTCTCAGACCCATAGTAGGAGGTGTGATCGAGGTTGAGCCCAGATCTGATGAAGTTAAATTCAAGTCTGCGGGCTTTGTCCAAGTGATTTCGGCAAAGGTGAGTCCACTGCGGTTTGGCCTCTCGGGCGAAGCCATCTCATGCTACCGCCTCTCGGAGGCGGTATCATTGCACCTTCTGTCAGAAGGATGGACACTTGATCGATCGATGCTTCAGGCGCGCCAGGATCGTGCAGAGAGACCGTGTTGCAGCTCTTAGGCGTATTCAGGGTCAGCCCCAGACCTTGAGTACATCTAACACCAATACGAGGTCTAGGTTTGCTTCAGATGCTTCTGATGGTTTTGGGCAGCATCGAGGACTTGGTTTTTCCGAGTTTTCTGGTTTTCGTCCTCATGCTCCCTTTGGTCATGACTTCCGGCGTTCTGAGGGTAGATCTCGTTTTCCCCATCGAGATGGCTACCCGCGGCGAGATCAGCATGTTGCCGGCACTCCGACTCGCTCTCTCGTAGCAGTCGAACCCGGCAACAGCTTCAGGTCTTCACACAGACCTTCTGGCTTGTTGAGTGACAGAGAGCGTAGTGTAGATAGAGGTCAGTTGTGCTTTACTACTTCATCTGCTCGACGTGTTACTCAGTATTGGGTGCCAAAATCACTCTTGATTTACCCCATTACTGAGACTTTACTCTCTGTTTGACTCAGGTTCACCGGGCAGGGAATGGAAATGTTTGGCTTGTAGACTCCGGGTGTTCATGACACATGACTGGAGACTCCCGTTGGTTTTCTTCCCTTGCCCGTGCTCCAGGTGATGAGACGATCACCTTTGGAGATGCTTCATCTGAGTGCGTCATCGCCAAAGGTACAGTACGCATTAATGATTCTTTTATTTTGAAAGATGTTGCCTTGGTTAGTAAGCTGCAGTATAATTTGCTTTCAGTCTCTCAGCTTACCGATGACGGTTTTGAGGTGAGCTTTAAGAAAAACAATTGCAAAATTCTTGATTCTTGGTAGTCCGTTTGCGTGATTTCTCGCTTTGGGAGGATCTTTCGTGCTGATTTTTCTGAGTCTTCTGGTGATCCTCTCCGGTGTTTGGTTGCTTCTGAGTCCCGTGATTTGACTTTCTGGCATAGGAGACTTGGTCATATTGGATTTGACCATTTGACCCGAGTTAGCGGCCACGATCTCATTCATGGTTTACCGAAACTCAAGATGGTCAACGATCTTGTTTGCACTCCATGCCGGCACGGCAAGATGGTTGCTGCTTCTCACCCTCCGATCACAGTGCTATGACCGATGCACTGGGACAGCTCCATATGGACACAGTTGGACCAGCTCGAGTGCAGTAAGCAGGAGGGAAGTGATATGTTCTTGTCGTGGTTGATGACTTCTCGAGGTACTCTTGGGTGTTTTTCTTAGCCTCGAAGGATGAGACATTTACACATTTCTGAGGTCTTTTCAGTAGGCTTTCTGTTGAGCTTCCGGGTGCCTTGCGAGCGATTCGCAGTGACAATGGCACGGAGTTCAAGAATTCCTACTTCGAGAAGTTCTGTGATGAGACAGGTGTAGAGCACTAGTTCTCTTCTCCATACGTCCCCCAACAGAATGGCGTTGTGGAGAGGAAGAACCGTACCTTGGTCGAGATGGCCAGGACGATGTTTGATGAGTACTCTACACCTAGGAAGTTTTGGGCTGAGGCTATCGCCACCGCGTGCCATGTTTCAAACAGAGTCTTTCTTAGGGCACACTTGCATCACACTTCTTATGAGTTGAGATATGGGCGAAAACCCAGCGTCTCACATTTTCGTGTGTTTGGTTGCAAGTGTTTTATTCTGAAGTTCGGGAACCTAGATAAGTTTGAGTCACGCTCTTGTGATGGGATCTTTCTAGGCTACTCGGCTTCTTCGTGGGCTTATAGTGTCTGGAACTGCGAGTCTAGTAAAATGGTAGAAACCTGTGAGGTGACTTTTGACGAGGCCAGTCCGGGGACTAGGCCCGATATCTCAGGTTCTCTAGAGCAGTCCGAGACCATCTTTGTGGATGATGAGGAGGCTGGAGATGAGGGTTGTCTACCCGATCCAGTTCCTTCTCCTCCTCTTGAGGTGCCTTCTTCCACCGCACTTCGAGGAGATCAGCCCATGCCTTCTGCTTCTTCTAGAGATGGTGGCTCTGTTCCTACCTCGTCACCTCACGAGGTAGAGGCCACTTTTTCATCTCATCCTAGACCTCCTAGGCACATTCAAAAAGACCATCCTTCAGGGCAGATCGTTGGAGACCTTTTTGAGCGAGTTACTCGTTCAAAATCTGGCATGTCACTTTTCTGTCTCCATTCTGCCTTCGTTGCCTCATTCGAGCCCAAAGAAATTTGTCATGCTCTCTCGGACGAGTCTTGGATCAATGCCATGCACGAAGAGTTAGAGAGTTTCGAGAGAAACAAGGTCTGGACACTTGTTGAGCCCCCTCGAGGTCACAATATCGTTGGGACCAAGTGGGTGTTCAAGAACAAGCAGAGTGAGGATGGGGTAGTCATTCGAAACAAGGCTAGACTGGTAGCTCAAGGCTTCTCCCAGATTGAGGGTCTCAATTTTGAGGAGACCTTTGCCCCTGTAGCTAGACTTGAAGCCATTAGAATCCTGCTTGCATTTGCAGCTTCTAAGGGTTTCAAGCTTTACCAGATGGATGTCAAGAGTGCCTTCCTCAATGGGGTTTTTGAGGAAGAAGTCTATGTGATACAGCCTCCAGGTTTTGAGAACCCCAAATACCCTAATCATGCCTACAAGCTTTCCAAAGCATTGTATGGACTTAAGCAGGCCCCTAGAGCTTGGTATGAGAGGCTTAAGTCCTATCTGTTGAGTCATGATTTCGAGATGGGTAAAGTTGACAAGACCTTATTCATCCGCCGGCATGGCAATGATCTCCTGCTCGTCCAGATTTATGTGGATGACATCATCTTTGGCGGCTCCTCGCATGCTCTCGTTTCCCAGTTTTCCGATGTCATGAGCTCGGAGTTTGAGATAAGCATGATGGGCGAGTTGAGTTTCTTCCTTGGCTTCCAAATTAAGCAGACTCGGGAAGGTACTTTCTTGCATCAAGGCAAGTACACTCGTGACCTTCTGAGACGCTTTGACATGAGCGATGGTAAGCCAGTATCAACTCCGATGGCTTCTACAGCCTCACTTGACCCAGATGAGGACGACGAGCGAGTTGATCAAAAGGAGTTTAGAAGTATGATTGGCTCCCTCTTGTACCTCACAGCCTCGAGACCAGACATACACTTCTCCGTGTGTTTGTGTGCTCGATTTCAGGCCTCTCCTCGCGTATCTCACCGCCAGACGGTGAAGCGCATCTTTCGGTACCTTCGAGCTACCATTGACTATGGTATCTGGTACTCTTCCTCCTCCTGTCTATCTCTTAGAGCCTATACGGATGCAGACTTTGCCGGCTGTAGGATAGATAGGAAGAGCACCTCTGGCACCTGCCAATTCATTGGCACTTCTCTCATTTCCTGGTCCTCGAGGAAGCAGTCCGGTGTCGCACAATCCACTACAGAGGCCGAGTTTGTTCTTTGCACCGATTCTTTGTAGCAGTGTGCTGGATGGTCTCGACTCTGCGGGACTTTGAGTTAACTATCGACCGTGTTCCACTCTTTTGTGATAATACTTCTGCGATTAGCGTTGCTAAAAACCCAGCGCAGCATTCTCGGACCAAGCACATCGATATCAGATATCACTTTCTTCGAGACCATGTAGAGAAGGGTGACATCGTGCTCCAATTTGTGGAAAGTGACCACCAGTTGGCTGATATCTTCACCAAGCCTTTGGATAGCTCGAGGTTTTCAGCTCTGCGGGGAGAGCTTGGGGTGGTTTGTCCTTATGGACTGTACCCACAAAAGCTCTGGAAGGGAAGACTCCGTATGAAGCATTAAGTGGAAGAAAACTAAGCCTAGAACACTTAAGGGTGTTTGGTTGCTTGGCATATGCAAAGGTGCTCACTCATCTGAAGAAATTAGACGACAGATCAAAGGAATCCTCTATTTGGGAGTTGAGCCAGGAACCAAAGCTAGTCGGTTGTACAATCCTCGTGAAGACAAAATTGTGGTAAGTCGAGACATGCTCTTTTGTGAAGATAAAGCATGGGAGTGGGAGGCAAAACTAACTGAAAAAACAATCTGCAGAAGTGGATTTTCTTCTCAGTTGAAGGAGAGAACAATGATGAAACAGATCAATTCCACCTTCAAGAACCGGTTACACCCATGTCCAGTGCATCCGCTAGTCAATAGGTGGCTGTAGAGGATGTTCCAGTATCTCCTCAAAGTGATCAAGAAGAGGAAAAGACCCCGCCGAGCAAAACACCTGTATACCGAAGCCTAGCCAAGATTTACAAGCAGACCGAGCCAATAGAGATGGAAGAAGAACTTCAGTTGACAACAACCGATGAACTTTTAAGTTTGCAGCAAGCACTCACTGAACATCATTGGAAGATTGCCATGCAAACCGAACTGGATTCTATAGAAGAGAATAAAACTTGGCTATTGACTGATCTACCTCAAAATCATAAAGCTATAGGGCCAAAGTGGATTTTCAAGGTGAAAAGAGATGGAGAAGGGAACTTTGTTCGTCATAAGGCAAGACTTGTAGCAAAAGGCTATGTTCAGAAAAAAGGCATAGACTATGAAGAAGTATTTGCACCAGCTACAAGATTAGAGACAGTGAGGTTGATATTTGCTCTCGCTGCTCAATTTGGATGGAAAGTACACCACATGGATGTCAAATCTGCATTTCTAAATGGAGAACTTACTGAGGAGGTATATGTATCACAACCAGAGGGTTTTCAAGTGAAGGGACAATAAGGCAAGGTTTATCGACTCTTAAAAGCATTGTATGGATTGAAACAAGCGCCTAGAGCCTGGAATAAGAAACTAGACAACTCATTGATTAACTTAGTTTTGAAAGATGCAAGCAAGATCTAGCCTTATATACAAGAAAGGCAGAAGAAGACATGCTGATACTCAGCATATATGTTGATGATCTTATTATCACAGGAACGTGTGATCGAAGGGTTGAAGAATTTAAGGAGATGATGCAATAGTTTGAGATGAGCAATCTCGGACTCATAACTTACTACCTTGGTCTGGAAGTGAAACAAAGTAAGCATAATATTACAATCAAACAGCCAAATTATGCAAAGAAGATTCTTGAGAAGACAGGTATGACGGGATGCAACCCTTGTCAGTACCCTATGGAGT
Source organism: Bonia amplexicaulis (assembly GCA_036346245.1). Classification (NCBI taxonomy): domain Eukaryota; kingdom Viridiplantae; phylum Streptophyta; class Magnoliopsida; order Poales; family Poaceae; genus Bonia; species Bonia amplexicaulis. Next base: position 882,745 of record CM070742.1, read on the forward strand.
CAAAGTTGAAACTCAACAAAGATGAGACGGGAGAGCCGATCAATGCGACTGAATTTCGAAGTATAATTGGTTGCCTAAGGTATTTGATACATACTTGACCAGATCTTGCATACTCAGTTGGATTAATTAGCAAGTTTATGTAAAGACCACCAGTACAACACAAGCAAGCATTAAAACATGTGCTGAGGTATCTAGCAGGAACTGTGGATTATGGGCTAGTGTATGTCAGACATGACAACACACCAATGCTTGAAGGATTTTGTGATAGTAATCTAGACGGTGATGTAGTTGATCATAGAAGCATGATTGGATGGTGTTCTACCTTCATGGAAACGTGATCACGTGGTGCTCACAGAAGCAAAGAAGTGTAGCCTTGTCAACATGCGAAGCAGAGTTCATGGCAGCACCATCAGACACATGTCAAGGTATTTGGTTGATGAGATTGCTTCATGAATTGACTAAACAGACCATCAAGCCATATACGTTATATGTGGACAATAAGTTAGCAATGGTGCTTATGAAAAATCTAGTATTTCATGGAAGAAGCAAACACATTGATACTCGATATCATTTTATTCGATAATGTGTTGAAGATGGACTGGTGCCTGTTTTGCATATTGCAATTGAAGAACAGAAAGCTGATGCACTCACAAAGGCATTAGGACGAGTCAATTTTGGTCGGATGATTAATCTACTCGGTGTCAAGGAAGTTGGTTAAAGTCGGCAAGGATTAGGGGATGTTTGTTGGAAATAATCCTACCAAGTCTATTTTAGAGTCTGTATCGAGTCCGAGTCAATTTAGAATTAGAAAATTATGATTCAGAGTCGGTTTGTGTATCCGAGTCTAATTTGTAAAGCTGGACATAAATAGTGGAGAAAACCAAGAAAAATGTGCGGCGATTGGAGCACCACCAAAATGATTGTCTATTCTATTGCTAAATTGTTTGCATCATCGTCCATGAGAAATAGAGAAATTTCGTCGAAAGTTTTCAAGTACTTGAAGCCTACAAGTACTGTAGCACTCGTGGCTTACGAGTACCATAGCTGAGGAAGTTAAAGCGTTCGAGTGCTAACGAAGTCGAAGACGTCCGCGAGAAGAATCGTCTACGTGCAACGTAGTCGTAACAAGAAGGAAGTGGTCATATTTCTCATTGAGTGGTCGTAACGACTCAACGTGGTCATAAATCTTCAAGTGGTCGTAGCCCACATTACAAGGTGGTCGTAACCTTCACCGTTGGAGTGGTTGTGACTAACATTTGAGTGGTCGTATTAGATCTCTAGTGGTCGTAGTTGCATACGAGCACTCAGGGGTCGTATCTCACAGCAAGGAAGGAAGAGCTTAGCTTTTCATGAAAATGAGACAAGGGCATGACGATGACGTGGTCAAGGAAGCTTTATAGGCTCGAGATGGTCAAGAGCTGCTCACAAGTTGTCATGAACTCGGCGAGAAGAAATGGCTTTGGTTCGGCGAGAAGAAATGGCTTTGGTTCCTTCGCCCAGAGTGCGACACAAGGAAGAAGACAAGGAAGGATGTGTCGCGTTGAGGTAGTAGCTCGGTGTTAGGCTGCAGCAGGGTGAAGTTGTGGGCATGGTGTCCAAAACCAAGGGCATCAGTGCTGCCATGGTGGAGCGGAGCTGGCGTGGGAGGTAGAAGATGATCCCTGCGACTAGGCCTGGCTCCTCAGTGAGCGAAGTTAAGGTGGCGTGATGGGTAGGGCCAGTCCCACTCGTCAGCATCGGTACTTTAATAGACAGAGAGATGGTTGCTTTTGAAGAATACACTTTCGTGTAATGGAAAGCGGAACGATTTAAGAGAAGAAGGCGTATTCGCTTGGTTGAGAGATTTGAGAAATTTTTAAACATGTCAAATGAGCTTTAAAAATTATGAAAATTCTTGTAGAGACTCCTGACATAGTTCAAATCAGTTTTCAATTTTTCTAGAATTTTATCTACCATAGATTTTTCTCTAAACATCTTTGAATGCTACTATTTTGTGTAACATGCACTAATTTAATTTGAATAATTTAAGGAATATGCTCAAATTTTATTGCTAGTGCCATAATCTTATTTTTGATTTTTTGAGATGATTTCTACTATAATTTCTCCTATGCCACTTTATGGATCATTTTTTAGATTCGATTTTGAATTCAAATTGAATTCTATCAATTATACATTTCTTTTCCAAAAAATTGTGTTTGCAAATTATTTTCCAAAGAAGCTCCAATAAAAGCCAAGGAAATAAGATGCATGTAATTTTTTTAAAAATTTTTACTCATTTTTGCATTCCTTGGAAATTTGAGATGTTACAGCTGTTCAGTCAGATCGGCCAATACATGGCGGTCATACCGACCAATATATGGCGGTCGTATTGCTGTGCAAGTTCTAGTAAGGATAGAGTGTACGTAGTTCAACAAATTTGTAAAACATATTCACAAATCATAGTACTATGCACATAAGGATTACAGCATGATTCAAGATAAGATGTAAAATATATTCACGCACTTTAAAATCATGACACAAAGTTTGGGTATATAGACTCAACTCGTTTGCAAAACACATTTGTAAACTTAAGTCACATGCTATAAGAATTATGCATGAGCTTAAGATATTTACAAAACACATTCGTAAACCTAGGCATCATGACATAAGGAGTAGGTGCACGGACTTCAACCATTTGTAAAACATATTTGCAAACTCTATCCACATACTACAAGAATTATGCATGAGCTATAACTATTTACAAAACGCATTCGCAAATAATAGCATCATACCACAGAGAGATAGAGCAAGTGAGATTGCGCTATCAACACATGATGAAACTCAAGCTATTAAATAATATCACTCTTAATAGTACAACAATGTATATTAGCAATATATTTTTTCACCAAATACCAAGACCGGCAAAATTACTAAGAAACATACTCTTAGTCTATTCTAGTTATACCTTTGCCCCTTGAGTATCCTCTTGAAGATTGATGACGAACACCTTCACTTCAAGTTTGAATCCTTATCTTGGTGTACATCAACACATAATATATCCTCTTGTCTCAATGGCTTTCAATACATGAAACCATCTCTTTTCTTGATGGCCTTCAACATTTCAACATATGAGTTATCCACTACTATGGGATCTCAACTTGATGACCATCAATACATGATGCCATCATTTATTTTGAACCTTGATTTGATGACAATCAACTTATGACGCCTTCACAAGTCATCCTTATTATGGAACCTAACCTGTTGCACCAAACTCATAAAAATATTAGTCCAATAAACAATTGTTATCAATTGCCAAAACTCACCATTAACACATAATGGTGGGGATGGATTCTTTAGCTGCACGGAATTGACTGTAAAATGGCATGGGACCATCCACACGCTGGCGTGGTAGCTGCATCGCTATCGCACCGCCGCCGTCTCCTATACCACTGCCACAACTGTGCGATGGAAGCAGTAAAAATAGAAATCATAATTATGACTAGATACATACCAAATTTCTTGTGAGATGAAATCATTTTTACTATACTAACGAATATATTGCACACGTCGTTAGAGATTACTGCCACACCAAGCCATGGTGCATAAGACCATTTGATGACAACGGTAAAATTGGAAACTACAATTACTGCCAAATACATTATATTTTATGGCCAAATGATTACTGACAAAATTACTGGATGCACAATTAGAGTTTACTAACATAATTGCCGTGCCACATGCTGGCCATGTGATGGCGGTGTAGTAAAAAGGCATACCTCATTTACGTCCAGATGTATACCAATTTATGTTTAGATGAACCGCGTGACCCGACCACGACTCACCTGTGCGTGATCCCAGACGTCCCATGCAACCGCTTTTATGATCAGATATGTACAAAATTATGGCTAGATGAATTCACTTTTACATGACCAGATATGTACAAAATTATGGCTAAATGAAATCGCTTTTATTGTACTGATAAATTTATTAGATGTGTTATTAGATTTTACTGTTTGACTTAGTCTACTTTGTGATTTATGATATATGGAGTAACTATTTTTGGGAGCAGCGCTCACGTGGGTCGTGAATGATCGAAATTAAAGTTGCTTACAAGCAACCATAAATTCAGGATAGTACTCGTAAATGCTGATGTCAGTTTGAGAAGTTTCTAGCTAACATCCTATTGACCTAAACAAGTGTTTTAATTATCTTCAGCAATGCATACGCCGCAAGTTAACATCTCCATACGTACGTACGTATATGTAACAAAACGTCAACTTTGCAAGGCCAACAATAATAATAAACAAAACCGACATTTCAGCTAAGGCTTATTTATGCCCGATTATGAAGCATCCAGAGGTTAAATGGGTGCCTTTTTTTTGTTCTATTCGTATAGATTTCTAAAACTGTTTTTTTATAATAAATAGTTTTTCTGTAATATCTAGCTTTTTAATAGAGTATCTTTTTAAGATGAAATCTCCTAATCATTTATAGTATATTATAATGACTTTATTTATATCGATTAAAATTATATGTAAGTATCTCCTTCTTTACAAATATTTTTACAAGTTATTACTATTTATAAGTTAAAACTAAAAAGTAATATGAGCGGACCTTCGTTGGACTTAGACCTGTAAGAAGCTAGTTAGCCAAGCAAAAATAATGGTGCTATGCATGATTGCTTGTCGATCGGTACATGCATGATCGTGTTTTGTTTAAAATACTCTCTTTTGTTCAATGGTGCAATCTCCATCCTGCATCACTAGACTTCTAACCTGAGATCGTCTCACGTAATCAACGCTATATTGCCATTCCGTAAACCGTACTACTAACTGACACCGAATATGTACGTAATGCTGGTGGAACATGGAATTTTTCGCATATAACGTATTTTAAATTCGTATTTATAAAAATAATCGTATATATATGATAATGATAAAAATGATACTTCTACCGCTCGGTCATCGGACGGCAGCGCCTTGCAGCTGACACGTGGACTATCAGAGCCCGACCACCGTGCGGCAGGCGCCTGTCGCTTAGCCACCGTACGGCAGGTAGCCTGCAATCCCTTCACCATAATTAGCCGGCTCAATTATCTGCCTAATTAGTATTTTATATGTAATATTTGTTTAAAATTTTAAATATAGCAAATAAGTTTAAAAAATTACAAAATTTTATGTGAAGCTTCCTGACACAACGTACTTCATTGTGTAATATTTTTGATAGTTTTATTTACTCTGAATATTGCTCAAAAATTTATATGATTATGATATTTGTAGGAGTTGTTACATATAGCAAACGAGCCCGAAAATTTATGAAATTATGATTAAATTAATATGACAAATTTAGACCATATAAAATTACCAAAGAATTACAAATTAGGTCGACTGTGTTGGGAGGCAACACATAAAATTTTGTAATTTTTGGAGCTCGTTTGCTATATGTAACATCTCCTACAAATATCATAACCGTATGAATTTTTGAGCAATATTCAAAGTGAATAAAATTATCAACAAATTACACAATAAAGTATGTTGTGTTGGGAGATTGTACATAAAATTTTATAATTGTTTAAACTCATTTGCTATATTTAAAAATTAAAAAAATGATATATAAAATATTAATTTACGTAGGTAATCAAACCGGCTGCCTCCCGTATGGTGGAGAGGCATGCTTTTACCGTATCTAACTCTGAATCTAAAAAATATATAATATAAACAATATTCATCTGAATCCAACCTCTAGCCCTAAGACATGTTGCGGAAGTTCTCTCGGAGAGCCGCAACCGAATAGTATGGTTGGACACGTCCACAGGCCAACCGAAACACCAGCCTGTGCAGTCTTGGCCCGTGCTGGGGTAGTATTGCCTAGTGGGCTCCTCATCTCCACTGTAGGTGAATCCACTTCCGCGCGCGTTCTTCGCAGAGTTGCCCACCCCGCCTCGACCGTGACCGCCCAGAGACACACACACACAAACACACACAGAGAATTGATCCCTGCCCTCCCATTTGGAAATCAATATTTATCTGTAAGCACACGATAATCTCAAGAAAACGTGAGACGAGATTCACATGCATTAAAACAAGTTTTTTTTTAGCCTAGCTGCCGCTGGCGTAGAATAGCCAGTTATATCTGTATAATATGATAGGCAGGTGCCGATTCGGAGGCCACGCTCCGTGCGGCCGGGCAGCCCTGTGCGCTCGGCACGGTGTGCTATCCCGCACGCTGCAGTTCCGTAGGCGTCGGTTGCACGACCACCAAGTCTTGTGCGCGGGGTGGGCCGGCGCATGTACCCAGCTTCCAGTGGACGGCGGGGTGCTGCAGCGTCCCAGCGAGTCAGGGGCCCGGTTCTGCACAACATAATAATTAAGCTGCCTGCGGCCTCCCTCGCATTTGAGATTCTTACATAGACAAAAGGGCATGCACTTATTTCTATTGGGTTTTATGCATCAACTAATTCATGTAAAAGCTTAAGCTAATAAGAAAAGATAGCTAATTTACTTATACTTGATACTTTCTAGCCTTCCAGTATTCGCTGCCTCCTCAGTCCTCACACCAAATTCATGGATCGGACGAGCTCTTAAAAGAAAAAGGGGGAAAAGATGCTCTCTGTTGCAGCCTAGCTACGCGTGTTGGTAACAACAGCTAATCGACCACTGCAGTTAATCCCAAACATCTGCGTGAGCGTCACCGTTCCGACGCTTATCGCCACGTACGCACTTGAGCAGCATGATCCGACTGCACATGGAATGATGGATCACCAGTAGACAGAAACAACGTAGCCTGCCGTGGTCGCATACGAAAGCGGCAGTTCTCACGCTCCCAAGAGACCAGAACCGAGAGAACACGACAAGTCGCCTCTCCTTCCTCTGCCCGGTCGGGCTACCACAGAGCAAATTAAACGCAACTGCTCAACAAGGATACCGAAACGTTGTACCTCGTCCCGTTCTTCAGAAGACGCTTTCTTCGTCCCAGAACATCAGGACAGCCATGAAACGACAACATATACTTTCAGGTTTCGATTAAAACGTCGGCGGCAACTACAGGGCTTCGGTCTGCTGTTTGGTGCATGCATATTGCATTAGCATCCATGGACAATACAGGTATGTAAATACAACGCGGTTGATTTTAGGGTGTCATAGCTTGGCTTGCATCTCCATTCTCCACATGGAGATCCAGCTTATTCTGGGTCTGTTTTTCAAGCATGGTTATCCTGACTATCTGTTGTCGCCCTGTCGGAGCGATGTCTGCCAGGTAATCCAATAATTAGCTCAGTCTCCATATCCATGTGGTCATTTTTCTGGTCCGGGTTCTCATCTTGCGCCGCGATGGCCATGGGTCGCCAGCGTAAGCTGATTCTTGCACTGCAGAAATGAATGATCAACAGCTGCAAATCAGATACGTCCTTATGTTACAGATGTGCTAGTACTTTGGCAAATCTGAATTGTTGGACTGCACATAAGATATCACATGAGGTACGTCTTCATTCTAATGGTAAGTTGGTCGTTTCATTCAACCTGGCAACTTCTTTAATTACCTTTTCCTGTAAATCTTCATTGTCCTTGAGCAACGTCATCTCCTGCTCGGTGTTGATGTAAGAAATTAACAACACAAAGTAAGGAACTAATATCTCTGTTGTTTCAGGTTTCTGTGGGATGATAAGCTGGTGAGATACCTTCTGTCTCAGCTTAGTGACCTGCTCTTCCAACAGTCGAGTCTGCATGCAAGATAAGTAGCATAGCAGGTTGTAAGCTTCTGCGCATAGATAGAGTCATTGTTGATAACACTGTAGAGTGTGTCGGAAAATAGCTAACCTTCCTTCCCTGATGCTATGGAGGCTTTTTCAAGTTTGCCTTCTAAACTGTGCAGTTCTTCCATAGAACATTCTTCCAACTTTTCACCCAAAAGTTTCCTGCATCTCAACAAAATAGTTTTGGCTGGTGCAAGGACAAGCAGTCTTGTCAACCGAAATGATTACCTTTGTAACCTTCAAGAGCTTCAAGTTTCTTTGCCAAGCCCTTATCATCAGCTTTTACTTGCTGCAATTCAGATCACGTAGCCTTTGAAATTGTCCCATTATAATAATCACATGCCATGCCATGAACGAAGTTATGTACGTATACTGCTCAAGTCTTTTATATATTACTCATTCCAGAATCCAGACATACCTACAGAATCTCCCAAGTCTCTGCACATCCTTCTAGGTGATAATTGAAATGAAAATGTTTGCAGAATACGTTTGGCATAAGTTTAAGAAAATGCTGGATATTCCTCAAATATGCGGAAACTGCTACTACATGGTTCATAAAAAAATCACGATTTTTTTTAATATCAGCAATATTAATTGAACCCTGATGCTTCAGTCCAGGATGGTTTTGGGCTTTTCATTAGAAGCATCGTGCGCTGGGAAATGGGTTTGCAAAGCAAACTGAGCCATTGAAAACAGAGGCTTGTGGATGCTCACTAACTTAAACATCGACTGAATAGAAAAAATCTTTCAATGAAGCAACATTAACATCCGTAAATTGAAAAAAATATATCCACGTATGACGACAAAGGATAATAGCCTATCAAGCTGAATTTATACCTCTATATCTTGCTCTACTGTCTTGGTGCTCATATTGTCCTTCGCGTATGTCCTATAACGTTCAATTGTTTTCTGCATGCTGAATTGAAAATAGAAAGGTAAACGTATGTCAGAATAGTATTGGTTCATTTAGAGATGCAGAGACTTAGATATTCCATCCAAAATATTTGGTGTTCCCCTGGTAAGGTTTCATAAAATATGAATCAATAGAAAGCGTGTAAACAGGGATTGAACCGTTCTGCAACTCTTGAGGTTTTTAATTTTTTTCATATTGCTCTGATTATGTAGATAAACAATATTAATAGTGAAAGACAGAGATTAAGCTTCAACCATGCATCTTGTTATCTGTTATCTACATAACAGTGTACCCAGCTTCCAGTGGACGGCGGGGTGCTGCAGCGTCCCAGCGAGTCAGGGGCCCGGTTCTGCACAACATAATAATTAAGCTGCCTGCGGCCTCCCTCGCATTTGAGATTCTTACATAGACAAAAGGGCATGCACTTATTTCTATTGGGTTTTATGCATCAACTAACTCATGTAAAAGCTTAAGCTAATAAGAAAAGATAGCTGCTAATTTACTTATACTTGATACTTTCTAGCCTTCCAGTATTCGCTGCCTCCTCAGTCCTCACACCAAATTCATGGATCGGACGAGCTCTTAAAAGAAAAAAAGGGGGAAAAGATGCTCTCTGTTGCAGCCTAGCTACGCGTGTTGGTAACAACAGCTAATCGACCACTGCAGTTAATCCCAAACATCTGCGTGAGCGTCACCGTTCCGACGCTTATCGCCACGTACGCACTTGAGCAGCATGATCCGACTGCACATGGAATGATGGATCACCAGTAGACAGAAACAACGTAGCCTGCCGTGGTCGCATGCGAAAGCGGCACTTCTCACGCTCCCAAGAGACCAGAACCGAGAGAACACGACAAGTCGCCTCTCCTTCCTCTGCCCGGTCGGGCTACCACAGAGCAAATTAAACGCAACTGCTCAACAAGGATACCGAAACGTTGTACCTCGTCCCGTTCTTCAGAAGACGCTTTCTTCGTCCCAGAACATCAGGACAGCCATGAAACGACAACATATACTTTCAGGTTTCGATTAAAACGTCGGCGGCAACTACAGGGCTTCGGTCTGCTGTTTGGTGCATGCATATTGCATTAGCATCCATGGACAATACAGGTATGTAAATACAACGCGGTTGATTTTAGGGTGTCATAGCTTGGCTTGCATCTCCATTCTCCACATGGAGATCCAGCTTATTCTGGGTCTGTTTTTCAAGCATGGTTATCCTGACTATCTGTTGTCGCCCTGTCGGAGCGATGTCTGCCAGGTAATCCAATAATTAGCTCAGTCTCCATATCCATGTGGTCATTTTTCTGGTCCGGGTTCTCATCTTGCGCCGCGATGGCCATGGGTCGCCAGCGTAAGCTGATTCTTGCACTGCAGAAATGAATGATCAACAGCCGCAAATCAGATACGTCCTTATGTTACAGATGTGCTAGTACTTTGGCAAATCTGAATTGTTGGACTGCACATAAGATATCACATGAGGTACGTCTTCATTCTAATGGTAAGTTGGTCGTTTCATTCAACCTGGCAACTTCTTTAATTACCTTTTCCTGTAAATCTTCATTGTCCTTGAGCAACGTCATCTCCTGCTCGGTGTTGATGTAAGAAATTAACAACACAAAGTAAAGAACTAATATCTCTGTTGTTTCAGGTTTCTGTGGGATGATAAGCTGGTGAGATACCTTCTGTCTCAGCTTAGTGACCTGCTCTTCCAACAGTCGAGTGTGCATGCAAGATAAGTAGCATAGCAGGTTGTAAGCTTCTGCGCATAGATAGAGTCATTGTTGATAACACTGTAGAGTGTGTCGGAAAATAGCTAACCTTCCTTCCCCTGATGCTATGGAGGCTTTTTTCAAGTTTGCCTTCTAAACTGTGCAGTTCTTCCATAGAACATTCTTCCAACTTTTCACCCAAAAGTTTCCTGCATCTCAACAAAATAGTTTTTGGCTGGTGCAAGGACAAGCAGTCTTGTCAACCGAAATGATTACCTTTTGTAACCTTCAAGAGCTTCAAGTTTCTTTGCCAAGCCCTTATCATCAGCTTTTACTTGCTGCAATCCAGATCACGTAGCCTTTGAAATTGTCCCATTATAATAATCACATGCCATGCCATGAACGAAGTTATGTACGTATACTGCTCAAGTCTTTTATATATTACTCATTCCAGAATCCAGACATACCTACAGAATCTCCCAAGTCTCTGCGCATCCTTCTAGGTGATAATTGAAATGAAAAATGTTTGCAGAATACGTTTGGCATAAGTTTAAGAAAATGCTGGATATTCCTCAAATATGGAAACTGCTACTACATGGTTCATAAAAAAATCACGATTTTTTTTAATATCAGCAATATTAATTGAACCCTGATGCTTCAGTCCAGGATGGTTTTGGGCTTTTCATTAGAAGCATCATGCGCTGGGAAATGGGTTTGCAAAGCAAACTGAGCCATTGAAAACAGAGGCTTGTGGATGCTCACTAACTTAAACATCGACTGAATAGAAAAATCTTTCAATGAAGCAACATTAACATCCGTAAATTGAAAAAAATATATCCACGTATGACGACAAAGGATAATAGCCTATCAAGCTGAATTTATACCTCTATATCTTGCTCTACTGTCTTGGTGCTCATATTGTCCTTCGCGTATGTCCTATAACGTTCAATTGTTTTCTGCATGCTGAATTGAAAATAGAAAGGTAAACGTATGTCAGAATAGTATTGGTTCATTTAGAGATGCAGAGACTTAGATATTCCATCCAAAATATTTGGTGTTCCCCTGGTAAGGTTTCATAAAATATGAATCAATAGAAAGCGTGTAAACAGGGATTGAACCGTTCTGCAACTCTTGAGGTTTTATTTTTTTCATATTGCTCTGATTATGTAGATAAACAATATTAATAGTGAAAGACAGAGATTAAGCTTCAACCATGCATCTTGTTATCTGTTATCTACATAACAGTGTACCCAGCTTCCAGTGGACGGCGGGTGCTGCAGCGTCCCAGCGAGTCAGGGCCCGGTTCTGCACAACATAATAATTAAGCTGCCTGCGGCCTCCCTCGCATTTGAGATTCTTACATAGACAAAAGGGCATGCACTTATTTCTATTGGGTTTTATGCATCAACTAACTCATGTAAAAGCTTAAGCTAATAAGAAAAGATAGCTGCTAATTTACTTATACTTGATACTTTCTAGCCTTCCAGTATTCGCTGCCTCCTCAGTCCTCACACCAAATTCATGGATCGGACGAGCTCTTAAAAGAAAAAAAGGGGGAAAAGATGCTCTCTGTTGCAGCCTAGCTACGCGTGTTGGTAACAACAGCTAATCGACCACTGCAGTTAATCCCAAACATCTGCGTGAGCGTCACCGTTCCGACGCTTATCGCCACGTACGCACTTGAGCAGCATGATCCGACTGCACATGGAATGATGGATCACCAGTAGACAGAAACAACGTAGCCTGCCGTGGTCGCATGCGAAAGCGGCAGTTCTCACGCTCCCAAGAGACCAGAACCGAGAGAACACGACAAGTCGCCTCTCCTTCCTCTGCCCGGTCGGGCTACCACAGAGCAAATTAAACGCAACTGCTCAACAAGGATACCGAAACGTTGTACCTCGTCCCGTTCTTCAGAAGACGCTTTCTTCGTCCCAGAACATCAGGACAGCCATGAAACGACAACATATACTTTCAGGTTTCGATTAAAACGTCGGCGGCAACTACAGGGCTTCGGTCTGCTGTTTGGTGCATGCATATTGCATTAGCATCCATGGACAATACAGGTATGTAAATACAACGCGGTTGATTTTAGGGTGTCATAGCTTGGCTTGCATCTCCATTCTCCACATGGAGATCCAGCTTATTCTGGGTCTGTTTTTCAAGCATGGTTATCCTGACTATCTGTTGTCGCCCTGTCGGAGCGATGTCTGCCAGGTAATCCAATAATTAGCTCAGTCTCCATATCCATGTGGTCATTTTCTGGTCCGGGTTCTCATCTTGCGCCGCGATGGCCATGGGTCGCCAGCGTAAGCTGATTCTTGCACTGCAGAAATGAATGATCAACAGCCGCAAATCAGATACGTCCTTATGTTACAGATGTGCTAGTACTTTGGCAAATCTGAATTGTTGGACTGCACATAAGATATCACATGAGGTACGTCTTCATTCTAATGGTAAGTTGGTCGTTTCATTCAACCTGGCAACTTCTTTAATTACCTTTTCCTGTAAATCTTCATTGTCCTTGAGCAACGTCATCTCCTGCTCGGTGTTGATGTAAGAAATTAACAACACAAAGTAAGGAACTAATATCTCTGTTGTTTCAGGTTTCTGTGGGATGATAAGCTGGTGAGATACCTTCTGTCTCAGCTTAGTGACCTGCTCTTCCAACAGTCGAGTCTGCATGCAAGATAAGTAGCATAGCAGGTTGTAAGCTTCTGCGCATAGATAGAGTCATTGTTGATAACACTGTAGAGTGTGTCGGAAAATAGCTAACCTTCCTTCCCCTGATGCTATGGAGGCTTTTTTCAAGTTTGCCTTCTAAACTGTGCAGTTCTTCCATAGAACATTCTTCCAACTTTTCACCCAAAAGTTTCCTGCATCTCAACAAAATAGTTTTTGGCTGGTGCAAGGACAAGCAGTCTTGTCAACCGAAATGATTACCTTTTGTAACCTTCAAGAGCTTCAAGTTTCTTTGCCAAGCCCTTATCATCAGCTTTTACTTGCTGCAATCCAGATCACGTAGCCTTTGAAATTGTCCCATTATAATAATCACATGCCATGCCATGAACGAAGTTATGTACGTATACTGCTCAAGTCTTTTATATATTACTCATTCCAGAATCCAGACATACCTACAGAATCTCCCAAGTCTCTGCGCATCCTTCTAGGTGATAATTGAAATGAAAATGTTTGCAGAATACGTTTGGCATAAGTTTAAGAAAATGCTGGATATTCCTCAAATATGCGGAAACTGCTACTACATGGTTCATAAAAAAATCACGATTTTTTTTAATATCAGCAATATTAATTGAACCCTGATGCTTCAGTCCAGGATGGTTTTGGGCTTTTCATTAGAAGCATCATGCGCTGGGAAATGGGTTTGCAAAGCAAACTGAGCCATTGAAAACAGAGGCTTGTGGATGCTCACTAACTTAAACATCGACTGAATAGAAAAAATCTTTCAATGAAGCAACATTAACATCCGTAAATTGAAAAAAATATATCCACGTATGACGACAAAGGATAATAGCCTATCAAGCTGAATTTATACCTCTATATCTTGCTCTACTGTCTTGGTGCTCATATTGTCCTTCGCGTATGTCCTATAACGTTCAATTGTTTTCTGCATGCTGAATTGAAAATAGAAAGGTAAACGTATGTCAGAATAGTATTGGTTCATTTAGAGATGCAGAGACTTAGATATTCCATCCAAAATATTTGGTGTTCCCCTGGTAAGGTTTCATAAAATATGAATCAATAGAAAGCGTGTAAACAGGGATTGAACCGTTCTGCAACTCTTGAGGTTTTTATTTTTTTTCATATTGCTCTGATTATGTAGATAAACAATATTAATAGTGAAAGACAGAGATTAAGCTTCAACCATGCATCTTGTTATCTGTTATCTACATAACAGTGTACCCAGCTTCCAGTGGACGGCGGGGTGCTGCAGCGTCCCAGCGAGTCAGGGGCCCGGTTCTGCACAACATAATAATTAAGCTGCCTGCGGCCTCCCTCGCATTTGAGATTCTTACATAGACAAAAGGGCATGCACTTATTTCTATTGGGTTTTATGCATCAACTAACTCATGTAAAAGCTTAAGCTAATAAGAAAAGATAGCTGCTAATTTACTTATACTTGATACTTTCTAGCCTTCCAGTATTCGCTGCCTCCTCAGTCCTCACACCAAATTCATGGATCGGACGAGCTCTTAAAAGAAAAAAAGGGGGAAAAGATGCTCTCTGTTGCAGCCTAGCTACGCGTGTTGGTAACAACAGCTAATCGACCACTGCAGTTAATCCCAAACATCTGCGTGAGCGTCACCGTTCCGACGCTTATCGCCACGTACGCACTTGAGCAGCATGATCCGACTGCACATGGAATGATGGATCACCAGTAGACAGAAACAACGTAGCCTGCCGTGGTCGCATGCGAAAGCGGCACTTCTCACGCTCCCAAGAGACCAGAACCGAGAGAACACGACAAGTCGCCTCTCCTTCCTCTGCCCGGTCGGGCTACCACAGAGCAAATTAAACGCAACTGCTCAACAAGGATACCGAAACGTTGTACCTCGTCCCGTTCTTCAGAAGACGCTTTCTTCGTCCCAGAACATCAGGACAGCCATGAAACGACAACATATACTTTCAGGTTTCGATTAAAACGTCGGCGGCAACTACAGGGCTTCGGTCTGCTGTTTGGTGCATGCATATTGCATTAGCATCCATGGACAATACAGGTATGTAAATACAACGCGGTTGATTTTAGGGTGTCATAGCTTGGCTTGCATCTCCATTCTCCACATGGAGATCCAGCTTATTCTGGGTCTGTTTTTCAAGCATGGTTATCCTGACTATCTGTTGTCGCCCTGTCGGAGCGATGTCTGCCAGGTAATCCAATAATTAGCTCAGTCTCCATATCCATGTGGTCATTTTTCTGGTCCGGGTTCTCATCTTGCGCCGCGATGGCCATGGGTCGCCAGCGTAAGCTGATTCTTGCACTGCAGAAATGAATGATCAACAGCCGCAAATCAGATACGTCCTTATGTTACAGATGTGCTAGTACTTTGGCAAATCTGAATTGTTGGACTGCACATAAGATATCACATGAGGTACGTCTTCATTCTAATGGTAAGTTGGTCGTTTCATTCAACCTGGCAACTTCTTTAATTACCTTTTCCTGTAAATCTTCATTGTCCTTGAGCAACGTCATCTCCTGCTCGGTGTTGATGTAAGAAATTAACAACACAAAGTAAGGAACTAATATCTCTGTTGTTTCAGGTTTCTGTGGGATGATAAGCTGGTGAGATACCTTCTGTCTCAGCTTAGTGACCTGCTCTTCCAACAGTCGAGTGTGCATGCAAGATAAGTAGCATAGCAGGTTGTAAGCTTCTGCGCATAGATAGAGTCATTGTTGATAACACTGTAGAGTGTGTCGGAAAATAGCTAACCTTCCTTCCCCTGATGCTATGGAGGCTTTTTTCAAGTTTGCCTTCTAAACTGTGCAGTTCTTCCATAGAACATTCTTCCAACTTTTCACCCAAAAGTTTCCTGCATCTCAACAAAATAGTTTTTGGCTGGTGCAAGGACAAGCAGTCTTGTCAACCGAAATGATTACCTTTTGTAACCTTCAAGAGCTTCAAGTTTCTTTGCCAAGCCCTTATCATCAGCTTTTACTTGCTGCAATTCAGATCACGTAGCCTTTGAAATTGTCCCATTATAATAATCACATGCCATGCCATGAACGAAGTTATGTACGTATACTGCTCAAGTCTTTTATATATTACTCATTCCAGAATCCAGACATACCTACAGAATCTCCCAAGTCTCTGCACATCCTTCTAGGTGATAATTGAAATGAAAAATGTTTGCAGAATACGTTTGGCATAAGTTTAAGAAAATGCTGGATATTCCTCAAATATGCGGAAACTGCTACTACATGGTTCATAAAAAAATCACGATTTTTTTTAATATCAGCAATATTAATTGAACCCTGATGCTTCAGTCCAGGATGGTTTTGGGCTTTTCATTAGAAGCATCGTGCGCTGGGAAATGGGTTTGCAAAGCAAACTGAGCCATTGAAAACAGAGGCTTGTGGATGCTCACTAACTTAAACATCGACTGAATAGAAAAATCTTTCAATGAAGCAACATTAACATCCGTAAATTGAAAAAAATATATCCACGTATGACGACAAAGGATAATAGCCTATCAAGCTGAATTTATACCTCTATATCTTGCTCTACTGTCTTGGTGCTCATATTGTCCTTCGCGTATGTCCTATAACGTTCAATTGTTTTCTGCATGCTGAATTGAAAATAGAAAGGTAAACGTATGTCAGAATAGTATTGGTTCATTTAGAGATGCAGAGACTTAGATATTCCATCCAAAATATTTGGTGTTCCCCTGGTAAGGTTTCATAAAATATGGATCAATAGAAAGCGTGTGAACAGGGATTGAACCGTTCTGCAACTCTTGAGGTTTTTAATTTTTTTCATATTGCTCTGATTATGTAGATAAACAATATTAATAGTGAAAGACAGAGAATAAGCTTCAACCATGCATCTTGTTATCTGTTATCTACATAACAGTGTACCCAGCTTCCAGTGGACGGCGGGTGCTGCAGCGTCCCAGCGAGTCAGGGGCCCGGTTCTGCACAACATAATAATTAAGCTGCCTGCAGCCTCCTCGCATTTGAGATTCTTACATAGACAAAGGGCATGCACTTATTTCTATTGGGTTTTATGCATCAACTAACTCATGTAAAAGCTTAAGCTAATAAGAAAAGATAGCTGCTAATTTACTTATACTTGATACTTTCTAGCCTTGAATCAGTCCAGTATTCGCTGCCTCCTCAGTCCTCACACCAAATTCATGGATCGGACGAGCTCTTAAAAGAAAAAAGGGGGAAAAGATGCTCTCTGTTGCAGCCTACGCGTGTTGGTAACAACAGCTAATCGACCACTGCAGTTAATCCCAAACATCTGCGTGAGCGTCACCGTTCCGACGCTTATCGCCACGTACGCACTTGAGCAGCATGATCCGACTGCACATGGAATGATGGATCACCAGTAGACAGAAACAACGTAGCCTGCCGTGGTCGCATGCGAAAGCGGCACTTCTCACGCTCCCAAGAGACCAGAACCGAGAGAACACGACAAGTCGCCTCTCCTTCCTCTGCCCGGTCGGGCTACCACAGAGCAAATTAAACGCAACTGCTCAACAAGGATACCGAAACGTTGTACCTCGTCCCGTTCTTCAGAAGACGCTTTCTTCGTCCCAGAACATCAGGACAGCCATGAAACGACAACATATACTTTCAGGTTTCGATTAAAACGTCGGCGGCAACTACAGGGCTTCGGTCTGCTGTTTGGTGCATGCATATTGCATTAGCATCCATGGACAATACAGGTATGTAAATACAACGCGGTTGATTTTAGGGTGTCATAGCTTGGCTTGCATCTCCATTCTCCACATGGAGATCCAGCTTATTCTGGGTCTGTTTTTCAAGCATGGTTATCCTGACTATCTGTTGTCGCCCTGTCGGAGCGATGTCTGCCAGGTAATCCAATAATTAGCTCAGTCTCCATATCCATGTGGTCATTTTTCTGGTCCGGGTTCTCATCTTGCGCCGCGATGGCCATGGGTCGCCAGCGTAAGCTGATTCTTGCACTGCAGAAATGAATGATCAACAGCCGCAAATCAGATACGTCCTTATGTTACAGATGTGCTAGTACTTTGGCAAATCTGAATTGTTGGACTGCACATAAGATATCACATGAGGTACGTCTTCATTCTAATGGTAAGTTGGTCGTTTCATTCAACCTGGCAACTTCTTTAATTACCTTTTCCTGTAAATCTTCATTGTCCTTGAGCAACGTCATCTCCTGCTCGGTGTTGATGTAAGAAATTAACAACACAAAGTAAAGAACTAATATCTCTGTTGTTTCAGGTTTCTGTGGGATGATAAGCTGGTGAGATACCTTCTGTCTCAGCTTAGTGACCTGCTCTTCCAACAGTCGAGTCTGCATGCAAGATAAGTAGCATAGCAGGTTGTAAGCTTCTGCGCATAGATAGAGTCATTGTTGATAACACTGTAGAGTGTGTCGGAAAATAGCTAACCTTCCTTCCCTGATGCTATGGAGGCTTTTTCAAGTTTGCCTTCTAAACTGTGCAGTTCTTCCATAGAACATTCTTCCAACTTTTCACCCAAAAGTTTCCTGCATCTCAACAAAATAGTTTTGGCTGGTGCAAGGACAAGCAGTCTTGTCAACCGAAATGATTACCTTTTGTAACCTTCAAGAGCTTCAAGTTTCTTTGCCAAGCCCTTATCATCAGCTTTTACTTGCTGCAATCCAGATCACGTAGCCTTTGAAATTGTCCCATTATAATAATCACATGCCATGCCATGAACGAAGTTATGTACGTATACTGCTCAAGTCTTTTATATATTACTCATTCCAGAATCCAGACATACCTACAGAATCTCCCAAGTCTCTGCACATCCTTCTAGGTGATAATTGAAATGAAAAATGTTTGCAGAATACGTTTGGCATAAGTTTAAGAAAATGCTGGATATTCCTCAAATATGAGGAAACTGCTACTACATGGTTCATAAAAAAATCACGATTTTTTTTAATGTCAGCAATATTAATTGAACCCTGATGCTTCAGTCCAGGATGGTTTTGGGCTTTTCATTAGAAGCATCATGCGCTGGGAAATGGGTTTGCAAAGCAAACTGAGCCATTGAAAACAGAGGCTTGTGGATGCTCACTAACTTAAACATCGACTGAATAGAAAAATCTTTCAATGAAGCAACATTAACATCCGTAAATTGAAAAAAATATATCCACGTATGACGACAAAGGATAATAGCCTATCAAGCTGAATTTATACCTCTATATCTTGCTCTACTGTCTTGGTGCTCATATTGTCCTTCGCGTATGTCCTATAACGTTCAATTGTTTTCTGCATGCTGAATTGAAAATAGAAAGGTAAACGTATGTCAGAATAGTATTGGTTCATTTAGAGATGCAGAGACTTAGATATTCCATCCAAAATATTTGGTGTTCCCCTGGTAAGGTTTCATAAAATATGGATCAATAGAAAGCGTGTAAACAGGGATTGAACCGTTCTGCAACTCTTGAGGTTTTTAATTTTTTTCATATTGCTCTGATTATGTAGATAAAAAATATTAATAGTGAAAGACAGAGATTAAGCTTCAACCATGCATCTTGTTATCTGTTATCATTCGGCATATGCCAGGGCTCAATATATATGCTACATCAAAACTAACTTGTGGAGCATATAAAGTGTCATCTTCACAAATACACTGTCGTTTGTTATATATGGGAAGTAAATCAACTTCTAATTTGTCGACATTTTCTTTAACGGAATATTCATAATGAAGTTCGGCTACTTGATCTGTTTCATATTTTCAGCAGTCACTGCATAACCTATCCAATTGCCAGATAAGCTACAATCCAACTGTTGGATAAGCTACAGAAAAAAAGTGATTCTACAACACGCACAGTCCTGACTTAAATGCAAGAGTTGATTGTAGAGCTTCTCGGTTGACACTCCCAGAAAAATCTGCTATTTAGCCCTTCGAATGTAGTAGAATTGCTCCAAAGTTCAGATATAGATATTGTACAATCATCACTTCTATCAACTAGTGTGTTGGATATTTTGCCCAATCTGAAGAGTGAATGATCTTCTTCATCAGTGAAAATTTTCTTTTGAAGGGAATGAAACCTAACTTTCGAATGTGGTAAATAGAAGTGCCAAAGTATACTATCAAAGTTAAGCATGACAAGGAAAAGCAAGTTAAATAATTTCTTTGTTGCTGAACAAAAAATGAGAGCATCATTTACGTTCAAATTAGATAGAAGTAAGAAAAAGCATGAAATGATAGGTAAAAGGAATAAGCTCATTTGACCCCTTAACTATTGCCCTAGTCCAAAAATCAACCCCTCTAACTACAAAACCGGGTGTTTTGATACCCTCCAACTCTTAAAATCATACACTTTTCACCTCTAGGTTGATTTCATCAGTGGTTTTCACCACATTGGCGGTCACATCACTAGTTTTTGCTGTGTATACAACCACGTTAGCGTTGAATAACTTCCTAGTCAGCTATACATACTGACAACCACGTTAGCGTTGAATAACTTCCTAGTCAGCTATACATACTTCTTAATGAAAAGTTATCATTATGGTTCATGATGTTTTTGGACAATAAGTAGGTGAGATAAGCTGACTGTTGGGCTGATTTGTAAGTCACGTCAATGTACCCAAGCATATTGGAATGCCAAGTAACCGAAAACCAGCCAAAAACCACGATGGTTTTGGGTGAGGGGGTGACTTGCCCAATTTTGATAGTTCAAGGGTGTCAAATGCTCAATATTTGAGGAACTAATATCTCTGTTGTTTCAGGTTTTTGTGGGATGATAAGCTGGTGAGATACCTTCTGTCTCAGCTTAGTGACCTGCTCTTCCAACAGCCGAGTCTGCATGTAAGATAAGTAGCATAGCGGGTTGTAAGCTTCTGTGCATAGATGGATTCATTGTTGATAACATACTGTAGAGTGAGTTGGAAAATAGCTAACCTTCCTTCCCCTGATGCTATGGAGGCTTTTTTCAAGTTTGACTTCCAAACTGTGCAGTTCTTCAATAGAACATTCTTCCAACTTTTCACCCAAAAGTTCCCTGCATCTCAACAAAGTTTTTGGCTGGTACAAGGACAAGCGGTCTTGTAAACTGAAATGATTACCTTTTGTAACCTTCAAGAGCTTCAAGTTTCTTTGCCAAGCCCTCATCATCAGCTTTTACTTGCTGCAATTCAGATCACGTAGCCTTTGAAATTGTCCCATTATAATAATCACATGCCATGCCATGAATGAAGTTATGTATACGCTAAAGTCTTTTATATATTACTCATTCCAGAATCCTGACATACCTACAGAATCTCCCAAGTCTCTGCACATCCTTCTAGGTGACAACTGAATTGAAAAATGTTTGCAGAAAACATTTGGCATAAGTTTACGAAAATACTGAATATTCCTCAAATATGTGGAAACTGCTAATATATGGTTTTCATACAAGGTTCATAAAAAAATCACGATTTTTTTTAATATCAGCAATATTAATAATTGAACCCTGATGCTTCAGTCCAGGATGGCTTTAGGCTCCGCTGGGAAATGGCTTTGCAAAGCAAACTGAGCCATTGAAAACAGAGGCTTGTCGATGCTAACTAACTTAAACATCGACTGAATAGAAAAAATCTCTTAATGAAGCAACACTAACATCCGTAAATTGAAAAAATATATATCCACATACGACAAAGGATAATAGGCCTATCAAGCTGAATTTATACCTCTATATCTTGCTCTACTGTCTTGGTGCTGCTATTGTCCTTCGCGTATGTCCTATAACGTTCAATTGTTTTCTGCATGCTGAATTGAGAATAGAAAGGTAAACGTATGTCAGAGTAGTATTGGTTCATTTAGAGAAGCACAGACTATTAGATATTTCATCCAAAATATTTGGTATTTCCCTGGTAAGGTTTCATAAAATATGGACCAATAGAAAGCGTGCAAACAGGGATTGAACCGTTCTGCCACTCATGAGGTTTTTAATTTTGTTTCCATCATGCTCTGATGATCTAGATAAAAAAATATTAATTGTGAAATAAATAGATTAAGCTTCAACTATGCATCTTGTTATCTGTAATCATTCGGCATATGTCAGGGCTAAATATATATGTTATATCAAAACTAGAAATTGTGGAGCATAAAGTGTCATCTTCACAAATACACTGTCGTTTGTTGTATATGGAAGTAAATCAAATTCAGATTCGTCGATATTTTCTTTTAACGGAATATTCATAATGAAGTTCGGCTACTTGATCTGTTTCATATTTTCAGCAGTCACTGCATAACCTATCCAATTGCCGGATAAGCTACAATCCAATTGTTGGATAAGCTACAGAAAAAAGTGATTCTACAACACGCACAGTCCTGACTTAAATGCAAGAGTTGATTGTAGGGCTTCTCAGTTGACACTTCCAGAAAAATCTGCTATTTAGCCCTTCATAGATAGTAGAATTGCTCCAAAGTTTCAGATACAGATATTGTACAATCATCACTTCTATCAACTAGTGTGTTGGTTTTGCCCAATCAAGTTGATATAGATAAAGTTGATACAGTGTCTACTACAATCAACTTATAGATTCTGCCTTAAAAAGATATTCCGTTTGAAACCTAATTACTATCGATAAGCCAAAAACCATAAGACATAAGACCAAAAGAAGGCAGCCTAAGCTTCTCCTTGCAACATGGCTTTCACGGTCACCCTTGTGTACCAGTATATCCTCGAAAGTAGGGAGCATGTTCCATCAGCATTGCGTACACATTTGATGTCAGTTAGTAGTTTTGATATAACTACTAAACTAGAACTTGTGTACTAGTATATCCTCAAAAGCAGAATTATACACCTCTATATCTTGCTGTACTGTCTTACTGCTGATATTGTCCTTCGCGTATGTCCTATAACGTTCAATTGTTTTCTGCATGCTGAATTGAAAATAGAAAGGTAAACGTTTGTCAGAATAGTATTGGTTCATTTAGAGAAGCACATGCTTAGATATTTCATCCAAAATATTTGGTGCTTCCCTGGTAAGGTTTCATAAAATATGGATCAATAGAAAGTGTGCAAACAGGGATTGAACCGTTCTGCAATTCAAGAGGTTTTTAATTTTTTTCCATCTTGCTCTGATTATCTAGATAAAAGAATATTAATTGTGAAAGAAAGAGATTAAGCTTCAACTATGCATCTTGTTATCTGTTATCATTCGGTATATGCCAGAGCTCGATATATATGTTATATCAAAACTAGAACTTGTGGAGCATAAAGTGTCATCTTGACAAATACACTGTCGTTTGTTATATATGGAAGTAAATCAAATTCTGATTTGTCGACATTTTCTTTTACGGAATATTCATAATGAAGTTCGGATACTTGATATGTTTCATATTTTCAGCAGTCACTGCATAACCTATCCAATTGCCGGACAAGCTACAATCCGATTGTTGGATAAGCTACAGAAAAAAGTGATTCTACAACACGCCCAGTCCTGACTTAAATGCAAGAGTTGATTGTAGGGCTTCTCAGTTGACACTTCAAGAAAAATCTGCTATTTAGCCCTTCATAGATAGTATAATTGCTCCAAAATTCAGATATAGATATTGTACAATCATCACTTCTATCAACTAGTGTGTTGGTTTTGCCCAATCTGAAGAGTGAACGATCTTCTTCACCAGTGAAAACTTTTTTTTGAAGGGAATGAAACCTAACTTTCGAATGTGGTAAATAGAAGTGGCAAAGTATACTAACAAAATTAAGCATGACAAGAAAAAGCAAGTTAAATAATTGCATTGTTGCTGAACAAAATATGAGAGCATCATTTACGTTCAAATTAGACAGAAGTAAGAAAAAAGCATGAAATGATAGTTAAAAGGAGTAAGCTCATTTGACCCCTTAACTGTTGCCCTAGTCCAAAAATCAACCACCCTAACTACAAAACCGGGTGTTTGATGTTATGAATAGCGCTTGTATTCATCATGAGGCCAATGGACCAATATGTATATATGTACAGGTATGGCATACATGCAGATAATCCTTTATACAACAGGGTAATTACAAAGGTAATAATACATCTAACACCCCCCTCAAATTTATGGTGGATCAACAACATGAAGTTCGGAGAGATAGAAGCTGTGCTGGGCTCTGGTCTGTGCTTTTGTGAAGAAGTCTACCAACTGAAGCTCTGAATGCACATATTGAAAAGCAATAATCTGGTCCTGCACCTGTGTCCTCATATAGGAAGTATCAACACCAATATATTTTGTAAGCTCATGCTTCACCGGATCATTAGCAATGCTAATAGCATCTGTACTGTCAGACAAGACGAGTCGATGCAGAAACAGAAACACCAAAATTTTCAAATAACCACCGTAGCCAAATAACCTCCGCAGTTAATAAAGCCATAGCTCGCAACTTAGCCTCAGCACTCGAACGAAAAATTGTTGTCTGTTTCTTAGTCTTTCAAGTGATGAGAGAACCACCAAGAAAAACATAATAGGCAGAGAGACCGGCGATCAGAGTGATCACTAGCCTAGGTGACATCAGAATATGCCTAGAGCGAGAGAAAAAGAGACGACGAGTGATGGTTCACAAAGATATCGTAGAACATGAAGAAGGTGACTATAGTGGAGCTGAGTAGGAGCAGAAACAAATTGACTCAAGATATGCACAGGGTATGAAATGTCAAGACGAGTGACACCAAAATAAACAAAACTACCAACAAGGGATGATAATGAGTAGGATCAGCAAGAGGCTCACCATCAGTGGGCCAAAGATGAACATTAAGCTCCATGGAAGTCTTAGCTGTGCGCTGATCAGTAAAAGAAACACGATCAAGAAGATCCTAGATACACTTTTCTTGGGACAAATAGAAGCTTTCAGGCATATAAATAACCTCAATCCCAAAAAAGTAGTAAGAGAACCCAATCAGACATGAGAAACTACTCACTAAGACGCTCCTTGGCAATAGTGATGTACGAAGAATCATATCCAGTAATAATCATACCATCAACATATAAAAGAAGAAGCGTCCGACCACGAGACGAAGTGTGAATAAAAAGAGTAGGATCATGAGCACTAGCAGACAAACTAGCTGCAGTGACAACAGAAGAGAAATGATCAAACCAGGCACAAGGAGCTTCCATGAGGCCATAAAGAGATCGGCGAAGGCGACAAACCATACTGTAGGACCGAAATGGCAACAGAGGGGGGGTGAATGGTGCCTTTAAAAATTAAAATCCTCCCCTCAAGTACCCACACAACAGAAAAGAACTCACTGGAAATCACAGATCAGGAAAATAAATCAAATCCAGAGAGAAAAACACATTACAGGTCATTACGCGACAGCGGTAGTACTACCGAGTCGAGCGGTAGTACCTTTGAGCGGTAGTACCGCTGAGCTGAGCGGTAGTACCTTTCGAGGAGCAGTAGTACCGCACGAAGAACACCAGGCGCAGAAACTTCCAAAAATCCGAAACACAGACAAGAAACACATCAAATAGCACCGCTTGATACATGTAAGCATAAAACATCATACTTACCCATGATGAAGTCTAAACCAGTCGAATCATAGAAACTCCCAAATGAACTCCCCATGAACCAAAGCAATAAAATTGAGAAGCTGGCAAAGAAAATCCGAAGGGGTAGTTCTCAAAGCATAGATAAGATATAGAGGATACTATGGCTTAGACTGACTCTCATCTACCCCATATGACACTAGGACTATCAACTGATCAACTAACCAACTAGGGAGTAAACACGTTCCCTGTCTACCCAAGGGTGGCCCAACCCTTGCTAGACCTAAAAGAAGTGAGTGAACTCAACCTAGAGAGAAGAGAGACAGCTAACAAGCAGCATCCTAGAATCACAAGATAAGAGTAAGAAGTCTAAGCAACTCGGCAAGAGAACCACTTTAGCCTATGCTAGAAGGACTAACCCAGATGCACCCATATGTAATGCAACAGAAAGGAGCATGAGCATAATCAATAAAATAAAGCAATAAAGCACAAAACTCCCCCTCACTACAGTCCATAAGGACAGACCACCCCAAGCCCTCCCCGCAATGCTGAAAACCTAGAGCTATCCAAAAGCTTGGTAAAGATGTCAGCCAATTGGTGGTCACTCTCCACAAACTGGAGCACAATGTCACCCTTCTCTACATGGTCTCTAAGGAAGTGATATCGAATATCAATGTGCTTGGTCCGAGAATGCTGCACTGGGTTCATAGCAATGTTGATAGCAGATGTGTTATCACAAAAGATTGGAACACTGTCTAAGGCTAACCCAAAGTCCCGCAAGGTCGAAACCAGATACCATAATCAATGGTAGCTCGAAGGTACCGAAAGATGCGTTTCACCGCCTGGCGGTGAGATCTGTGAGGAGAAGCTCGCGAGCACACGTACACACGGAGAAGTGTATGTCTAGTCTCGAGGCAGTGAGGTACAAGAGGGAGCCAATCATGCTACGATACTCCTTCTGATCGACTGGCTTGCCATCCTCATCTGGGTCAAGATAAGCTGTAGAAGCCATCGGAGTTGACACCGGCTTACCATTACTCATGTCAAAGCGTCTCAGGAGGTCACGAGTGTACTTGCCTTGATGCAAGAAAATACCCTCCCGAGTCTGCTTGATTTGGAAACCAAGGAAGAAGGTCAACTCACCCATCATACTCATTTCAAACTCGGTGCTCATGACATCCGAGAACTGTGAAACCAGAGCATGAGAAGAGCCGCCAAAGATAATGTCATCGACATAAATCTGGACGATCAGAAAGTCAGTGCCATGCCTACGGATGAACAAGGTCTTATCCACCTTACCCATCTAAAAACCATGACTCAACAGATAGGACTTAAGCCTCTCATACCAAGCTCTAGGGGCCTGCTTAAGTCCATACAAGGCTTTGGAAAGCTTGTAGACATGGTTAGGGTATTTGGGGTTCTCGAAACCTGGAGACTGTCTCACATAGACTTCTTCCTCAATAAACCCATTTAGGAAGGCACTCTTGACATCCATCTGGTAAAGCTTGAAACTCTTAGAAGTTGCAAAGACAAGCAGGATTCTAATGGCCTCAAGTCTAGCTACAGGAGCAAAGGTCTCCTCGAAATCTAGACCCTCAATCTGGGAGAAGCCCTAAGCTACCAGTCTAGCCTTGTTTCGAACAACCACCCCATCCTCACTCTGCTTGTTTTTGAACACCCACTTGGTCCCAATGATATTGTGACCTCGAGGGGGCTCAGCAAGCGACCAAACCTTGTTTCTCTCGAAATTCTCTAACTCCTCATGCATAGCATTGACCCAAGACTCGTCAGATAGAGCATGACTAACATCCTTGGGCTCAAAGGTGGTAACGAAGGTAGAATGGAGACAGAAATGTGACATGCCAGACTTTGAGCGAGTGACACGCTCAAAGAGGTCTCCAATCATCTGTTCGGAAGGATGATCTTTCTGGATATGTCGGGGAGGTCCTGGATGAGATGAAGAGGTGGCCTCTACCTCATGACCTAATGAGGTAGGAACAGAGCTACTAGCTCTAGAAGAAGCAGAAGGCATGGGCTGATCTCCTCGAGGTGCTGTGGAAGAAGGCACCTCAAGGGGAGGATGAGGAACTGGATCAGGTAGAACACTCTCATCTCCATCGTCCTCATCATCCACCAAGATAGTCTCGGACTGCTCTAAAGAACCTAAGATATCGGGCCTAGTCCCCGGACTGGCCTCGTCGAAGGTCACGTCACAGGTTTCTACCAGTTTACTAGTCTCGCAGTTTCAGACCCTTTAAGCCCGCAAAGAAGCCGAGTAGCCTAGAAAGATCCCGTCACAAGAACGTGACTCGAACTTATATAGGTTCCCAGATTTCAGGATAAAACACTTGCAACCAAACACACGAAAATGCGAGACGCTGGGCTTTCGCCCATATCTCAACTCATAAGAAGTGCGATGCAAGTGTGCCCTAAGAAAAACTCTGTTCGAAACATGGCACGCGGTAGCTATAGCCTCAGCCCAAAATTTCCGCGGTGTAGAGTACCCATCAAGCATCGTCCTGGCCATCTCGACCAAGGTAAGGTTCTTCCTCTCCACGACGCCATTCTGCTGTGGGACGTGTGGAGAAGAGAACTGGTGCTCTACACCTGTCTCATCACAGAACCTCTCGAAGTAGGAATTCTTGAACTCCGTGCCATTGTCACTGCGGATCGCTCGTAAGGCACCCGGGAGCTCAACAGAAAGCCTACTAAAAAGACCTCGGAAATGTGAAAACGTCTCATCGTTCGAGGCTATGAAAAACACCCAAGAATACCTCGAGAAGTCATCGACCACGACAAGAACATACCACTTCCTCCTCTGCCGATCGCACTCAAGCTGGTCCAACCGTGTCCATATGGAGCAGCTGTCCCGGTGCATCGGTCATAGTAACTGTGACCAGAAGATGAGAAGCGGCAAACATCTTGCCATGCCGGCACGGAGCACAAACTAGATCTTTGACCATCTTGAGTTTCGGCAGACCACAAATGAGATCGTGGCCGCTAACTTGGGTCAAATGGTCAAATTCAATATGACCAAGTCTCCTATGCCAGAAGGAAAGGTCGCGGGACTTAGAAGCAACTAAACACTTAAGAGGATCACCAGAAGACTCAGAAAAATCAGCACGAAAGATCCTCCCAAAACGAGAAATCCATAAACCGGACTCAGGAAGAATCAAGAATTTTGCAATTGTTTTTCTTAAAGCACACCTCAAAACCGTCATCGGTAAGCTGAGAGACTGAAAGCAAATTATACTGCAGCTTACTAACCAAGGCAACATCTTTTAAAATAAAAGACTCATTAACGCGCACTGTACCTTTGGCGATGACGTGCCCAGACGAAGCGTCTCCGAAGGTGATCGTCTCATCACCTGAAGCGCGGGCTAGGGAGGAGAACCAACGAGAGTCTCCGGTCATATGTCGTGAACTCCCAGAGTCTACGAGCCAAACCTTTTCCTTCCCTGCCCGACGAACCTGAGTCAAACAGAGAGTAAAGTCTCAGTACTGGGGTAAATCAAGAGGGATTTTGACACCCAATACTGAGTAACACGTTGAGCAGAGGAAGTAGTCAAGCACGACTGACCTCTATCTACCCTCGCTCTCGTCACTCAACAAGCGGAAGGTGCGTGAGCGGACACTGAAGTCGTGTTGGGCTTGACGCTGAGAGGAGCGAGTCAAGACACCGACAACATCTTGATCACGCCGCGGTAGCTATCTCGACGGGGGAAACGAGATCTACCCTCAGGACGGCGGAAGTCACGACCAAAGGGAGCATGAGGACAAAACCGCTTCGGTAAAACCAAGTCCTCGATGCTGCCCAAACCCATCAGAAACACCTAAAACAAATCTAGACCTCGTGTTGGTCTTTGGTGCACTCAAGGTCTGGGGCTGACCCGGAATACTCCTAAGAGACTCAACACGGTCTCTTCGCGCGATCTTGGCGCGCCTGAAGCATCGATCGATCAAGTGCCCATCCTTCTGACAGAAGGTGCAATGATACTTCACCTTTTGAGAGGTAGAAGTAGCATGATGAGGCTTCGCCTTCTGAGAGGCCGAAACAGTAGGTGGAATCACCTTGCTGTCAGAAATCCCTCGGACAAAGCCCGCTGACTTGAATTGGACTTTCTCGGTCCTGGGCTTGATCTCAATCACACCTGTAGCTATGTGTCTAAACACGGTAGGTGGATGCTTCCTCACATCCTCAAGAAAATCATATCCTAGACCTTGATTGAACTTGCAAATCTTAGACTGGTCTAGAATAAGATTAAGCTTCTTATTGCCACCTACAAATCTCTCGAGAGTGTTCATAAGGTACTGACACTCACGAAAGAGAGAGGTGCAAGAAGAGCAGGGGGAAGAGGGAACAGCAGAAGGTAAGGGAGCGGAAGAAGAACCAGCAGTAAAGGAAAGAATGACTTGTGCATGCACAGTCGACTCTGATGGGGCAGTCCTACTACTAGCCAGTTGGTTCACGTCGCTAAGCGTCTCCACCTTACCCTGGGGCTCCTCCCCCTTCTCAGCAATCATATTACAAGCAGAAAGTGGCTTCTCTAGAAGGTCCTTAATTAGCTTCACACATTTTTCATCCAATGCAATCAAGTCAGATTTTAGTTTGTTACAGTTCATGCATGGTGAGCTAACAGGGTCCTTAGAAGCATATTGAGCCAATTAATTCTTGAAATTGTTTGGAGACAGATTCAAGTTCAGCAGTAAGTTTTGGACAATTCACACATGAAGCAATAGGCTCAAGAAGAAAAGCTTGTAATTCAGCAATTTTATGATCTGCCCGTTTTAGGTTTATCTTCAGATTATTGCAATTTTCACAAGACTTGGGCAGATCCAGAAGCATGGTATAAAGACCTCTAACAGCAATGTCCTTATCCTCACATGAGATGCAAGCAATAGTCTCAACAGTAGACGATGAAACAGGAACTACCCTACTCATCTCGAGCTCAGCAAGAAGACTAATGTTCTCCACCTTAAGCACATCAAGTTCAGAGGACAGACTATCATGCGAGGTCCTTAGTTTCTCCATGTCACCCAACAGAGCACAGCATGTATCACAATCATCATGGGAGAGAGCAGATGTAAGTAAAGTAAGCTCCCGTGATAGTCTAGCTACTTTCTTCTCCAATTCAGTACATCTAGCCCTAGACTTAGCATGGAATCTACCTAGCTTAAGGAAAGCATCATTAAGCTGGTCGTATGTGGGGCTTACCTCGCGGAGTCGAGTGCTGTACATTGTCGCTCGATTAAGCCCTCCAGGGCCATGAAGCACATCCCGGAGAAGTCGTCGCCGCCCTTGGGGTCTTGGTCACTCGTCCCATCGTCGTCGCTCCATCCCTCCACCTCGCTGAGGTCGAGGTCGTCGAAGGCGATGAGGACGCGGTGGAAGAGCTTCTTGGCTTTGCCAAGGTCGCGGAACTTCTTCTTCCCTTGTGCATGGACTGGAGGCTTCTTGTTGCGGTTGTTGTCGGTGTAATCGTTCTTGCCCGAACCGCCGTAGTCGTTCTTGCCCGAACCGCCGTAGTCGTTCTTGCCCCTCTCCAGCTTGGGGCAGTTTGCCCGAATGTGGTTGGGGCCACCACACTCGAAGAAAATCACGGGTCCTCCTCTCTTTCCGTCCCTCCTTCTCTTGTAGGCATGGGAGAATCTCCGAGCTAGGAGGGCTAACTGCTCATCCGCAAGCTGCTCTAACTGATCATCCGTTATGTCACAGAGAGCAGCAAGGGAGAATCCACACATCGACTCAGAAGAAGAAGATCCTGAAGTGGGATCGGTGACCAAGGCTATCGACTGTGACTTCGACCTACGAGAGACTATGTCAATCTCGTGAGTCTTGAGGTGTGAATGCAACGCATCAAGAGTCAAGGTCGAGAGGTCCGTGGTGTCCTTGATGGTAGTCACCTTCATCTCCCAAACACGAAGGTCGAGTGCAGCGAGCATCTGTCGAGCGTTATCCGAGTCGGGGTATGTGAGACCGACCGCTCGAAGGTTGCTCAGAATCTTGTGGAAACGCGCAAAACACTCATCAAGGGACTCGCCAGCGAGCATTTCAAACTTGTTGTAATCTCGCTTGAACTGGTCCTGTCGCACCGTCTTTATTTGGGTGGTGCCCTCATGGTAGGCATCGAGGGTCTCCCAAATATCGAAGGCAGACGAAAGATGAGATATCGGTCGAACTCGCTATGACTCGAGCCTGGATTATGATGTTCCTTGCCTTAGCGTTCGCCTCAACATCAGGCATGTTTCCAGCGTTGATGTTTTCATCGGCAGGAACAACAAACCGGACCTTGACTTTCCTCCAGATGGCATATTCTTGAGGCTGGATGTAGGTCTCCATCCGGCTCTTCCAGAAAGGATAATCCATGCCATCAAAGATCGGAGGCTTGGTGGAATACTTATCCGTTGCCATGGCTCTAGAGACCGGTTAAGATCTACAAGGAAGAGCTAACCGGCTCTGATACCAATTGTAGGACCGAAATGGCAACATAGGGGGGGGGGGATGAATGGTGCCTTTAAAAATTAAAATCCTCCCCTCAAGTACCCACACAGTAGAAAAGAACTCACTGGAAATCACAGATCAGGAAAATAAATCAAATCCAGAGAGAAAAACACATTCGGGTCATTACGCGATGGCGGTAGTATCGCTGAGTCGAGCGGTAGTACTTTGAGCGGTAGTACCGCTGAGCTGAGTGGTAGTACCTTTGAGCAGTAGTACCTTTCGAGGAGCGGTAGTACCGCACGAAGAACAGCAAGCGCAGAAACTTCCCAAAATCCGAAATACTCAAGATTTGCTGCTCTTCTCGGGTCAATTTTAACAGGACATCATCCTAAACATCATATTGACCTCATGAGAAGAAATTGCA
The DNA here is from genome assembly GCA_036346245.1 of Bonia amplexicaulis. Taxonomy (NCBI): domain Eukaryota; kingdom Viridiplantae; phylum Streptophyta; class Magnoliopsida; order Poales; family Poaceae; genus Bonia; species Bonia amplexicaulis. Next base: position 915,116 of record CM070742.1, read on the forward strand.
GACAAAGATCAAGCAATCAAAGGAAAATCGGATTTCTTGGAAAAACACAACAGGAGAGACCAAAATCCGAAATTTGCGAGATTCTTTGATCCTTTGGCCATGGAAGATTGAGGATAGCTAATAGATAGCCTCTCAACTCTAGGTACCAAATTTCAAGCCATCTCAAGAGGGAAACGAGATTTGCACCAAAAACCTAGAAAAAAACTGAAGAACAGGGAAAGCTCAAAAACCAAATCTGAGATTTAAACAAGGTTTGCTCTTGGGAAAATCGATCAAATGATCTTGTGGCATCATCCCAACATAGAGCAACCCATTTTGGCCCATCTCAACAAGAAACAACAAGAAATCGAAAATCTCAAAAATCAACAGAGAGGAGCATCGAAGAGAAACAAAGAGCACGGGATAAAAACTTCAGATTTTCATTCCAAATCAAAAGAAGATTACAGAGGAGTTCCGATACGCATGGACATTAGAACAAGATGAAAGATTACAACACTCTCAACTCATCCTCTCTCTCTCAATCCTCAAGAACACCAAGAGCTCTACATGCTTCTTGGGAGGAACACACACATAGAGAGGATGAACGAGGGGAACACTCCCTACTGCCCTCAACCACTCTCACCAACTAAAGCCTAAAGCCAAAACAACCTCTCAAAGCTTCTTTTGACTCTAGTAAACCCTAACTCTCTCCCAAAGCCATGAGGGGGCATGCAGCCACTCCCTCCTATTTATAGCTCTTGGCTAACGGGTCTCCACTCTGTTACGCCGGCTAAACCCGAACGGAGCCCGCTCCCGCTTGTGCAGCCTCGCGAAATCACCATTTCGCCCCTCCTGCACCTTCCGGGAAGCTTCCGCGCTCCTTGTCGTCCACGACTCGCAACCACCTCGAGTTCACGCCGTCTTCGACACATCTCGACCGTTCTGACCTCAACGCCACCTGCGTCTAGTCCGGTCACCTCGTGTCTCACCACGACTCCGCCTCGATGTCCTGCAGCCAACACAGACAAGAAACACATCAAATAGCACCGCTCGATACATGTAAGCATAAAACATCATACTTACCCATGATGAAGTCCAAACCTGTCGAATCATCGGAATATACAACCTATTCCCATACGACCAAATTTGACCAAATCCGACCGAGCCCGTTACACCACGCAACGTCAAGGTCCGAACGAACCAACTCAAACTCGACTTTCCTAAACCGATGTCAATTACTCATCATACACGCGGGATGACCTCCACATGGTCTCTCAATCTTCCCCTTGATGAGTATATTGACGAAACCAAAAAAGCATGAAGTTGAGTTTGAAGAATCCAACATGGTCCAAAGAAGGAAATGAAGCTAATAACCATGTCGAAGAAGGAATCAGTAGAGCAACTCAAGAAAGAGCAAATTGTTCTCCAAAGCTCTAGAAAGATCCTGAAAGACTTTTTCTCCAAAGTTCTCCCCCTTTTGGCAATAATACCATCAAGAATGTAAGGAGGACAATAAATCATGACTTGAATGAAATGTCTGTATTTTATTCAGATTAAGCATTAGAGCCATGAAGATTATCCAAAATGACTTTTAAAGTATTACACCAAGCCATAACAACATAGAATGCTATCAAGATCATGACGATGTATGTATAGACAAGCTAAGCCAAATAAGTCATAATCTGAAATTTTGATCAAATTTCTTTGCATGTCACGTTATCCAAGATTATAGTCTAGCTAAAGGTATCCAAAGATGATGCAAACCATGTCAATTATTCTAAGCGGAACCAAGAAGCTAGAATTGAGCCAACTTAGAGTGCTACAAGTTCACAGAGGAATCATTTGTTCAAGCACTTGATTATTTTGTATTTAAGCAAATTTTAGCACAATTGACTTGTTTTTCTTTCCAAAAATTCATAGTTGTTTCCAACCAGATTTTTTTGTTAAGTCATGTGCTAGATCTCGAGCTTTATGCGACCATTCCAAGCTAAAAGCTTAAGGAAGTGATCTTGGTCATCCAAAACTCCCCCTGAGTTCATGCCAAGTGCAATGACAAGCAGTCTCATGAGAAAGAATTGGTGAGATCAGTTTTTTCGCACAAAAGAGATCATTTTTGCTTATGCTGAAATTAGTTCAAGAACAAGGAGTTAGGAACTAACTCATGCTTCATAAAAGAACTAGCATAGCTAACTCTAAGGCTCAATGAAGATTCAAGACTCTACTTAGCCTATTTAACATGGCTTGAATTATAAAAGGATAACTAAAGGTAGACTAGTCACAAGAACTATCATGACATGAATTAATTCAAGTTGTGCATTTTAATTAACTTATCATGGCAAAGACTAGTCTACATATATAAAGTCATGATAAATCTAGCAAGTAAGCACATATCATGGCAAGATGTAATGCATTGTAAACATATCATAACAGGATAATAATCAAGGCTCCATGTAGTTATGTTACAATGCAGAATGATAAGTAAATGCAAGAAAATCCAGCTCCCCCTCAACATGTGATGCATCTTTTAGTTCAAGTTGAGTTATGTCAATATTAAGATATAGAAACTCACAAATGAACTGCCCTTGAACCAAAGCAATAAAATTGAGAAGCTGGCAAAGAAAATCCGAAGGGGTAGTTCTCAAAGCATAGATAAGATATAGAGGATACTATGGCTTAGACTGACTCTCATCTACCCCATATGACACTAGGACTATCAACTGGTCAACTAACCAACTAGAGAGTAAACACGTTCCCTGTCTACCCAAGGGTGGCCCAACCCTTGCTAGACCTAAAAGAAGTGAGTGAACTCAACCTAGAGAGAAGAGAGACAGCTAACAAGCAGCATCCTAGAATCACAAGATAAGAGTAAGAAGTCTAAGCAACTCGACAAGAGAACCACTCTAGCCTATGCTAGAAGGACTAACCCAGATGCACCGATATGCAATGCAACAGAAAGGAGCATGAGCATAATCAATAAAATAACGGAATAAAGCACAAAACCCCCCCTCACTACAGTCCATAAGGACAGACCACCCCAAGCTCTCCCCGCAATGCTGAAAACCAAGAGCTATCCAAAGGCTTGGTAAAGATGTCAGCCAATTGGTGGTCACTCTCCACAAACTGGAGCACAATGTCACCCTTCTCTACATGGTCTCTAAGGAAGTGATATCGAATATCAATGTGCTTGGTCCGAGAATGCTGCACTGGGTTCTTAGCAATGTTGATAGCAGATGTGTTATCACAAAAGATTGGAACACTGTCTAAGGCTAACCCAAAGTCCCGCAAGGTCGAAACCATCCAAAGTACACGGTCGACAAGAATCGGCGACAACGCACTGAGCCTCTGCGGTGGACTGTGCAACATCGGACTGCTTCCTGGAAGACCAAGAAATAAGAGAAGTGCCAATGAATTGGCAGGTGCCAGAAGTGATCTTCCTATCTTTCCTGCAGCCAGCGAAATCTGCATCCGAAAAGGCTCTCAAGGAAAGACAGGATGAGGAAGAGTACCAGATACCATAATCAATGGTAGCTCGAAGGTACCGAAAGATGCGTTTCACCGCCTGGCGGTGAGATACGCGAGGAGAAGCCTGAAAGCGAGCACACAGACACACGGAGAAGTGTATGTCTAGTCTCGAGGCAGTGAGGTACAAGAGGGAGCCAATCATGCTGCGATACTCCTTCTGATCGACTGACTTGCCATCCTCATCTAGGTCAAGATAAGCTGTAGAAGCCATCGGAGTTGACACCGGCTTACCATTACTCATGTCAAAGCGTCTCAGGAGGTCACGAGTGTACTTGCCTTGATGCAAGAAAATACCCTCCTAAGTCTGCTTGATCTGGAAACCAAGGAAGAAGGTCAACTCACCCATCATACTCATTTCAAACTCGGTGCTCATGACATCCGAGAACTGTGAAACCAGAGCATGAGAAGAGCCGCCAAAGATAATGTCATCGACATAAATCTGGACGATCAGAAAGTCAGTGCCATGCCTACGGATGAACAAGGTCTTATCTATCTTACCCATCTCAAAACCATGACTCAACAGATAGGACTTAAGCCTCTCATACCAAGCTCTAGGGGCCTGCTTAAGTCCATACAAGGCTTTGGAAAGCTTGTAGACATGGTTAGGGTATTTGGGGTTCTCGAAACCTGGAGGCTGTCTCACATAGACTTCTTCCTCAATAAACCCATTTAGGAAGGCACTCTTGACATCCATCTGGTAAAGCTTGAAACTCTTAGAAGCTGCAAAGACAAGCAGGATTCTAATGGCCTCAAGTCTAGCTACAGGAGCAAAGGTCTCCTCGAAATCTAGACCCTCAACCTGGGAGAAGCCCTGAGCTACCAGTCTAGCCTTGTTTCGAACAACCACCCCATCCTCACTCTGCTTCTTTTTGAACACCCACTTGGTCCCAATGATATTGTGACCTCGAGGGGGCTCAGCAAGCGACCAAACCTTGTTTCTCTCGAAATTCTCTAACTCGTCATATATAGCATTGACCCAAGACTCGTCAGATAGAGCATGACTAACATCCTTGGGCTCAAAGGTGGCAACGAAGGCAGAATGGAGACAGAAATGTGACATGCCAGACTTTGAGCGAGTGACACGCTCAAAGAGGTCTCCAATCATCTGTTCGAAAGGATGATCTTTCTGGATATGTCGGGGAGGTCCTGGATGAGATGAAGAGGTGGCCTCTACCTCATGACCTAATGAGGTAGGAACAGAGCCACTAGCTCCAGAAGAAGCAGAAGGCATGGGCTGATCTCCTCGAGGTGCTGTGGAAGAAGACACCTCAAGGGGAGGATGAGGAATTGGATCTGGTAGAACACCGTCATCTCCATCGTCCTCATCATCCACAAAAATAGTCTCGGACTACTCTAAAGAACCTGAGATATCGGGCCTAGTCCTCGGACTGGCCTCGTCGAAGGTCACCGCACAGGTTTCTACCAGTTTACTAGTCTCGCAGTTCCAGACCCTAGAAGCCCGCGAAGAATCCGAGTAGCCTAGAAAGATCCCGTCACAAGAACGTGACTCGAACTTATCTAGGTTCCCAGATTTCAGGATAAAACACTTGCAACCAAACACACGAAAATGCGAGACGCTGGGCTTTCGCCCAATCTCAACTCATAAGAAGTGCGATGCAAGTGTGCCCTAAGAAAACTCTGTTCGAAACATGGCACGCGGTGGCTATAGCCTCAGCCCAAAATTTCCGCAGTGTAGAGTACTCATCAAGCATCGTCCTGGCCATCTCGACCAAGGTATGATTCTTCCTCTCCACGACGCCATTCTGTTGTGGAACGTGTGGAGAAGAGAACTGGTGCTCTACCCCTGTCTCATCACAGAACCTCTCGAAGTAGGAATTTTTTGAACTCTGTGCCATTGTCACTGCGGATCGCTCGTAAGGCACCCGGGAGCTCAACAGAAAGCCTTCTAAAAAGACCTCGGAAAAGTGAAAACGTCTCATCCTTCGAGGCTAAGAAAAACACCGAAGAATACCTCGAGAAGTCATCGACCACGACAAGAACATACCACTTCCTCCCGCCGATCGACTCGAGTTGGTCCAACCGTGTCCATATGGAGCAATGTCCCGGTGGCATCGGTCATAATAATGTGACCTAAGATGAGAAGGGCAACCATCTTGCCATCTTGAAGACGGAGCACAAACTAGATCTTTGACCATCTTGAGTTTCGGCAGACCACAAATGAGATCGTGGCCGCTAACTCGGGTCAAATGGTCAAATCCAATATGAGCAAGTTTCCTATGCCAGAAGGAAAGGTCGCGGGACTCAGAAGCAACTAAACACCTAAGAGGATCACCAGAAGACTCAGAAAAATCAGCATGAAAGATCCACCCAAAACGAGAAATCCCGCAAACCAGACTAACCGAAGAATCAAGAATTTTGCAATTGTTTTTCTTAAAGCACACCTCAAAACCGTCATCGGTAAGCTGAGAGACTGAAAGCAAATTATACTGCAGCTTACTAACCAAGGCAACATCTTTTAAAATAAAGACTCATTGACGCCAAGCGCACTTTGGCAATGACGCCGCCTGCACGAAGCATCTCCGAAGGTGATCGTCTCATCACCTGGAGCACGGGCGAGGGAGGAGAACCAACGAGAGTCTCCGGTCACATGTCGTGAACACCGAGTCTCGAGCCAAACCTTTCCTTCCACGCCCGTGAACCCGAGTCAAGCAGAGTAAAGTCTCGATCTTGGGGTAAATGAAGAGTGATTTTGGCACCCAATATTGAGTAACACGTCGAGCAGATGAAGTAGTCAAGCACGATGACCTCTATCTACCCTCGCTCCTCGTCACTCAACAAGCCGGAAGGTCCGTGAGCGGACACTGAAGGCGTTGTTGGGCTTGACCGCTCTGAGGAGCGAGTCAAGACACCAAAGAACATGTCGATCACGCCGTGGTAGCTATCTCGATGGGGGAAACGAGATCTACCCTCAGGACGGCGGAAGTCACGACCAAAGGGAGCATGAGGACAAAAACCAGAAAACTCGAAAAAAACCAAGTCCTCGATGCTGCCCAAACCCATCAGAAACACCTAAAACAAATCTAGACCTCGTGTTGGTCTTTGGTGCACTCAAGGTCTGGGGCTGACCCTGAATACTCCTAAGAGACTCAACACGATCTCTTCGCGCGATCTTGGCGCGCCTGAAGCATCGATCGATCAAGTGCCCATCCTTCTGACAGAAGGTGCAATGATACTTCACCTTTTGAGAGGTAGAAGTAGCATGATGAGGCTTCATCGAGAGGTCAAGCGGCGGTGGAATCACCTTGTCGCCGAAATCCCTCGGACAAAGCCCGCTGACTTGAATTGGACTTTCTCGGTCCTGGGCTTGATCTCAATCACACCTGCGGCTATGGGTCTAAACACGGCAGGTGGATGCTTCCTCACTTCCTCAAGAAAATCATATCCTAGACCTTGATTGAACATGCAAATCTTAGACTGGTCTAGAATAAGGTTAAGCTTCTTCTTGCCGCCTACAAATCTCTCGAGAGTGTTCATAAGGTACTGACACTCACGAAAGAGAGAGGTGCAAGAAGAGCAGGGGGAAGAGGGAACAACAGAAGGTAAGGGAGCGGAAGAAGAACCAGCAGTAGAGGAAAGAATTGTTGTTTCAGGGATCACTCAACACTCACGTGATCACAATTGGAGAATACCAGAGGAAAGAACACACAGAGAGAACACAGGCTTTCGGTGCTGAAAAACCAGTGTTGGATCCCAGCTATTGGCTCACACACACTTGCACTCGACACTGCACACCAGTGCCTTTTCCTTTTTTATTTCACTTCACCACTTAACACATGTTAATGACACTGATTAAATAAACACATGACACAAGCTAGGCATCAACAGCCCGGCCAAAACTCACTCCACGTTCAGCCGCACGACTCGGCCAAAACTCACTCACGCAACCAGCTCCGCGCGTACATGCAGGATCACGTACATGCAGGGTCACCTCCACTAATTCCTGCATGCTGCTGACCTCTTCTACATCACTACATGTATGACTCACTAATACATGCATGCAAATACATGTCTGCCGGGTACACGTATGTGTGCTATTTTTGGACTCAATACAAGAACACGTAATCAACAAGAAGCTGCTCCCCACGTGTGAGCAGCGGCTCCCCACGCGTGAACAGAAGCCGTTGCTCGCCTTCTCTTTCACGACGTCGCCCCTTTGAAGTCTCCTCGAACGCCCGCAAACACCCGATAGTCTCAGCCACCGACATCTCCGACACATCACCCCATTGTACAATAGTAGTAACAATGGGTAGAAAATTGTCGGGGACGGAGTGTAGGAGCTGCTCCACCACGACACTCTCCTCCACTTTCGTGCCGAGAGAACGTATCTCGTTCACGATGGTGGTAACCTTCAAGGCAAACTCATTAACTTTCTCAGATTCACTCATGTACATACCGTCAAGCTCCATCTTGAGAGTTTGTACTCGGGCCTTCTTGACACGATCTTCACCAACGTGCATCTTCTTGAGAGCGTCCCAAGCCTCCTTCGCCGTCTCCTTCTCGGATATGGCCATCACTCGACCTCCCAAGACAGCTTGGACAATGGCGGCGAGCCATCGATCCTTCTTCTCATCGACCACTTCGTCACCCTCCACTGCTGCCTACACGCCTTGTGCACGCATGAAGATCTTCATCTTCACCGCCCACACACTATAGTTGTTCTCCGAGAGCATGGGGTAGCGCACCGTCACCCCCGCCTCCTTCACTTGCTACACGACCAGTTCATGGCCACCATGGTTGCCGTCGACGTCGTTGCCGCTGCCGCGGCAGCCCGGCGGCGTGTACACTCCTTCACTTGTCATGGCTCTGATACCAATTGTTGTTTCAGGGATCACTCAACACTCACGCGATCACAATTGGAGAATACCAGAGGAAAGAACACACAGAGAGAACACAGGCTTTCGGTGCTAAAAAACCAGTGTTGGATCCCAGCTATTGGCTCACACACACTTGCACTCGACACTGCACACCAGTGCCTTTTCCTTTTTTATTTCACTTCACCACTTAACACATGTTAATGACACTGATTAAATAAACACATGATGCAAGCTAGGCATCAACAGCCCGGCCAAAACTCACTCCACGTTCCGCCGCACGACTCGGCCAAAACTCACTCACGCAACCAGTTCCACGCGTACATGCAGGATCACGTACATGCAGGGTCACCTCCACTAATTCCTGCATGCTGCTAACAGGGTCCTTAGAAGCATACTGAGCCAATCTATTATTGTCATCAATTAATTCTTGAAACTGTTTGGAGACAGATTCAAGTTCAGCAGTAAGTTTTGGACAATCCACACATGAAGCAATAGGCTTAAGAAGAAAAGCTTGTAATTCAGCAATTTTATGATCTGCCCGTTTTAGGTTCATCTTCAGATTATTGCAATTTTTACAAGACTCGGGCAGATCCAGAAGCATGGTATAAAGACCCCTAACAGCAATGTCCTTATCCTCACATGAGGTGCAAGCAATAGTCTCAACAGTAGACGATGAAACAGGAACTACCCTACTCATCTCGAGCTCAGCAAGAAGACTAATGTTCTCCACCTTAAGCATATCAAGTTCAGAGGACAGACTATCATGCGAGGTCCTTAGTTTCTCCATGTCACCCAACAGAGCACAGCATGTATCACAATCATCACGGGAGGGAGCAGATGTAAGTGAAGTAAGCTCCCGTGATAGTCTAGCTACTTTCTTCTCCAACTCAGTACACCTAGCCCTAGACTTAGCATGGAATCTACCTAGCTTAAGGAAAGCATCATTAAGCTGGTCGTATGTGGAGCTTACCTCGTCGGAGTCGGAGTACAGCTCGCTGTCGCTCAGTTCGCCCTCCAGGGCCATGAAGCACATCCCGGAGAAGTCGTCGCCGCCCTTGGGGTCTTGGTCACTCGTCCCATCGTCGTCGCTCCATCCCTCCACCTCGCTGAGGTCGAGGTCGTCGAAGGCGGTGAGGACGCGGTGGAAGAGCTTCTTGGCTTTGCCAAGGTCGTGGAACTTCTTCCCATGTGCATGGACTGGAGGCTTCTTGTTGCGGTTGTTGTCGGTGTAGTCGTTCTTGCCCGAACCGCCGTAGTCGTTCTTGCCCCTCTCCAGCTTGGGGCAGTTTGCCCGAATGTGGTTGGGGCCACCACACTCGAAGCAAATCTTGCTTGAACTGGTCCTGTCGCACCGTCTTTATTTGGGTGGTGCCCTCATGGTAGGCATCGAGGGTCTCCCAAATATCGAAGGCAGACGAAAGATGAGATATGCGGTCGAACTCGCTATGACTCAGGCCCTGGATTATGATGTTCCTTGCCTTAGCGTTCGCCTCAACATCAGGCATGTTTCCAGCGTTGATGTTTTCATCGGCAGGAACAACAAACCGGACCTTGACTTTCCTCCAGATGGCATATCCTTGAGCCTGGATGTAGGTCTCCATCCGGCTCTTCCAGAAAGGATAATTCATGCCATCAAAGATCAGAGGCTTTGTGGAATACTTATCCGTTGCCATGGCTCTAGAGACCGGTTAAGATCTACAAGGAAAAGCTAACCGGCTCTGATACCAATTGTATGACCGAAATGGCAACAGAGGGGGTGAATGGTGCCTTTAAAAATTAAAATCCTCCCCTCAAGTACCCACACAGCAGAAAAGAACTCACTGGAAATCACAGATCAGGAAAATAAATCAAATCCAGAGAGAAAAACACATTCTGGGCTGTTCTGGCAACAAGCGGTAGTACCGCTGAGTCGAGTGGTAGTACTTTGAGCGGTAGTTCCGCTGAGCTGAGCAGTAGTACCTTTGAGCAGTAGTACCTTTCGAGGAGCGGTAGTACTGCACGAAGAACAGCAGGCACAGAAACTTCCGAAAATCCGAAATACTCAAGATTTGCTGCTCTTCTCGGGTCAATTTTAACAGGACATCATCCTAAACATCATATTGACCTCATGAGAAGAAATTGCAGAAAAAGATCAAGCAATCAAAGGAAAATCGGAATTCTTGGAAAAACTCAGCAGGAGAGACCAAAATCCGAAATTTGCGAGATTCTTTAATCCTTTGGCTATGGAACTTTGAGGATAGCTAATAGATAGCCTCTCAACTCTAGGTACCAAATTTCAAGCCATCTCAAAGAGGGAAACGAGATTTGCACCAAAAACCTAGAAAAAACTGAAGAACAGGGAAAGCTCAAAAACCAAATCTGAGATTCAAACAAGGTTTGCTCTTGGGAAAATCGATCAAATGATCTTGTGGCATCATCCCAACATAGAGCAACCCATTTTGGCCCTTCTCAACAAGAAACAACAAGAAATCGAAAATCTCAAAAATCAACAGAGAGGAGCATCGAAGGGAAACAGAGAGTACGGGATAAAAACTTCAGATTTTCATTCCAAATCAAAAGAAGATTACAGAGGAGTTCTGATACGCATGGACATTAGAACAAGATGAAAGATTACAAAACTCTCAACTCATCCTTTCCCTCTCAATCCTCAAGAACACCAAGAGCTCTACATACTTCTTGGGAGGAACACACACATAGAGAGGATGAACGAGGGGAACACTCCCTACTGCCCTCAACCACTCTCACGAACTAAAGCCTAAAGCCAAAACAAACTCTCAAAGCTTCTTTTGACTCTAGTAAACCCTAGCTCTCTCCCAAAGCTATGAGGGGGCATGCAGCCACTCCCTCCTATTTATAGCTCTTGGCTAACGGGTCTCCACCCCGTTACGCCGGCTAAACCTGAACGGAGCCCGCTCCCGCTTGTGCAACCTCGCAAAATCACCATTTCGCCCCTCCTGCACCTTCCGGGAAGCTTCCGCGCTCCTTGTCATCCACGACTCGCAACCACCTCGAGTTCACGCTGTTTTCGACACATCTCGACCGTTCTGACCTCAACGCCACCTGTGTCTAGTCCGGTCACCTCGTGTCTCACCACGACTCCGCCTCGATATCCTGCAGCCAACACAGACAAGAAACACATCAAATAACATCGCTCGATACATGTAAGCATAAAACATCATACTTACCAATGATGAAGTCCAAACCTGTCGAATCATCGGAATATACATCGTAATCCCATACGACCAAATTTGACCAAATCTGACCGAGCCCGTTACACCACGCAACGTCAAGGTCCGAACGAACCAACTCAAACTCGACTTTCCTAAACCGATGTCAATTACTCATCATACACACGGGATGACCTCCACATGGTCTCTCACATACCCTCAGGAACAGAATACCCTGGTGGTGGCTGCATATAAACCCCTCCTGTAGCTCACCATTGAGAAATGCATTCTTGACATCAAGCTGAGAGATGGACCATGCTCGAACAGACGCCACAGCAAGAAAGAGTGCAAACAATGGTCATGTGAGCCACATGAGCAAAAGTCTCGTCATAATGACGACCATGCTCTAGCTGAAACCTAGGTGCCACTAGACGAGCATTGTAGCCACTTGCATGTGATAGGAGAAACACGCGCAGGAAGAGGGACAAGATCCCACATGCTAGTACGCTCAAGAGCAACAATCTCCTCTACCATCGCATGCTACCACTCCTGATGGACAACATCACGATAAGAAGTCAGTTTGGCAAGAGCAGTGGCAGCAAAACCAAAGCGCTTAGGAGGCCGAATGGACTGGTAATCATGAAGAGCATATCAAGGAGAAGCTGCCAAAGAAGATGACCCATCAGAAGAAGATGACGCATCAGAAGAATCCTCAACTCACGAACATCGAGTGTAGTAGAGAGGATAAGAAGGAACAAGGCCAGAAGGAACCTCTGGAGGGGATGCCATGGCAAAGGATGCGCCAGAGGTGAAGGAGAGGCCGAAACCGGTAGTGGTGTGTGGTGACTATAGGGGTGGCATGAAAAGTGAGGAAAGAAAGTGGCTCGACAAGAGATGCTGGAGTGGAGGAAGTAGAAGGACGAGGATAGAAAGGACGAGACTCATCAAAAGTAACATCCCTAGAAATCCATCGGCCAACAGGATCCCAACAACGATATCTCTTATGCTCAATGCTATAGACCAGAAAAACACACTCGACAGACCAAGCAGTCAGCTTGGTGCGCCCACGAGGTGCAAGAAGAACATAGCACACACACCCAATGAGTCAAAGAGTAGAATAATCATGAGTCTTGCCACAAAGATGCTCAACTGGGATCCCTACCTGAAGACTAGCAGAAGGCTGAATACTGATCAGGAATGTGGCAGTAGAAATAGCCTCAACCCAGAAGTGAGGTGGAACAGTAGAAGCAAGCATAAGAGCACGGACAGTCTCAAGAAGATGACGATCCTTTCGTTCAACCACACCGTTTTGGGCATGAGCACCAGGGCAAGAAAATTGAGAGAGTGCCCTATTCGGTAAGAAGACATAAAGTATATCCATGTGTGCCGAGAAAAGTCATCAATAAAAATTATATAATATCTATGACCTTTCAAAATGAAAGGAGTCGGACCCCATACATCCGAATGAAGAAGATCAAAAGGACGTTGTGACATTGACTCACTGCAAGAATAGGGGAGTTGATGTTGTTTGTCAAGCTTACAACACAGACCCTAAAAGACCACGATGAACTAAAGAAGATAGACACAACCTATAAAGATGTACCAAACGATGATGCCACTAAGCAAAAGATCCAGTGGAGGATGCAACAGAAATGGAGGTGGTGGTGGAAGCAACAAGACTGACAGGGGTAGCGGAAGGAAGATGAAGCCAATCAAGCTCCCAGAGACGCCGTGATTCACGGCAGCGAGGGTTAGTATCAACCAAAGTCCCCGTGCGACGATCCTGAACACAATAAGAATTAGAATCAAGAATAACACGACAATCATGATCAGTGAACTAATCAGCAGATATGAGCTGCGTGGTTAGTTTGGGAACATGAGAAATAGCAGAAACATGAAAAGAGGAATTGAAAGAGTGCCTTGTCCTGCAATAGAAAGAGAGGTGCCATCTGCTATCTGAACGGTGATAGGAGTAGCTAAAGGACTAATGAAAGTGAGATTGGTGGAATCAGATGTCTTATGAAAGGAAGCACTAGAGTCAAGAATCCAATGTGAGATATACCTGAGGAAGTAGAAGTAGAAGGTGATCTCTTACTAGACAGAACTGCACTGTGCATAAGTAGCTATGTGACGCAGCAGTGTGAGAAGCCTTTGAGCATCAGAAGCACCAGAGCCCCTCTGAGAGGAGGAACCCCCAGTACCCTTCAGAGTATGGCCATACGACGTAAATCCTTCTTGTTCCTGTAGCAGAACTGCTCCACATGTCCATCCTTGTTGCAATAGGTGCAGTGAAAGCCCCTACCAACAACAGTGGTCGCTAGTGGAGGCGCCACTGGTGAAAGAGAAGCTGGAGGCATAGCGGGTGTAGAAGCTGCCAAAACCAAAGGAAATGATGGTGACGGCAGCAGACCCACACCGCAAGGGCCTCCAACAAAGTCACACAAGGGTGGCAAGCCAGCAATTGAGTACGAGTCTGCTCATACTCAGCCCAGAGACATGTCAAGAAGTCATAGATACGACAAAGCTCCAGATGAGATTGCTGATGCTATAGCGGTGGTGTGGTGACTATAGGGGTGGCAGGAAAAGTGAGGAAAGGAAGTGGCTCGACAAGAGATATTGGAGTGGAGGAAAGAGAAGGACAAGGATAGAAAGGACGAGACTCATCAAAAGTAACATCCCAAGAAATCCGTATCCATGTCGGCCAATAGGATCCCAACAACGATATCCCTTATGCTCAGCGCTGTAGCCCAGAAAACACACTCGATAGACTGAGCGGTCACCTTGTTGTGCTCACGAGGTGAAAGAAGAACATAGCGTACACACCCAAAAATACGAAGACTAGAATAATCAGGAGCCTTGCCTCAGAGATGCTCAACTGGGGTCCCTCCCTGAAGAGCAGAAGAAGGCTGAATATTGACTAGGAAAGTGGCAGTATAAACAGTCTCAACCCAGAAGTGAGGTGGAACAGTAGAAACAAGCATAAGAGTACGAGCTATTTCAAGAAGATGACATTGCTTTCGTTCAGCCACACTATTTTGGGCATGAGCACCAGAGCAAGAAAACTGAGAGAGTGCCCTGCTCGGTAAGAAAACTACAAAGAACTCCCAACAAATATTCCTCAGTAGAATCAGTACGAAAAATATGACTAGGAGAGTCAAACTGAGTATGGATAATGGTGGAAAAATTCTTGTAGATGGATAGAACCTCACTACGAGATGACATAAAGTATATCCATGTGTGCCGAGAAAAATTTAGAGAAGCATCACCAAACACAGACCCTAAAAGACCACGATGAACTAAAGAAGATAGACACGACCCACAAAGATGTCCTAAACGATGATGCCACTAAGCAAAAGACGTAGTGGAGAATGCAGCAGAAATATAGGCGGTAGTGGAAGCGACAAGACTGACAGGAGTAGCGGAAGTACGATGAAGCCAGTCAAGCTCTTAGAGACGCTGTGAGTCACGACGGCGAGGGCCAGTACCAACTAGAGTTCCCGTGAGGTGATCCTGAACACAATAAGAATTAGAATCAAGAATAACACGACAATCATGATCAGTGAGCTAATCAGCAAATATGAGCTACGTGGTTAGTTTGGGAACATAGAAACATCAGGAATATGAAAAGAGGAATTTGAAAGAGTGCCTCGTCCTGTGACAAAAAGAGAGGTACCATCTGCTATCTGAATAGCAATAGGAGTAGTTAAATGACTAATGGAAGTGAGACTGGTGGAATTAGATGTCATATGAAAGGAAGCACCAGAGTCTAGAATCTAAGGTGATATATCTGAGGAAGTTGAAGTAGGAGGTGGTCTCTCACTATATAGAACTGAATGGTGCAAAAGCAACTATGCGACGCAACAGTGTGAGAAGCTCCTGAGTATCAGAAGCACCAGAGCTTCTCTGAGAGGAGGAACCTCCAGTGTCCTTTGGAGGACAGCCACCACGACATAAATCCTTCTTATTCCTGCAGCAGAACTGCTCTGCATGTCCATCCTTGTTGCAAGAGGTGTAGTGGAGGCCCCTACCAATAGCAGCGGTCGCTAGTGGATGCGCCATTGGTGAAACAGTAGCTAGAGGTGTAGCGGGTGTAGAAGCTAGAGGATCTACCAAAACCAAAGGAAATGATGATGACGACAGTAGACCCGCACCACAAAGACGAATCTCCTTATATGAACAACTGCGAGGACCTCCAACAGAGTCACACGAGGGTGGCGAGCCAACAACTGAGCACGAGTCTGCTCATACTTAGCCCAAAGACGGGTCAAGAAGTCATAGATGTGACAAAGCTCCAGATAAGACTGCTGATGCTGACTACACTAACAAGTGTGGCAAACATCCGGTCCCAAAGAATCAATCTGATGTCACACCACGGACAATGTGGCATAGAACTCATCTATAGTGGTCATCTCCCTGCTGCAACGGCTGCTCCTGATGCACAACTGCAAGATACAAGGAATCACCAGACGGCTCGTAGTAGTTGCATAGATGCGTCCACATCAACTGTGCTGAAGCCAAGACAACCACATCCCTAGTGAGATACACCTACATGTTAGCAACCAAAATTGCAAAGGCACGGGCATCCTCATCAATTCAAGTCTTGTAGGCAGCATACTGAGTCTAAAAAGACTCCATGGCATTCTCAAAAGCATTAGATGCCTCCTTTCGAGTGTCTTCGGAAGCATCCTTTGGAGCACAGGTGCAACAGGTGGAACTGAGCAAGCTGGACAAGGCAGTTTACTGGTGAGAAACTCCCATAGGCACTAACCATGCATGTGGAGGTGCATGTGCTGAAACCATTCCCTATACATCGAAGATTATCGGGCAATGAGGAACAGAAATGATGCCTGAAGATGACATTTTTCCTTTTTTTCTTTCTTTCGGCTGTTGAAAACGGATGGGCATCAAACCCGTCAGTCAATAGGTAGAGCGAAAGTCATGGGCAGAGATGGAGGCGGCCACGGGCGGGATCTAACTGGAGCTTGAGTGGTGGCGTTGACGTGAAGCCCTGGCGACACAGCTCCTCCTGGCTATCATCTGCCTCCTGCACGTCGCTGAGTTGGGCTTCCGCGAGTGGCGGCGATGCATAGTGGGCGACGCAGTGGTGGCCCGATCTAGCAAGGAGACATCAGATCTGGTGGCCAGAGTTGGCGATGTTGTGGTCAGATCTGAGTAGCATCCTAGATGAAGACCCGACAATGTAGAGAAGATGATGCGTCAGCGACGAGGATGAGATCGACGGCACTGATGCAGGCGGTGGAGAGCCTAGGGCAGATGGTGAACGACGACGAGCGCCTATGTTGCCCGGATACCCTTATATGGATACAGATACGCAATACGGTGATACTACGATTTGCTATTTTCCCAAAAATGTCGATACAACGATAAGTTTGTATATATGTAATGAAGATAAAACATTAAGAAATTAATGAATTCTTATAAGGAATTGAGAAACCGAGAATATACCTTAATATTAAAGTAGCAAATTGTATGGTTCTCCAGTTCTCCCTCCTTGCTATTAGACTAATATAATGAACCATCTACGAAGAAGATTGAGAAATAAATAAGGACATGCATACAAATAAATAACAGAATCATAGATAGTCAGATAGTAAGTATTCAATAGACCAATTAGTAAATAATAGCTCAACTACTTAGTACATAATCTGATAAACATAGAGTGCACAAGTCCAAAATACCACAACTAGTGCAAGTGTTCAAGTTCAACGGACCACAACTATTACATAATAAGATAGCCAGATAAAAGACATCATTAAAAATCTCTATTGAGATTGATCCATACAATCCAATAATCAGCATAATGTTTATTCTAGAAATGAGACTCATTAAAAATACCTGCATTTGACATTATGGTGCCTCGTAATGTTATTAAAATTTTGTAATTCTATTCATGATACCATAGATCTCTAAGCAGGATCAGAACTCTCCCCTAGAATTGAAATGTAATCATTGACAAGCCGATGTCTTTCCTGCAATGCCGCTATCATCTCATCAACAACCTCATTGAGCATCCTGGGAGGTACTTTTCCATCTGCTCAAATCACTCCCGCAATGTCATGGTCTCCTGGCTGCTTCTCCCAGCACGCTCCTCCATGATTTTGGTGCCTCTGTAGTGTTTGTGTACACTCTGGCTATGTGAGTTTATATACCCTATACCCGTCACAGATCTACAACTCAGAGAAGGGGATCAGCCTCTAGGCGGCTGGGCGGTGTGGACGCTCCAGGCACTGGCGTGAAGGCAGGGAGGGAAGGGGGTCAAGCTTACCAAGGGGTCCAGAGCGTGGAGGCGTCAAATAGGAGGTGCAACAGCCGGGCGGCATCGAGGCATCTTCACGGCTGGACGGGGAGGAAAGGGGATCGGTGGGGTCTTCGTGGTGTCCGGGTGGTTGCGTCTTTGTGGCGTGGAGGCGACGTGCAGGCGCCGGGGTCTTGGCGATGTGGAGGTGGTGGGGCGAGGCCGGGCGGCAAGGGGAGCTGACGCAGAAGGGCAGTGGGCGACCAGAGGGAGCGGTGGTGTTAAGGGGCCGGTAGCATCGTCTTGGCGGTGGTGAGGGCGGGGAGATAGTCGTGAGATGCGGGCATGGGGACTGGGGAATGGCCGACTCGATCGACTGAAGGGTGGTATGTATTAGGTCAAGCCATATCAACGAAGTATCCACGAATTATCAAAGAAGTATCAAGATTTATTTTCTTTTCTTGAAAAATTAAAAATCATGGATACATGTAAGATACGTATCGGAGCATATCGACGGAGTATCCATATATGATACGATATCTGATATGGATACACGACTTTTGTGAAGTATCCGTGCAACGTAGATGAGCGCAATGGAGGCAAAGCCAGGCGGCGGCGGCGGCTGGAGAATATGAACCAACGGCGATAGAAAAATCCTAGGTTTGCTCTGATACCATCTTATGAATAGCGCTTGTATTCATCATGAGGCCAATGCGCCAATATATGTACAAGTACAAGTATGACAAATATGCAGATAACCCCTTATACAATAGGGAAAATACACAGATAATAATAGACATCTAACATTTCACACCCTACAACTCGTAAAACCGTTCACTTTTCACCTCTAGGCTGGTTTGTTCCACATTGACGGCCACATCACTAATTTTTGCTGTGTAGACAACCATGTCAGTGTTGAATCACTTCCTAGTCAGCTATACATATTTCTTAATGAAAAGTAATTATATGGTTCATGATGATTTTGGAAAATAAGTAGGTGAGATAATTTAGTGACTTAATCATGTTGGGCTGATTTGTAAGTCATGTCAGTGTATCCAAGCTTATTGGAATGCCATGTAACAGAGGGGGTGACTTGCCCAATTTTAATTGTTGAAGGGTGTCAAATGCTCGATATTGGAGTGAGGGGTTGATTTTCGGACTCGGGAATGGACTTATTCCTAGCTAAAACTAGAAACCAACGTGTTAGCTCTTATCCAGCGTGGCACCTACCTCCGTGTTAGCAAATGGAAACAGGGTAGTCTACTAAGACTAGCGAGTGGGTCCTGCCTGTCAGGCCAGTTGGATAATATTACGCAAGGGGAAGTGTGGTTCCTTGATACTGTTGGTTAAAAGTGTGGTCTTGTGATAGTTTTGCCAAAGATAGTGTCATTTTGTGAAATGTACTCACCAAAATACACTCCCTTTATTTCCAAATACATGTCATTATAGCTTTCAAATTTTACTCCCATGTCATTCTATGATTTCATGGTAACTTTGTACCATTTTGTTTTCCCTTTGTATACCCCTCCCATCCATTGTCCATGGCTATTTCCAAGGTAATTTACTACTATAGATTAGAGCAACATACACCATCCCAGAGTAATAAGTGACCAAATGAAAAAGTGTAATATGGTCTTTTGTATACATCCCTTGATTTTTGTGCAAAATCCCACAATATCATCTATTGAGGAAGGGAGGGAGTAGTAACTTTGGGTTAATCCTTTTGGGAGATGTGAGGATACAAATCCAGATGAGTTGCTACATGTGTGTAGACCTGTTCTAAACTTTAGTGAATTTTGGGCCCTGGGGTGTTACACAACAGCCATTTTCAACAAGGCACAAGGAATCACCTAAATAAGGTCATGCTCAACTGGGCACAAGGGAGATAATCAATGAGATATAAAGTTATGAGGACACGTAATCAATGAGATATAAAGTTATGAGGACACGTACGTAAGGGGAGTAAAGGAAGAGGAGCATGTCCTCTAAACAAATTGCTGACCAAGTAGAATGCAAGGGTAGATTGGATTTCAAGTGAGGAAGTGACTAAAGCCGGTAAGCTAATAATAAAGCTGGTATAGGTAAGAAAGTCAAGTGGCACATCTAACCTCTAATGTTGGGGAGAAGGTGGGCAAATGCCAGGATAGGTAGTTGAAGGGCTAGTATCATCCAAAGTGAAGAACCAATAGGGTTATGTAATTATCTTTTCAAGAGGCAATTGAGTGGCAAAAAAATCTATAAGAACTATTGAAGTGCAACTAAATATCCCCAAAGATGGTGGCATAGGCAATATCGTATTGAACGCTTCATGCTTCATTCCACTAATGGTGAACAACTTGTTGAGGACTTCTTTGATGGCTTTAGGTCGGCCTCTCATTTAGGCATAGGTTACCTTGTGTTACAATTTTGACCCAGGAGAAAACGCACACATCGCAAATAATTTGAGAGAACACAGAAGAAATTTCTGAATTTCTTTATTCTCTTATTTGCTCCCCCTCTTTCTTTGCTTTTCTCTCGCTTACAAAATTGGGTACAAGGCTCCTCAATATAAAGGCTAAACTCTCCTACTTGCATAAGTATTCAGACTTCAAGTTGGACTCAACTTTAACTTGAGTTATACTCGAAAACGGATTCTACTACGACATGGACTCTAAGTCAAGATTATTTGTAACAATCTCCTCCTTAATCTTGACTTGACTGTAAAACATTGAGGTAGTCGGACTCAACTATGACTTACTAAACTTTATGCCTAACACCTTACTTGAGTTTGGACGGCGACATATCTTCTCGATGTCCCTGACTCAACTCATCATTAGAGCACTGTTGATTCATCATCGTTGAGCGATTCAGCAACAAACACTTTCTTCATCTTTGGATTGGGACATTCTGAAGCAAAGTGTCCATAATCGTTACAATTATAACACCTCACTTTTGCCTTATCAAACTTTCGATTCTGATGGCCTTGGTCACCACTCCTGGAAGTGTTCTTGCCTTCACGCTTCGATGATCGGATCTCCCACTCGGCACGGGTCAACAAGAGTTGTTCATCGCCTTTGTTGCTATTGTCGTGGATGCGTTCCTCATATGCCTTAAGACGACCGATGACCTCCTCCATGGTCATTGTCTTTAGGTTTCCAAATTGCTCTATGACCGAAGCAATCGGGAGAAACTATGAGGGAACAACACGAAGGAATTTCTTTACCACGTACAACTCTTCATCTCGCCAAGGGCCCATATCTTGTTGACGATTACCGTCAACTAGACGGCGAAGTCATTGATCGACTCCGTTTCCTTCATACGCAACACCTCGAACTCGGTCTTGAGTGTTTGTACCTTTGCTTCCTTCACACGATCTGCGCCAAGGTGCATCGTCTTCAACGCCTCCCACGCAGCTTTGGCCGTCTCCTTTTTGGCCAGTAGGAAGAGCGTCTCCTCTGGGATGCCCTGATAGATGGCCGCCAATGCCATCTGATCCTTGCACACATCGACGTTGCCGTTCTCGATCACATCCCACACTCTTGAGTCTTCATGTACACCTTTATCTTGATTGCCCATGCTGCATAATTGTTCGTCGTGAGCATCGGATAATGCAGCGAGACAGCAGAACTCTCCTTCGCCATCGAACTGGATGATGCCTCGTCACGGGTGACACCACTTTCCGAAGAACGCGACATGATCTTGAGCACAGATCAAGAAATCAGGCTACTTTGAAACGGCTCTTGCACTGAGGAAACGAAAGAAAAAAAACTGCACTGATTTTTTTATTTTTCCTTGCTTGGACTTGCTCTACTGTTTCTGCGCTCTATTGCCCCTTCGCTCTGGCTTTTAACTTGCGTTGCTTGCGTCCGACTCGCATACGTCGACCAAAAACCTGACTCGCATACGTCGACCAAAAACCTGACTCGGAGACGAACAACCGAAGACACTTCGGCTTCTTTCCGACTCAGCACCGCTCGGTCTTCTTCCTCTCGCGATTTCTCTGCTCGGACTTCTTCTTCTCGTGTTTTCTCCGCTCTGCTTCTTCCTTCTTCAGTGCCGCTCAGAGTCTTTTCCTTCGCGACCGCGTCGGCTTCGCCTCATGCTCCTCCCCCTTTTCGAGTTGTGTCCAAATCAGATGCAGCCTGTCTTCTTTTGTGCAAACTGATGGAACAAAAGGAACCAGACTTTTTTGTTTCCTCGGACTGTGCACGGAGATGAGCTCGTCTTCTCTCTCCGTGTCTTGTGTGTCTCTCCTATGCATTGCTTGGCGTTTGCTTTGTCTGGACCGGAGTATAAGATCTTGTGAGATTCCCTTTTAGACCGAGCTCTCTCTCCTGGCTGCGTGCCTTTTTTTGTCGCTAGCTGTGCTTGGTGCTGCGTGTGCTGTTCTGACGCAAGGAGAAGTGCGCGAGATGACCACGAGGTGCGGGGGACTGAATACGATATTTCCAGCCACTCGATTCTCGGCAAGGCTCTGATACCACTTGTTACAATTTTGACCCAGGAGAAAATGCACACATCGCAAAAAATTTGAGAGAACATAGAAGAAATTTCTATATTTTTTATTCTCTTATTTGCTCCCCCTCTTTCTTTGCTTTTGTCTTGCTTACAAAATTGGGTACAAGTCTCCTCAATATAAAGGCTAGACTCTCCTACTCACATAAGTATTTGGACTTCAAGTTGGACTCAACTTCAACTTGAGTTATACTCGGAAACGGACTCTACTACGACATGGACTCTAAGTCAGGATTATTTGTAACACCTTGAGGACAAGATAGGTGTAAGATCGAAGAGGTCGACTAGAAGGGGGTGCATAGGCATTTTTAAAGTTCTCTTTGGCTAAAACCGAGTTTATATGCGAAAGCGTAAATCAAATCAATTTCACACAATTAAGACCTAAATCAACTAGTCTCACTAAGTGCACCAACAACCTAAGTCTATGTGAAGGTTTGAAATCCTAGGGTGACAAGCGAGCAATCCAATTTAAGGAATGTAAATTGAGCATAAGAAAGTAAACAACAATTGATACCGTTTCTTTTTACCATGACGTTCGAAGACTTTTTGGTCTCCCCTAGTCCACATTGAGGTAAGCCTAAACGTATTGAACCGGCTCCACGAATTAAGACAACCACATCAAATCCACTAGTGATAGCTCTTTCTCCTCCGGGTAGGTGAGCTCCAACCTTCACAACACACCGGGTCTTCAAAGAAGCTTCTTGAGAAGGTCACCGGACCACGACACCTCAACGCCATCTAGGAGTCGGAACCTCTAAGAGTAACAAGCCAAGTCTCTTGCTTGACTCTCACCAAATGCAATGCATACACAAATAGATTTTCAATCCACCTCTAGAAGCAATACATGCAACTAGAGACTTCTCTCCTTGCTCACAAGGTGCAACACATGCACAATTGAGAGGAGAGGCTCACACTAGCTCAAGAGAATGAGATGGAATACATCAATCTTTCTCTCGACCGGCTATGGTGCGTATTTATAGCCCACACACATAAAACTAGCCGTTGGGACAAGATTTTAGTAAAAATAGCTGGGGCTGATAATATCGCTAACTAATGGTCAATCGTACTGTCGTCCTCTGCAATTGCTAGGAAAATAGCCGTTACAACTGTTGCCGGTCAGACCACTGGCCGGTTAGACCTCTACGAAGGCCGGTCAGGCAGCTCAACCAAAATCGCCTAAAAATAGTGTTCTGGTCAAAATCAACTGGCACACAAAGTGCGGTCATACCGCTTGGGCCGGTCAGACCGCTCGCATGGAGTCGGTCAGATCGCCACAAAGGCCGATCAGACCGCCGATCGGTCATACCGCTTGCATGGAGCTGATTAGACTGCCTTTGCGCGGAACTACTGAAATTCCCTAGTGGTATTCAAAAAATTTGCAAAACATAATCGCAAATCGTAGTACCATGTACACAAGGATTAAAACATGATTCACGACAAGTTGCAAAACACATTTGCGCACTTTAGAATCATGACTCAAGGTTTAGAGACATGGACACAAACCGTTTGCAAAACACATTAGCAAACTTAAGTTACATGCTACAAGGATTATGCATGAGTTTCAACTATTTACAAAACACATTTGCAAAACTTAACAACATGCCACAAGGAGTAGGTGCATGGACTTCAACCATTTGCAAAATCTAGTCACATGCTATGCATGAGCCTCAACTATTTGTAAAACATATTTGTAAATAATAGTATCATGCCATGGAGAGCTAGAACAACTGAGATTAACCTATCAACACATGATGAGATTCAAACAACTAGACAAGACCCTACTTAATTATATGACAACCACTAGCAATCTGGTTTTCCAACCAAACACCGACCGGTAAAAGACTAGGAACATATCCTTAGCCTATGCTAGTTATACCTTTGCCTTACGCATCCTCTTGAAGCTTGATGACGAACACCTTCACTTCAAGTCCAGGTTCTTGTCTTGATGTGCATCATCACATGATGCCTCCTCTTGACTTGGTGACCTTCAACACATGAAGCCATCCACCACTTTGAGATCTCGACTTAATGACTATCAACACATCATGCCATCCTTCATCCCAAAAATTGACTTGATGACCGTTAACACATGATGCCATCCAAGGTGTTCATCATCATAGGACCATACCAATTTCACAAACTCAATGAAAAATGTTAGTCCCACAAATGGTTGTCATCTATTGCCAAAACTCACCATTAACACATATTGGTGGGGCTAGATTCTTCAATATCCCCCTTTTTAGTAATTGATGGCAACAAAAAAATCCATTTGTTCCAAATCACCAAAACTTGTCATTTAACACATAATGGAGTGTCCAGATCTTTCAATCTCCCCCTTTCCAGTGATTGGTGACAAACCGATTCAACACGGTTGCAAATAATTAAATTTAAATCGACATGAGTATATATGTGTTATGAATAGTGCTTGTATTCATCAAAAGGCCAATGGGCCAATATATATACATGTACAGGTATGGCATATATGCAGGTAACCCCTTATACAACAGGGTAATTACACAGGTAATAATACATCTAAGACCTCCCTCAAACTTATGGCAGATCAACAACATGAAGTTTGGAGAGATAGAAGCTGTGCTGGGGTCTGGCCTGTGCCTTTGTGAAGAAGTCTGCCAACTAAACCTCTGAAGGCACATACTGAAGAGCAACAACCTGGTCCTGTACCTGTGTTCTCATATAGGAAGCATCAACACCAATATGCTTTATAAAGTCATCTTCATCGGATCTTTAGCAATACTAATAGCACCCGTACTGTCAGACAAAATAGGAGTCAGTGCAGAAATAGAAACACCAAAATCCTCAACCACTATAGCCAAGTAATTTCTGCAGTCAACAAAGCCATAGCTCGCAACTCAGCCTCATCACTCGAATGAGAAACTGCTGTCTGCTTCTTAGTCTTCCAAGCGATGAGAGAACCACCAAAAAAAACACAATAGGTAGAAAGACCGGTGATCAGAGTGATCACTAGCACAGATGGCATCAGAATATGCCTAGAGCTGTAAAGAGCTTGAGTGAGGGAAAAAGAGACGACGAGTGATGGTTCCACGAAGATATCGTAGAACACAAAGAAAATGACTATAGTGGAGCTGAATAGGAGCAGAAACAAACTGACTCAACATATGCACTGGTACAAAATGTCAGGATGAGTGACACCAAGATAAACAACTCCCAACAAGGTGACAATAGCAAGTAGGATCAGTAAGAGGCTCACCATCAGTGGGCCGAAGATAAACATTAAGTTCCATAGGAGTCTTAGCTGTGCGCTAATAGTAAAAGAAGCACGATTAAGAAGATCCTGCATATACTTTTCTTGGTATAGACAGAAGCCCTTCAGCGTAGAAATAACCTTAATCCCAAGAAAGTAGCAAGAGGACCCAGATCAGACATGAGAAACTGCTCACTAAGATGCTCCTTGATAAAAGTAATGTACTAAAAATTATATCTAGTAATAATTATATCATCAACATATAAAAGAAGCGTCCGACCACGAGATGATGTGTGAATAAAAATAGCAGGATCATGAGCACTAAACCAGCCGCGGTGACAATAGAAGAGAAATGATCAAAATAGGCATGAGGAGCTTGCTTGAGGCCATAAATAGATCGACGAAGGCGACAAACCATACCCTCAGGAACAGAATACCCTGGTGGTGGCTCATATAAACCCCCTTGTGCAACTCACCATTGAGAAAGGCATTCTTGATATCAAGTTGAGAGATGGACCATGCCCGAATAGACACCACAACAAGAAGAGTGTGAATAGTGGTCATGTGCGCCACATGAGCAAAAGTCTCATATAATCATGACCATACTCCTGTTGAAGCCCAGGTGCCATGAGACAAGCCTTGTAGCGCTCAAGAGAACCATCAGAGTGGGTCTTAACCTTATAGACCCACTTGCATGTGATAGGAGAAACACACGTAGGAAAAGGGACAAGATATCACGTGCTAGTACGCTCAAGGGCAGTAATCGCCTCTACCATCGCATGCTACCACTCCTGATGAACAACATAATCACGATAAGAAGTCGGTTCGACAAGAGCAGCGGCAACAAAACCGAAGCACTCAGGAGGTCGAATAGACTGGCGATCAAGAAGAGCATATCAAGGAGAAGCTGCCGAAGAAGATGAATCATCAGAAGAAGATGATGCATCAGAAGAGTCCTCAACTCGCGAACGTCAAGTTTAGTAGAGAGGATAAGAAGAAACAAGGCTAGGAGTAACCTTTTGAGGGGATGTTGGTGGAAAAGGAGGCGTCGACGGTGAAGGGGAGGCCGAAACCTATAGTGGTGGTGTGGTGACTATATGGGTGGCAGGAAAATTGAGGAAAGAAATTGGCTCGACAAGAGATGTTGGAGTGGAGGAAGAAGGACGAGGATAGAAAGGACGAGATTCATCAAAAGTAACATTCTAAGAAATCCGCATCCATCGGCCAACAGGATCCCAACAACTATATCCCTTATGCTCAGCACTATAGCCCAGAAAAACACACTCGACAGACTGAGCGGTCAGCTTGGTGCGCTCACGAGGTACAAGAAGAACATAGCACACACCCAAAGAGGCGAAGACTAGAATAATTAGGAGTTTTGCCACAGAGACACTCAATTGGGATACCTTCCTGAAGAGCAGAAGAGGGTTGAATATTGATTAGGAAAGTGGCAATAGATATAGCCCCAGACCATAAGTAAGGTGGAACGGCACAAGCAAGCATAAGAGCGCGGGCTGTCTCAAGAAGATGACGATGCTTTCGTCTAGCCACATCGTTTTGGACATGAGCACTAGGGCAAAAAACTAAGAGAGAATGCTCTGCTCGGTAAGAAAACTATAAAGAACTCCCGACAAGTATTACCTAGCAGAATCAGCACAAAAAATACGAATAGGAGAGTCAAACTAAGTAAGGATCATGGTGGCAAAACTGAATAATCAATAAAAATTATATAATATCAATGACCTTTCGAAATGAAAGGAGTCGGACCCCATACATTAGAATGAACAAGATCAAAAGGACGCTATGACACTAACTCACTGGAAGAATAAAGGAGTTGACATTGTTTGCTAAGCTTACAACCCTATGATTTAGAGAAGCTTCACCAAACATAGACCCTAACAAACCATGACGAATTAAAGAAGATAGACACTACCCACAAAGATGCCCCAAATGATGATGCACAAGTAAAAGACTCAGTGGAAGATGCAAGAGAAACAGAGGCAGTGGTGGAAGCGACAAGACTGACAGGGGTAGAGAAAGGAAGATGTGGCTAGTTAAGCTCCTAGAGACGCCATCACGGCGGTGAGGGCCAGTACCAACCAGAGTCCCCGTGTGGTGATCTTGAACACAACAAGAATCAAAATGAAGAATAACATGACAACTATAATCAGTGAATTGACAGGAAGATATGAGTTGCATGGTTAGTTTGGGAACATGAGAAACAACAAGAACATGAAAAGAGGAATTCGAAAGAGTGCATCGTCTTGCGACAGAAAGAGAAGTGCCATCTGTTGTATGAACAATGATAGGAGCAACTGAAAGACTAATAGAAGTAGGACTAGTGGAATCAGATGTCATACGAAAGGAAGCACCAGAGTTAAGAATCTAGGTTATATACCAGAGGAAGAAGTACAAGGTGGTCTCTCATTAAAAGACTGTGCAGTAGAACCAGCAGAACCAGACAGTGCAAAAGCAGCCATGTGGTGCAGTAGTATGAGAAGCTCCTGAGTATCTGAAGCACCAGACCTCCTCTGAGAGGAGGAACCTCCAGTGCCCTTTGGAGGACGGCCACCACAATGTAAATCCTTCTTGTTCCTATAGCAAAACTGCTCCACATGTCCATCCTTGTTGCAATAGGTGCAGTGGAGGCCCCTACCAACAGCAGCAGCCACTGGTGAAAGAGTTCGTGGAGGCGTAGTGGGTGTGGAAGTTGGTGGATATGCTAAAACGAAAGGAAACGATGGTGACGGTAGCAAACCTGCACCACGAAGATGAATCTCCTCAGTACAAACAGCTGCAAGTGCCTCCAATAGAGTCACACGAGGGTGGCGAGCCAGTAACTGAGCCTGAGTCTGCTCATACTCAGCCCAGAGACATGTCAAGATGTCATAGATGCGATAAAGCTCTAGATGAGATAGCTGATGCTGACAACACTGACAAGTGTGGCGAACATCTAGTCCGAAAGAATCAATTTGATGCCACACCATGGACAACTTGGTATAGAACTCTAGAGAAGGTGTGGGTGGTGAAGGAGGCACCGACAGTGAAGGGGATGCCAATGGTGATGGAGGCACTGGAGAGGCCAAAGGCTATGGTGGAGGAGTTATGACTATGGGGGTGGAAGAAAAAGTCAGGAAAGAAAGTGGCTCAACAAGAGATGCTGGATTGGAGGAAGGAAAAGGATGGGGATAGAAAGGACGAGACTCATCAAAAGTATTGTCCCAAGAAATCTGCATCTGTCGGCCAGCAGGATCCCAACAACAATATCTCTTATGCTCAGTGCTATAGCCCAGAAAAATGCACTCCACAGACTGAGCGGCTAGATTGCTGTGCTCACGGGGTGCAATAAGAACATAGCACAAATACCAAAGAGGCGAAGACTAGAATAATCAGGAGTCTTGCCACAGAGACGCTCATTTGGGATCCCACCCTAAAGAGCAGAAGAAGGCTGAATATTGATTAGAAAAGTGGTAGTAGAAACAACCACAACCCAGAAGTGTGGTGGAGCACCAGAAGCAAGAATGAGAGCATGGGCTGTTTCAAGAAGATGACGATGCTTTCATTCAGTCGCACCATTCTGGGCATGAGCACCGGAGCAAGAAAACTGAGAAAGAGTGCCCTGCTCGGCAATAAAACCATGAAGGACTCCCAACAAATACTCTCCAGTGAAATTAGTATGAAAAGCATGAATAGGAGTCAAACTATGGATCATGGTGGCAAAAGTCTTGTAGATGGATAGAACCACACTACGAGATGACGTAAAGTATGTCCATGTGTGCTGAGAAAAATCATGAATAAAAATTTTATAATATCAGTGATCTCCTTTTGAAACAAAAGGAGTCGGACCCCATACGTACATCAGAATAAACAAGATCAAAAGGACATTGTGACACTGACTCATTAGAAGGATAGGGGAGTTGAAGCTGTTTACCAAGCTTACAACTCTGACAATTGAGAGAAGCATCACCAGACACAGACCCTAAAAGACCACAATAAACTAATAAAGACAGACGTGACCCACAAAGTTGTCCTAAACGATGATGCAACTGAGCAAAAGGCGTAGTGGAGGATACAACAGATGAAGAGGCGGTGGAGACGGTAAGACTGACAGAGGTAGTGGAAGGAAGATGAAGCCAGTCAAGCTCCTAGAGACGCCATTAGTCACAACGGTGAGGGCCAATACCAAGCAGAGTCCTCGTGCGACGAGCCTGAACACAACAAGAATCAGAATTGAGAATAACATGACACCCATGATCAGTGAGCTGACCGATAGATCTAAGCTACATGGTGAGTTTAGGAACATGAGAAATAGCAGGACATGAATAGCGGAAATGGAAAGAGTGCCTCGTCCTATGACAAAATGAGAGGTACCATTTTCTGTCTGAACTGTAATAGGAGCAGCTGGAGGACTAACAGAGGAGAGACTAGTGAAATCAGATGTCAAGTGAAAGCACCAGAATCAAGAATCCAAGGTGATATACCTGAGGAAGAAGTAAAAGGTGGTCTCTCACTAGAAGACTATATAGCAAAACGGAATGATGTAAAAGCAGCTATGCGATGCAATAGTGTGAGAAGATCTTGAGTATCTGAAGCACCAGAGCTCCTCTGATAGCAGGAACCTCCAGTGCCCTTTACAAGACGGCTACCACGACATAAATCCTTCTTCTTGTAACATAATTTCTCCACATGTCCATCCTTGTTGCAGTAGGTGCAGTGGAGGTCCCTACCAATAACAGCTGTCACTGGTGGAGGCACCACTGGTGAAGGAGTAGTTGGAGGTGTAGCGGGTGTAGAAGCTGGAGGAGCTACCAAAACTAAAGAAAATGATGGTGATGGCAGTAGACCCACACCACGAAGATGAATCTCAGTACGAACAGCTGCAAGGGCCTCCAACAGAGTCACACGAGGGTGGCGAGTCAGCAACTGAGCATGAGTCTACACATACTCAGCCCAGAGATGTGTCAAGAAGTTGTAGATGCGACAAAACTCCAGATGAGACTGCTGATGCTAACAATACTGACAAGTGTGAAAAACATCTGGTCCCAAAGAATCAATCTGATGCCACACCACAGACAACTTGGGATAGAACTCTGGAGAAGGTGTGGGTGGCGAAGGAGGCACGGGCAGTGAAGGAGATGTCAACGATGAATGAGGCACCAGAGAGGCCAAAGGCTATGGTGGAGTGGTGACTATGGGTGGAAAGAAAAGTCAAAAAGAAAGTGGCTTGATAAGAGATGCTGGAGTGGAGGAAGGAGGACAAGGATAGAAAGGACGAAACTCATCAAAAGTAACAACCTAAGAAATCCGCATCCGTTGGCCAACAGGATCCCAACAACGATATCCCTTGTGCTTGGCACTATAGCCTAGAAAAATGCACTCCACAGACTAAGCGATCAGCTTGGTATGCTCACGAGGTGCAAGAAGAACATAGCATGCACACCCAAAGAGGCGAAGACTAGAATAATCAGGAGTCTTGCCACAGAGACACTCAATTGGGATCCCACCCTGAAGAGCAGAAGAAGGGTCAATATTCATCAGAAAAGTGACAGTAGAAACAGTCTCAACCCAAACGTGTGGTGGCATAGCAGGAGCATGCAGGAGAGCATGGGATGCCTCAAGAAGATGATGATGCTTTCATTTGGCCACACCATTCTGGGCATGAGCACCGGAGCAAGAAAACTGAGAAAGAGTGCCCTGCTCAACAAAAAACCATGAAGAACTCCTGACAAGTACTCCCAAGCGGAATCAACATGAAAAACACGAATAGGAGAGTCAAGTAGAGTATGAAGCATGGTGAAAAAAGTCTTGTAGATGGAGAGAAACTCATTATGTGATGACATAAAGTATATCCATGTGTGCCGAGAAAAATCGTCAATAAAAATTATATAATATCGATGACATTCTTTCAAAACAAAAAGACCCGGACCCCATATATCAAAATGAAAAAGATCAAAAGGACACTGTGACATTGACTCGCTAGAAGGATAGGGGAGTTGAACTTGTTTACCAAGCTTACAGCCCTAACAATTGAGAGAAGCATCACCAGACATAAACTCCAAAAGACCACGATGAACTAATGAAGATAGATGTGACCCACAAAGATATCCTAAACGATGATGCCACTGAGTAAAAGACGCAGTGGAGGATACAGCAGATGCGGAGGTAGTGGAGACGTCAAGACTAACAGGGGCAGCGGAAGGAAGATGAAGCCTGCCAAGCTCTCAGAGATGCTGTGAGTCACGACGGCGAGGGCCAGTACCAACCAAAGTCCCTGTGTAGCAGTCCTGAACACAACAAGAATCAAAATAGAGAATGATACGACAATCATGATCAGTGAGTTGATCGGCAGATATAAGTTGCATGGTGAGTTTAAGAACATGTGAAATAGCAGGAACATGAAAAGCGGAATTTGAAAGACTGCCTTATCATGTGACAGAAATAGAGGTGCCATCTTCTATCTGAACAGTGATGAGAGCAGCTAGAGGACTAACAAAAGTGAGACTGGTGAAATCAGATGTCATATGAAAGGAAGTAGCAGAATCAAGAATCCAAGGTGATATACTCGAGGAAGGAGAAGTAGAAGGTGGTCTCTCACTAGAAGATTGTGTAGCAGAACCAGCAGAACATGACGATGTAAAAGCAGCCATGCGATGCAGAAGTGTAAGAAGCTCCTGAGTATCTGAAGCACCAAAGCTCCTCTGAGAGGAGGAACTACCAGTGCCCTTTGGAGGATGACCACCACGACATAAATCCTTCTTCCTGTAACAGAATAGCTCCACATGTCCATCCTTGTTGTAGTAGGTGCAGTGGAGGCCCCTACCAACAGTAGCTGTCACTGGTGGAGCACCACTAGTGAAGGAGTAGCTGGAGGCATAGCAGGTGTAGTGTTGGAGGAGCTGCCAAAACCGAAGGAAACGATGGTAACGGCAGCAGACTTGCAACACGAAGGCGAATCTCAGTGCGAACAGCTGCAAGCGCTTCTAACAAAGTCACATGAGGGCGACAAGCTAGCAATTAAGCACAAGTTTGCTCAAACTTAGCCCAGAGATGTGTCAAGGAGTCCTAGATTC
Organism: Bonia amplexicaulis; assembly: GCA_036346245.1. Taxonomy (NCBI): domain Eukaryota; kingdom Viridiplantae; phylum Streptophyta; class Magnoliopsida; order Poales; family Poaceae; genus Bonia; species Bonia amplexicaulis. The sequence continues at coordinate 947,662 of CM070742.1, forward strand.
GATGAAGCTCCAGGTGAGACTGCTGATGATGACAGCACTGACACGAGTGGCAAACATTCAGTCCTAGAGAGTGATTCTGACGCCACACCACAGACAGCTGGGCATAGAACTTGTCCACAGTGGCATCTCCCTGCTGCAACGACTGCTCCTGATGCACAATAGCAAGATACAAGGAATCACCAGATGGCTCGTAGTGGTTGCACAGATGCGCCCACATCGCCTGTGCGGAAGCCAAACCAACCACATCCCCAGTGAGATGGACCTCCATGCTACCAACCAGAATAGCAGAGGCATGGGCATCCTCATCAGTCCTTGTCTTGTAGGCAGCATATTGAGTCTGAAGTCTCAATGGCATCCTCAAAACCAATAGACGCCTCCTTACGAACATCGTCAAAAGCAGTCTTCAGGAGCACTGGCTCAGCAGGTGGAGCAGGGCGAGGTGGACAAGGCAACTTGCCGGTGAGAAACTCCCAAAGATGTAACAACGCATGTGGAGGCTTATGTGCTGAGACCAATCTCGATAATTGAGACTATCGAAGATTATTGGGTAACGAGGAACGAAAAAGGTGCCCGAAGAGAACAACATTTTTTTGTTTCGTCTTTTTTCTTTTTTCCCTTCAATGACTATGCTTTCTTATATGATGCGGAAGGAAACAATATCAAAGAGTGCGTGAGTCACAGCAACAGAAGCAGAGGTGTTGGCGGCGGTGATGGCGGAAGCTCCCCAGCGGCAGCAACGATAGCTCCCTAGTGGTCGGTAGCCAGCGTTAGCGACAGCGAAGGGGAATACCTGGATCCAAAGGCATAGGCGTCGGGCGACATACAGCCGGGCGGTGGCAGCTTCGGCGGGGGTAGTTTGCACACAAAAGATCCCGACGATGGAAGATCTCATTGGCTGCTGCCCAAAAGACCTCACCGGCGACCTAGACGGTAGCCTCATGAACAGACAACGCCAAGCGCGTGCAAATCGGGCGGTGTCCCCTATGCGGTCGGTGATCAGACTACCAAAGACGAAGATCCAGTGACTCAAAGACAAAGATCCGGCGACTGGATGAATCTTCCCCATGCAGCTGGCGATCGGGCTACCGAAAACGAAGATCCGATGATCCAAAGATGAAGATCTGTCAACGGATGGGCGATGGCCTCATAGGCAGGTGGAAAATGACAGCAATGCGGCTTGGCTAATGGAGAAGATGAGCGGTGGTAGCAAGAAGTAGATGGATAGCAATGGTGGCTTGAGGAAGAACAGTGGCCACAGGAAAAATCAGGTGACTACAGCGACTAGAGAAGAGAACCAACAGTGGTGGTGGCTTGACAAAAACCCTAGGTAATGCTCTGATACCATGTTATGAATATCGTTTGTGTTCATTACGAGGCCAACGAGCCAATATATATACTTGTACAGGTATGGCATATATGCAGGTAACCCTTATACAGTAGGATAATTATTTAGGTAATAATACATGCAACAATATGAACTGCACAAGCTTTATATACTGAAGGGATACAGTACAAAGTAAGGATCCTTAATATATATGGATAGAGAACAAGGATCAATACGAATGGAAACTCAAAATATAGGGTGAACTTGAAGGAAAACGGGTAGGCTACGCTAGCGACAACAATTGATTCTCTACCGCGTTCATCCAGAAAACATGCGTGTAAGGGAGTCATGGATAGTTACCACTAGATGCGCTGCGCAGCGGAAGAAGAGTTGGAGTAGCCCGGTCCAACGTAGATGAGCGTTGATGAAGAAGAAGCAATCGATCTGTTCATGCCTCGTGTCCTACGCAATAGCCTTGCGCTTCGCCAATCAAGACAAAGAAGAATAGCGCAGCGCCTCCACGGAGTCCACACGTTCGGATGGAACGCCGTACGCTGGTGTGCTAGCACCGTGCGCCCGGCTAGGGTTTCGGGATACGGCCGAGGGGAGGTGGCGGCCAGGGTTTTTGAGTGTCTCACATCTGCAGCCCCGCCTCCACATATTTATAGAGCATGCTAATGGGCTTCCACGTTGTAGGCCCATTAGAACTCTAATCCCATATGGATCAATATCCCTTTTAGCCTATAAAACCGAATTATTTATGATTGCCTCTTGGGCACATCACTAGCAATCTCCCATTTGCACTAGAGACAATCATATAGGCAAGCTTTCCAATTCCAACCCCTTAAGTGTGTGACCCGTTAGGTTCATGTGTAGACAGTCATGACCCGAAAACCCTTTTCAAGCCATAAGTCAATAGTGGCACCTAGCAGGGCATATTGACTCCCGAATACACATAAAGATCATATCGGCTAAACCTTGATATACACATACTTGGATCCCTTTGCCACACGATACCAGTCGAACTTAAGGCGAGATTTGTACCACCCTCGTGATAGCTCAACCATTCACTTGATCTTGTGGTGGATTACAACTCATGACTAACCCTTTAGTCACATTGTGATTAACTCTTTAATCACCTTGGCATGGCCATGCACTTCCCTAATCCAACCACATCGAGGGGCCCAGAGATATCTCTCCTGTTATGTAGGAGGGGCAAATTCCATCTTAATCCGCTCACATCCCATTCCATGTTTCATGATACACCTGAAGACCACTTTTATAACTACCCAGTTACGGAGTAGTGTTTGGCAGCCCCAAAGCGCACCACTACACATAGTGAGAAACAATGGCGATTTCAGGTAGAAGGATCCAGTAGGTATACCACTCGAGATCGCTTGATGGCACATATTAACATAACAATCCCAAAGAACGCCTTGGGTGGGTCAATCCAACACCATGTTCTCTAACATGTGTCCACATTATTGATTTGATATTCCTATATCCATGATCCGTTAAACATAATCATTAATCAATACATGTGCTAATCCATAAATCATTGTTGTTCCATGTAATGACATAAGACTAGGGATCTTTAGAATAACATTAAATAAAACAAAGAGTTTCACGAACAAGTCACATACTTGCCAATCAATGCATACAATCATTATTCAAGGAACCAAATAACACCTTATTCAAAATTTCATAAACATAGACTTGATACAATTATCTCCCACTCACACTAGAGTCAATCATGTAAGTATCTAATACCCATTGCACTCATGTGTGCCTCATGCTTTGGTTGTGGGAGAGGCTTTGTCAACGGATCAGCAACATTCAAATCCGTGTGCACTTTGCAAATCTTTACTTCACCCCTATTAATGATATCACGGATAAGGTGATAGCGCCGAAGTATATGTTTGAACTTTTGGTGTGACCTAGGCTCCTTTGCTTGCGCAATAGCTCCACTATTATCACAATAGAGATCCACTGGACTGGACACACTAGGGATCACACCCAACTCAAAACAAATTTTCGATCCAAACAGCTTCCTTTGCGCCTTCGAAGTCGCAATATACTCACCTCGCTTGTCGAATCACCACCGCCTCTTGCTTGGAACTTTTCCACCACCGCCTCCATTGAGGTAGAACACAAAACCGATCGCGATCCGCTATCATCTTTATCGCTTTGAAACTAGCATCTGTAACCTTTACAACGAGCTCTTCTTCACCTTCAAAAATAAGGAACATATCCTTAGTCCTTCTAAAGTACTTAAGAATATTCTTTACACCACCCAAAGAGCTAGACCGGGGCTAGATTGATACCTGCTCGTAACACTTAGAGCATATGAAACATCTGGGCGCGTACAAAGCATAGCATACATGATGGATCCGATGGCTGAGGCATACGGAATCGCACTCATATTCTTTTGCTCATCAAGTGTTGAAGCACACTGAGTCTTGCTAAGACTAATGCCATGTGACATAGGCAAAAAACCTTTCTTGGAATCTTGCATATTGAACCGTTTCAATACCTTGTCAATGTATGTACTTTGGCTTAATCCACTTAGCCTCTTCGATCTATTTCTATAGATCTTTATGCCCAAAATGTAAGCTGCCTCTCTGAGATCTTTCATTGAGAAACTTTTTCTCAAAGAAGACTTCACAGCTTCTATCATTGGAATATCATTTCCGATCAATAATATGTCATCTACATACAAGACCAGAAAAACAAGTGCGCTCCCACTAGCCTTCTTGTAAACACAAGGCTCTTCTTCATTCTTGATGAAGCCAAACCCTTTGACTACTTCATCAAAACGAAGATTCCAACTCCGAGATACTTGCTTCAATCCATAAATGGACTTTTGAAGCTTACATATTCTCCCAGCATTTTTTGGATCAACAAAACCCTCAGACTGTGTCATGTACACATCCTCGCTTAGGTTTCCATTTAGGAAAGCCGTTTTGACATCCATCAGCCAAATTTCGTAGTCGAAATAGGCAGCAATCGCTAGGAGGATCCGAATAGACTTTAGCATAGCGAAGGGCAAAAACGTTTCATCATAATCAACACCTTGAATTTGCTTGAAACCTTTCGCCACCAATCGTGCCTTATAGATGTGAATATTTCCATCCATGTCTATCTTTTTCTTAAAAACCCATTTACACTCAATAGTTTTTACACCATCAGGTGGATCCACCAAGTTCCAAACTTGATTATCATGCATGGATTCTATTTTGGACCTCATGGCTCCAAGCCATTTTTCAGAGTCTGGTCCCATCATTGCTTCCATGTAGCTCTTGGGCTCATCATTGTCCAACAACAATATGTCGCGTTGTCCCGTGGTTAGGAGCGTGAACTTTTCAGTTGCGCGACGTGCCCTTGTAGACCTACGTGGGGGCGGTGCCTCCATAACCGATTGTACAACATCTTGTACATCCTGTTGAGGTTCAATACGAGCTGAAACATTTTCAGGTGTTTCTCGAATTTCTTCAAGCTGCACCTTACTCCCATTAACACCCTTTGAAAGAAACTCATTTTCCAAAAAAACACCGTTCCGAGAGACAAACACTTTGCCTTCTTCCCGATTGTAAAAATAATATCCTTTGGTTTCCCTAGGATACCCAACAAAGAAGCATTTATAAGATTTAGGATGGAGCTTATCAGACGTCAAACGTTTCACATAAGTCTCACAACCCCATATCTTAAGGAAAGACAATCCAGGACGTTTCCCGGTCCATTTCTTGTATGGTGTCTTTTCCATTGATTTAGATGGAACCCTGTTTAGTGTAAACGCAGCAGTTTCTAGAGCATATCCCCAGAAGGACAATGAAAGATCAGATTGGCTCATCATTGACCGAACCATGTCTAACAAGGTTCGGTTCCTCCATTCAGATACCCTGTTCCATTGAGGCGAGCCAGGCGGAGTCAGCTGTGGAACAATTCCACTGTTTTAGATGTTCACCAAATTCATGGCTCAAATATTCACCTCCACGATCAGATCGCAGAATTTTAATTGTCTTGCCTAGCTGATTTTGTACTTCATTCTGAAATTCTTTGAACTTGTCAAACGATTCAGACTTGTGCCTCATTAAGTAGATGTATCCATATCTACTAAAGTCATCGGTAAAAGTAATGAAATACCGAAACCACCTCTGGCTACTGAGCTCATTGGTCCACATACATCGGTATGTACAAGTCCTAACAAGTCACTTGCCCTCTCACTATGACCGGTGAAAGGCGCCTTTGTCATCTTGCCAAGTAAACAAGACTCTCATATCTCAAATGATTCAAAATCAAATGAGTTGAGTAGACCATCTTTATGGAGCTTCTCTATGCGTTTCTCATTTATATGACCTAAGCGACAATGTCAAATAAAAGCGGATTCAAATCATTAGGCCGCAGCCTCTTTGCATTAAGATTATATACATGCTTATCCTCAAGATCAAGAACATATAACCCATTCATCAATGGACAATGTGCATAGAGTATATTATTCAAATAAATAGAACAACATTTGTTCTTTATTTCGAACTCATAACCACCATCTTCCTCCAAACATGAAGAAGAGATGATGTTCTTACTCAATGCTGGAATGTAATAACAATTATTTAATTCCAAAACTAATCCTGAAGGTAATGACAAGTGATAAGTGCCGACAGCTAGTACAGCAACCTTTGCTCCATTGCCGACACGTACGTCCAACTCGCCTCTCGCAAAACTTCTAGTCCTTCTTAGACCCTGCAATGATTTGCAAGTATGAATCATCGATTCGGTATCAAATACCCAAGATTCACCAGAAGAAATTGCAAGATTAATTTCTATAACATTTATACCTGAAGTAGAAGTCTCGCTTCCCTTCTTCTTTTTCAAATCCTCCAAGTATTTCTTACAATTCCTAGACCAATGCCCCTTGACATGGCAGTGGTAGCATTCATCATCAGGAGAAGGGCCAGATTTGACCTTCCCATTTGGCTTTGGCTTAGAGCTAGGGTGCTCATTAGGAGCCTTTCCTTTGCCTTTGCCTTTGGGCGTCCAACGCTTCCTCTTTTTATTCTCCTTCTGAACCATCATCACATGATTGGTGTTTTTCTTAATGGTTTCCTCTGCTGTCTTAAGCATCCCATGCAATTCAGTCAATGATTTCTCCATGCTATTCATATGAAAGTTCATAATGAACCGCTCATAGCTCGGAGGAGAGATTGGAGAACAACATCCGTAGCGGATCAGATTAAGGGAGAACCAAGTTTCTCAAACTCTCAATGTAAACAATCATCTTAATCACATGAGGACCGACCGACTACCTTCCGCCACTTGCACGCAAACAAGGACTTTGAAATGTTAAACCTCTCAGTCCTAGCTTGGTTCTCAAACATGTCACGCAGTCCTTCAATCATATTGTGAGCATCCGATTCTCATAATGCTTCAAGCTCAAAGGACATGGTAGCAAGCATGAGACGCCTAACGTCGAGTGAATCATTGCGGTGCTTCTCATAAGCTTTATGGTGGCAACGCTTGCACCCTCGTGGAGTTCATCGGGTAGGGTTGCTCAAGAACGTATTCCTTTTTTCTTGTCTAAGAACAATTTCGTGTTGTGGTACCAATCAATAAAATTGCTCCATTAAGTTTTCTTTCTCAAGAACAGATCGCAGGTTAAAACCAGAATTGCTACTAGAGGCAGCCATGATCTACAACAGAAAATAAACAAGCAAAGTTTAGCACTATGTTCATGTTTGATCTTCCATTAAACAATTTAACAAAAGATACTCCCACTATATGTTTTGTAATCGTCTTCCCTCTAACGACATATTGTGGTCAAGATCCATGTTCATCTAAGTTCTAGTGAGCTTTGGCATCACCGCTAGAAACCTAGTGATGTAGGTAAGCAACGCTTGCTAATCACATCTTATGTGACTCTTGTTCGTTGGGTGGCACCTAATGCCCCGGCTCCCAACATCATGCCCCAAAGCCCAAATCCAATTTGATAGCCTTGTCAAGTAAACCAACACTATGCATGTGGATGTCCGACATCCACCCTATTAGATCAAGGTAGTTGATGGTATTCCGCTTTGGCAGACCTACCAAACAATGATCGTGATTCTTATAGGCGCAGCAATTGGAAGGGCATCAAAATAAATTCTTAATTTTTATGAGAGAAGCTATTCTGTCATGAAAAATACATCCTCTATAGGTATGGCATGAAAGAATAGTATGACAGGAAATAAACATCACATGCATATAATCACATTATACTGTGAATGGTATGGCATTTTGAATCGTAGTGGTCGCCATCGCCATGGTTCCACGGTGATGTCCTTCGCCACACTTCCTGTCCTCTTTGTCATCATGCTTGAAGCCTCCATGGTAAAGAACTAAACTATTACAACTAATAGCTAGCAAATGAATTACATGAGGAGATCAAGCATCACAAGTTGACACGCAGGTCGTTATACAATTAAAGAACAACCTCAACCCAGCTGTGATGGATAAGTCTCTGTGTTGCCTGGTGCTTGTGGGGCTGCAGCACATGGTGGTTTTGCTGCCCTTCAAGGACAAAGATCCTTGACCGGTCATTAGCATCTCTTTGGGACAACATCTTAGGACAAGCATCTTAGGACAAGAAGATCTTAGGACAAGTGTCCTAGCATCTTAACTAGCATCTAGGACAGCATCTTAGACTAGCATCTAGGACAGCATCTTAGACTAGCATCTTAGCATATGCTTGGTGGTTAACGATCCTATAATTTGTATCCCCAACCCCTCAGGTTGGCATGGCATTGTGTGAGAAATAAAACTAGAAAAATTGCCCCATCTCCAAGTGTCTTCCTCTCGATGAGAGTAAGGATCTTGCTATCACCAAGAGCAAGAATCCAGCGACTAACAAGTGGTATCAGAGCCGTACTATCCTGTAGCCTGAGCATCTCCTCTCAATCCCTTCTCTTGCCGCCGCTTCCGGCCTCAGCGGCCCCAACTAGCGCGGCGGCAGCAGCCCGCTCTCGCCACTCTTCCCCTGCTCGACGGCGGCGCATCATCGAGGCGCTCTCTCTCCACGCAGTTAGCCCCTGGCGCGCCATGTCCGCAGATGCAGTCTCGGCCTTCGGCCGCCTCGAGCACGCAATGGCGGAAGCCGAACTCGCCGTGGCGAGGAACGCGAGCGAGGCGGCGGCACAGCCGCGGCGGCGAAAGGGCGTCAAGGCTGGCGGCGGAGCCGGCAAAGCAGCAGAGCGGAGGTGGAAGCGGCGGCGGCGGCAGCGGCGCGTGGCAAAGAAGCAGAGGTCGAGGTTCACAGCGGCGGCAAAGCAGCCCATCTCGCCGATGACGGCGCCAACGCGACCTTGAGCTTTGGACAAGGAGGCAACATGAGGGCGAAGCGCGCAGGGCGGCCGCCAAGACGCCCACGAGCGCGGCGGCAGCCAGATAAGCGCGGGCCGCGGCGCCTCGGAGGAGGCACGACGGCGGCAGCGTACGGGTCGACGGAGAGCGCAGCCTTCACAGGCGACGCGGCTCTCTCTCCCCGGTTCGGTACCGTGGTCACCACGAGTACCAGGCTGTCGTCACAAATGTCGGCCCCGGCGGCGGGTGGCCTACCCTCACCAAGACCAACTACGTCGAGTGGGCTGCGGTGATGAGGGTAAAGCTCCAGGTGCGGCATATGTGGGATGTAGTCCGGTACGACGACGTCGACTACGACCGAGATCGACGGCGCCGGATGCTCTCATCGCCGTCCCACTTTGAGATGTAGTTCTCGCTTACTAACAAGCGGATCGCCAAAGAGGCTTGGGACGCCATCGCCGCAAAGACGATCGGCAGTGACCGCGCCCGCAAATCTACATTACAGTCACTACGCAAGGAGTGGGAGAACCTGGCCTTCAAGCCAGGTGAGGACGTTGATGACTTTGCTCTGCCTCAACACTCTGCGTAAGATGGTGCGTTCGGCGACGACACCTACGGCGAGGAGAGAGCTGTGGAAAAGCTCTTCCGCTGCGTCCCCGAGAAGTACAAGCGGATGGCTCGCCGATCGAGTCTCTGCTGGACCTCTCCACGATGACGATCGAGGAGGCGGGTCGCCTCAAGGTCGTTGATGCGTTGAGCCACGCCGCCTCTCGGGACCCGTCACCATTGGCGGAAGCTCCTCCTCACTCGGAACAAGGGGCGCGGCCAAGGTGACAGGAAGAAGGGAGCCTTCTTCCACGACAGCGGTCGCAGCGTGGCGCGGCAAGCCGCAAAGATGCCTGTGCAGGGCGCGAGGACGTCCGAGGGTGATGATCGTGGGCGCCAGGCGGCGCTACCGGCAAGCAAAAGCCGAAGACGAGACGACTCTTGCCACAACTGCGGCAAGCTTGGTCATTGGGCCAAGGATTGTCGACAGCCACGACGCGGCCAGCCCACGTCGCAAAGTGAGGAGGAGGAACAATGGCTCGCTCATTGCTCATGCGAGCATCGAACTACCTCCGGCCGCACCGCCGCAACGACTCTCCTCCACCTTGACGAGCCAAAGCACACGCTCTCCTCGGCGACGCCCGACAACGACAAGACCGACGGGTGGTGCCTCGACACCGGCGCCACCCACCACATGACCGGGCGGCGGGAGTTCTTATCCGAGCTCGACTTAGGCGTTGGAGGCACCGTCAAGTTCGGCGACGCCTCCGCCGTGGAGATCAAGGGCGTCGGCTCTGTCGTCTTCGTCGCCAAGACTGGCGAGCACCGGGTGCTCACCGGTGTCTACTACATCCCCGCTGAGGAACTCCATCATCGCCTTGGGACACCGGATGAGAACGGATCGCGTGGAGATCGAGCACGGTGGTGCGCGATCCGGGATCGGACCGCCTCCTCGTCAAGGTCAGCAGAGCAACCGCCACGCCCTTCACGCGCAGGTGGCGCAACCTCTGTGTCTTGCAGCCCGCCGCGACAACGACGCTTGGAGGTGGCACGAGCGTTTTGGGCACCTCAACTTTGAGGCCCTAAGGCAGCTCGGCAGCAAGGAGATGGTGCGGGGCATGCCGCACGCCGACCACGTGGGCGCTTCGCGACACCGCGTCCTCACCAAGCCGCGACGGCCCCTTCCTCGCCAGCGAAGCTTCGCGCCAAGGAGAAGCCGGAGCTCGTACACGGTGACCTCTGGGCCCGTGACACCGGCCACACCGAGGCCGGCGCTACTTCCTCCTCCTCGCCGACGACGTGTCCCGCTACATGTGGGCTGTCCCGCCGACGTCAAGGCACCGCAATGACGCCATCAAGCGCCTTCAAGCTGCCGCGGAGGCGAGTCGGCCGAAGCTTGGGTCCCACGCACGGACAACGGCGGTGAGTTCACGGCGGCCGAGTTTGCGGCGCACCACGCGCGGCGAGCCTCTGCGCTACCGCATCGTGGGCGACCTCCTCGAAAGCGCCGGTCCCTAAACTGGCGCAGTGCGACTTCGGCGGGCCGCACCTCGCACAGACGACGGCGAGCCTCGCTCCTTCGCCGAGGAGAGAGAGACGCGGCATGGCGTGCCGCGATGCGAGAGGAGATGGACGCCGCTGAGCGAAACAAGACGTGGGAGCTGGCCGATCTTCCAGCCGGCCACCACGCCATCTCTCTCAAGTGGGTCTTCAAGCTCAAGAAAGACGAGGCTGGAGAGGTGATCAAGCACAAGGCGCGCCTCGTGGCACGTGGCTTCGTCCAGCAGGAGGGAGTCGACTTCGACGATGCCTTCGCGCCTGTTGCACGAATGGAGTCCGTGCGTCTCCTCCTTGCCCTCGCAGCCCAGGAGGGCTGGTGCGTCCATCACATGGACATCAAGTCTGCTTTCCTCAACGGTGACTTGAAGGAGGAGGCCTCGTCCTTGCCACCACGGGATTCATCATCCCCGGCAAGGAGAGCAAGGTCCTCCGCCTGCGCAAGGCCCTCTACGGCTTGCGGCAGGCACCGCGAGCTTAGAACGCCAAGCTGGACTCCACCCTCAAGCAAATGGGATTCCAGCAGAGCGCTCATGAGGCCGCGGTCTACCGGTGGGGCAAGGGAGGCAATGCCCTGCTGATAGGCGTCTACGTCGATGACCTTGTGATCACCGGTACCAAGGAGGAGGAGATCGAGGCATTCAAGGCGGAGATGAAGGCCACCTTCCAGATGAGCGACCTCGGGCCCTCTCCTTCTACCTCGGGATCGAGGTCCACCAGACAGCTCCCAGATCTCTTCGCCAGATCGCCACGCCAAGCGCATCGTGGGTCTGGCGGCCTCACCGATCGCAACCCACCCCACACCCTATGGAGGAGAGGTCAAGTCGAGTCGTGAGAGTACGGCGGAGGAGGTGGACGCGACGCAGTACCGGCGCATTGTGGGCAGCCTTCGCTACCTTGTCCACACGCCGACGGACTTGGCGTTCGCCGTCGGCCACGCCGGCCGGCTGATGCAATGACCGACGACGGAGCACCAGCAGGCCGTGAAAAGGATCCTCTGCTACGTCGCGGGCACCTCCGACTACGGCTTGCACTACCCAAGGTGCCCGGCCGCGCACTTCATCGGCATGGGATGGCGACCACGCGGCGACATCGACACGAGCAAGAGCACCACGGACGCACTTCCTCGGCAAGTGTCCGATCACCGGCGATCGGTCAAGCGGCGGTGGCTCGTCTAGTCATGAGGCGAGTACATTGCAGCCACTACCGCTTCTACTCAGGCTCTATGGCTGGCTCGGCTGCTTGGCGATCTCCTTGGCAGAGACGCGGAGGCAGTGGAGCTTAGGGTGGACAGCAAGTTCGCCTTGGCCCTGGCGAAGAACCCTGTCTTCCATGAGTGCAGCAAGCACATCCGGGTGAGGTATCACTTCATCAGAAGCTGCCTGGATGAAGGGAGTGTCCGGGCCAACTACATCAACACCCAAGACCAGCTCGCCGACTTCCTGACCAAGTCTCTTGGGCGGATCAAGTTCCGTGAACTTCGCGCCAGATCGGGATGGCTCGATTCCTCACAAGGAGACACACAAGACTTAGGGGAGAGTGATGGATAAGTCTCGTGTTGCACGGTGCTTGTGGGGCTGCAAGACATGGTGGTTTCTTCGCCTTCAAGGACATTATCCTTGACCGGTCATTAGCATCTCTTTGGGACAGCATCTTAGGACAAGCATCTTAGGACAAGCATCGTAGGACAGCAGCATCTTAGGACAAGTGTCCTAGCATCTTAACTAGCATCTAGGACAGCATCTTAGACTAGCATCTTAGCATCTTGACTAGCATCTAGGACAACATCTTAGACTAGCATCTTAGCATATGCTTGGCTGGTTAACAGTCTATAAATTTGTATCCCCAACCCCTCAGGTTGGCATGGCATTGTGTGAGAAATAAAACTAGAAAAATTGCCCCATCTCTAAGTGTCTTCCTCTCGATGAGAGTAAGGATCTTGCTATCACCAAGAGCAAGAATCCAGCGACTAACAAGCTGTGATTGATACGACACACAGGCCGCCAAAACACACATGCATCACATATACATCTATGCCATACCATTCACATCATTCCCTGCAAAAACAAGTTAAGCGTAGAACGCATTCTACCGCCCTGACATGAAATCCACTTGTGGGCACCACTTGAAGATATCACTTGAACAATGAGGGTATCACTTGTAAACCACTTGAGAAATCTTTAATAATCACTACTTGAAATCATACAACTTAGGAGAGAGCTTGAGCTTCATTAATGAAATTTGGTTAGCAAGGAAAGAATTAGATGAAGCAAATACCGAGGTCAAGATGATGAAAATTGCTACTTCTTGAGAGAATACCATCAGTAAATATCACAAATATGATCATGATTGCATTTGGAATCAAGGAAATCACGTGAGGGTAGCTAGCAAGGAAAATAAGGACCAGCTTAACTTGGGAAGCAACAAAAGTGCCTGAAGGAGATGGAAATCAACAAATAAGACAAAATCAGCCAAACTTCCCAGGTCCTGGTCAGACTGGCTTCAAAGGGGCATTCCGACCAATGGGTAGGACCGTTCAACCGCTGAGGGGGTTCCGGTCAGACCGGGGTGCAACATTATGCTCACTGAAGAATGAAATTTGAGGAGAAATTAGATAGTGATGTAATTTGCTCCAAAACTTCCACAAAGAATATAAACTGCTTTTGGAGCATTTTCAACTATATGCCAAAGATAAATTCCTTTTGAAGATATTTTTTAACCAAACTATGCCTTCATTTTGCAAAACAAGCCAATTTTCAAGATTGCCAAAATGAGCATGTGAGGGTATTTTGAGCATCATTTTGCATATATGACTTATAAATACCCTTGTGAACCAATATATGTCAATATTTTTGGCTCAAACGGCAAAACTCACTTAAGTGCTAGATTGTGACCACTTAGGTCAAACTTGGATTTTGGATGAGTTTTAAAACCAAATAACTTTTGTTTGGTTGGTTTTTTGGAAAACTTTTGAATACCAAAATTGTTTAGAATAGCCAACTCTAGGTTTTTGGTATTGAACACTTTTCAAATTCAAATTCCTTTTAGAATTGATTTTGGGCAATTTTTGAGTTTAAATCCAAAAGTAGATACTATTTAGCTAGTTTTGGGTTAGAAACTCATTTTTCATGAAAATAATTTTCCCAAAACCAAAACCTTTGTAATGCATTTGTATACATTTTGCATCTAGTTTTTCAATAATATACTAAAAATTTTGATTTTTTTGACTTCTGGATAAAAGGATCAATTTTGAAAATTCAATACTAGCTCTTAATTAATTTAGGCACGCTTAGTTATGTGGTATACATGATTATGATTTATCACCCCCTTAATGTGCCACTTTCCATCTTGCTCAAGATTGCAATAATGAAGTTTTTGAACAAGGGCGAGAACACACTTTTGAAATAGATTTTCATGTAATGCATTTAACACAAGGCTAGAGGCTAGATACTTCAATGTGGATACTTGTTACTGAGATATCATTAATTTATGATGTGAAATGATTATCCTCAAGCTTGGTTCCAATTTTGCACATGGTGGAGTCCACCTCTTCATGAAGGAGCCAAGCTTTCAATGCTTCTCCAAGTACCTATTAAGCATTTAAGCACTTTTTTGGTACCCAAACTCAATTGGGTCCATGAATGTTAGTCACAAGAGATTTGAGCACCCAAATGGTCCTAGCAATAGACTTATGTGAACTTACACATCTCGCAATCACCTTGCCATTTCTATACTTCCTAAGCAAGTATTGATCATTATAAAGAGTAGCTCTAAAGCACAGACACGTGGGTTTACTGCTATTTGTGTCCGACACCGTGTCCGATACGGATACGACACGGACACGTCTCGAAGACGTGTCGGCTGATTTAAAAACAAATTTTAATTTTTGAAATTCCTGACACGTGTCGGACACGGCGTGATCATGAGTCTGACATGGCCCACCAAGTGCATACCCTAACCCTATTTCCCGATCGATCCCGAATCCCCCACGCTTTCTGCCCGCTCTCCTCGCGGGCGTTGGCTCCCGTAGCTGCTCCTTCGCACCGCCATCTCCTGTAGCTCCTCCTTCGTGCCACGTCGCCCCTCCCTCGAAAGCCCTCCTCCCTCACGCCGCTAGATCGCTACGCCGCTGGCTACCGTACCTCCTTTCGTCCTTCGTCGCGTTGCGTCGCTCTCCCTCGAGGGCACTCCTCGTTAACGCCGCCACTTCCGCAGCCCCTCCCTCGAGATCCCTCCTCCCTCATGCCCCCGGCTCCAGCACCACCACAAGACCTCCATCGCACCTCCTCCCTTCCGCTGCCGGCTCTAGCACCACCTCCAGACCTCTGTCGCACCTCCTGTCCCAGTAATGTAAGTGATACAGTGAGCTTCCATCTACTCTTCACTTCTTTAATCTTCACTCTCATTCTCTAAATAAATGAATCTACTGATGCAATGATGCACTGATGCTCTTCACTAGCTACTAGTGCAACTGTGCAAGTAGGACATGGCATGAGATTTACATAAAGTCCAAACTCTTGGTTGATGAGTGTTTTTCCCTTTTGCATAAGAGGAGAGTAGGAGACATGTTTGTTTATCTGTAGATCATTTACTCATTAGTTTGCAAGTGTTTGAAGCATGTCTTTTGCTATTCAGGGTTCAAAGATTAGGAAATGGAGAGTGATAGTTGGGAATCTACCATTCCGGGTGCTTCATTAAATGCAAAATTCACCTTTTCCATGCTTTATTTTCTAGTGCAGATAAAATAGAAGCTATGCGTGCATGTTTCATTGTTGCAGATTATAGTAAAGGAGATCATGGATATGTTTAGTTTTGTAGGATTTGTCTGGGACGTGTCCATTCCACAAAAGTTTGAAGAGAGGTATGTTTTGCACTTAATCCTTTATTTCTTCAGTGGTTTAAGGCTCTTCAGCATGATTTCTTAGCTCTCTCTTGAAGAACTAGAGTGGAGAGTGTGTTGTTTGAAGATGATTTTTATTGTGATGATCCAAGAAGAAAATGAGGATGAAGTTGAAGTCTTAAGAGTCTCATGCTGTCTTTTAATTAGTCTCGCCACTGGAATTTGAGTTTGTTATGTAACTTAAGTTGAACCACTCCTATGTTGGCTAGTGGCTACTTGCTTCTAGTTGAACCCTACATTTTCCATGTTCGAACTTGGCTACTTATTAATTTTTATCGCTTATCAAATATCAATTATTGTTTCTCTATTGCTTTGATTGTTCAAGAATCAAATATACATGTTATATTGTAGTTTTTCTGATCAATGATCATCTTACTTTTTTCCCAAGTTAACGGAATTCTTATTTCTGGAAATGGTATTCACATGAACAATTGAACATATCATGAATTGACTGCAAGAAGAATGAATCGGCGAGGATCAATCATCTTTGATAGGTACATATTTCGAGTTTACTTTACACTTTAAATTATTTTAGTTTGACAAGCATGAAGAAACATAAAAAGAAATGCATATATGTAACTTATTCTTATTATTTAAATATATATATATATATATATATATAGCCGTGTCACTGTATCGGTATTTTTGGGAAAACGGCGAATCCCTGTGCTGGTATCGTGTCGTGTCAACGTATCCATGTCCTTATATCATAGAAGAGTAGGCTTGGGAATTTTGCCCATAGGGCACTCTTTACCAATGTGTCCCTTTTCCGGCAATTGTAGCAAGTTTGACTTTTGCTTCCTTTTCTTGTCTTGTTATCTTGCTTATTGCCGGCTTGCCTCTTTCTTAATGATCTTGACTTGTCATCCACTTGGTTAGGGCACACCGAGGGATAGTGTCCCTTCTCATTGCATCCAAAGCACATGATATTTTTCATGTGTTTTGCATTGTGCTTAGTCTTGCTCTTCTCCTTCCTCTTAGAGATGAAGTTAATTCCACTCTTATCATTTGATTTCCTTTGATTTCTCAAGAGATTATCAAGAGAGGCCTTCCCTTTATAGCACCTTTCCTAGTCATTGTTCAATTTTGTGACTTGGGCATTGAGCTCTTTATTTTCCTCTATAAGGTTAGTCTCACAATGAGGAAATAGAGGCATTCAACTTAGAGCAACAATGCATAACAATTAAATCATCGTAGGAGGTGGATATGCTAACCTTAGATGAAATGCTATGGCTAGACGCTATGCATGCATATCATCTACTAGATCACATGTAAAAGTTGTTACTTGTAAGTAGCTTTCAATTTGACACATATATCACTTGTAGGGACAATTTATTTTGGGCACATGATTTTTCCTTGAAAAATTGAAATCCACTTGTGAGCAGCAGTTGAAGATATCACTTGAACAATGAGGGTATCATTTGAACAATGAGGGCATCACATGTAAACCGATTGAGAAATCTTCAAGAATCACTGCTGGAAATCAAACAATGAGAGAGATTGAGCTGGGTTAAAGAAATTTGGTCGGCAAGGAAAGAATTAGATGAAGCAAATGCCAAGGTCAAGATGATCAAAATTGCGACCTCTTGAGACAATATGACCTATAAATATCACATACGATCATGATGTCATTTGGAATCAAGGAAATCACGTAAGGGTAGCTAGCAAGGAAAAAAGATCAACTTGACTTGGGAAGCAACAAAAATGGCTGAAGGAGATGGAAATCAACAAATGACTCAAAATCAGCCAAACTTCCCAGGTCCCAGTTAGACCGGCTTCAAAGGGGTGGACCGACCGCTGGGCATGGATGTTTGATAACTGAGGGGGTCTGGCCAGACCGGGGTGCAACACAATGAACATCGAAGAATGAAATTTGCGGAGGAGAAATTAGATAGTGTTGTAATTTGCTCCAAAACTTCCATAAAGGAATACAAATTACATTTGGAACATTGCCAACTATATGCAAAAGATAAATTCCTTTTGAAGATAGTTTTTAACCAAATTATGCTTTAATTTTACAAAACAAGTTCATTTTGAAGAAAATTCTTCAAGATTGCCAAAATAAACATGTGAGGGTATTTTGAGGATCCATTTGCATGTGTTACAAATACCCTTGTGGACCAATATATGTCAATATTTTTGGAACAAATGGCAAAACACATTTTGCATTAAGTTTTCAAAGATATACTAATAATTTTGAAAATTTTGACTTTTGGCTAAAAGGCTCAATTTTGGAAATTCAATACCACCACTTAATTAATTTAGGCAAACTTAGGGATGTGATATACATGATTGTGATTTATCACTCTCCCTTAATGTGCCACTGCCCATCTTGCTCAAGATTGCAATAATAAAGTTTTTGAACAAGAGTGAGAACACACTTTTGAAATAGATTTTCATGCAATGCAATCTACACAAGGCTAGAGGCTAGATACTTCAATGTGGATACTTGATTTATGATGTGAAATGATTATCCTCAAGTTTTGTTCCAATCTTGCACATGGTAAGAGTCCACCTCTTCATGAAGGAGCCAAGCTTCCAATGTTTCTCCAAGTACCTATTAAGCATGTAAGCACTTTTTGGTACCTAAACTCGGTTGGGTCCATGGATGTTAATCAAATGAGATTTGGGAACCCAAATGGCCCTAGCAATAGACTTATGTGAACAACACATCTTGCAATCACATGGCCATTTCTATCTTTCCTAAGCAAGTATTGATCATTATAAAGAGTAGGCTTAGGTGTTTTACCCGTAGGGCACTCTTTACCAACGTGTCGCTTTTTTCGGTAATTATAGCAAGTTTGACCTTTGCTTCCCTTTCTTGTCTTGTTATCTTGCTCATTGCCGGCTTGCCTCTTTCTTGATGATCTTGACTTATCATCCAGTTGGTTAGGGCACACCGAGGCATAGTGCCCCTTCTCATTGCATCCAAAGCACTTGATGTTCTTCATGTGTCTTGCATTTTGCTTTGTCTTGCTCTTCTCCTTCTTCATAGAGATTAAGCCAATTCCTCTCTAGTCATTTGATTTCCTATGATTACTCAAGAGTTTATCAAGAGAGGCCTTCCCTTTATAGCACCTTTCCAAGTTATTGTTCAATTTAGTGACTTGGGCCTTGAACTTCATTTTCCTCCACAAGGTTAGTTTCACAATGAGGAAATAGATGCATCCAATTTTGAGCAACAAGGCATAGCAATTAAATCATCGTAGGAGGTGGATATGCTAATCTTAGATGAAATGCAAGGGCTAGGAGGTATGCATGGCATATCATCTAGATCACATGTAATGCCTATATCCACCTTGGGCTTGGTGAGGTCCTTGAGAAGGAAAGTCTTATGAGCTTCCTTTTGCTCCTTATAAGAATTCTTTTCATTATGTTGGCCATAAAGCAATGAGGTGATGTGGATGGGCTTGTGGAATCATCATTGTCGGAGCTAGACATTGAGCACTCTTCTCCAGACATACACCCTTCTATGCAATTATCCTTGCTTGAGGTGGACCTTTAATAAGTTTGTTGAGGTTGTGTCCACATCTCATGAGTGCTCTTGAGATCACATACATATTGAACACCTCTACACTCAAAAGCACTAAATAAAGTGTTAATTGCTTGAGCATCAAGATGTAAGTTTTTTCTCTTCCTCATTTGTTGGAGCAAGAGGATCCATAGGAGAAGAAAAACCCACATCTACAATCCGCCATATTTTAGGGCTGATGGCCTTAAAATAACACGACATGCAGATTTTCAAATGAGTATAATTTGTACCATTAAATTGAGGTCTCACTGAGGTGCATTATACCACTAGTTGCCATCCTTTACTATCTAGGCGGTGAAGCCTCATAGAATGAGAGAACAAGCTCTAATACACTTGTACGGTCGAGGAGGCCAACTAGATGGGGGTGAATAGGCGCTTGTAAAATTCTCTTTGGCTAAAATCGTGTTTATATGTGGAAGTGTAAATGAAATCGATTTTGCGCGATTAAGGTCTAAATCAACTAGTCTCACTAAATGCACCAACAACCTAAGTTTATATCAAGGTTTGCAATCCTAGAGTGACAAGAGAGCAATCCAATTCTAGGAATGTAAATTGAGCATAAGAAAGCAAACCACAATTGACATGGTCTCTTTTTGCCGTGGTGCTTATAGACTTGCCGGTCTCTCTTAGTCCACGTTATGGTAAGCCCAAACCAATTGGACTGGCTTTACGAATTAAGGCAATCACCTCAAATCCACTAGTGGTAGCTCTTTCCCCTTTAGGTAGGTGAGCCTCTTGTTTGACCCTCACCAAGTGCAACACATGCACAAATGGATTCTCAATCCACCTCTAAAAGCAACAAATGCAACTAGAGACCTCTCTCCTTGCTCACAAGGTGCAACACATGCACAATTAAAAGGACACACTAGCTTAAGAGAATAAGATGGAATACATCAACCTTTCCCCCAATTAGCCATGGTGGGCATTTATAGCACACATAGAACTAGCCGTTGGGACAACATTTCAGCAAAAATAGATATGGCATGTACTACCGCCAACTAATGGCCGGTGGTACCGCCGTCCTCTGCAACATTTAGAAAAATATCCATTACAGCCGTCGCCCATCCACACAAGGTCGATTAGACTGCCAAGAAGGCCGGTTAGACCGCTCGACCTAAGTCGCACTAAATAAAGCATTAATTGTATGAGTGTCGAGATGTAAGTTTTTATCTTCCTCATTTGTTGGAGCAAGAGGATCTATAGGAGGAGAAAAACTCACACCTACAATCCGCTATATTTTAGGGCTCATGGCCTTAAAGCAACATGACATGCGTATTTTCCAGTGAGTATAATTTGTACTATTAAATTGAGGTTTCTCACCGAGGTGAACTATATCACTAGTCACCATCCTTTACTCTCTAGGCGGTGAAGCCTAATAGAATGAGAGACCAAGCTTTGATACCATTTGTAAGGTCGAGGAGGTTGACTAGAGGGGGTGAATAGGCGCTTGTAAATTTCTCTTTAGCTAAAACCATGCTTATATGCTGAAGGGTAAATCAAATCGGTTTCACACAATTAAGGCATAAACCAACATGTCTCACTAAACGCACCAACAACCTAAGTCTATGTCAAGGTCTGCAATCCTAGAATGACAAGCGAGCAATTCAATTCTAGGAATGTAAATTACATGAATGTAAATAGAGCATAAGAAAGCAAACCACAATTGGCACTGTCTCTTTTTACTGTGGTGTTCAGAGACTTGCCGATCTCCCATAGTCCATGTTGAGGTAATTCCAAATGAATTGGACTGGCTCTAGGAATTAAGCCAATCACCTCAAATCCACTAGTGGTAGCTTTCCCCCTCGGGATAGGTGAGCTTTAACCTTCACAACACGCCAGACCTTCTCACAAGCTTCTTGAGAAGATCATTGAACCATGATGCCTCCATGCCGTCTAGGAGTCGACAACCTTTAAGAGTAAAAAACCAAGCCTCTTGCTTGACTCTCCAACTGCAACATGCATAAATGGATTCTCAATCCACCTTCTAGAAGCAACATATGCAACTAGAGACTTCTCTCCTTGCTCACAAAGTGCAACACATGCACAATTGAGAGAAAAGGCTCACACTAGCCCAAGAGAATTAGATGGAATACATTAGCCTTTCTCCCAACCAGCCATGGTGGGTATTTATAGCCCACACACAAAACTAGCCCTTGGGACAATATTTCAGCAAAAACAACTAGGGCCGATACTACCGCCAACTAACAGCCGACCGTACCCTCTGCAATGGCTAGAAAAATAGTAGTTATAGCTGCTGCCAGTCAGACTGCCCACATAGGCTCTGGTCCGACCACCGGCTAGTCAGACCACTAGGAAGGCCAGTTAGACCGCTCGACCAAAGTCACATAAAAATAGCATTCTAGAGAGAAGCAGCTGACACGCAGTGCGGTCATAATGCTTGGGCTAGTCAAACTGCTCGCATGGATCCAGTTAGACCGCCGCCCAGTCAAATTTCCATGACGACCGGTCAGATCATCGGCCAGTCATACCACTCGCATGGAGCCAGTCAGGCCACCCATGCACGGCAATGCTGAAAATTCCCTAGCGGTACAATCGTCAACAGATGTCCGGTCATCCTGTTGCCCTGTCAGACCGGCCAACACATGGCAGTCAAATCGGACAACGGTCAGACTGACCAACACATGGTAGTCATACCACTGCACAATTTCCAACAACGACCGAGATGCGTGTACTTCAACAAATTTGCAAAACACAGTCGCTAATCTTAGTACCATGCATACAAGGATTAAAACATGATTGATGACAAGTTGCGAAACACATTCAGGCACTTTAGAATCATGACTCAAGGTTTAGGGACACGGATTCAAACTGTTTGCAAAACACATTTGCAAACTTAAGACACATGCTACAAGGATTATGCATGAGATTCAACTATTTGCAAAACACATTTGCAAACCTTAGCATCATTCAATAAGGAGTAGGTGCATGGATTTCAACCATTTGCAAAATACATTTACAAAACTCTAGTCATATGCTACAAGGATTAGATGCATGAACCTCAATTATTTGCAAAACACATTTGCAAATAATATCATCATGCCACGGAGAGCTAGAGCAAGTGAGATTGAGCTATCAACACATGATGAGACTCGAGCTACTAGATAAGACCCCTCTTAATAGTACGGCAACCTATACTAGCAATCTGGTCTTCCAACCAAACACCGAGACTGGTAAAAGACTAGTAAGACATCCTTATCCTATGCTAATTATACCTTTGCTTTGCGCATCCTCTTGAAGCTTGATAACAAACACCTTCACTTCAAGTCTAGATCCTTGTCTTGATGTGCATCAACACATGATGCATCCTCTTAACTTGATGGACTTGAACACATGAAGCCATCCAACACTTCGAGATCTTGACTTGATGACTATCAACACATGATGCCTGTTATGAATATTGTGTTTATATTCATGAGCCCAATAGGCAGTATATATAGAGAGGATAAGGGGATATTATAAGGGAATATGCCATACACATATAAGGAAATACAAAGAAATTCCTATTCTAACACCCCTCAAACTCATGGTGGATCACACACACTTTGGAGAGAAAAATACAAATGTTGCACCCTAGTCTGTGGCTTCGTGAAGAAGTCAGCAATTTGTAAGTCGAGGGCACAAACTATAAAACAAGCACCCCTTCTGCACTTGTGAGCGAGTGTATGAAGCATCCACACCAATGTGTTTGATGAGCCCATGCTTCATTGGGTCACAAACAATACTGATAGCACTTGTACTATAAAACAAAAGTTGTAGGTCCCATCATAGGTACTCCAAAATTTGTAAGTAGCCACCTCAACCAAGTAACCACTGCTGTCACCACTACCATAGCTCTCAACTCAGCCTTTGCACTTGAACAGGAAACTGCAGTATGCTTCTTTGTCTTCCAGGCAATCAGGGAGAAGCCAAAAAACAATTAAGCAGAAAGAAAACAACGTTCTGAAGGATCACTAGCCCAGGTCGCATCAGAGTACGCGTGAAGCTGTTATGAGTTAGAGCTAGGGAAAAACAAATGAGAGATATTGCCACGCAAGTAGCGAAGAACCCGAAGAAAGTGACTGTAATGAAGGTGTGTAGGACGAGCCATGAACACTCTCTAAGATATGAACAACATGAGCAATATCAGGATGAGTGCTCATAAGATACACTAGAATCCCAACAAGATGGTGATATCGATCCTCTAGAAGATCACCATCGGTAGTTCGAAGCTGAAGAGATAACTCCATGGGAGTCGCAGCAGTGCGAGTGACAGTCAGGCCAGAACAATCAAGAATATTCTAGACATACTTTCGTTGGGATAGTAGCCCTTAGGTGTGGAAGTGACCTCAATCCCAAGGAAGTACGTAACAGAACCAAGATCAGTCATTAGAAACTGCTCACTGAGATGTTTCTTCACATTTGTGATAAACGAGAAGTCATCACCAATGATGAGCATGTCATGCACATACAGAAGAAGCAGTTTCCTACCCTGAGGTATGACGTGGACAAAAATAGCTGGATCGTGGGAACTGATAGTGAAACCAACAACGGTAATCACTGAGGTAAAACGCGCAAACCAGACATGAAGAACCTGCTTGAGGCCATAAAGAGCACGATGAAGACGACAAACGTGCCCATCTGGAACAGAACACCCAGGTGGTGGCTGCATGTTGACCTCCTCATGCAAAACACCATTAAGAAAGGCATTATTAACATCCAGCTGAGAGATAGACAACTAGTGAATAGAAGCAGCCGCAACAAGTGTGAACAGTGGTCATATAGGCAACAGAGACAAAAGTCTCATTGTAGTCATGGCCATACTCTGCTGGAAGCCACGAGCCACAAGACGAGCCTTGTACGTTTGATAGTACCAAGTCTCCATACGCCGAAGAGCATCAATATCCTCTGCCGTAGCGAGCTGCCGCTCAGAATGAGGAGCAGTCTCACGATAAGAACTAGGCTCAGTGACAAAGAGAGCATGAGCTGTCAAAGCAAAACCAAGATGATTAAGAGGCTAAGGGATGTCCAATCATGAAGGGCATAACGAGAAACCTCATCAGGAGGATCAGATGTTGGTGTCGGCAAGATACCAGGAAAGGAGGCTAGTGAAGGGTGAGGACGTCTGGAGTAGTGAACACCAGAGAAACAAGATAGTGATGCTGCAGGAACAAGATGTAGTGCTACAGGAGGCAGCATAGGAGGTGGGTGTACAAAAGGAACCACTGGAAACAGACCAGGGGAAGGCATAGCAGAGAAATGGGTGAAGAGTCAGAAAGAGACAACCATGAGATTGTGTCATCGATGGAAATAGGACAAGGAGTCAAATCTTGATAGAAGAAAGGTCGATATTCGTCAAAGACAACGCCTCATGAGATCCTGATCTACCGAGCAGAAGGATCATAGCAGCGATCACCCTTATGCTCAAAACTGTAACCAAGAAACACACTCAACTGACCAAGTCGACAGTTTGGTGTGCTCACAAGGCTATAACAGGACAAAATTGGTGTAGCCAAAAACACGAAGGTGAGTATACTAGGGGCTTGAGAGTAGAGATGCTATATAGGACTGACATTTTTAAGAGCAGTAGATAGCTGCATATTGTGAGATACGTAGCCGTAGAAATAGGTTCAGCCCAGAACTATGGTGGAACATGAGAGGCAAGGAGAAGAGTGGGGGCAGTCTCAATCAGATGACAATGTTTGCGCTTAGCAACTCCATTCTGAGTATGGGCACCAGGACAAGAAGATTGCTAAAGAGTGCCCTGCTCAGAAATAAAATGTCTAAAAGAGCCAGAACAATATTCGCCAGCATAATCATAGTGAAAAGTATAAACAAAGCCTCAAACTAAGTATGAACCATTGTTGCAAAGCTACGATAGATCACAAGAAACTGATCACGATTTGACATAGGGAAAAGCCTTGTAAAATAGGAATAATTATAAATAAAAATTACATAGAATTTATGTTCGCCTTTAGAGATAATAGGCGCAGGTCGCCATATTTTAAATGAACTAAATCAGAAGGACGAGAAGACAAAGAATGATAAGGAAGTTGTAGCTGCTTGCCCAGTTTACAACTCTGATAAAACATGTTCATGTCAATAGTAACATGTCTAAGAACGCCACTAATGAAGAAAGACGGGACCCACACAAGTTACATAAATGGTGATGCCACTGCGCAAAACCTCCAGAGGTAGTGGCAGCAGTGGCAGTGGGGGTAGATGTAGAGGTGATAGGAGCAACTGAGGTGGATGGAAGGTGGAGGTGGTCGAGGATGTAGAGACCATGACGATTCCTACAATGCCGACTAGTCCCAAGTATCATCCCTATCGATCCTGGATGAAACAGGAGTGAGAGTCAAAACCAACCCTACAGCCAAGATCGGTGAGCTGACCCACTGAGAAGCTGCATGGTAAGCTGGGGAGTATGAGAAATAGCTAGAATAGAAAAGTCAGAGGACAAAAGAGTGCCCTGTTAGCTGATAGAGGAGTACCATCAGTTGCCTGAACAGAGATAGGAAAAACATGTCCTACTGAAGTGAGAGATGTGGAGTCCGGTGTCATGTGGAAAGAGGTACAAGAGTCTAGAATCCGAGGTACCTAGAGGAGACGTCTGAGCTAGACTAGTAGAACCTACTGAGCTATGAGAGAGCTACTAAAGAAGAGCTGACAGAGTTGTTGAACATAATCACCTCGTAGAGAACCTGAGTGCTGGTTTGTCCTCCCGTAGAGGAAGGGCCTCCCTGCCCCCTTGGATAGTCCACCTCCATGCAATTTGTTCCGCTTTTTTCGCACCACACAACTCTGGTATTCGTGCCCAAAGTTCTTGCAAAAGATGCAAAACCATTAGCGGAAACAGGAGCCTTGGGAGGAATTGTAGTCGAAGCAGAAGGGGCAGCAAGCACAGTCGGAACAGATTATGCTGCAATTCCATGGCGAAGCTCCTCAGTCGGTTGTGATGACCGGCTCAGCAGTTGGACTCTGACAGGCTCAAACTCTGGGCGAAGATGTCAAATGAAGTCATAAAGGCGAAGGTGATCATGATCTGCCTTCTACACTTTATGACACTCCTGGCAAAGCGGAGAGGCCAGCTCATCTAGCTGGCGCCAAAGATTGGCTAGAGCTTGGTAGAAGTCGTTGATGGAGGAGTCCTCTTGGCAAAGTGTCTCTAACCCGCGCTGAAGCGAAAAGAACTGAGCATCGCTGCTATGCTGGTATTGCTCGTGCAAGTAATCCTAGATCTGATGAGTGGAATGCAGACCAACAATGTCTGGCTGGATGGAGTCATCGATGCTGACCACCAGGATGGCTTGAACATGGGCCTCATCAGCACACTAGAGCTCGAAAGCATCTAAGGCATACTAAAAAGCCTCAATAGCAGCAGTAGCAGCAGCGGCAGTGGCAGCCTCTGGCTCCTTCTTGGCACCTCATCTTCTGTAGTAGGTGCATAAGTAGGCTGCCTGGGAAGAGGTTGAACCGGTGAAGGCAGACAAGGTCATGCACCAGTGACATGTCCCCAGAGGCAGAGACCATCGAGCGTGATCTCCATGAGTGAAGACTACAACCTCTAGTTCACCCCACGGAGCTTTATTCCCGAGAATGGGATCGTAGCTGATGGAATGGAAGCCATTGGTAGGCGGAGTTAGACAATGCGACGGTTAGATCGATGTGAATATATATTTTTTTGTTTTTGGATATGAAAACTTTATTGAATGTTACTGATTTGGTTTCGATACAAAACCGATAAGATTTCTATACAAAAGCTCGATCTTAGAGAAGTGATGGAGGCAGGCGGCAGTGTTTGGCGGCAATGGTGGCAGCCCAATCCGAACACGGGCGTCCCTGGCAGTCGCGGAGTAGCAGTGGCCTGGCGATGGTCCCATGCGGTGCGGCCTGGTTGCGGAGTCGGTAGGGGATAGTGTGGCCTAGGCGACCAGGGATGGTGCGGCCTGGCTACATAATCGGTAGGGCGGTGGCTGCAGCCCTAGGCGGAGCAGCGGCAGTAGCATGCGGCAGGAGCGACGGCCAAGTGCGACAAGAGCGGTGGTCCCGATTGACGGCCGCGGCGGTCCCTAGGAGCAACATCCTTGGACTGGATGGCGGCGGTCGATGACGATGATGACTACAACGGGATGGCATAGCGGCGGCGGTGTCGGGCGGCAGCGTCCTCAGGTGGCAGCGGTGGCGACCCGATCGGCGGTGGCTTTTGACGACGGCGACAGCAGTATGGTAGTGGAATGAGCTAGGTTAGTGCCCTAGCTCTGATACCATGTTATGAATATTATGTGTATATTCATGAGGCCCAATGGTCTGTATAAATAGAGGGTACAAGTGGATATTACAAGGCAATATGCTATACACATACAAGAAAATACAAAGGAATTAATATTCTAACAATGTCATCATCCTGAACCTTGACTTGATGACCGTCAACACATGATACCATCCAAGGTGTTCATCATCACAGGATCTTACCTATTTCACAAACTCAATGAAAATGTTAGTCCCACAAACGGCTGTCATCAATTGCCAAAACTCACCATTAACACCTAATGGCGGGGCTAGATCTTCAATCTCCCCTTTTTTGGCAATTGATGACAACACACAAATTAGTTTGCTACTAATCACCAAATCTCGTCATTAACACATAATGGAGTGTCCAGAGCCTTCAATCTTCCCCATTTTGGTGATTGATGACAAACTGATGTAGCACGATTGCAAATAATTGAATTTAAATCAACCTGAGTATATATAAACTACACAAGCTTTATATACTCAAGGGATATGTTTCAAAGAAAGGACCCTTAATATATATGGATGGAGAACAAGGATCAAGATGAATGTAAACACAAAATATAGAGTAAACTCCCCTAAATGTGTGCATACAAGAATGTGAGTTCGAACAATATGCGCATATCCAAGTTTGACTTGAAGTGGAGTTTAAACTATATTTTAGATTCAAGGAATGCAACAATTGAATACGAGACAATTAAGCATAGAGAATGCAAAGCAAATATTCACAAGATCCATAAACCATTTTGGGCGAATAGATAAAATAGTTTTCCCAATATTCATTCTTTACCCCTTTTAAGGCAAGCCCAAAATGTTTAATATGTTTTTCACTAAGAAAAACACTTTTTGAGAAAAACTTCCCCTTACACAAAGGTTCTTCTCCTTGTCATTTCTTTCTTGTCCTTTGACACAAATGTTTCTTCTACTTCCACTAAATCTTATGTAAACTCTAATTTGCAATTTCAACTTTACCGATGACCAATTTGTAATTGTAGATTTCTCTCCCTATTAGTCATCAAGCACCAAAACTTATTTTCCCTATATTTGTCCAAGAGTGATTCTTGTGGTATTTTCCTTTTGTATGAAACTCTTTTCCATGAAAACTCACTTGAATAATCAATTTGTATCTGATGCCATGGGTAAAAGATATCACTTGTAAGTAGCTTCCAATTTTACATGTATATCACTTATTGGGACAATTGATTTTGGGCACTTGATTTTCTCTTGAAAAATTAAAATCCACTTGTGAGCATCACTTGAAGATATCACTTTAACAATGAGGGTATCACTTGTAAACCACTCGAAAAATCTTCTAGAATCACTACTGGAATGTAGTATACATGATTATGATTTATCACTCACCCTTAATGTGCCTCTACCCATATTGCTCAAGATTGCAATAATGATGTTTTTGAAGAAACATGGTTGGGTCTATGGATGTTAGTCACAAGAGATTTGGCACCCAAATGGCCCTAGCAATAGACTTATGTGAACTAACACATCTAGAAATCACCTTGCCATTTCTATGCTTACTAAGCAAGTATTGATCATTATAAAGAGTATGCTTGGGAGTTTTACCCTTAGGACACTCTTTACGAATGTGCAACTTTCCCGGTAATTGTAGCAAGTTTGGCCTTTGCTTCCCTTTCATGTATTGTTATCTTCCTCATTGCCAGCTTGCCTCTTTCTTGATAATCTTGACTTGTCATTCACTTGGTTAGGGCACACTGAGGCATAGTGTCCCTTCTCATTGCTTCCAAAGCACTTGATGTTCTTCATGTGTCTTGCATTGTGCTTGGGCTTGATGAGGTGCTTGAGAAGGAGAGTCTCATGAGGTTCCTTTAGCTCCTTATAAGAATCTTTTTCATTACTGTTGGCAATAAAGCAATGAGGTGGTGTGGATGGGCTTGTGGACTCATCATTGTTGGAGCTAGAGATTGAGCATTCTTGTCTTGACATAAACTTCTATGCAAGTATCCTTAGTAGAGGTGGACCTTTCATAAGTTTCTTGAAGTTGTATCCACATCTCATGAGTGCTCTTGAGATCGCATACATCACTAAACACCTCTACACTCAAAGCACTAAATAAAGTGTTAATTGCTTAAGCATCAAGATGTATGTTTTTCTCTCCCTCATTTGTTGGAGCAAGAGGATCCATATGAGGAGAAAAACCGATATTACAATCCACCATATTTTAGGGCTCATGGCCTTAAAGTAACCATCAACCCATGATGCCATCCAAAGTGTTCATCATCGTGGGACCTTACCTATTTCATAAAATGAAAAATGTTAGGCCCACAAACGGTTGTCATCAATTGCCAAAACTCACCATTAACACAGAATGGCGGGGCTAGATTCTTCAACCTCCCCCTTTTTGGTAATTGATGGCAACACAAAAATAAGTTTGTTACTAATCACCAGAACTCGACATTAACACATAATGGAGTGTCTAGATCCTTCAATCTCCTCGTTGTTGGTGATTGGTGACATACCGATTCAACACGATTGCGAATAATTGAATTTAAATCAACTTGTTCATATATGAACCACACAAGTTTTATATACTAAAGGGATACGTTTCAAAGTAAAAATTCTTAATATATATGGATGGAGAACAAGGATCAATATGAATGATACCTCAAAATATAGAGTGAACTCCCCTAAATGTGTGCATACAAGAATCTAAGTTGGAACAATATGTACATATCCAAGTATGACTTGAATTGGAGTTCAACCTATATTTTGGATCCAAGGAATACAACAATTGAATAAAAGACAATTAAGTCTACAGAATGTATAACATGCATTTACAAGATCCATAAACCATTTTGGGCGAACAGATAAAACAATATCGTAATATTAATACTTTACCCTTTTTAAGCCAGCCCAAAATGTTTAATATGTTTTTCACTAAGAAGAACCCTTTTAGATAAAAACTCCTTACACAAAGGTTCTTCTCCTTGCCATCTCTTTCTTGTCCTTTGAGACACAAAGGTTTCTTCTACTCCCCCTAAATCTTTTGTAAATTCCATTTTGCAATTTCAATTTTACTAATGACCAATTTGCAATTATAGATTTCTCTCCCCTTTGTCATCAAGCACCAAAACATCTTCTTTCGTCTATATTTGTCCAAGAGTGATTCTTGTGGTATTTTTCTTTTGGATGAAACTCTTTTCCATGAAAACTCACTTGAATACTCAATTTGTATATGATGCCATGAGTAAACGATATCACTTTTAAGTAGCTTCCAATTTGACACATATACCACTTGTAGGGACAATTGATTTTTGGCACTTGATTTTCTCTTGAAAAATTGAAATCCACTTGTGAGCACCACTTGAAGATATCACTTGAACAATGAGGGTATCCCTTGTAAACCACTTGGTTGGCAAGGAAAGAATTAGATGAAGCAAATGCCAAGGTCAAGATGGTCAAAATTGCGATCTCTTGAGAGAATCCACCTGTAAATATCACAAATATGATCATGGTGGCATTTGGAATCAAGGAAATCACGTGAGGGTAACTAGCAAGGAAAAACAGGATCAACTTGACTTAGGAAGCAACAAAAATAGTTGAAGGAGATGGAAATCAACAAATGACACAAAATCAACCAAACTTCCCAGGTCCCGGTCAGACTGGCTTCTAAGGGGGGACCTACCGCTGGGTAGGACCATCCGATAGCTGAGGGGGTCCGATCAGACTGGGGTGCAACATAATGAGCACCGAAGAATGAAATTTGAGGAGGAGAAATTAGATAGTGTTGTAATTTTCCCCAAAACTTCCACAAAGGAATACAAACTACTTTTTGGAGGATTTCCAACTATATGCCAAATATAAATTCCTTTTGAAGATAGATTTTATCCAAATTATGCTTTCATTTTACAAAACAAGCTCATTTTCAAGAAAATTCTTTAAGATTGCCAAAATGAGCATGTGTGGATATTTTGAGGATCCATTTGCTTGTATAAGTTACAAATACCCTTGTGGACCAATATATTTCAATATTTTTGGCACAAATAGCAAAACACATTTTGCATCTAATTTTCAAAGATATACTAATAATTTTGAATTTTTTGACTTTTGGCTAAAAGGCTCAATTTTGGAAATTCAATACCACCACTTAATTAATTTAGCCACACTTAAGGATGTGATATTCATGATTGTGAGTTAGCACTCTCCTTTAATGTGCCACTACCCATCTTACTCAAGATTGCAATAATAAAGTTTTTGAACAAAAGCGAGAACACACTTTTGAAATAGATTTTCATGCAATGCAGCCTACACAAGCTAGAGGCTAAATACTTCAATGTGGATACTTGTTACTAAGATATCATTGATTCATGATGTGAGATGATTATCCTCAAGTTTGGTTCCAATTTTGCACATGGTGGAGTTCACCTCTTCATGAAGGAGCCAAGCTTCTAATGCTTCTCTAAGTACCTATTAAGCATTTAAGCATTTTGTTGGTACCCAAACTCGGTTGGATCCATGGATGTTAGTCACAAGAGATTTGGGCACCCAAATGGTCCTAGCAATAGACTTATGTGAACTAACACATCTAGCAATCACCTTGCCATTTCTATCCTTCCAAAGCAAGTATTGATCATTTTAAAGAGTAGGCTTGGGAGTTTTACCCATTGGACACTCTTTGCCAATGTGTAAATTTTCCCGTCAATTGTAGCAAGTTTGGCCTTTGGTTCCCTTTCTTGTCTTGTTATCTTGCTCATTGCCGGCATGCCTCTTGCTTGATGATCTTGACTTGTCATCCACTTGGCTAGGGCACACCGATGCATAGTGTCCCTTCTCATTGTTTTCAAAGCACTTGATGTTCTTCATGTGTCTTGCATTGTGCTTTGTTTTGCTCTTATCCCTCTTGGAGATGAAGCCAATTCTTCTCTTGTTGTCTGATTTCCTTTGATTGCTTAAGAGTTTGTCAAGAGAGGCCTTCCCATTATAACACCTTTCCAAGTCATTGTTCAATTTCGTGACTTGGGCCTTGTGCTCTTCATTTTCCTCTACAAGGTTAGTCTCACAATGAGGAAATAGAGGTATCCAATTTAGAGCAACAAGGCATGTCAATTAAATCATTGCAAGAGGTGGATATGCTAACCTTAGATGAAATGAAAGGGATAGGAGCCATGCACGGCATGTCATCTAGTAGATCACATGTAATGCCTATATCCACCTTGGGCTTGGTGAGGTCCTTGAGAAGGAGAGTCTCATGAGCTTCCTTTAGCTCCTCACAAGAATTTTTTTATTACTGTTGGCCATAAAGCAATGAGGTGATGTGGATGGGCTTGTGGAATCATCGTTGTCGGAGCTAGACATTGAGCACTCTTCTCCCGACATGCACTCTTCTATGCAATTATCCTTGGTTGAGGTGGACCTTTCATAAGTTTGTTGAGGTTGTGTCCACATTTCATGAGTGCTCTTGAGATCGCATACATCATTGAACACCTCTACACTTAAATGCACTAAATAAAGCATTAATTGCTTGAGTGTCAAGACATAAGTTTTTCTCTTCCTCATTTGTTGGAGCAAGAGGATCTATAGGAGGAGAAAAACCCACATGTACAATTTGTCATATTTTAGTGCTCATGGACTTAAAGTAACATGACATACAGATTTTCCAATGAGTATAATTTGTACCATTAAATTGATGTGTCTCACTGAGGTGCACTATACCAGTAGTCATCATCCTTTACTTTCTAGGCGGAGCCTAATAGAATGAGATACCAAGCTCTGATATCACTTGTAAGGTCGAGGAGGCCAACTAGAGGGGGTGAGTAGGTGCTTGTAAAATTCTCTTTGGGTAAAACCATGTTTACATGCAGAAGTGTAAATCAAATAGGTTTCGCACAATTAATGCCTAAATCAACTAGTCTCACTAAATGCATCAACAACTTAAGTTTAAGTCAAAGTTTGCAATCCTAGAGTGACAAGAGAGCAATTCAATTCTAGGAATGCAAATTGAGCACAAGAAAGCAAACCACAATTGACACGGTCTCTTTTTACCGTGGTGTTCAGAGATTTGCCGGTCTTCCCTAGTCAATGTTGAGGTAAGCCCAAGCGAATTGGACTGGCTCCACGAATTAAATAAACCACCTCAAATCCACTAGTGGTAGCTCTTTCTCCCTCCAGGTAGGTGAGTTTCAACCTTCACAGCACTCCATGCCTTCTCACAAGCTTCTTGAGAACATCGCTGAACAACGATGCCTACACGCCGTCTAGGAGTCGGCAACCTCCAAGAGTACCAAGTCAAGCCTCTTGCTTGACTCTCACCAAGTGCAACACATGCACAAATGGATTCTCTATCCACTTATAGAAGCAACAAATGCAACTAGAGACTTCTCTCCTTGCTCACAAGGTGCAATACATACACAATTGAAAGAAGAGGCTCGCACTAGCTTAAGAGAATAAGATGGAATACATCAACTTTTCTCCCAACCAGCCATGGTGGGCATCTATAGCCCATACACAAAACTAGCCGTTGGGACAACATTTCAGCAAAAATAGTTGTGGCATGTACTACCGCCAACTAATGGCCAGTAGTACCGCCATCCTCTGCAGCATTTAGAAAAATAGCCATTACAGCCCTTGCCCGTCCACACAAGGTCCAGCCCAACCATCGGCTGATCAGACTGCCAGGAAGGCTGGTCAGACCACTTGACCAAAGTCGCACAAAAATAGCGTTCTGGAGTAAGAAATCGGCACGCAAAGTGCGGTCATACCGCTTGGGCTGGTCAGATTGCTCGCATGGATCCGGTCAGACCGCCACGATGGTCGGTCATACCGCCAACCGGTCATACCGCTTGCATGGAGCTGGTCAGACTACCCTTGCACGACAATGCTGAAAATTCCCCAGCGGTACAACTGTCAACACATGTTCGGTCACTGCGCTGTCCAGTCAGACCAGCCAACACATGGTGGTCATATCGTTGTGTAATTTCCAGCAGGGACAGTGATGCATGACAAATTTGCAAAACACATTCGCAAATCGTAGTACCATGCACACAAGGATTAAAACATGATTCATGACAAGGTGCAAAACACATTTACACTTTAGAATCATGACTAAAGGTTGAGGGACATAGACTCAAACTATTTGCAAAACACATTCGAAAACTTAAGTCACATGTTACAAGGATTATACATGAGATTCAACTATTTGCAAAACACATTTGCAAACCTTAGCATCATGCAACAAGGAGTAGGTGAATGGGCTTCAACCATTTGTAAAAACATATTTGCAAACTTTAGTTGCATGCTAAAAGGATTAGATGCATGAATCTCAACTATTTGCAAAACACGTTCGCAAATAAGAGCATCATGCCACAAAGAGCTAGAGAAAGTGATATTGAGCTATCAATACATGATGAGATTCAAGCTACTAGACAAGACCCCTCATAATAGTACGGCAACCTACACTAGCAATCCGGTCTCCTAACCAAACACCGAGATCGGTAAGAGACTAGGAACATATTCTTAGCCTATGCTAGTTATATATTTGCTTTGTGCATTATCTTGAAGCTTGGTAGTGAACACCTTCACTTCAAGTACGAGTCCTTGTCTTGATGTGCATCTAACACATAATGCATCCTCTTGATGTAATGGCCTTTAACACATGAAGCCATCCACCACTTCGAGATCTCGACTTGATAACTATCAACACATGACCATCTTTCATTCTAAACCTTGACTTGATGACCATGAACACAAGATGCCATCCAAGGTGTTCGTCATCATGGGACCTTACCTGTTTCACACACTCAATGAAAATTGTTAATCCCACATACGGTTGTCATCAATTTCCAAAACTCACCATTAACACATAATGGTGGGGCTAGATTCTTCAATCTCTACCTTTTTGATAATTGATGGCAACACAAAAATTCATTTGTTACAAATCACCAAAACTCGTTAGTAAGATATAATGGAGTGTCCAAATCCTTCAGTCTCCCCCTTTCTGGTGATTGGTGACAAACTAATTCAACACGATTACAAATAATTGAATTTAATGAACTTGAGGATATATGAACAACACAAGCTTTATGTACACAAGGGATACGTTTCAAAGTAAGGATCCTTAATATATATAGATGGAGAACAAGGATCAATACGAACAAAACCTCAAAATATAGAGTGAACTCCCCCCTAAATATGTGCATACAAGAATGTGAGCTTGAACAATATGCACATATCCAAGTTTGACTAGAAGTGGAGTTCAGCCTATATTTTGGATCCAAGGAATGCAACAATTAAATAAAAGACAATTAAGCATAGAGAATGTAAAACATGAATTTACAAGATCCATAAACCATTTTTGGTGAATAGATAAAATAGTTTTCCCAATATTAATGTTTACCCCTTTTTGAGCCAGTCCAAAATGTCCAATATGTTTTTCACTAAGAAAAACCCTTTTAGGGAAAAACTCCCTCTTACACAAAGGTTCTTCTCCTTGTCACAAAAGGTTTTTTCTACCCCCTAAATCTTATGTAAACTCCAATTTGCAATTTCAACTTTACTAATGACCAATTTGAAATTGTAGATTTCTCTCCCGCTTTCTCATCAAGCACCAAAACTTCTTCTTTTCTCTATGTTTATCCAACAATGATTCTTATGGTATTTTCCTTTTGGATGAAACTATTTTTCGTGAAAACTCACTTGAACACTCAATTTGTATATAATGCCATGAGTAAAAGATATCACTTGTAAGTAACTTCCAATTTGACACATATATTGCTTGTAGGGACAATTGATTTTGGGCACTTGATTTTCTCTTGAAAAATTGAAATTCACTTGTGAGCACCACTTGAAGATATCACTTGAACAATGAGGGTATCACTTATAAACAACTTGAAAAACTTGAATTCAGACAACTAGGAGAGAGCTTGAGTTTGGTCACAGAAATTTGGTTGGCAAGGAAAGAATTAGATGAAGGAAATGCCAAGATCAAGATGATCAAAATTGGTACCTGTTGAGAAAATACCACCTGTAAGTATCACAAATATGATCACGATGGCATTTGGAATTAAGGAAATCACTTCAGGGTTGCTAGCAAAGAAAATAAGGATCAACTTGACTTGGGAAGCAACAAAAAATGGCTCAAGGAGATGGAAATCAACAAATGAGACAGCATCAGCCAAACTTCCCAGGTTCAAACCAACTTCAAAGGGCAGTCTGACCGCTGTGAAGGATTGGTTCGACCGCTGGGAAGGACCGTTCAGACTGATGAGGGGGTCCGGTCAGACTGGGGTGCAACAAATGCACACCGAAGAATGAAATTTGAGGAGAAATTAGATAGTGATGTAATTTGCTCCAAAAATTTCAGAAAGGAACATAAACTGCTTTTGGTGCATTTCCAACTATGTGCCAAAGATAAATTCCTTTTGAAGATAGTTTTTAACCAAATTATGCTTTCATTTTGCAAAACTAGCTTATTTTCAAGAAAATTCTTCAGGATTGCCAACATGGGCATGTGAGGGTATTTTGAGCATCTATTTGCATGTATAAATTATAAATACCCTTGTGAACCAATATGTGTGAATATTTTTGGCTCAAATGGCAAAACTCACTTAAGTGCTAGATTGTGACCACTTAGGTTAAACTAGAATTTTGGATGAGTTTCAAAGCTAAATAAATTTTGTTTGGCCGGTTTTTTGGAAAACTTTTGAATACCAAAATTGTTTAGAATAGCCAACTCTAGATTTTTGGTATTGAACACTTTTTCAAATTCCTTGTAGAAAAGATTTTGGGCAATTTTTTAGTTCAAAGCCAAAAGAAGATACTATTTAGCTAGTTTTGGGTTAGAAACTCATTTTTCATGAGCATAATTATTCTAAAATCAAAATCTCTGGGAAACCTTTGAAATGCATTTGTATATGTTTTGCATCTAGTTTTTCAAAGATATACTAATAATTTTTAAAATTTTGACTTTTGGCTAAAAGGCTCAAATTTGGAAATTAAATACTAGCACTTAATTAATTTGGGCACACTTAGAGATGTGATATACATAATTATGATTTAGCACTCCCCGTTAATATGCCACTGCCCATCTTGCTCGAGATTGCAATAAGGAAGTTTTTGAACAAGAGCAAGAACACACTTGAAAAAAATTTCATGCAATGCAACCTACACAAGGCTAGAGGCTAGATACTTAAATATGAATACTTGTTACTGCGATAGCATTGATTCATGATGTGAAATGATGATCCTCAAGCTTGGTTACAATTTTGCACATGGTGGAGTCCCCCTCTTGATGGAGCCAAGCTTCCAATGCTTCTCTAAGTACGCATTGTTACAATCTAAACATTTCAATTCTATTAGATGAATACCAATAGGTTTATATAGTACAGTACAACTCTAGGACTAATGGGCCTAGTGGGCCATATATACATTTATACATAACACCCCCTCGAACTCAACATGGGTTAGGAGGATGTGAAACATGGAGTTTGGAGATATAGAAGTGATGTTGCTATCTAGTTTGAGCCTTGGTGAAGAAATCAGTAACTTGAATATCAGATTGCACATACTAGAGAGCAATAGTCTTCTGTTAACAATGAGAATGTGTAAAGGACGCATCCATAGCAATGTGCTTAGTAAGGTCATGCCTCATTGGATCAGTAGCAATCTATATAGCACTAGTGTTGTCACACAGAAGACCCGCTCCCCCTAAATTTCCTGCAAATCACCATGAAGAAAAGCATTTTTCACATCCATCTTAGAGATTGTCCAAGAGCAAACATCAGCCACAACAATGAGTGTGCAAACAATTGTCATATGAGCAATAGGAGCAAATGTTTCATCATAATCACGACCATGTGCCTCCTAAAAACGAGCAACAAGTTGAGCCTTGTACCTCTCAACGGAGCTGTCGGGCTTGGTCTTAACCATAAACACCCACTTGCAAGTAATAGGAACAACATGAGCAGGTAAAGGAACAAGATCCCACGTACCAGTACGATCCAAAGCAACCAACTCAACCATGTGCCTCCTAAAAATGAGCAACAAGTTGAGCCTTGTACCTCTCAATGGAGCTGATAATCACAACCATGTGCCTCCTAAAAACGAGCAACAAGTTGAGCCTTGTACCTCTCAATGGAGCTGTCGGACTTGGTCTTAACCATAAACACCCACTTGCAAGTAATAGGAACAGCATGAGCAGGTAAAGGAACAAGATCCCACGTACCAGTACGATCCAAAGCAACCAACTCAACCATAGCTTACTACTGTTATGAATAGCCCTTGTTTTCATTATGAGGCCAATGGGCCAATGTATATACAAGTAAAGGTATTGCATATATGTAGAATACCCCATACAATAGGGAAAATATATAGCTAATAATACACATCTAACACCCCCTCAAATTCATGGTGGATTAACATGAAGTTTGGAGAGAAGCTGTGTTGGGCTCTGGCCTGTGCCTTCATGAAGAAGTCTGCCAACTGAAGCTCTCAAGGTACATACTGAAGAGTAATAACCTGGTCCTACACCCATGTCCGTATGTAAGAAGCATCAACACCAATATGCTTGGTAAGCTCATGCTTCACCAGATCTTTAGCAATGCTAATAGCACCTGTACTGTCAGACAAAAGAGTTGGTATAGAAACATAAACACCAAAATCTTCAAGTAAACACCATAGCCAAGTATCCTCCACAGTCAACAAAGCTATAGCTCGCAACTCAGCCTCAACACTCGTAGAGAAACTACTATCTGCTTCTTAGTCTTCCAAGCAATGAGAGAACTACAGAGAAAAACAAAATAGGCAGAGAGACAGGCGATCAGAGTGATCGCTACCCTAGGTGGCATCAGAATATGCCTGGAAATGTAAAAAGCTCGAGCGAGGGAAAAGAGACAGTGAGTGATTGTTCCACTAAGATATCGTAGAACATGAAGATGATTACAGTGGAGTTGAGTGGGAGCAGAGATAAAATGACTCAAGATATGCAGAGGATACGAAATGTTAGGATGAGTGACACTATGATAAACAAGACTCCCAATAAGGTGACGATAGCGAGTAGGATCAGTAAGAGGTTCACCATCAGTGGCTGAAGATGAACATTAAGCTCCCTAGGAGTCTCAGTTTTGCACTAATCAGTAAGAGAAGCACGATCAAGAAAATCCTGGATATACTTTTCTTGGGACAGATAGAAGTCCTCAGGCGTAAAAATAACCTCAATCCCAAGAAATTAGCGAAAAGGACCCAGATTAGACATGAGAAACTGCTAAGATGCTCCTTAACAAAACTGATGTACTGAGAATCATCTTCAGTAATGATCATAGCATCAACATATAAAGGAAGAAGCGTTCGACCACAAGGCGAAAAGTGAATAAAAAGAGCAGGATGAGCACTGGCAGAGAAACCAGTCGCAGTGATAACAAAAGAGAAACGATCAAACCAGGCACAAGGAGCTTGCTTAAGGCCGTAAAGAGATCGGCGAAGGTGACAAACCATACCCTCAGGAGCAAAATACCCCGGTGGTTGCTGCATATAAATCTCCTCACGTAGCTCACCATTGAGAATGTCATTCTTGACATCAACTTGAGAGATGGACCATGATCGAACATACGCTATAGTAAGAAGAGTGCGAATAGTGGTCTTGTGAGCCACAAGAGCAAAAGTTTCATCATAATCACGACCATACTCCTGCTAAAAACCACATGCCACGAGACGAGCCTTGTAGCGCTCAAAAAAACCATCAGAGCGGGTCTTAACCTATAGACCCACTTGCACATGATAGGAGTAACACACGCAGGAAGAGGTACAACATCTCATGTGCTAGTATGCTCAAGGGCAACGATCTCCTCTGCCATCACATGCTGACACTCCTGATGAACAACAACATCATGATAAGAAGTCAGTTCGGGAAGAGAGGCTGAATAGACTAGCGATCATGAAAAGCATATTGAGGAGAGGCCGAAGAAGATGACCCATCAAAAGAAGATGGCGCATCAGAAGAACCCTCAACTCATGAACAACGAGTGTAGTAGAGAGGATAAGAAGGAACAAGGCCAAGAGGAACCTCTGGAGGGGGTGCCGGAGGCGAAGGAGGTGCCAGCGGTGAAGGAGGCGCTGGCTGTGAAGGAGGCACTAGAGGCCAAAAGCTGTAGTGGTGGTGTGGTGATTGATGAATAAGTCCTTGTACTGCGGTCTTTGTGGGGTGGGCACATGGTTCTTGTACAGCAGCTTTAGACTAGCATCTTAGACTAGCTTTAGGACAGCTTTAGACTAGCATCTAGGACTAGCTTTAGGACAGCTTTTGACTAGCATCTAGGACTAGCTTTAGGACAGCTTTTGACTAGCATCTAGGACTAGCATCTTAGCATATGCTTGGCTGGTTCTCACCTATAATTTGTATCCCCAACCCCTCGGTTGGCATGGCATTGTCGAGAAATAAACCAAGAAAATTGCCCCATATCCAAGTGTCATCCTCTCCATGAGAGTAAGGATCTTGCTATCACCAAGAGCAAGAGTCCAAATACTAACAAGTGGTATCGAGCTATACTATCCTCGTAGCTGAGCATCTCCTGCTCACATCCTTC
Organism: Bonia amplexicaulis; assembly: GCA_036346245.1. Classification (NCBI taxonomy): domain Eukaryota; kingdom Viridiplantae; phylum Streptophyta; class Magnoliopsida; order Poales; family Poaceae; genus Bonia; species Bonia amplexicaulis. The sequence goes on from CM070742.1 coordinate 988,689, forward strand.
TCGGCCTCGCAGGCTAGCTCAGTAGGTAGCAGCAGCAGCCCGGCCGTCCCGCTCACTCCTCTCCGAGACGGCAGGCGGCTCGTCGAAGCGAGCCTCTCCACGCAATGCCCCCCAGAGCGCGCCATGTCCGCAGAGCGATCTCGGCCTTTCGGTCGCCTCGAGCACGCGGCATCGCCAGACGGCCGAGCTCGCCAGCGCAGCGAGCAGCGAGCGAAGCGGCGGCAGATCGCTGCGGCGGCGGAAAAAGGCGTCAAGGCGGCACGGCGGGCCGGCGGCAACAGAGCGGAGGTGGAAGCGGCGGCGCGGCAGATGCAGCGTCGGCGGCGGAGGTCAAGGTTCTGCAGGCGGCGAATAAAGCAGCCCATCTCTGCGATGACAGCGCCAACAGAGGGAGGCGGCATGAAGCGCGAAGCATGCATCGCGCGCCACGAGCGCGGCGGCAGCCAGACGGCGCGGACGCGCGGTGGCGCTCTGAGGAGGCGCGACGGCGGCGGCGACGGGTCGTCGGCGCGGCCTTCACAGCGACGCGCTCTCCCGGTTCGCTACCGTGGTCACCACGAGTACCAGTCGTCGTCGGGGCGTCGGCCCGGCGGCGGTGGCCTACCTCACCAAGACCAACTACGTCGAGTGGGCTGCGGTGATGAGGTGAAGCTCCAGTGCGGCATATGTGGGATGCGGTCCGACGCACGATGTCGACTACGACCCAGATCGACGGCGCCGGATGCTCTCATCGCCGCAGCCCCACCCGAGATGCGCTTCGCTACCAACAAGCGGATCGCCAAAGAGGCTTGGGACGCCATCGCCGCAAAGACGCATCGGCGGCCGCGCGCGCAAGTCTACATTGCGGGCACTACGCGCGGAGGGGAGCACCGCCTTCAAGCCGGTGAGGCGTTGATGACTTTGCTCTCGTCTCAACACTCTGTTGCACAAGTTGGTGCGGTTCGGCGACGACACCTACGGCGAGGAGAGAGCTGTGGAAAAGCTCTTCCGTTGCGTCCCCGAGAAGTACAAGCAGATGACCCGCTCAATCGAGTCTCTGCTGGACCTCTCCACGATGACGATCGAGGAGGCGATGGGTCGCCTCAAGGTCGCTGACAACGATGAGCCACATCGCCTCTCGGGACCCGTCACCATTGGCGGGAAGCTCCTCCTCACTCGGGAGCAGTGGGCTGCCGGCCAAGGTGACAGGAAGAAGGGGGAGCCTTCTTCCACGACAGGCGACCGCAAGCGTGGCAAGCACGGCAAGCCGCGCAAAGACGCCCCGGCAGGGGCGCGAGGACGTGCCGAGGGTGATGACCGTGGGGCGCCAGGCGGCGCTACCGGCAAGCAAAAGCCGACGACGAGGCGACTCTTGCCACAGTGCGGCAAGCTTGGTCATTGGGCCAAGGATTGTCGGCGACCACGACGCTGCCAGCCCACGTCACAAGCGGCGGAGGAGGAGGAGGCCGACTGCTCATTGCTCATCGAGCATCGAACTACCTCCGGCCGCCGACCGCCGCAGCGATGGCTCTCCTCCACCTTGACGAGCCAAAGCACACGCCTCCTCGGCTACGGCTCAAGAACGACAAGGCCGACGAGTGGTGCCTCGACACCGCGCCACCCATCACATGACCGGTCGACGAGAGTTCTTCACGAGTTTGACTCTAGCGTCCGAGGCTCCGTCAAGTTTGGGGCGCCTTGCGTGGAAATCAAGGCGTCGGCTCCGTCATCCTCACCACCGTGTCCGGTGAGCACAGTCGCTCACCGGCGTCTACTACATCCCCGATCTGCGGAACTCCATCATCGCCTTGGGACGGTGGATGAGAACGGCTCATGGTTCTAGATCGAGCACGGGTGTCATGCGGTTTGGGATCTTCGCCGCCTTCTTGCCAAGGAAACCGAGGCGAAAATTGACTCTACATTCTTCACGTGCAGGTGGCACAACCCCTCTGTCTCGCTGCTCGTCGGGACGACGAGGCGTGGCAGTGGCACGAGCGCTTTGGGCACCTTCACTTCGAGGCCCTGAAGCGGCTCAGTGCCACGGAAATGGTGCGAGGCCTGCCGTGCCTTGACCATGTGGAGCAGTTCTGCGACGTCTGCGTGTTGACGGGCGAGGCGACTCCCTTTCCCAGTGGGCGAAGTTTAGAGCCAAGGAGAGGCTCGAGCTCGTGCACGGGACTTGTGTGGCCGGTGACACCGCCACACCGGAGGACGACGCTACTTCCTGCCGCTGTCGACGACCTCTCCCGCCACGCAAGGGAGAGGTCGCTGCGAGGCGGCGCGTCGCCGCAGTCGTGCGTCTTGCGCCTGAGACAACGTCGGCGAATTCACGGCGATCGACGTCGTCATCGCTTGCCGATGAGGGCATTCACGCCACTACTCCGCGCCGCACCCGCAGCGAGCGGCGTCGTCGGCAGCGCAACCAGGCGGCCGTGGGGATGGCTCAGCCCTCCTCAGCGAGGGGATGCCGGCTGCCTTCTGCGGAGGCGGTGGTGACGGCCGTCTACATCCTCAGCCGCCGCCTACCAAGGAGCTTGACGGCAGGGGCCGTGCGAGGCTTGGCATGGGCGCAAGCCGGCGGTCTCCACTTGCGGGTCTTGGCTCCCTCGCGTTCGCCAAGGAGCTTGGCCACATCGGTAGCTCGGCGGCGGGAGCACTCGGAGTGTTCATCGGCTACGCGGAGGGCTCGAGGCTCACCGCATCCTCGACCTGTCACACAGTAGCGTCCGCATCTCGCGTGGCGTTGTGTTCGACGGCGGGCGGCCGGGCGTGGGACAAGGCGGTGGGCGGCGGTTCGACTTCGACTCGCAGGGACTTTGTTGTCGACTACGTCCACTTCGAGAGCCGGGGGAGCTAGCAACTCGTCTTCACCGAGCTCGTCCACCTCGACACCATGCTCGCCACCAGCTCCGGCGAGTGCTCCACCACCTTCGGCACCGGCTACGCCCCACTCTTCACCACCGGCCACACCACCAGGATCGGCCCCAACAGCTTCGGTCCACGACGAGCAGCGCATGGTGGAGTTCGCTATTCCGTTGTGTCACGACGAGGACCGCGTCGACGCCTACCACGACGACGAGCCTCTGCGCTATCGTACCATGGACAACATCCTCGGCGAGCCGCCGTCCTCGGTGGCGTAGCACTACCGAGGCGGGCCGCACTTGGCGTGCGACGACGGCGAGCCCGCTCCCTTCGCCGGGCGGAGGAGATGCGGCGTGGCGTGTCGCGATGAAGCAGGAGATGGACGCCGTTGAACGGAACCGGACGTGGGAGCTGGCGGATCTTCCTGCCGGTCACCGCGCGATCACCCTTAAGTGGGTGTTCAAGCTAAAGCGGGATGAAGCCGGCGCCATCGTCAAGCACAAGGCTCGCTTGGTGGCACGAGGCTTCGTGCGGCGGAGGGGTCGACTCGATGGCGCCGCACCCGCCGCGCGCATGGAGTCCGTTCGTCTTCTCCTCGCACTTGCGGCCCAGAGGATTGGCGCGTCCATCACATGGACGTCAAGTCCGCCTTCCTCAGCGGCGACTTGAAGGAGGAGGCCTCGTCCGTCGTGGCGGGATTCGTCATCCCCGGCAAGGAGGGCAAGGTTCTCCGCCTGCGCAAGGCCCTCTACGGCTTGCGGCAGGCACCACGAGCCTGGAACGCTAAGCTGGACTCCACCCTCAAGCAAATGGGGTTCCAGCAGAGCGCACACGAGGCTGCGGTCTACCGGCGGGGCAAAGGCGGCAACGCCCTGCTGGTGGGCGTCTACGTCGACGACCTGGTGATCACCGGCTCCAAGGAGGCCGAGGTCGAGGCGTTCAAGGCGGAGATGAAGACCGCTTTCCAGATGAGCGACTTGGGGCTCCTCTCCTTCTACCTGGGGATCGAGGTCCACCAGGACAGCTCTGGCATCTCCCTTCGTCAGACCGCAGCCTCACCGACTGCAACCCAGCCCACACTCCTATGAAGGAGAGGCTGAAGCTGAGCCGCGACAGCACGGTGGAGGAGGTGCACACTCGCTATCTCGTCCACACGCGTCCAGATTTGGCGTTCGCCGTCGGCTACGTCAGTCGGTTCATGCGGCGACCGATGACGAGCATCGGCGAGCCGTGAAGAGGATCCTCCGCTACGTTGCGGGCACCTCCGACTACGGCTTGCACTACCCGAGGTGTCCCGGCGCGGCGCACTTCATCGGCAACACGGCGACCACGCAGCGACATCGACACCAAAGAAGAGCACAAGCGGGATTCTCTTCTTCCTCGGCAAGTGCCTCGTTAGTGGCGGTCGATCAAGCGGCGGTGGTGGCCCTGTCCAGCTGTGAGGCCGAGTACATAGTGGCTTCCACCACTTCGACTCAGGCGCTCTGGCTCGCTCGACTACTTGGTGATCTCCTCGGCAGAGACACTGAAGCGGTGGCGCTCAGGGTGGACAACAAGTCCGCTCTGCTCGGCAAAGAACCCGTTTTCCACGAGCGAGCAAGCACATCCGGGTGAAGTACCACTTCATCCGAGGCTGTTTGGATGAAGGCAGCATCAAGGCGAGCTACATCAACACCACGGATCAGCTTGCGGACCTGCTCACCAAGCCTCTTGGGAGGGTCAAATTCCTCGAGCTCTGCTCTAGGATCGGGATGGTTCAACTTTCCCACAAGACGACGCACAAGACTTAGGGGGAGAATGATGAATAAGTCCCTGTACTGTGGTCTTTGTGGGGTGGGCACATGGTTCTTGTACATCAGCTTTAGACTAGCATCTTAGACTAGCTTTAGGACAGCTTTTGACTAGCATCTAGGACTAGCATCTTAGCATATGCTTGGCTGGTTCTCAGCCTATAAATTTGTATCCCCAACCCCTCAGGTTGGCATGGCATTGTGCGAGAAATAAACCAAGAAAATTGCCCCATATCCAAGTGTCATCCTCTCCATGAGAGTAAAGATCTTGCTATCACCAAGAGCAAGAGTCCAGCGACTAACAGTGATTAGATCAAGAATCTTATTATTGGTTTGCGTGCAGAATCCTTGCGGTTGAACTCACTAATTTATGCCTAAATCATTGGTATAGTTTGGTGGTGCTTGCTGCCTGGCATTGTTTCTTTTCTCTTGTAGATTGATCTACCGTGGTTTCACCACCAAAGTTCGGGCAACCAGCAGATTTGATCTTGTCTCGAGGTTCTATACACATTATTTCATATCAGAGCCTTCATGCTCGTTGGTGGAAGAAGATTATGACGCCTGATGATAGGCACGTGTTGAGGTTACCGGCACGCACAATGCCACTATTCACCAAGAGCACTCTGCAGGACTACTGTAAATGGGTTGAAGATTTGGAAGACCTTTTCTAGGGCTGGAGACTCTCTTCTAACAAGAAGATGAGACTGGCCAAGAGGACATTGATCGGCAAGACACTACAATGGTGGATAAACTAACAGTGGAATCAGGATCGAGAAGGCAATCCGTTCTGCACCACCTGGGAGGAGATGAAGGTGTTGACGTGACATTAATTTGAGCCGCCACCACGCAAGCCCATGAGTTAGAAGACAAAGAAGGCTGTCCAAGCTGTAGAAATTTTTTGGCCCCCACACAAGTTGAAGATGAAGATTCAAAGACCAACTCGAAACCGAGGACGGTTTTGCTTGAAGGAGGGGAGGATGATGCGGCCATAGTTACGACCCATGCTTCTGAATTTAATTCGTGTTCAAATTGTTCAGCATGAATTAATTTCAGGACCTAAGCAAGAGAAACAAGACGTGCTACATGAGAAGAAAAAAAGAAAGAAAGGAGGAACGCATGCATGGCCACATGCATGGAAGGTGGGCTCTTTTGCATGTATGTAGTTGATGAATTCAAGATGGGCGCATGCAGCACAACAAATTGTGCTTTTGTTTGGTTAAAAGGAGATAAGAGATATTTTGCATGTGTGGAATAAAAGCAATGCATAAAGAAAAAGAAGCTGAGCTACAGGTAAGGAAAACAACCAAGAGAAAATTTGAGAATTCCATGCAATATTTGGAGATAAACTAGCAGGGAGTTTCTTAGTGCCATATGCATGCATATTGGGACTGACACAATTGAGGCCAAATCTTCATTTCTTTTTCTGCTTGTGCAATTTAGCGTGGGGTCCACCTGCAGTCCAAGATCACCAAGTCAAGTTGTAGCACCAGATATTAAAATCAAGTTGGCTTAGGAAATTGCTTCAAATTGCCATTAGGAAAGGCAATTCGAGATGTAAAAGGATACGCCAAGTATTTAGTTTCTACCTTTTTAGTTGAGTTGTTTGGGAAGTTGTGTGCATAGCTGAGTTTTTTAGGAAGAAGTGTGCATGTGAGGCTATAAATAGACCAGTCAGTGCGTCATGTAAAGGTAGTTTTGATAATGAATTAGGCATTGTGTATGTTGGCTGTTGGCCATTAGGGTTGAATTCCCAGTGTTACCTATCAAGAGTTTGTGTTTGCTTCGTAGATCAAGAATCTTATTCTTGGGTTGCATGCTGAATCCTTGTGGTTCAACTCACTAATTCGTGCCTAAATCATTGGTACAGTTTGGTGGTGCTTGCTGCGTGGCATTCTTTCTTCCTCTTGTAGATTGATTCAACGTCATTCTACTTATCTCCACCGTTAAAGTTTGGGTAACCTGCGGATTTAATCTCCTCTCGAGGTTTGATACACATCATTGCATATCAAAGCTTTCGTTGCTCGCTGGTTGAAGATGATGATGCCTGATGATAGGCACGTGTTGAGGTTTCCGTCGCGCATAATGGCACTATTCACCAGGAGCACTCTGAAGGACTATTGTAAGTGGATGGAAGATCTTGAAGACATTTTCCAAGGCTGGAGACTCTTCTAGCAAGAAGATGAGACCGGGCAAGACGGCATTGATCGGCGACACACTGCAATGGTGGATAAACTTATATGGGATCAAGATCGAGAAGGCGATCCATTCTGCACCATCTGGGAGGAGATGAAGGTGTCGATGCGATACCAATTTGCATCGCCACCACACAAGTCCATGAGGTAGAAGACAAAGAAAGCAGTCCAAGCTACAGAAATTTTTTGGCCCCTGTACATGTTACAGATGAAGACTCCAAAACCAACTCGAAACCGAGGACGGTTTCGTTTGAAGGAGGGGAGGATGATGCGGCCATAGTTTTGAACCATGCATCTGAATTTAATTCTTGTGTTCAAATTGTTCCACATGAATTAATTTCAGGATCTACTAAAGAGAAAAAAAAGAAAGGAGGAATGCATGCATGGGCCACATGCATGGAAGATGGGCTCGTTTGCGTTCATGCAGTCGATGCATGCAAGATGGGCGCAACAACACAACAAATTGTGCTTTAGTTCAGTTAAAAGAAAACAGAGATATTTTGCATTCGTGGAATAAAAGCAATGCACAAATTAAAAGAAGTCGTGCTACCGGTAAGGAAAACAACCAAGATAGATTTGAATTCCATGCAATATTAGGGGACAAACTAGGAGGGAGTTTCATGGTGCCATACACACGCCTAATGGGACTAACACAACTAAGGTCAAGTCCTCATTTCTTTCTCTGCTCGCGCAATTTAGGGTGGGGTCCACCTGCAGTCCAAGGCGCACGGGATATTAAAATCAAGTTGGCTTGGGAAATTGCTGTTAGGAAAGGCAATCTGAGATGTAAAAGGATAGGCCGAGTATTTAGTTTCTACATTTCAGCTAAGTTGTTTAGTAAGTTGTGTGCGTTTCTGTGGCTATAAATAGCCTAGTTGGTGCGTCATGTAAAGACAGAGTTTTGATAATGAATTAGACACCATGTGTGTTGGCCATTGGGCATTAGGGTTGAATTCCCTGTGGTTGTGTTACCTGTCAAGAGTTTCACATGTAGGGGTTTGTATTTGCTTCGTAGATCAAGAAGCGTATTCTTGGGCTGCGTGCAAAATCCTTGTGGTTCAATTCACTAATTTGTGCCTAAATCATTGGTACGGTTTGGTGATGCTTGCTGCGCGGCATTGTTTCTTTCCCTTGTAGATTGATTCAACGCCATTCTACTTATCTCTATCGCTATTCCACCAAGGGCAACCTACAGATTAATCACGTCTAAAGGATCGATCCGCATCATTTGGTATCAGTGCTTTCATTGCTCATAGGTGGAAGAAGATGATAATGCCTGATGATTGGCGTGTGTTGAGGTTAACGGCTCGCATAATGCCACTATTCGCCAGGGGCACTACGGAGGACTAGTGCAAGTGGGTAGAAGATTTGGAAGACTTTTTCGAGGGCTGGAGACTCTTCTACAAAGAAAATGAGACTGGCCAAGACGACATTGATTGGTGATGCACTATAATGGTGGATTAACCTACAGTTGAATCGGGATCGACAAGGCGATCCATTCTGCACAACCTGGGAGATGAAGGTGTTGACACAATATCATTATGCATTGCTAACACACAAGGTCACGAGGAAGAAAACGAAGAAGGCGGTCCAAGATGCTGAATTTTTTCGGCCCCCCATACAAGTTGCAGATGAAGACTCGAAGACCAACTGGAAACCAATGATTGTTTCACTTGAAGGAGCAGAGGATGATGCGGCCATAGTTATGAACCATGCTTCTGAATTTAATTCTTGTGTTCAAATTGTTCCACATGAATTAAGTTCAGGATCTACTAAAGAGAGAACAACTGAGGTCAAGTCTTCATTTCTTTCTCTGCTTGCGCAATTTAGGGTGGGGTCCACCTGGTGTCCAGGGCGCACGAGATATTAAAATCAAGTTGGCTTGGGAAATTGCTGTTAGGAAAGGCAATCTGAGATGTAAAAGGATAGGCCGAGTATTTAGTTTCTACATTTCAGCTAAGTTGTTTAGTAAGTTGTGTGCGTTTGTGTGGCTATAAATAGCGTAGTCGGTGCGTCACGTAAAGACAGAGTTTTGATAATGAATTAGACACCATGTGTGTTGGCCATTGGGCATTAGGGTTGAATTCCCTGTGGTTGTGTTACCTGTCAAGAGTTTCACATCTAGGGTTTGTGTTTGCTTCGTAGATCAAGAAGCGTATTCATGGGCTGCGTGCAAAATCCTTGTGGTTCAATTCACTAATTTGTGCCTAAATCATTGGTACGGTTTGGTGATGCTTGTCACACATTGTTTCTTTCCTTGTAGATTGATTCAACGCCATTCTACTTATCTCTATCGCTATTCCACCATGGGCAACCTACAGATTTAACTACGTCTAAAGGATCGATCCGCATCATTTGGTTTCAGTGCTTTCATTACTCATAGGTGGAAGAAGATGATAATGCCTGATGATTGGCGTGTGTTGAGGTTAACGCCTCGCATAATGCCACTATTCGCCAGGGGCACTACGGAGGACTAGTGCAAGTGGGTAGAAGATTTGGAAGACTTTTTCGAGGGCTGGAGACTCTTCTACAAAGAAAATGAGGCCGCCAAGACGACATTGATTGGTGATGCATCGTAATGGTGGATTAACCTACAGTTGAATCGGGATCGACAAGGCGATCCATTCTGCACAACCTGGGAGATGAAGGTGTTGACACAGTATCATTATGCATTGCTAACACACAAGGTCACGAGGAAGAAAACGAAGAAGGCGGTCCAAGATGCTGAATTTTTTCGGCCCCCCATACAAGTTGCAGATGAAGACTCGAAGACCAAGTGGAAACCAACGATTGTTTCACTTGAAGGAGCAGAGGATGATGCGGCCATAGTTATGAACCATGCTTCTGAATTTAATTCTTGTGTTCAAATTGTTCCACATGAATTAAGTTCAGGATATACTAAAGAGAGAACAACTGAGGTCAAGTCCTCATTTCTTTCTCTGCTCGCGCAATTTAGGGTGGGGTCCACCTGCAGTCCAAGGCGCACGGGATATTAAAATCAAGTTGGCTTGGGAAATTGCTGTTAGGAAAGGCAATCTGAGATGTAAAAGGATAGGTCGAGTATTTAGTTTCTACATTTCAGCTAAGTTGTTTAGTAAGTTGTGTGTGTTTGTGTGGCTATAAATAGCCTAGTCGGTGCGTCATGTAAAGACAGAGTTTTGATAATGAATTAGACACCATATGTGTTGGCCATTGGGCATTAGGGTTGAATTCCCTGTGGTTGTGTTACCCGTCAAGAGTTTCACATCTAGGGTTTGTATTTGCTTCGTAGATCAAGAAGCGTATTCTTGGGCTGCGTGCAAAATCCTTGTGGTTCAATTCACTAATTTGTGCCTAAATCATTGGTACGGTTTGGTGATGCTTGCTGCGCGGCATTGTTTCTTTCCCTTGTAGATTGATTCAACGCCATTCTACTTATCTCTATCGCTATTCCACCATGGGCAACCTACAGATTTAATCACGTCTAAAGGATCGATCCGCATCATTTGGTATCAGTGCTTTCATTGCTCGTAGGTGGAAGAAGATGATAATGCCTGATGATTGGCGTGTGTTGAGGTTAACGGCTCGCATAATGCCACTATTCGCCAGGGGCACTACAGAGGACTAGTGCAAGTGGGTAGAAGATTTGGAAGACTTTTTCGAGGACTGGAGACTCTTCTACAAAGAAAATGAGACTGGCCAAGATGACATTGATTGGTGATGCACTGTAATGGTGGATTAACCTACAGTTGAATCGGGATCGACAAGGCGATCCATTCTGCACAACCTGGGAGATGAAGGTGTTGACACAATATCATTATGCATTGCTAACACACAAGGTCACGAGGAAGAAAACGAAGAAGGCGGTCCAAGATGCTGAATTTTTTCGGCCCCCCATACAAGTTGCAGATGAAGACTCGAAGACCAACTGGAAACCAATGATTGTTTCACTTGAAGGAGCAGATGATGATGCGGCCATAGTTATGAACCATGCTTCTGAATTTAATTCTTGTGTTCAAATTGTTCCACATGAATTAAGTTCAGGATCTACTAAAGAGAGAAGATGGGATGCATGAGACGAAAGAAAAAAGAGAGGAGCGCATGCATGGGCCACATCCATGGAAGATGGGCTCGTCTGTAGCATGCAGTCGATGCATGCTAGATGGGTGAATGCAACACAACAAATTGTGCTTCAGTTCAGTTAAAAGTAAATAGAGATGTTTTGCATGTGGGGAATAAAAGCAATGCACAAACAAAAAGAAGTTGGGCTACAGTTAAGGAAAACAACCAAGAGAAACATGGAAAATTCCGTGCAATCTTTTCAGATAAACTAGGAGGGAGTTTCTTGGTGTCATATGCATGCATAATGGGACCGGCACAACCAAGACCAAATCCTCATTTCTTTCTCTACTTGCACAATTTAGGGTGGGGTCCACCTGCAGTCCGAGACCACCAAGTCAAGATGGCACACTAGATATCAAAATCAAGTTGGCTTAGCAAATTGCTGTTAGGAAAGGCAATCCGAGATGTAAAAGGATATGCTGAGTATTTAGTTTCTATCTTTTCAAATGAGTTATTTAGGAAGTTGTGTGTGTAGCTGAGTTGTTTAAGAAGTCCCAACCTAATAGAGTGCTTGAGATAAACAAGACTCGGTTCCTGAATTGTGCAAGGTACCAGATATTAAAATCAACTACGCGCCATTGCAAGTTGTGGCTCTTGAAGATCCCTCAAGCTGAGCCCGACCTGGTCACCGTGAGATAAACAAGACTCCCAACAAGCTGATGATAGCGGGAAGGATCTGTCAATGGTGCACCATCAGTAGGACAAAGCTGCAAGTGAAGCTCCATAGGTGTGGCAGCATTACGATTATCAGTTAGGCCAGAACGAGCAAGCAGATCCTGAACATATCGATGATGAGATAGATAATAGCCATCAATACCAGAATGAATCTCAATCCCCAGGAAGTAGCTGAGTGGTCCCAAATGTGACATCATAAATTATTCACTCATTTTCTTCTTGACAAATGTCACATAGTCCATGTCTCCTATGATAAGCATATCATCCACATACAACAGAAGCAAAGTATGACCCTGCTGAGAAGTGTTAACGAACAAGGCAGGATCATGCTTACTCAGAGAAAAACCAGCAACTCAAATTACAGAACTAAAATGCTCAAACCAAGAACCAGAGCTTGCTTGAGACCTTATAGAGCACATCGAAGATGACAAACATCGCCTGTAGGAGCCTCAACACCTACGAATGGCCGCATATAGACTTCCTAATGTAGATCACCATGAAGAAAGACACTCTTGACATCCATCTAAGATATAGCCCATGAGCGTACCGCTGCAATAGAATGAGAGTACAGACTGTAGTCATATGAGCAACTGGAGGAAAAGTCTCATCACAATGAGTCTCCATAAGCCTGCTGAAAACCTCTTGCAACAAGACGAGCCTTGTATTGCTCTAGTGAACCATCAGACTTATTCTTTATGTTGTACACCCACTTGCAAGTTATAGGAACAACTCCAGATGGTAGTGGAACAAGATCCCAAGTACCTATACGCTCTAGCATTGTAAGCTCGGTCATAGCCAACTACCACTCAAGTACACTGGCTGCTTCCTAATAGGTACTCAGAACAGATACTGCACTTACAGGAGGGAAACCCTATCTCTCTGGTGCCTAAATAGAAGAACGATCACGTAGGACATACCGTGATGTAGTAGAACGATCGTCAAAGTACATGGTACTGGCCGAAGGGTCAAGTGGAGGAGCGCAGGACTGAGGATTAGAAGGATGCCTCTGTCGGCTATGATAGTGAAAGGGAAAAGTGGAAGTGTCAGAAATTGGTGGAGTTGGTGGAGGATACATAGTGGAAATGTTAGAAACTAGTGGAGCTGGTAGAGACATAGTAGAAGGTGAAATTGGTGGAGAAGATGTATTTTAAGAATGAACAGAATACGACAAATCTATTGAAGGAATGGGAGGTAGACACAAAAGAGGTTGAATCTGTGGAAGAAGTGGGACGAGTGGAAGGATGATAAAAGAAGAGTCGATTCTCAATAAAGGTCACATCACTAAATATGTGAATACGACGTGCCGAAGGATCATAGCAATGATAACCCTTATGCTCAAGACTATAACTCAAAAATACACACTCAACTAACTGAGAGCTTAGCTTTGTACGCTCATGAGGTGCGAAAAGAATATAGCAGGTGCAACGAAAAATAAGAAGATGATCATATCGAGGAGGTGCTCCATACAGGATCTCACTAGGACACTTGCCCTGAAGTTTGGAGGAAGGTTGAAGATTGATGAGATAGACCGTTGTAGAGACTGCTTCCCCCAAAAAAGAGAGGGAACAATGGATGAAATAAGAAGAGAACGAGCTGTCTTAATGATGTGGCAATGCTTTCATTCAGTAACACCATTCTGAACATGAGCACCTAAACACGAGAGCTTAGGAAGAGTACGATTAGAAAGAAATTGATGAAAATCTAATGAAATATACTCTCTTCCAGAGTCAGAATGAAAAACACGAATGGAAGAAGAAAACTAAGTATGAACCATCTTAGCGAAATATTGATAAATAGAAACGAACCGAGAACGATGTTTCATAAAGTAGATCCACGTATATCTGGAGCGATCATCAACACATATGACATAATAACTATGACCACCCTTGGAAGCAAAAGGAGGACCCCAAACATCAAAATGTACCAAATCAAAAGGACGACAAGACAGAGAGGTACTACTAGAACATGGCAGTTGTAGTAGTTCCCCAATTTACAATTGGTACAATGAAAACTAGACTCAACAGTGATACAACCTAAGGAACACTGCTGAACTATAGTGAGGCGAGCTCCACGCAGATGACCAAGTCTATGATGCCACTTGCTGAAGGAAGAACCAACATGAGAATGAGATGATGACATAGCAGATGATACTTGTCAGGTCTGATACCATGTTAGATGCGTTGAAGGATGAACAAAGGTTAGTTGTATTGAGCTCAGCCCAAAGGGCTATATATACAGTACATAGGACACATAAGGCTAAACCCTACAAACTAGAAAATGCCACAAATACCCTTATATCCTTAACACCCCCTCAAATGCAAGGCATATGCAATAGCACTGCATTTGAAAGGGTTGACACTAAAATAGGGAAATCCAAAATCTAAGTCTTGAAGATGTCATAGCATGCAGCTCTTGAAAATTGTATCGAGGCCAGAAGATCTCCATCCGGGGTTGTACGGCAGCCCATAAAGCATGGTGGCACAGATCGAAGTCCGAGATGACGGCGTCACAGAAAGAAAGCACGACGGCCTTAAAACTCAGGGCGGCAGCTCAGAGAGAAGCAGCAGCCTTAAAACTTCTATGATCTGCAGCATCTTAGAGAGAAGAGCAGCAATTGTGGCCATACGAAAAGAAGAAGACCAGACTCAATCCAAGGGGATGGACCATTGCTAGCAAAGCAATCGGCTGACTAACACAGAAATTTGTGGACTCGCACAGCTTGAACAAATTGAAAGATAGATGCTATGGATTTGGATGTACGCAATAGAAGACTGAAAAGTAAATACACAAAGCTATTGATACTAACAGCAGCAACACAAACACCAAAATTCTAAAGCAGCAGATACTAATAGCAGCAGTAGTTGTGGCTTCAGAAATAACTGATTACTCAACCTTGACACCATGATCCTCTGCAGTGACTCCACTCAAAATAGTTGATCCTGAAGTAAATGTAAGTACGGTTGAATCCTTCCCACCAGTTTTGCCGCTTCCTCTCCAAGAGAGCAGGTAATAGAGGAGAAGCGTTGTCACGCTAGGAGAGTAGCCAAGACACACTCTCTCTGCCTCGTCTCTCCACTTCCCCCAACGCTGACGGCACAAAGAAGAAGGCGGAGGAGATGGAGATGAAACTCGAGCCTCTAGTCGGCGGTGAGCCGGATCCGGCGCGGAGGCCGGATCCAAGGCACAGCGACCGAGGGGTGGATGCCGAGGCCAAATCTACAGACGACGATGTTCGGGAAGAATTCGAAGATGGCGTACAGATCCGGTCGGTGTCCAGGGCGAGCACACGGTAGTCAGCTCTATTGGTGGTACAGCCAATGGGTGACAACGATGGTCCCTAATGAAGCGAACGAAGAGGAACTCGCAGGCGAGCCTGATGACCCAGGGCATGAGGAAGAAGCCCAGGTCTCCACGGCGGGACTGGATCCGGCAAGCAAAGGAGATTGGCAATGGCGATGATGACTACGGTAGCCCATAAAGATTTGCCCATAAAGACATGGCTGCCCTCGAGAGTGCAGATTGATCCTCCCAGGGGCAGCAGCAGCGGAAGAGGAAGTAGAGGCGGCAGCCTGACGGTGGCAACAACGCCCGACGACGGTGGTAGCAGCAGTAGCCTGGTGGCGGCTAGGGTTGGGAAACCCTAACCCTAGCTGCTAGCTCTGATACCACGTCAGATCTATGGATGAATAGATGAATTTTTAATGTATTGCACAACCCAAAGGGGCAATATATAGTACAAGACTCAAGGGACACAAGACCAAACCCTAAAATAGGAAGACACTAATACCCTTATATCCTTAACAATACTGAGGGCTTCAACATACTGATGGAAGGGAGATGCAAGGAGTCGTCTAAGACATGGAGACTAGGGGATCCTCAATGGCGATGGCTAGAAAAAATCACTCTTTCTGCTCTAACAATCCTGAATAAAGTAAGAAGAATCATCAGATCCAACAAAAAAGTTCATATGAGTAAGTTGACCAACAGAAAGAAGATTCATAGATAATTGGGGAACAAAAGACACATTAGCAATAGAGAAGCGAGATGTAGAGACAATGCCTTGATGGGTAATAAAGCAAGGTGTACAATCTGCAGTGTGAACATAAGCACCACCAGTCACGGGCTTGTAGGCAACAAGCTAAGAGCTATTTGATATAACATGAAAAGAGGCACCCGAGTCCAAACCCAAGAATGAGCAACGCTAGAGGTAGATGGTTCAATTGAAGTCAAAGCAGACATTGATCCAGAAGTCATAGGAGGTGTGGCAGTAGTGACTACTGTAGTAGGTGCTCTAGGGCGACGATCAAATGGATGTCTAGCATGATAGTCAACAAGTTAGTCTGGATGTAACTTGAAGCACTTGTCAATAATATGATCGGTCCTCTTGCAATGAGAACAAAACAACACTCTCGTGGATGTAGCTCTGGTGGATCCAGACAGCTGTGAAAGACCCAGAACAGCATGTGGTGAGCATCCTGAGGCAGGCACAAGTGAGTGAAGACGAGTCTCCTTTGCAATCAGATTGGATAGTGCCTTAGTCAAAGTCGGTGTAGTAGGACAGTTGAACAGCTGAGTACGAACTGGCTCAAACTCTGATTGAAGCACAATCACAAACTGATACATAAATACCTGTTGAGCATACTCCTCTTTGGCAACACAAGACTGACAAGCAGTAGTAGCCTTCGGTGTCATAGACTCTAGAGGGCCAGCGATGTTAGTGAAAGCACAATAATACTCCTCTACTGACATGTCTTGTTGCTGAATATTATGAAGGTTCTTGAGCAATGTGAAGTGAAGAGCACCACTGGACTGAACATATCTCTTCTCAAAGTACGACCACATTTGCTTGGGTGAAGTATGATACTCAACACTCATCCTTAGAGAAACATCAACACTCAGAACTAGACCAGTTATAACACAGTCATCTTCTTTTTGCCAAGTATTTATTGCCTCAGCATTGACTTTCTTTGGATCAGGAGGATCATCCATCAAATGAGAAGCCAAACATAAACATAACCCCTCAGAGTAGTCTTGATTGAGAAACCCATGCTTGATATTTCGTCCCATCAAGTTAGATATTAGTGAGCAAGAAAGATGAACAACCCCCAAACCATGAGTCGGATTTTGCCATCTTGACGCATCGTAAGCACAACAGAGCTAACAACAGTAGCATAGCAGAGCACAACGGCAGAGCCCGATAGTAAGAAGAACTAGAGCCTGATGGTGGTGTCAGGCTTGGAGAGGAGGCCGACGGGAAGCAATCCGAGGAGGCCAGTGGTGGGAATCTGGAGAGGCAAGCGGTGGCGTTGGGTTTGAAGCAGACAAGGACGATGACGGCAGCTCAGCCTAGAGCTAGCGGCACAAGTAGATCCGAGCCAGGCGGATCTCAGGTGTTGGTGAAGGAGAGCTAGCGGCGCGAGTAAATCTGAGTTGGGCAGATCTTGGGTGGCCAGCAAAGGGTGGCGAGATGAGGAAGATTGTGCTAGAGTTGGAGATGAGGATGGTGCTGGGGACACGCAGAGGCTGGATTCGGGAGAGGAGAGAGACGATGGCCGAATCCGACTAAGGGGAGAAGGTGGCGATTGGATCCGACAATTGCGAGAATGGTGGCACTGAGTAGATGGCGAAGAAGGTGCTAGAGAACGATATCTCGAATAGATAATGTTCTATCAGGCATGGCTGGATCTGGTCATTGTGCGGTCGCTTCTCTCTCAGCCTCTCAGTGGCGTGGCAGCAGAAGAGATGCAAACCCTAACCCTAACCATGCTCTGATACCATGTTAATTTTAGACAGGAGAGATATTTTTGTTATTCACAACTATGCATCTTATTCATCATTAGAAGTCATATATACATGATTAGTTGGGTCTCATGGCCTACGTGGGCTTCACGAGCTGAGAGAGATAAGACACTAATATGTACAAGACTCTTAACATGCCATACTTCTGATTTGTCGTTCACATATATCTTTAAATGTAGATACAAGACAAGCTCTCATGAAACATCAATCAGGATTTAGTGAGCTTCTTTGAGTTCATTTTATGAAGAGCTTGAGATTGGTAAGATGTTATGAACTTTGCAGTATTTGACATTATTCATGTGATTGTATGCTGCGTAAATTAAGTTCAAATTGTGGCCTTTCCTATATATTGACATCATAATTTTTATTCAATTGAATATAGAGCCCGTCTTGAACCAAAGCAATGGTGGGGCATTTATGGAGTTAGGACCCTAGAGCTGAAAGCATTAGCTTTCAAGTTACTTGGGCAGCCATGGTTTTCTTCTTGCTATGAAAGAAATTGGGGTACTTATGGTTTTGTCCATAGCATGAGGAGAAATAGGCTCACGCCTGAACATGCTAAGGATTTAGTGTTTGTGCATAACAACATGCGTCTCCTATCAAGAAACTCTGATGATTGTTCCATGGGGCCAACCCAAATGTGGGGTGTTGAGGATGATGGCTTCAAGTCCATTGGTGGTGTTGGCATTCTTGAAGCTGTTGATCTCACACTAGAAGAGCTAGAGTTGGGGTTCATATGTGGAGACGAGGAAGGATAGTGACCTTCCGAGGTGGAGCAATCACATCATGAAGATATTCAGTATTAGTTTAATTCATTCCTATTTCCTATGATGGAACCTTGGAACAATTAAATTTGGCTTGGTGCCTAGTAACCTATTCCTATCATCCTATGTTATGTTATGTTGCTGGACTATGTATATCTAATTCTCTATGATTTGTTATTTTACTATTCACTAATGCTTTTTGGTAAGATTTATTGTGTTCAAGGTTATTGATCAAAGATTCAAGTGATATGAGGTCAGATTTTGTTGGGTAAGCCATCTTTTCTCTACTTTGAATTTCTAATAAAAAATGCTAGTTTATTACTAGTGATATACTGAAATGTCTCATATTGTCTATATGACACATTTGCATGGACTGAGGTATGAGGAGCGAGTGGCTGAGTGCATCTGCGAGACTATGACTGAACCACAACAATGCTAGCGAGTGAGGCAAGGAATATACAACATTTGTCAAGCTAATCTTAGTTTGTTGCTCCCTCGTAGCCACTCTACATTTTTTATTTTTAAATACATATATACTTGCCATATCGATGTATCCTTGTTTTTGCAAAATATCGCTTCACGGTATATTCGTATCTATATCGCCGTACTCGTATCGTGTATTAGGGTAACTTAGATCCATGCTCATTCTATGTATTCAATCATGCCTGCTTTAGTAAGCTTTTTTTATCTTGTGCTTACTTGTGTAGTTTAGCTTGTGCCATGACTAGTTCATTTAAAAATTGTGCAACTTGAACTAAAGTTGTCTAAGCTAGATCTTTTGAATAGTATAGTTTTAGTGATCATTTTCTAATTCCTTCCTAGCAAATTGCTTATTTGAGTTTTGAGTCTAAGTCTAGTTTGGCTAGAGCTTTTTAGTTCCATTGTAGAGCATTTAGCAGCTCTTGCCATTTCATTGCTTTAGATGATCTCAATTGGGCTTATAATATAATTGCATCTTAGCATTCCTTTCTCATGAGACTGCCTGCCATTGCACTTGGCATGAACTTAGGGAGAGTTATGTATGACCAAGACCATTTTCTAAGCTCTCTGCTTGATATGGTTGACAATGGCTTGAGATCAATCAAATTGACCGAATGAAATTAATTCAAATTGGTTGTAACTCAGGAAGCAGTTGCAGACGGCTCCTAGTCTAGGGACTTGCTTTACTGAGATGAACCATATAGATGTGAGTTAAAACTTGTACTAAAGCTTGCGGCCAGTTTAGATAGCTCCTAGTCTAGGACTTGCTCTACCAAGATAATTCATCTATCTAGTCAATGGTAATGATCAAATAGGCTCTTAGCTTGAGTCACTTTGGAGCACTTTAGCATCTCTTTTGCGTGACTTAGAATCTTAGCTCATTTTGTGCTTTGCCTTGGCATGACTCGGTTTAGGATCCCTCTAGCTATACTTGTGATTTTGAGACAGCTTCACATGTTTTTAATCCATGCAATCACTTCTAGCTAGTCTAATTTTTAAAGCTCCCAATCCAACTAAAATCTAAAAATTACCAAAAATAGTCATATTTTCCTCTTAGTCTTCATTAACTCCTTCCCTTCTTTACTTGATAAATTCATTGTCAAATGCGGAGAAATTGTGGCAAAAATGCATGAATTGGGCTAAGGGGAGAAAATGAGGGAGTTTGGATTTTGGAGCTTTTTTGCAAAATCTTGATTTGCTTAGCTTCTTCTCACCATGACCAAGGTCGAAATATACAATTGCTCTTTCATATGGATTTAGAGTGAGAATTTCTCAAGTTTAAATGGCTTTAGAGTGTTTATGTACAATTTTCGGCTTCTATTCACTTTTTGAACCAAGTAGAGTTCTCTTTTCCAAAATTCTCTTCTATTTTCTAAAATCAACTCAAATTTGCATTTTTAGAATAGTTGCCAATGTGTTCATCAAGGGGGAGATTGAGAGGCAATGTAGAAGGTCTAGAATATATTTGTGTGAACAATTGGCACATTGGTTGAGTTGAAATTGAATTTTGCGAAAGTTTTAGAAAATTTAGAATTTGAGAGTTGTTGTCAGGTCTCAGGCGGTCTGACCGGACCTAGGATGGCGATCAGACTGGCCTTGACATGTTCATCAAGTTGTGTGCCCAGTAGTCTGACCGCCACAGGGAAGGCAATCTGACTAGCCGATGGCTGGCGGTCTAACCTCCATGGGGCAAGCGGTCAGACTGGCCATATTGTCTTTTAGTAATTCCACAACAAACACTTGCGTAGGCTTGTTTGGGGATGTGTTTGCACTTGGTTCCACTAGAAATGGAAAATGGAGCTGAAACTAAATAGAGTTTTCTCGAAATTCCAGTGGTGTTTTTTTTGTGTTCTTAAGTGATCAGATTTGCCAAACCATGGTGGTCAAACTAGCATGGTTATGGCGGTTTGACCAGCATGGTTATGGAGGTCCGACAGGCATGGTAATGACGGTCAGGTCGGTGGCTGTGGATCAGAGAACAGTGAGGTGTTTTTGAGTGGTTTGAGTGGGTGCACGACATATGTGCCATTGGTTGGTTGTGTTGAGTTGCATGATGCATTGTTTTGACTAATATGAGTCAAGTGCATGGAACTTGTGCTCGAGATGGTTGCTTAGTCTTTGGATGTTCAGGTGGCTTGGAGAATGTTAGCGGTTAATGGCAAGTGACCGGGACTAGGCAGGGGAGCTGAGGTCCGTGTGGTCATGTAAGTCCAAGTGAGGCTGTGTGGCCCAAGTGTGAAGCACAGAGCTGACAAGGATCATGAAGAAACGAGCTGGTGCATGTGGTGCGCTAAGTGACGAGGCCAATGCATGCAGAGACGGTTTGGGGAAGACCGAATGTGTGAAGACATGACAGCTAGTCATTGGGCACTACGAGCTATGTGTCAAAGCTTGCGGAGATGCTTTGATGTGAAGGTGAAGATAGAGTCAAGGGAAGGTGTCCAAAAGCTTCGTTGAATGTATTTTGGTAGTTAGCCAAATACCGGGTTAGTGCCTTGATCAAAACCGCATAGGGAGGTGCAAAGGACAAGTGTTTTAGGTCAAGGAGAGCCGAAAATGCTAAGTGGATCAATTGCTAATGGTTTAGCGGGTTGTCTTGTAAATGCTTTGAGAAGCGTGCATATGTAAAACCCATGTTAATGGTGTTAAACGGTTCCCTGGATGTCTTAATGGGTTGAACAAATTAGGGTTTGTTGCTAGTTATTAAAGGGAAGGAGATGATGTGTTAGATCCAAGGATTCTAGGGTTGAGGTTTTTTGTCCTTCCACCTTGCCTCCTTCCATGGTTTGATAGAGAGAGTTGGAGTGGAAAGCGTGGTGCTTTGGGAGAACCTTGTAATCTCCATACTATCGTAACCATTTCTTTCTATGTGGCAATGAATATCAAACCTTTCCTCTCAAATTGCTTGTGTTCTTGTCTTGAACTTTGCTTGTGTCGTGTTGTTGATGTGATTTCTTCTCCTAAGCTTTCTCTTGGTCTTGCTATGATCCATGATGAGTAAGAGGCACTAGAAGATCCTAGTTGATCAATCGTTGCCCATCTAGATCACCACCATAGCAAGAATCAAGATATGCCCGGTTCATGAGTGTTCTTGAGCAAGATTTGTGATTTCGTGATCGTGGGAGCTCTAGCCCGATTTCTTGCTTAAATTACCTAGCTAGGATACGTGAGAATAGATATTGAAGACCTCATGCCTTAGATCATCATGAGCAAGAAGTAATTTGAGTTATAGGGTTTTTGGTGTTCTTGTGGCCTATATTTGATTCTCTTCTATTTAGTGAACCCAAGCCTAAGAACCTTATGTTCTTGATTGGTTTAGGTTCCTATTGTCTTGAACAAGTCTCATGCAAAATTTGGAAGTTTTGATGAGATTTAGGCAAGTTTTTGAGATTTGAGTTTTGCCCCGATAGGCCTGGGAACATGGGACTAGTCAGAATAGCGTTGGGCCTATTGTCAGACCAACCACAATGGTCAAGCCGCCCTTGCCCCTTTGGTCACACCACCCTTCACCCCCTCTGATTGCTAGCATCAGTCCTACATCTTCATCAGTGAAAAGACATATTTCCCTTCTATTCTTTTATTGTAACATAGTCTAGGGCTTTGTCTATTATCCATGCCTGTGATACCCCGATACTTCACCGAGGCGCAGTACGTGTATTGCGATATGTATCGGATACCGATACGGATCTGATACGGCGTGATATTGTATCGGCATAATTTAATTTCCAAAATTAATAAAATTAATCGCAATACTCCATCGATACTTCCTGGTATTTCTTTGATGCTTATTGGCCCAAAACAACACAAACCAAAGCCCACTACAAGCCCAGCCCAATGCCAACCACATCAAAAACCTATCCTTGCAGCTTGCCCTACCCCTCCAATCACCCCTCTACCTGCTCGCCTCTCACCACTATCGTCACCTTCACACCGCTCCGGCCAGCCGCTGTCCCTACCTCCGCCTCCTGCTCGCCGCCTCCCATTGACTTCTCTCTTCTTGTAACAACCCCAACAAATTTTAATTTATGTTGAACCATGATTAATTAATAATA